>LR990218.1:4810000-6010000 GCA_905147375.1 Hylaea fasciaria
GCAGCGTTAATACGATAATGAGTCTTGCTCGCGCCAATTTCACACTGCTGTGTTTTTAACATCCGATACTGCTGAGGTCGCACGTATAACTAATACAAAATGCACTATAAACATATTATATCTTCTGTACAAATAAACAAACTTAAAGTATCTGTTTGTAATGACAAGCAGGTTTTTTTACTAAATGCATTTATGGAAATGTACATAGTTACACGGTAAATATTTAAAAAAAATTCAAAATAATGTACTTTTGTCCGTCTGTTTGTTTGTATCCGCTAATCTCAGAAATGGCTGGATCAATTTTACTATGACGAGACTGTCGCTTTCAAGAATCGGGACTAAACCTACGAAAATCGGAGCGATAACGCCGCGTCTGTGTGGGGTTTGCTTTATCCCCCCTACTATACTTAATCCACAAATAAACTGTCTATGGCGTTTGCTTCTGATGAACGTTAATTACTCCCATGGTAGATAAAACGCGAGCATATGCGTACACTAACCTAATTGTTCGTTTATTTATACAAGCTCCTATTTAACTCTGTGTCAGTAGTACGATGTGTGATCTTGCTAGACAATAATACCCCAGTTTCCGATGTTCAATTAAGATATCATCTTGATATTTTGTTTTTATTTATTACTAGTTGGTGCCCGCGACTTCGTCTGCGCAGGATTAGTATAGTATTTAGAGCAGCTTATAATTATTAGCGTGACGTAGAAAATAACTAACGTTATGACATTAAAATCACACGTTTTTATGGTTCACTATTTTGGCCATAATGGCTTACACATAAGATATAGATACATACTGTGCCGGGCTTTTTTGTAGAACTATTTAAGATAAACATTTCCATCATACATTACATATGTATAGCTCTAGCGGTTTTGGCAGCGCACGCCTGAATATGTACGCATGCACGCAGATGGTAGATTTTTTCCTACTTACTTGACACTTATCGTCATATTTTTGCAATTCACACAATAGCTGTATAAATTGTAGCCTATGTGTTATTCTGATGTATAAGCTATATTATTGTAAAGTTTCATTGAAATCCATTCAGTAGTTTTTACGTGAAAGAGTAACAAACATCCATCCATCCATCCATACTTACAAACTTTCGCGTTTAGAATATTAGTAAGATATTTGTTAATGATATTTTAATATGGGTGACTTGGAAAATTGCGATATTTACATAAATGCTTTGATCGTCATTTTTATATTTCTTTGTGCTGATCTGCGAGTGAAAAAGTATTTCTCTTCAAACACTTTGCATTGCAGAATCTTGCGGTGCACTGCACTGGTCACACTGCGACATCGGTTCTAAAGTCTCGTATGTCCAGTAATTTCACAGAAAAGTGATCTTCAAACTGAAACACAGAAATGTTTGCACACTGAGTTTGAGCAGGAAAACCAATGGTGCTTAGAGCTTACTAAGCAGTAAGCCTCTAGGCAGTCTTGCAGAAGCTTATACCACCACAATACTAATAATATTATGTTGACAGCGAGCTGACAACTGAAACGGGAGACGTGTCTTGTTTGTTAGTCACTGGATTAAAATGGTGATTGGCGATGTTTCACCATAAAGACATAGTATAGGTACATCAATTTTTTATCATTTAGTGAATTATTTTTGTATTTATATTTGTTCGCCGCGAAAACCCAAACAAACAATTTACAGTGGTTTTGCGTGTGACCAAACTACACTGTGACCGAAAGATACTAAGCCAAATTAATTGTCTCGTCAGTTGGTTTATGAAATAATGCTTTTCAGGACCGATCTTAATATGTGGCATATTTTTCGACCCAAAAACATCGGTAGAATATAATATATCATTTCTACCATAAATTTTCAATATCGCTTGTCCAGTCGCATAAAAAAAGTGTTAAACTGCCATTACAAAAACGTCACAGTGTTCTACACCTGCCGTAAATATCCGGCCGTCGACGTATCGACGCGAGCGGTCGACGCAGGCCGTGCAAAATGTGTAAGGCACAAATTAAAAATTTACGCCTGGATTACATGAGGCAGCCTTTATGAATGTTTGTGAAAAGTGGTGACAGTAAGGGTGATTGGGACTAGGTCATGCAACCGGTTGTATCCGGTTCTTCAATACCCGTACATATCCGGTTCTTGCAAGGAATTTCCAGAACCGGATATAAAAGCTGTAAAACCGGTTGCCCCGGTTCTCTTAAAAATAACAAAAGTGTCGTCCGTAGCTATCGTTATGAAAACCATGCTAACGCGGTCAGTGCGTGAATGTGTGCTTAGCAACGAGCTGAACGCGTCGGCACGGTTCTCGTAGCGATAGCTACGGGCTGGCCCCGTCCGCACGTTTCTCGTAGCGATAGCTACGGTACGGACGCTACGCACGACCAACGATTGGTCATGAGTATCAGACTAATAATTATGGCTTTACCGTCACTGAAACTGGGGCGTACTTACCTCTACGCCTACTGGACCTTGTCCCTGATTTAGATTAATAAAATGTGTGTTACTGTTTGTGTTTTATATAGGTAGGGTTGTACATTGTGTGTTTTTATCCACCGTCCTAATTGACTAACGTCCAGCAAAATGTGCAGATTGTGTGGAACATTGTTAAAACAAAGAATTTTATGTTTGTGTTTACGTCGTGCTGTCAAAACCATTAAGTGTTTTCAGTGGTCGGCTTTTCAGTTGGTTAAGTTTTATCGTTTTACAGTTTTCAGGACAGTTTTATCATGTTGTTTGTAATGTGCTTTATAGGTATTTTTCAGTTGTTGTCCCATAATTACATACCTTTTTTTGTTTCTGTATGTAGTAAAACTACTTTACTAGGTACTTTAGAATAATATTTGTTTTTATTTATTTATTTATTTTTTTCAATTGTCTAGTTATTTTTCTAAGTGAAACAGCACAACAAACGCCGTATATAGGGCGCAAAATAATCAGCATCTCAGTTTTCAAAACTCTACGACAAGCATTCTCCATGACCACCAAAATAACTACAATTCAAATAGCAAAAACTGTACCACATTTTTATAAAAGGTTTATTTGGCCACATTTCCTCTACCGAGCTTAAAACATAAACAAAAATAGTAACTAAACCCCAAAATTCATCGCCCACCAGCCACAGAACAAGTAATAGGGCAAAACCAACTCCATATTTCATGAAATAATCTTTATACGGTTTTTCCTTCAGGCGCCAAACTACATATTCGCCGTATATTTTACGATGGGCTTTCATTCGGCCGACATGTGACGCGGCCGTATATTATACGGTATATATACTGCCGTATGTTCGGCAAGAGGCAGCTTTTACTGCCTTACTCAGGACACGTTACGTAATGAGAAATAGAAGGATGCTCCAATAATTGGGGGAAGTGTGAGGGATGACACTTTGATCGTGTACTGGGGTTGGTTTTGGTAGAGCTTAGAATGAAAGGATATAATATGATATCGTCGGCAATTTGTATAATTCGCCGTTTCCCAAACGGCACCGTTGTAAACGCTCGCTGGTTAGTAAAATCGACAATTCGTAACTACGCCTGTTTTACCAAGTCTAGACTGAACCCAACTACCATAGATAAAGAAGGCGTTCTTTAATGTGTTTAGTTTTTTTTTATCTGGGGGCACGGCAGTGCCCCCCGCCAAGCCGAGCAAAACAAAAGGCACAGCCGTACTATCCTTTTCTCGAAGCGATTCGGGCCCTTTTGGAACCCTTGTAACTTCGTCATGGATAAAACTAGAAGCCAAAAATTTTAGTGCTAAATTTGCCTGATACTTTTGGACACAGCGAGTGTTTACAAACAAACGGCGCCGTTTGTACAATGTCGAATTATGTATATACAACATGCTGGCAACATTTCTATTAACAACATAATAACGAGAGCAACCACCACGTTATAAGTTATAACATTAAGAATTAGGTACTTTAAACAGAAACTATGATATAATTAACTGCTTCTAAGTATCTTATTATTACAGAATCTGTAACAAATTACCTCGAATTTCGATCGTATAGTAACTTATTTAACATGCAAATTCAGTAACAAGATCGCACATCACATATTCTACGGTAACATAGCCCGCCCGTCTAGTAATAACCGCTGATTGCATTAGTGATAATGAATTGAAGACCGCGCCATGCGGTTTTACCCGCGTAATTCCCGTTTCCCGCGGGCAATCTGCATTTTTCTGCAATAAAACATAGCTTATAGCACTGAGGGATATTGTATCTTTCTATTAATGGAAGTACTTACCATTGGATCAATATTTCCGGAGATTACCTCCTGCAAACTCACAAACAAACTGAACCTCTTTATGGTGTAGATGTGCATTTTGTATATCCGTAAAACGATTTTTCCCTGCAGAATTGCGTAGTAATGAAATTCAAAAGCAGTTCATATGCGAAAACTTGAGTTTTGGTGAAACTCTTTGACCATGAAAATACGATTCACATGGCGTATACGAAGGTGATGTAGAAACGTGACAGGAATATTTTTTTATTGCATACAATAAATAATATTTTGGCAAGGCGAGCCATGTTATCGGGTTAGATTTATAAGTTCCAGAAAGTTCTACAAACTACCAAACCAGTAAGTTGCCATTATGCCCGCCCGTGTCGCTAAAATACGCGGTAATTGTTTTAACTTTCGATAATGTCTGCTCTTCTATGTATATATAGTGATAGGGTAGTGTTGGGAAAATGTCTATAACCTGAAAATCTGTACTTTATAAGGATTTACCGTCAATGTAATACCTAGGTAAATCTACTGAACGATTCGGCTTAAAGTTATCTCCCGACCATTATTTTGTAACATGGCGTTTCAATTCAAGCAAGCGCATTGACTCTATCGCAACAGGATCATAATCAGCATAGTGGTAGCGTCAAATATAGGGGGTAAACAAAACATATCCAACAGTCAACGGCCTCTGCAGTGGCGAATTACGTAGCCGTCCACTATGAAGATCGCCGACGCTGCACTTGCACCGGTCGCTATGCCGATGCCGCGTGACGTCAATCACCGGCTCGTGTGAATTATAGTTTTGTAAGAATGGCATTCCATATTCCCGCCTCGATGTGGAACCGCGCTTTTTAGTTATAAGAAATTAATTGTAACTTTTATTTTTAATTAAATTTATAAATTCTTTTTCGGTTTTTTTTCGATCCTCCGCCTGCCGCTAACGTATTTGGCGCAGTCGGTAGGATTCCCGCGGGACTTTCGGGACTTATCTCGTATCGATAAAAACGTCGCGAAGCTACCCGGGTGGCTCTCCAGCACCGTCATCGGGAATCCAGAATCTACGGACCTGCAGCAGACCCGGAGGAGAATCCAAACCTTGATTCACGGAGGAAAACCGGATAACTATGTATAATATGTAAGTGCACTTGAATTACTCTCGTGTTGCTTCCCTTGTTCCTAAGTCAATCTTTAGCTTCAAGATTTTTCACCCAAGAGCCTCTAGTTCGCGGGACCCTGAATCACGTCAGGCCCGCCAACGAGTAGCCGATATTAATAGAGATATTTTAGTTTTAGATAACAGTGAATTAGATATATTAAATTTAAAAATGGCAAATGACCCGGACACAATATTCAAGGCCCTCCGCCTTGTCCCGGAATTTGATGGTAACCCTAACATTCTTACGCGGTTTATTAAAATATGCGATCAGTTAGTTACGCAATATTTAAGTACAGACCCCAGTAGTGAGTTTCCTAATTTGTGTTTGTTGAACGGAATACTTAATAAGATTACTGGGACAGCCGCCAGTACCATCAACTCGAATGGAATTCCAGAGAGTTGGCTAGGCATTCGAACTGCCTTGATAAATAATTTCTCGGATCAGCGTGATGAAACGGCGTTGTACAATGACCTCTCATTAGCTACACAATGTAATAAGACACCCCAGGAATTTTACGATCATTGTCAAACTCTATTTAGTACGATAATGACTTATGTGACTTTACACGAAGCTATACCGACTACGATAGAAGCGAAACGTGAACTTTATAAGAAGGTCACTATGCAGGCGTACGTACGTGGTTTAAAGGATCCTGTAGGGTCCCGCATACGTTGTATGCGCCCCGCCACTATAGAAAAAGCGCTCGAATATGTGCAGGAAGAGCTTAACATCATTTATCTGCAATCGCGTAACGAGACCCCCAAAAATCAATTGACCCCTAAGGTCACTCCCCAATTTCAACAAATGCCGTTTACACCCCCGCGACCCTTAAATTTTCAAATGCCTACCCCTAATTGGCCCGTACCTATGGGACAACGACCTATGAGGCCTTCGCCTCAACCTTTTAAATTTGCGGAACATAACCAATACCGTATGCCCTCAAATACGCAACGAATGTTCGCTGCACCACCACCTAACTACAACCCACGCAGTAACGTTTTTAGATTACCGCCCCGTAATTATAATCCACCACAGCCTCAAGGCCCTCAGCCTATGAGTGGAGTTCAGCGTTTTACTCCAAAACCATTGCCCCACACTAAAATGATCTTGGGCCATGATTGGAGTAAATTCGGAAACCCGCCGCCAACTAATTATTTTAAAACTCGCGAAATGAACATGAACGAGTGCGCGGCATACAATGACTCATATTACGATTATTACCAGCCGGAGTCCGATTACTATACTGACTATAGTGACAGTGGTTTTGCCCCCGGTTTCGCTTATGAACCGACTTACTATGACGTGACTACGGACAGCCAACTGCCTGACGATTATCAACCACAGGCAGTACCTAGCCATGAAGAGCAGGATTTTCAGGAGGTTTCGAATTTACAAAAACCAACATAGAATTAAACCTCCAGACGCAGCGGCAATTGCCATATATTCAAATCGCGGACCCACCATTAAAACTTCTTATAGACACCGGTGCTAACCAATCTTTTATTAGCCCCGAGGCCGTTGAGAAATACTTTTCTGATTTCCCTCTTAACTTCGACCCCTTTGAGGTGACGAACATACACGCAACTAGTAGAAATAATTATTCTATTACTTTGCCGTGCTTTGCAGAATTTAATGACGCTGATTGCATGAAGTTATTCATTTATCGGTTTCATGATTATTTCGACGGGCTCATAGGTTTAGATCTATTGAGTAATTGGGAAGCCCGTATAGATTTGAGAGAAGGTCAACTGTTAACGCGAACTGCGTCTAATCCCATCAGGATGTATAACTCGTGCAACGTGAACTTATACGAAGATATTATTCCAGCGGGAACATCTAAAATCGTTCGTATTCCCGTGGACACTACAGATGGCGAAGCTTTCATCAGGGAACAAGTCCTCTGTAACTGTTTAGTTCACGAATGCATTACAACCGTTATCGACAATCGTGGCTACTTAGAAGTTGAAAATCCAACACCAAATGACGTCATATTTTCACTTGACCGGCCAGCGCACGCGGAATTATTTAATACTGAGTGCACGCGTACTCAACAAGTTACGGCACGCGTACAAGATGTAGTATCACGGTTGCGAACGGATCATTTAAATGAAGAGGAAAAGGCTAACCTTGTCACCCTTTGCTCTCGTTACCCGGACGTATTTTATATAGAAGGCGAAACACTTACGTTTACAAATAAAATTAAACATCGAATCAGAACCACCGACGAAGTGCCAGTGCACACTAAAAGCTATCGCTACCCTTTCGTGCACCGCCAGGAAGTTCAGGACCAGATAGGAAAAATGTTGGAACAGGGTATTATACAACCATCTGAGTCAGCGTGGAGCTCACCCATTTGGGTAGTACCTAAGAAGATAGACGCCTCTGGAAAACAGAAGTGGCGCCTCGTGGTTGATTTTCGTAAGGTTAACGAAAAGACACTCGACGACAAATACCCCATTCCAAATATTAGTGACGTTCTTGACAAATTAGGCAAGTGCCAGTATTTTACGACCTTAGACTTGGCCAGTGGGTTCTACCAGGTTGAAATGGACCCGCAGGATATCGAGAAGACCGCATTCAATGTCGAACACGGGCATTTTGAATTTCTTCGAATGCCCATGGGACTTAAAAATTCTCCGTCCACGTTTCAACGTGTTATGGACAATGTCCTTAGAGGCCTTCAGAACGAGATCTGCCTCGTTTATCTCGATGATATCATAGTGTTCAGCACATCCCTTCAGGAGCACATGATTAATCTCGAGAAAGTCTTCCAGAGACTTAGAGAGTCCAATTTTAAAATCCAGATGGACAAATCTGAGTTTCTTAAGCTTGAAACAGCTTATCTTGGTCATATTATCACCAAAAATGGCATAAAGCCGAATCCTGACAAGATTTCCGCTATTAAAAAGTACCCCATCCCTAAGACTCCGAAGGAGATTAAACAATTCTTAGGACTTCTCGGTTATTACCGAAAATTCATCCCAGACTTCGCCCGTACCACTAAGCCACTTACTCAGTGCCTGAAAAAGGGTAGAAAAATCACCCTAGACAATGAGTACGTAAACTGTTTCGAGAAGTGCAAGATCCTCTTAACTAATGACCCTATCTTGCAATACCCAGATTTCAGTAGGGAATTCAATCTCACTACAGATGCTTCAAACGTAGCTATCGGAGCTATTTTATCCCAAGGCCCGATAGGATCCGATAAACCAATCTGTTATGCATCTCGAACCTTAAATGAGAGCGAGATGAATTACAGCACTATCGAGAAAGAGTTGCTTGCCATAGTCTGGGCCACGAAATACTTCAGGCCCTACCTATTCGGACGAAAGTTTAAGATTTTGACTGACCACAAACCATTGCAGTGGATGATGAATTTGAAAGAGCCAAATTCACGTCTCACGAGATGGCGACTTCGACTGAGCGAATTTTACTATACTGTTATTTACAAGAAAGGCAAATCTAACACTAACGCAGACGCACTTTCCCGTGTAGAAATTCACACTAAGGAAGCTATGTCCTTAATAGAAGAAATTGACGAATTAAATTCTTTAATGGGCAATCCATCTGACACCATAACTGCCCCAGCCAATTCTTCTACTGAAACGGTTCACACTAGTAACGAGAATCCCATTTTAGAGATTCCTATAACAGATGAACCCCTAAATAAATTTAACCGACAGATACATTTCACCCTTGTTAACGACGTTAAGAAACGACCGACAGTGACTAAACCATTTGACACCCACACACGTATTAGTATTCAATTATCTGAATCTAATTTAGAAGAAGACGTTATAAATGCAGTTAAAGAGTACGTTAACCCGAAAGTTAAGACGGCATTATTAATTAATCCCCCTCTGGCTATGTTTTCAATCATTCCAATTTTACAAGATAAATTCAGAAGTTCTTCGATGAATCTTGTATTATCTAAAGTCGAGTTAGAAAACGTTAAAGAGTATCTCCGACAACAAGAGATAATCCGCCACTACCATGATGGTAAAACCAACCATCGCGGAATTAATGAATGTCATTTAGCTTTATCCCGTAAATACTATTGGCCGAAAATGAAAGAACAAATAACTAAATTCATAGGTGAATGTACGATCTGTGGCCAGGCTAAATACGATAGGAATCCAGTTCGACCTCAATTTAATATTGTACCCCCAGCTACTAAGCCGTTTGAAATAATCCACATGGATTTATCCACAGCACAGAATGAAAAGTACGTAACTTTCATTGACGTATTCACAAAGTACGGTCAAGCATACCATCTACGTGACGGAACAGCTGTTAGCATTTTACAAGCCCTTTTACACTACTGTACCCACCATGGCGTCCCTATGACCATTATCACAGATAACGGAACAGAATTTACCAACCAGTTGTTCATGGAATTTACGCGGCTACATAAGATTAACCACCATAGAATACTAGCTCATTCTCCTAATGACAACGGTAATATAGAACGGTTTCATTCTACACTTCTTGAACACCTCAGAATACTTAAATTGCAACATAAAGATGAACCCATAGTTAATCTCATGCCTTACGCTATTATAGCCTATAATAGTTCTATACACTCTTTTACTAGATGCAGACCTTTCGATTTACTGACCGGACACTTTGACCCTAGAGACTGCCTTGACATTGACATTACCCAACAGTTACTACAACAGTATGTTCAAACCCACAGAGATCAGATGAAGAAAGTTTACGAGATAGTAAATTCCTCATCTCACGCTAATCGCACCGCATTAATCGAGAATAGAAATAAGACTCGCGAACCTGAGATAGAATATGCACCCCAACAGCAGATTTTTGTAAAGAACCCTCTAGCTAGTCGACAAAAGACCGCCCCACGTTTTACGCAGGACACAGTTTTAGCTGACCTGCCAATTCACATTTATACTTCTAAGAAGCGAGGCCCCGTGGCAAAGTCCAGATTAAAGCGTATCCCTAAAGCAGCAAATTTGTTACAGAATCCTGCTAATAGTGATCCTTCCAATGACGCAATCTCAAGAGATAAGACTTGAGAGTCTTGACGATGGACCAGGATTGCTACCCTACAAACTCGGACTCATGAGACTAACGACTCACCACCATACATTCCTACAGTACGTAAAATTGAAAGACATAGAAGACAATGTACACTCGCTACAGACTCAATTACTAAGCTACCGAGATCGAATGACTAATGACACTTACTCACTATACGAAATTCAAATTAATTATCTTACTAATGAGCTTGACAAAGTTTTAAACCAATTAAAATCTTTAGAACCTAATAGAAGTAAAAGAGGTCTTGTAGACGGACTGGGTTCAGTTATTAAAAGTATAACTGGAAACCTTGATCATACTGATGCGTTAGAATTTAACGATGCAATTAAAACATTACAAACTAATGAAAATAAAATGTTAACCGAGTTCAACAAGCACATTAGTATGAGTAAAGAGTGGATGTTTAAACATAATAACGTACTTGAACAAATAATAGATAATCAGAATAAAATTAATACTACAATAGAATTAATACTTAACAGTGACGCACTAAAAGAAAATAGCTTAATTAAATACGCCAAGTTTGCCCAACTTCTAGAAGTAATCGGTGAAAATGTAGAAGATTTAACTCAAGAATTACTTAGAATAGAGAATAGTTTAGCTTTTATTCGCGTTTCTAGTACGCACCATTCTATGATAGATATAGAGATATTAGAGTCAATGGTTAGTAAACTTAAAATTATATATGGCAGAGAGCAGATTTTAGATTTAGAACTTAGACAATATTACGATATTATAAGACCGGGATCTTATTACTTTAACAAACAAATCGTTTTCGTTTTTAATTTCCCGATAGTTTCTAAGGATAGTTACGATTTATATAGATTATCGATAGTACCTAATAAGCACGCACAGGCTCTTATCCCATCCTTTCCCTTCATTGCAACTAACGAGATGTCATTCGTGTACATAGAGGCAGAATGCCCGAAGTTGAATAACTGGTACCTCTGTGAGAAAGACATCACCCATCAGATCCGCACCAGATCTGACTGCATCCAGGAGTTGATCACCAACCAAGTCCTACAAGAATCCTGCCAGCTCACGACAGTAACCCTGACGAGAGAAGCAATGGAGAAGCTGGATGACCAGCACTACGTCCTGTCATTCCCCCAAAAAACGAAGGTACAACTCATCTGCCGCGGAAGAAACTACACGTCGCTCCAGGGAAGCTACCTCACTACAATTCCCGAGGGATGTCGTCTGAAGACTGAAGAGCTCACCATCGCCAACGACAATGACGAGATTCAAGGCCAGCCCCTCATATTAACGAAGATACCCTACGACGTTGAGAAGCAAGGTACGACGGCAACACACATCAACCTGAACTCCGTCGATCTCCAAGGACTGCACAGCATCCAGGACAAAATTATGGTCCAGGCCCCTCTACAAATAGACGACGTAGAAGCAAACGTCCTCTACCACACGACAGTACCACTCTACACGATACTGTTAAGCGTGGTTGCACTTACCATCATCGTAATGACCCGGCGCTGCATACTGAGACGCCGAAGAAGAATGAAAAAGGACCAGCAGCCTCCAACCATAATCCTGGCGAAAAATGAAGACCCCGAACACATTCCGGCGACATTTTCGCTAAACGTCCTCAAATAGTCGCCGCTCTAAGGGTGGAGGAATTACGTAGCCGTCCACTATGAAGATCGCCGACGCTGCACTTGCACCGGTCGCTATGCCGATGCCGCGTGACGTCAATCACCGGCTCGTGTGAATTATAGTTTTGTAAGAATGGCATTCCATATTCCCGCCTCGATGTGGAACCGCGCTTTTTAGTTATAAGAAATTAATTGTAACTTTTATTTTTAATTAAATTTATAAATTCTTTTTCGTTTTTTTTTCGATCCTCCGCCTGCCGCTAACGTATTTGGCGTAACGACTGCTATCAATCGATAACAACCGGGACCGATTGCTTAATAAACCTTCCGAATAACAGAGCGATGGAAATCCGCTGTCATTGGCCGAGGATCGAACCCGGTACATGGATTCTAAATCACACAACTTACTGTACGGCCATGTGGCGGTGAACCGCGCGATCACGCTCAAACTTCCGGCCTTACCACGAAATATTTAAACAAGAGTTCAACAGATGAGTCTACATATTTTCCCCACAAATTGACGTCTAACCCTCGCTTTTTCTAACTCAATAACAAATTCACAAGTAAAATAATTAGGATTGTAAGGATTGAGTAAGACAACGCGAGTGGTAGACGTTGATTTAGTGGAACGAAATTTTAGAAACATCTGCTTAACTCTGTTTTAAGTTTTTGTGGTAAGAGGCCTTTTGCAATTTTTGTTTTTAATGGATTTCCTAAAAGACTTCCTCTTCTCTAGTTATTAGCGAATGGCTACAGTTGGTAGTTCGTTGCTTTAGTGTCATTGCTGCGGATATTGCAGAGCGCAGTTGGCGCAAATGATCTCTTTAGAGTCAAGTGTTGTTGAGTAGGTAAGCATTAGCGCGTTAACTTCTGTTCTTTCGCTTCAACGAAGTTGTTATTAGAGCATATTATTGCATATTCCCGGAGACATGTACCTACCTACTTCAAAACATTAACGTAAAATGTTAATTTACATAAGTATAATGCTCGATCACGGTAAATCGCGGGCGCGGGCGCGAAATATCAAACATAATATGGCGATACGTACGGTGTAATATTATACAAGTGTTCACGTACAAAACGCACGCGATGATAAATAAGTAGGTTAAATAAGTACCTACATAATTAATTGTGACTAGTAATCATAATTAATACTTAAGAAAAGTATCAAGATAGATCAAGAAAGTTGGCAATATACAAATTCCATATGAACTGTCTAAGAATGCATTCGCCAAATGGTTTTCGTGCATCTGCATTTACCAATGTGCCAAGAAAATATCGAGAATCAGCTGAAAATTCAATTTCTCGAACCTTTTAATAGTAAAAAACGACACGAGATTTCAGTTCTTTCAATAGTATTACGGAGCAAATGCTTGTAGATAGGGATAAATATGATAAGTTGTAGTATCGTGGCCATCACATAATATACATAGATCCCTGTTAACTAGAATTTAAAGAGGTCTAATTCGCGCACAGACTAATATGAAAATATATAATTTTGACATCCTACCTTGCTGCGGCTGATAGAGTTACATCGACCCGTGGTCACGAGAAGACTGATTATATATTTTGATATAACACACAACAGCAAAGACACATCCTCATAAAATCAAAACAGTTCCTCGTTATGACATCCCAAATGAAAAAGCAATCAAACAAAATATAAAAGCAGCCAAAATCCAATTTGAGCCAACGGCACAGTCATAATGAAATAACAACTCAACGATACCGGAAGATTCATATCAGTGGTAGGTATATATGGAACACTCCAAACAAACGCGATAGTCGCAAAGTTAATACTGGATGCGATTTTTGTATCGGTATATCGAAAATATCAGTGATATCGATATCATTAGTGGTAATACTATCAATTATGACAACAACTACAGGTAAGGTTTAGATTTAGTTTAATTAGTATTAGTTTTTAATTTTAATTCAATGTAACTTACTTGTTGTTTTCCTCCAGAAACATAATTAAAAAACCTATGACATTATGTTGTAGGTAGGTATTTCATACAAGTTTCATGAGAATGGATACAAGTATCTTGAAAAAATATCTGTCTAACGATAATAACGCTATTAAAATTTCTAACGATAATAACGCTCGGTGATAGTAAGTTTTATGATTGTAGGTTTCGGAAAATTTAGGGTTGAACACGATTAGCTGCACGGAATCGCATCTCCATGGCTCTACTCGAGACATGTATCTAGAGAAACATAATAAGGACCATGGCGCCCTAAACACTTGTTCAAGAACTTCAAAACTTTAGGACATGTGACGTATCCACCAACCCGCTCCGGACCAGCGTGGTGGATAATCTCCCCTCCCCTCTCTCTGAGAGAAGGGAAGGTTCGTCTTCCAGCAGAGGAAATCGATGATAATCGATGACGATGGTATTAAAGTAGACACTATTCTTACCGTACCTTATTCTTGCCACAATGCTGAATTATTCTCAGTAACGGAATACCCGGAAAACGGAAATGGTCGCCGACGTGACGTCGCCGGCCGGAAGTCGATGCCCACTGGAGCGTAAAGGAGATAATGCAATTTCACCTGGTTTCAGTGGGATTGTATTGGCTACGTTGAAGAAAGGAAACGAACCGGTGTTTTGTGGCGTTCTATCTTATGTTTGTCTTTAGAGAGGGCCTGTTAGGAGCAATATTATGTTTATTTAGCTTCGCACGATTTTTCTATAAAAAATATCGCATTACGATCGCTAACTAGAATGCCCTGTAGGTATCTAGGGAATCAGTACGAGGACCATGGTCAGACAAACAGACAGAGCAAATGAGTGATTTTTCTTATAAATATTTTTTTACAAGAAACACTTTGGCTCTGTCGCGCCGGAATTTGAACTCGCTACTTCTACTTGGCAGGTGGACATTAATCCACTACGCTAACGCTGCTATAATATAAATAACCGGCCAAGTGCGAGTCGGGGTCGCGCATGAAGGGTTCCGTGCCAATATGTATAAAACGGCAGTTAAAATTGGAAGCCCCCTTATTTTATTCTGTTTTTTAGTATATATCTTATATCTTTAAATGAGCTATTCTTGTATATATATATACATATATATATATATATATATATAGGTATATAATTATATATATATACATAATAATATACCTATATAATTGGAATCTCGGAATCGGCTACAACGATTTTCATGAAATTCAGTATACAAGGTGTAACAGCAAGGTGTAGTAATACTGAAACTACGCATACACATACATATTTCGAAGTAGTCTGGAGGTACTATAAATCTGTAAGTAGTTACGGTAATGAATTATTACACGTCAAAGTTTACTGCAAAACTAACCATCGTTCAACCCTAGTTATCAGCTGGGCAATGTCAGTGAACTTGAGGCATAGGCTAACATGTACAGTCTTACCCAACTTATATGGTGCGTCGTGAATCTTCGTTCGCGCAGAAAATAAAGTATGGTCCGAAGATTAACGAAAGAATGCTTAACACTTACAATCAACCTAAGATCACTATTATAAGGTTCATAATACACTGCAGCTGTTGCACATCGCAGTTCTACCTGCGCAGAAGATGAATTTTCAAAGCGCGGGAAATGCTATTGACCGCTATTGGTCGGCAGCCGCCCCGCCATCTTAGCGATCGCCGCGTGGCATGAGTGAGATGGAACTAACAGCTGCAGTGTATTATGAACCTTATAATAGTGATCTTAGGTTGATTGTAAGTGTTAAGCATTCTTTCGTTAATCTTCGGACCATACTTTATTTTCTGCGCGAACGAAGATTCACGACGCACCATATAAGTTGGGTAAGACTGTACACCTCTAGCCGGCGGCATTACTCAAACAAAACTAGGTGTAGAAGTAAAGTTGTGGTAAAAGTTCCACCAAAAATTACTAGATGGCGCCAGGGCCGTTTCTAAGAAATCCTGCATCGCGCAAGCGTTGTGTGACCGGCGTAACGTGACGTCATCCGTATCATGTTAGGGTTGTAATATTTAGTTATTTTGTCAATTTGAGTGAAAAAAACGATTATCGATTTCAGGTTTTAGTACCCTGGCAAATGATTCATCACCAGGTACACATACCCACATTTCAATATTACTACACCTTGCCGATACACCTTGTATGGGGGTTTCGGGGGCGATAAATCGATCTAGCTAGGAATCATTTTTAGAAAATGTCATTTTTTTCGTGTTTTTTTATGATTTTTTCTTTAAATAACCAGTTCATATTTTTTTATTATTCTATCGGTAAGATCGAAAAATATTATTCATATTTCATCATTTTTTTAGTAATTCGTACTTAAATATAATTTCCAAAAAACTCAAATTATAAAAAAAAAAAAATACCGGTCATCCAGATATTGTTGTTAAAGCGGCAATAGAAATACATTATCTGTGAAAATGTCAACTGTCTAACTATCACGGTTCATGTGGTACGGCCTGGTGACAGACAGACAGACAGACTGAGTACGGAACCCTATAAATCAAATGGTAAAATAAACCTGAAGATAAAATCTCATCCTATCCAAGGGAAGACGTAGGAACGTACCGAATTCTACAAATTGCCGCCATTTGAAATATTTAGCCAGAAGCGTTTTCCCGCATCCTTTGAGCGTCATTTCCGGTACGGCGCAACCGGAAATACCGCCTAGGTATTTGACACTTTGCGTTCACCGCATCGTTGCCAATTTGACGTATGTCGGTGCTGTCATAAAATATCGGGGTTCTTGACGAATATGACCTTAAAGTCGGTTGGTACAATCGGCCTCAGAATTATTTAAAAACTTCCTAAGTGCCAATTTAAATTTACAAACATGCAAAAAACTATTTTTTGTACTTCATTATAGTACAATATTTGTGTTTTATCAGCCGTCTTTCTTGGCGGTTCTTCTCGATTGATAAAATTAGTAAAAAAAATCGCATATCACTTTTTCAATTTTTATTCGGTCTCATCGATTAAAATTATAACTAAAGGTCGAGGGCTGAAACAGCACGTTGAAGACGGAACCTTCAGAAATAAGAAACTGGTAAATTAAAATTAAAAGCTATCTTTTATAGGGTTTTTGCACTTATTTGGTACGGGTCCCAAAAATATGCGCCAACTACGTCTATGGCGCCAATCTTACTAATGTTATAAAGAGGAAAGATTTGTTTGTTTGTTTGCATTGAATAGGCTCCGACACTACTGAATCTATTTGAAAAACTCATTCACTGTTGGGAAGCTATGCTATCCCCGGTACACATAGGCTACCTTTTATCCCGTAAAAATTAATGGTTCCCGCGGGATAGTAGTTAACGCGAGTGAAACTGCGAGGCGCTTCCAGTATTGAATAAAAACATGTCGTCAAAGAAGAATTATTATTACTCTGTGAAGAAGAATGACGTTGTCTTTATTTCCTCTATGAATTAATTGCGCACGCCAACAAAACGTCAAAATCACTATACCTATTGTCAAAAATGCAAAAATTCACTGCGTAACTTATTGTATTTATTTTTTATACATTTTTACTCAGTTTAACTGTATAAACAGTAAACCCCTTGTATTCCTATGATAACATGAACATAAGATATTTGTATGGTAAGTCCAAATTATTTTCTTATACCTACTTATCTTTTAAATACGAGATCCACAACTCATAAGGCGACGACTCACTAAGCAACTACAAGTTTACTTGCCTTGAATTAGTGACCCATACTACCTATTTTAATAGGCCATTCAACGTGCTAGGCTTCGTGCATATATGCTGAAATACATGCTCCCCACGATTTCACCCCCTTTCGCTATTATCCCACAGGGACCTCAAATTTTTAGGGGATACAAAGTATCCCATTTTGTATTCCAGGACGCTAACTTGAAGTGAACCAGTCGGCTGCTACCTAGACGATGCTATCTATGCACAGTTAGCTTGACTTCAAGTCACAGCCAGCCGACAGTTCTTGAGCTTAAGCTCAGTGTACCCGCGTTCTTAGCTTTATAAATGTTCTAGGTCGAAATTAATAATCAATCCAATCCAAATTTTGCTATCTGGGATTGATATCACAATCCATTTTTAGGGTCAAGCGTGCCAGTAACCGATCCGTGGATTGGTTTATGAAGGCACGCAGATTGGAAATCGATCGAACGATAGGCAGCAATCCAAGATCGATTTCAATCTTGGATAGGAGATACACTATTAATTTCGGCTCTTAATCAACAATAATTATGTGCCTACTGCTGATTGCGTGTAGAGACTGATGACTGTTAAATATAATTCTTCTGCGAAGCGGTACGTCACCGTGTTGCATTAGCCATCGCTGATAGGATCTACATAAATATATGTAAATAGTGAAACTCTTTGCTTACACGAAACCACAGAACACCTAGGTCTATTTTAATACCCTGGAATCTAGAAGGGACACTCGCAATTAAAGCGAGATAACATGGTCGGTCATGTAGTCTCTCTCTTGCGTGGTTTTGAGCACCTTTTGAGCACCGGAGTATCTATCCCGGGAAAAAAACAAAGTTTTAGTAGGTGATTTCAAAATCTGTTTTACGTAGTCAATTAAATAAAAAAGGTGACCAAGAATTCACCTTTCTTCATCAAGCATTGGTCTTTTGAAAACTTGTCGGAAAATTTTAAAGTTATCAGACAAGTGGCTTCGCAATACTCTTCAAAAGATTTACACAATGTACGCAAGAAATGAACTTGCAAACAAACATGAACAGAATACAATATTCTTGCTTACAGAAGACTACCGAATGACAACGGAGATAACAGGATGGGAAAGCGAGATATTGCCAGAGAGAAAGAAAGGGACACAAGAGTCCTGTACAGAAAATCTAACCACGTTGTTTTACAGTCAAGAACGTGTTCAGGAATTTCTGAATTCAACACAAGCAGCGGAGTTTGCCGAATAAATAAGATTTTGTCGGAAACACAACAATTTAACGCAGAAGGAGTTCAAATCAAAAGAGACCTTAGCGTTGAAACTGATATATGTATACTCAGAAGATACTACAAGCACATTAAAAATAAACTTTCAGTAACCAGCTCGGGAAAGTCCAGATGTTCTGCATTTGTCGATACAGGAATCGGCACCATAGACGAAATCCCACCTGAAACTAGTGGATGTGGTGACAGTGAGACCTCTGAAACTTCAGATATCTTATCCCATTCTAACATACAACTGGACACCACCAAGCTGATGATGGGCAATTTCGTAGGCTTGCTTAACGATTGGATTTCCAAACACTTGGTGGAGAATCGAGAAACAACGACAAACTTAGAAAATGCACTTTATTCGTTACTGTACAAGTCTGAAAATGTAAAAACGAATACGGCTTCATCTAAATCCACATACGTTTTGAACCGCGAGTATCACAGTCAAGATATAAGGAACAAGAGATTGGCAAAAAATTCTATATTTTCTCAATGTTTCAAATCGGAATTATCCAAAAAGAGAGCAGGTTCTAAAAATATATTTACTAAGGACTCATCGTCTCGTTCTATACCAGAAACACACAAACACTACAGAATCATATCAGCTCTTAGTATTCCAAGGAATCTGCACAGAAAATCTGAAAATGAGACATATGAAAGTCAAATTAGTTTTAAAGAGAATAGTTTAGTGGTCTCAATAGATAACTCAAGTAAACTTATAGATATCTCTAGTTTTGATTTGCTCAAAATTTCAACCAAGTCGTTTACCAAACGCTGTGCAACTTACAACCCAGAACTAAGGAAGAAACTCAAGGACAAACGCCATATTGTGTTTTCTCCAAAACCTTTTTATAAAAGTGCAACAACAGATTCAGTCTCCAATTTTCAAGGAACCTCGTATAATACGGTTAATAAGGAATCTCGGATAGAAGAAGATAAATTAAGTAAAAGGCCCAGTTTAGTGAAAAGCATGTATTCTGATGATCCCGCAAACATCACCAGTACAGATAACATTAACCAGTGTTCAACGATTAACAATTGTACTATGACTGACTTTAACATATTTTTTGAAAACCATACTCCATTACAACTTGATCAAGAATGTACAGACGATAAAATAAAGGATATATTAGGATTAATGCAGAGTTTAGAAGAAAAAAATGCAATGGTTGACATAGATCAGAGTAACGTGAAAACAATAGACTCGAAATATGACTCTTTTCATTCATCCATTAACAATGAAATTCAAGAACATCCTAGGAAAATAAACGTTCATTCTAAAAGTGGTATTACTGAAAACCCAAGTGACGGTAACAAATTGAAGACCAATACAATTAATAAGCCCAAACCTTACAGAGTGACAAAATCGCACAAATTTTGTAACAATCGTTTTTCATATTCTTCTCGGTCGAATAACAGTAAAAAGTGTTCAAATGAGAAAATCTTTCTTTTTCAATGTCAAAATATATTCAAATATCTTGCTGATTACGGAGGCAATAACAAATTGAAGGTTGACATAGAAATCAAACTGGTTCCAACTTGCGACATAAAAAATGAAGACAAATTTACAACAACAAGCACACATAATATCAACGTTTTTAATATGGATAAAAGCAGCACAATGGTATGCAACGTAGAACCTAATATTATGGATATGTCTGATATGTCTTATGCAGAAGAATGTTTGAGAGTAAACACAGACTCTTCGGAAAACAATAAAGATTTTATAACCGTGTTGGATACGGCCGTAAGTCAATCAAAGTATATTTTCAAAAGCGGTAGCTCCACGATTAAATTTGATGACAACATAAATACCCAAAATCGTAGCACTGTTACTGAAAACGATTTAATTAAAGATATTAATGATCTCAAGGCCATTATAAAGGATTTAACTAAAGCCGCCGACTCTTTTGTTAAAGAACAAATAATGAGAGAGACAAAACGATCTCAAGCTACTAATATGTCAACGTTCACTGTTAATCATTTGTCGCGGGGAGTCCAGTTTGACGAAGAAATGGAACCTAAGCTGCCAAAAATTTCGGGTATTAAACTTTCCAAAGAACCAAAGAAAAATACTTCTGAATTTTACAATCGACTTACGCGAAAAAGCACATCATACACTGTCATAGACAGTGAATCTATTATAAAAGTAACAGACATGACTTCTGTTGCCAATAGCAGCAAACAATCTAAGAACCTTCTGGCCCCAATTGAATCACTAATTGAAATCACAACTGAGAGAAACAAGAAGTTTTATACTTACTATTGTGATGATTGCAAAAGATCGGATGACTTAGCAGACAACAACCCTTCTGAAAGCACCAATCTATCAATACCAGTTCAGGTGTCTGATCAGCGACGAGGCGATGATAAGACAAATGCAATATTTAAAGAACCTATCATGTTTATGCCTCTGTATTTAGACACTAAAAAAGAAAGGCCTTGTTCAAACGGAAATTGCGCTGAATGTAAAATCCCAGTTCATCAAACACCAGCTTCCAAGTCTGCGTATGAGTATGATCAAGAAAGTGGGTTGCTGCCTGCAAATCCTGTATGTTCTGATAATTGTAGGAAATCAATAGGGTTCGGTGAAGGTATTGTTTACTGCCTCATATTGTGGATTCCGGTGCTGATTCTGTTCTTTATATTCTCCCAGTACATTTTACACGATTTGATGTACCTGCCAAGACACAACCGCGGAATGGAAAGAATGAATAGAAGAGTGTTAAACTATAGTTTGACAAGCAGTAGTCGTGTGCCACCGAAGTACAATATAGTCAGATTATCAGATTTAGGGTTTTGACTGTAGCTTTGAATGTTTTTTTTATTAATAAATTTTTATTTTTTTCATATTTTTTCGATTTTATTTTTATTTTTATTACTATTATTATTAATTTATAAACTGCTAATAAAGGTTTAAGAATACAAAAGAGGTCAGAATACATTTGACATCCTTGTTACAGGTTAACTGAAAATTTAAAGAAAAATGCAACTAGGCGATGATGCTCTACTTTCATCGGAAACAAAAGTGGATAAAGCTTCTAAGAAAAGACCAAAGTCTGGGACGCGCTTTCCTAAAAAGTTGCCGACCTATCTCGTCGGGTTTGCTTTAAAGGGGACGTTTGATGACCTCGTAACTGCTCAGCAAATTATATGTAATAAACAAAGTCCTCAAGAAAGTTCAAACTCTATATCATCTAATAACTCTACAAAAATGCTTGAAAGTGAACAGAAGGCAAAAGATGATCAAACCTTTTCAACCGAGGATGAAATTATAGACGAGAATGAAACAGCTGAAAACGCTACCTCAAAGAATCCTGATGGTAATGGTTTAGGAATAAATATAGTACCGAAAACTCAAAAAGAAATAGTAGAAAACAATATATCTGACATAATAACAGATGGGCTATTTATTAAAAATATAGAAGGTTATGAAGTAGTCAACCATTCTGAGATAATATTTAATGCTAAGAATTATGGTCGTACAAACAAAGAAAGCAAATCTCGTAAGAAAAAATCTAAGACCTATAAAAATGTGCGACCGATATATAACAAATTCAAAAATAAGATGCCTAAAACTGCCATAGGCGCTCGTTTTGAAAAAGTATATGATAAAGCTATCCAAAACTCCATAAATTCAGGACAAGTCCAAGAAGAATTCGCAAATATATCAACAGTAGTTTCAAGAGTAATAGTATTGAAAAAATTATTAGCTAAAGAAAATTTGCTAGACGAATCTGATCTGACATCAATTTCAAATGATTCCAACATAAATAGAAATGATGATGGCTCACTGTTTTCTCATCCATTGACTGCAAAAACTATGTCCTTTATCAGCAATTCAAGTGGAAATACTTTAACACGTCAATTTAGCTCAACAACGTTAAGAATAATGACAGATGATGACGATTACAATAGTATTAATACAGTAAAATCTGCTGTAGAAATATTACCACAGACCCCATACAAAAGAGATGTTCTTAATATTGCTGTAGCCGTTGCTCATAACGAGTTTAAAGCCAATACTGTTGTAGGTGAACCAATAAAAGTTACCATTGATAACATCACGAATTTAGAAAATTTAACTAGTACTGAAACATTAACAATGGATATGACTGATTTAACTTCTGACTTGCCCGATTCTGAACAAGAGGACTTAAATGCTAAAAGCGATACCACTATGATAAAGAAAATGTCAAGTAATGCGCTATCTAGTGACGATGATACTTACGACATGGCTCGGACGAGTTCGGATTTAAATGGATCGTGTAATACCTTGTTTCTTACATCAAAATCAAACTTATTGAATATAATAGGTACAAAAACTGAAACAAAATTGAGTGATACCAAAGAGTCTAATTTAAAAAGACAAACACTTCTTCAGACGGTTCTCAAGCTAGAGTATAGTCTAGAAGCCCCATCTACCAGCACTACAAGTGATCAGGTTAACGATGTCATTGTTACCGAACAAGTGAATCAAAGCTATGCTGTAAGTCCTGCAGAAAAGGGGGACACACACAACCGTAATAATATGATCGGAACCGTTTTGAAAAAGTCGTTCAATGAACGAGGAATTCCTTCTATGCACAAGAGTGTGAATTTACCTAACCAAACACAAATTGAAGCGATGCTCAATGCCTTTGATATTTCACAACAAAGAAAATGTTCTGAAGAATCCAGACTTCCGTCCTCCAACGCCCCAGAGATATGGGAAAATCTCGTGTCAGTTCTCGATGTAGCTTTCAAAAAATTCGAAGAATCCTTTACAGAGAAAATTGTAAGAGAATTTACACAATCTATAGAGGCTTTCAAACTCATTGCGCAACCTTCACGAAAACTAAACTTGGATCTTGAAAAAGGTGCTTCAGTAGTGATAGACACACCAGTTTCTAATAAAGGAATCTCAGCGCAAGAAATCAAGAAAGAAAAGAACGAATGTCTTCAATGCAATTTGGTTCAAAGTAAAACGATTGATCAAATAATGCTGAGGCTTAGTACGCAAGGTCCTAAAATAATGGATTCGGGAAGATCGATGAAATCCTTGCAGCAATTGAAAAAGCCTAAATTGCTCAAGGACATTTTCGAAGTGCTGAAGCCACCAGCAGTGGAAAGTCATCGCGTTCTGATGGACGAAGTAGATACGGGGACCGTCTCGACGATAACTGAACAGGTGGGGAGGTTCCATCTTTTGAAAATACTGTTGTGTCGTCCGTTGACTTTTATTAGAGACAACGTGTTTGTTGTGACCAGTGTGCCAGCGTTCTTTGTCGTTTTGTTGTTTGTATACGGTCTTCTGTTGCTGTTAATGAAGCCGTGGTAAATCTGGCTGCGTAATTTTATTGTTGTTTCTTTTATGTAGGTGATAATAATAGCTATAAAAACAATTTAGGTTTCGATAATAATTATGAGAGTTTTATGTTACATAATGGTTCAATTATTGTAGACATACTTCGGGTTCATTAATCACTTTGTTAGCGGTGTAATTTACTAATAATATATTCTCTACTGTAATAATATAGTATCTAAGGGAACATTATAAACAGTAAAGACATGAAATACATTAAATATTTATATTTAATATCACATAAATAAATCTCGTGAGAGCTTTCCCTTCTTTGCGAACGATATACTTCATATTTTTTTATAAAAATCTCTGTTTTTTGCTCAATAAACTAACTGTTGCTGCACAGTAGAAAAAAAACATAAATATTTATAGATAAGTACAACATACTTTTACAAAAAATCATCAAAAATAAAAGATTGTAATGACACAAAACGAAACTTATGTATGATTACAATCGATTACGAAGATTCCAACGAATCGATAACGACGAATCCAATTACGATGTAACGAAACAAACAATGAACTTGTGGACTAGAACACAATAATATTATTAAAAAAAACATAAATATTCAGTACAACAACTAATATTTGGGCACCGGACACGAAGACGGTTCAAATCGAGTCTAGCACTAAGCTCAAGTGACCGCACCGAAACATTTTTAAAGTATTCATAAGATTATACCAACATTTGTCAAGAGTCAATCACTGGCTAATTAATCTGGGTGTGAGGTGTGAACTGGCTTCGTATCCAGAGGATGGATATGAAGGATGGATGGATCCAGGGTCTATCGGGCTTCGGCGAAGACGAGCCGTCCGGATCTGTCGACAGCATACACTGGACGGATGCGACGCCCCCTGCAAACAAACAAGCAAAAGTCAAAGTCAAAGCATTTATTGTAAATAGGCAATTTTTTTTTTTTTACGTAGCCCCACACTAAGGATTGCTCCTGTATCGTGGGTGCCGTTTACAGACATATAATTTCACATACACATCACACCCAGACCAGAAACAAATACCTGTGGATCACACAAATATTTGTTCCGGGCGGGAATCGAACCCGCGACACCAAGCGCAGCAGTCCGAGTGCTTAGCCACTACGCGAACGCATCGTCAAAATGAAAGTGAAGCCTACCAATGGTGCAATGCAATATGCGCGACGTCACATGTATGGTGCGGATGTGAAGAACAGCGTCGCGCAGCGGATAGTCAGTGGCTGTGGCTACTGTCTATCCGTCTACTACTGTTATTGTCATATTAGGGTGTGGTGATATTCTATTTAAGCAAATTCTACATTCGACAAGTCCCTAAACGGTTAGGTAGGCGGTCATGGGACACCAATTAACAGCCGAAATTCATATTGTACTTATCTCCTATCCAACATTGAAATCCATCTTGGATTGCTGCCTATCGTTCGGTTATTGGCACGTTTGACCCTAAAAATGGATTGTGATAGATTTGATTAGAAAGAAAACTTCCGCATAAGGGACTGTGGACATTAAATTAGATTATAATGCGTGACGTTGCATTAGTATTATTATCTTTATTTGACCTGAGGTTGTGCGTGAGGCCTGTGCGTACGAGTGGACCGGCATATCTTGCGTGCTTAGCTTTGACATTTCGTCCCTTAATTTTAAAGGTTCATGAAAGTTAGCGACGAGAGTATCAATCGGTTGTAAGTGGGTAACCCGGTTTCCCCTAAACTCTATTGTCAAATGCCAGCTGCCCCTGCCAAGTGTTCTCGTAATCTATGCTGGCAGATGGATCAGATCCATCACCTCTAGGGTACTGCCGCCCGCCCTACTAAGGTAGGTCGAGCACTCGCCCGCCCTAGTTTTCAGGCCGAAAAATCTAAAATTGTGAACTAAAAAACCTCAATTTAAATTGATTTTCCAGGTAACTGTTGAATCATTCCTGTGCATATGGGTGGGAGTATGGCATTGTATGGTTCTTTTTCATATTATTTATAAATATTTTTTACCATAATATCAACGCTTACGCACATTATTTTATTTGGTATATATACAGTATTTAGTGTTTTCAGAATAATAGAATACCGCATTTTCTTGTGAAAATAGCTGAAGCGCCAAATCAAACTCTATACCTATACTATATACATGTATACATAGCTTAAATACTAACTTCTACTACGTTACTAATATATACCTACTACGGATAATCACAAGCTTAATCAATCCTTACACTATATACTGTGCAAATTATAGTTAAGTGTACCTACCTTCTGTGTAATCATGATACTGATGACCTACTTATTATTATTATGATAAGAAAGTAAAGTAGTACCCAACTGATATGGCTTACCGATGTACCTGCGCAGAAGATGAATTTTCAAAGCGCGAGAAATGCTATTAACCGCTATTGGTCGGCAGCCGCCGCCATCTTAGCGAGCTTAGAGTGAGAGAGAGCTAACAGCTGCAGTATATTATGAACCTTATAATAGTGAGCTTAGGTTGATTGTAAGTTTTAAGCATTCTTTCGTTAATATCCGGACCATACTTTCTTTTCTGGGCGAACGAAGATTCACGACGCGCCTTATAAGTTGGGTACTAGTTTACCTATTTGAAGATTTATAATGAGTTCTTAAAATACCTCAATCTAGCGCTCCTTCTCATCTCTCCGTTGGCAACGGCAGTCGCCTGCGCCACTGCTGGGCCATCATCGGTCACTTCCTGATACGATAACACATAATGTCAAACATAAATTAATAATTTTATAACAAAAACAAAAAAGTAGGTAGGTACGTCTAAAAAGATGGAAGGAAAAAAATACAACAAGTTAAAATTTATTTTTTGGAAATAAGACAGGTAACGAGTTAAGTGAGATCTAAAAGTGTTCTAGACGTTTCAACTTTTTTACATTGTAAGTGACATCTGTGGAGAAGTTAATGTTGTCAATGTTTTATATTATTAAGATAAGAAAGATAAGAGGCTTGTATAAAGTTCTCGTTTTTCTTAGCTCACCTCAACAGCGGATTCAGTTGTGGTGTCGGGACTGGCCTGAACTCTTGGCACTGGAAACGGGGCTCCGTATTTCGGCTGAAGGCGAGGCTGAGTCCTTAAATTGAAAAAAAAAAGTTTACTGGTAAAGTATGAAAAAGTATGAATAGTGACGTCATAGTACATGAACTATGAGGATTTACGTTGCGTTTTTGTTCGTTGATCACCCTTTGTCCCCGAGACATATGCGTTTATTTGTGCTACTTCGATCGTCGAACTTGTGAGAATTTAGTTTCTCATTTTTTCGACTTTCACACTTTTTTTAAACGAGAAAATAAAATGTTATTTTAAAAACGTTTGTTTCCTAAAACGTTTACTATCATCGCTTCTACCGCCAAGGTGTTGAACGATGTTTTCCTTCATCAGAAGCTCAAGTTCAGTTTTGATGAGGTTATAGCTAATATATTTATGTGTAGAGGTTAGTAGGAAGGTACAGTCAGTCTCAGAAGTTGCTGAAAATGTTGTTATTTCCAATTCAACTGTAAACACGCAAATTTTACGGTGACATATTAAATTTAAAATATGGGTAGTGATGTTCCCGGACAAATTAATTATAAATTAAATCAATTCGATCCTCACTTCGATTTTTCCCTCGGCAATTTTAAAGGTACTGTCGATTTCATATTCATTAAGCGAGGAATTGTCTAGAGCGTATCTGTTTGTAAAATAATTCCTTTGTATTAGATTAATTAATACCTCCATCGCTTAAATTTGTTTCTGATGAGTTTTTATGTAAAGAGGTCAGCTGTAATAAAGGTACAATTACACAACCATAGGACACGACTTCGCAATTGTAACAACACATACAGATACATCAAAATTCATTATCCGAAACAGGGCAATGTGCTATTGTTACGTCTGCTATATTTGCATATACTGCACTGGGTTACCAATATGGAAGGCGTTAATAATTGGTATTCTATGGTAGTTCTGACCTTGTCCAACCATCAGCTGGGTTGTTTAGTCTATGGTAAAATAGGTGAAGCAGTGATAACATAGTGGGAGGGAGGTTTTGGCGGGAATCCGATAGTGAGACGTTGTTGGTTTTGTATTATTAGCTCAAACTTGTGTTTCTTCGAGTGTTAATGTGTAATATTGGTGGAATATTAACCATTAAGTGTTCGTTAACGTGCACGAGTGTAGGCGAATGATATAAACTCAAAAAGCGTGTCATATCGCATTTTTTCCAAAACTCCCAGGAAGTTTCAGTAAAGCATCCACTACTTTACTGAATCGTGACTGACGATGTAAATAATTGACTCGACTACTTGACCACGATTGCTATAACATTGCTGTGACTTTCTTTATGTGAAATTAAGAAATTTAATACAATAAAATACTTGACACTGGCTATATGCACAAACCGTGCGAAGCCATAACTAAAACAAAAAAAAAAAAAAAAAAAAAAAAAAACATAGTGGGAGAACGTCTGCATTTCAAGCAGACGGTTGCGAGTTCAAATCCCAGTACCGTACCCATATGTATGTGTATGTAATTATTACTAGGTTTTCGGTAAAGGAAAACATTGTATGGAAATCCTGAGATATCTATTCAGTCTTCAAGTCATGACTATCACCACGTCTGACTGAATAGATTATCACTGGGTTTCCTTGACTACAATATATTCTAAAACTTTATTCGTCTTACCACAAAAATTTAGACCAGAGTTGAACAGATGTTTCTAAAATTTCATTCGACAAATTCGACGTCTACCACTCGCATTGTCTTACTCAATCCTGGCGTTCCTAATTATTTTACTTGTGAATTTATTATTGAGTTAGAAAAAGCGAGGGTTAGACATCAATTTGTGGTGAAAATATTAAGGCACTTCTGTTCAACTCTGGTTTAAATCCTTTAAGACCTGTAAGACCGTTAAACTCTTTTACGCGTTGTTTGTTTGTTGCTTAATGGTTTACAACTCGTATATTTTGTTTCAAAGTCCCCAAAAATCTAAGTAGGTACCTATCATTACCTAATAGTATCAGTTACTCATTACCATTATCGACACGTGACAAGGAAAATAACTGTTCACAGATCAATATTCATAATACCATCTGATTTCCAAATCGCATCAGAATTCAACAGACATCTCAGCTTACCTTGTGCCGAAGGCCGTGGCTACAGCGGTGGCACCTTCAGGCTTCGTCTCTTTATCTTCAGTCTGATCGATGTCGTTCCCTTCCTGGTTTATGTCCAAACCACTTTGCAGAGCATCTTGGCCTTGGAACTGCTGTTGAGCTAATTGACCTTGGACGAATTGACCTTGGGGCTGGAGGAACTGGTCTTGAGATAGGAAAAATTGGGGCTGTAATTGCTGAGCTTGGTATTGTCCTTGAGGTTGTAATTGCAGAGGTTGATATTGTCCTTGAGGTTGTAATTGCTGAGGTTGGTATTGGTTTTGAGGTTCTAATTGCTGGGGCTGGTATTGGCCTTGAGGTTGTAATTGCTGAGGTTGGTATTGGCCTTGAGGTTGTAATTGCTGGGGCTGATACTGCCCTTGAGGTTGGACGAGTTGAGGTTCGGGTTGGACGAACTGGCCTTGAGGCTGCACAAACGGATCTTGTGGTTGAACAAACTGACCCTGAGGTTGAAGATACTGGGTTTGAGGCTGGAGATATTGAGTATGAGGTTGATAGAACTGAGCTTGGTCTTGGCTTTGGATCAACTGCGAGGGAAACTGCTGAGGTGTGTACTGAGCTTGAGGCTGAACTACGATAGGCTGTTGGTATAATTGCTGCTGGATATTTTGATCTTCTTGCTCTTCTCGGTCGCGATTTTGGTCATCAGTGTCTTCTGTTTCCTTTCCTTGTGATGGGAACTGAGACGGGAGTTGCGCTGGTGGAGCGTATTGACCTTGTTGAGTGAATTGGGTCGGTTGAGGTTGATAGATGACGGGTTGAGCTTGAAACTGAGTGAATCCTTGAGGTTGCGGCTGATATTGAGGCTGTATTGCTACCGCGTCTGGATTGGGTTGCAGTGGAGGTTGGTAAGAACTGGGCTGGTATTGAGGAGTTGATTGCTGAACCGCCACTGTGTCAGGGTTGGGCTGCATATAGAAATTAGGCTGGAACTGAGCTGGTGCTTGCAAAATTACCGAGTCGGGCTGCGTCTGCACTTGAGGCTGATAACTAGGCTGGTATGATTGCTGAACCAACACCTGCTGATCACTCTGGACCAATAAAGCTGGAGATTGGTACTGTGGCCGAAGAGTCTGACCTTGCTGCTGAGCCAAAATCGACGGTAGAGCTGTGAAATGAGATGCAGCATCGAAGCCGGCTACTTGCTTCAGCGAAGCACCGTTCGGTTGCAAATAAGCCCCAGAAAGAGGCACGAACTGGGGCTGCAGTTGGATTTGAGCTAGAGAGCCCAGGAAGAACTCTCCAGGGTACTCCTGGACCCTCTGCTTCGTCACTTCCACTGTGGTTTGGCCATTTCTCAGTTGATCTGATTTCTTATCGTCGTTGAGGACTTCTTCTTGGTTTAAATCTAGCTCAGTGGTAGATGGAACGGGGGTGGTGGAAGCTTCAGTTGTAGTGGTGGTGGTGGTGGTGGTTCTGGCGAATTGGCGTGGGTCTTGAGGAGCTGGTAGGCGGTTGCCATTGGGGGCGTTTTGGGCAGCCTCCAGCTGTTTCTGTCTCTGGTACTCGCGGTATCTTTCTTGCTGCTGCTGAAACTGAAATTAGAAATAACTATTTCAACTGAGAATATTATAAATATTAGTTTAGTCTATACAAAATAATATGTTACCTGCTATCAATATCTAAGAATCTCTGTATCTAAGAATCTGGAACCACTAGGACAATGGACAAATACCCCGACTTTGAGCTGTGATTTGCAAAAATATTTGCCCTCTGTGGGAATTGAAGGCGCACCCTCACCTAGAGTATTCCTCTGATGACACTGATCTGAGACCTGCACCAGGGTTTCCATCCATCCGTCGATCCAGGTGTTATCTATTCAGCCTCAGAAGCCTTAAGCAGCCTGACAAACTACCATATTCGACTTACTAACCTGCGACTGCTTGAACCTCTGGTCCAGGTTTCTCAAGTCAGTGTTGAATCCAGGTCCTGCGTACTGCTGGCCGCTGATAGGCGAGGACAGGAACAGCGGCTGCTGCTCCTGCGACGGTGGTAGACCCTGGACGGACACGTCCTCCTCGGGGATTCCGTAGCTGGTTGCGGGCGGCTGGTTCCGAGGGTCCACAGGTGGTAGGTACTGCTGTTTTTGTGGTGGCTGTGGACGGTTGTTTTGTAATAGGTACGGTCGGCATCAAAAGTAGTTTAAACATGTTTTAGTTTACAATTAGAGGCCGTTCAATTGTAGATACGCAAAATGTATATTTTTAGGGTGTATATTATATTTAAGATACGGAGATGTTCAACTACTTTTGATGCCGACCGTACATCTTAGGCAAGTAGCTTTTTTTATGGCATAATCCTCCTTGCAGAAGTGATGGGAGACCAGTGCTCAGCAGTAGGAGATATGGGTTGATGTGGTCGATGGATGATGGAACGTTTATATAAAAACAATCACAAACAGTTTTTTTTATAAAAATCAACAAAACGTAAAATATCTCTAGGCAATGTTGATGTGTGATTGTGTATATCGAAGGTAGAATCTTACAATAATTACTATCCGATGGTGTTTACTATATTTATAAAAAATAATCTCACCTGCTGCTGTCTCGGCTCTGGGAGGTCGAACGCGGGCCCGCTAGGCCTCCACCCGCTAGGCGCGTAGGGCGCCGGGGGCTCCGCTACCGCCCCGCTCACTAACAGCGATATAATAGCTAACAGCTCCTGGGAAATAAGGGAATTGTGCAGTGCAATGGCCGAATGGTACGGACAGGTGTGGTAAGCTCAAAAAATAATTTGTAATAGGTTATTAGAGATATTACGAGTATATACACATAGGCGTATTTTATATACACATAGGCATTTAAGTGTGCTAATATTATATCAAATAGCGTGTCTGTATGTACCTACATGTAATTATGATTTTTAGGCACAAGTTTTATTTATTTATCTATCTAGTTTATATAACAATAAGCTTACAGTATAACACCAACATGCTCACTATCTTAATTATTATACGCCTATTAGTTTTAATTTCACGAACCCATTTTTTTTAATAAGTAGGAATAGAATAGGAAACTACGGTTGCGTGTTTCTCATTATTCTGCTATTGGTGTTTAACTCCTATAAAATGATTTTCGTAAATTCTGTCCAATAAAGTTTTGTATAATCAAAATATAATAGGAATAAGTATTGGCGTGAACTGAACATGTTTGTGTATTGTGTTTTTCCGTATTTTTCAAAGAAAGTAAACCGCCTTGTTACCGACACTTATCAACTAATCGACGCAAACACAAAATAATCACATCACAATAAAAAAAACAAGCACAGGTAACAAAACGTGTAATCACCTTCATTTTCGTTGACTTTCGCTTATATCCTGCGCGCGCGCATCGTATTTATAGACAATAGTGATTGAACATTAACATGCGCGACGCGAGAGTAGCCTACCTTAAGGACGTAGGGGTGTCAACTGATAGAATAATTTATCTCCATGTTTTTTTCCTATGTTTAATTCTTTAATATTTTCCTGTTGATTTTCGGGCAAGTGACCTTTTCGTGTGCTTATTTGTCTTTGATATTTTTGTAGATATGTTTCTTAAATTCATCAAAATTGGTTTAGTAGTTTTTAGTAAGTCTGTTCAAAGTTTTTGTGATATTCATGCATGTTTTTTTACAAAGCTAGTAGCTGAAATAGCTCAAAGGAGTGGAAGAATCCTTGCTATCTAGTTCCTAGTTATGAGTCTCTTCAAGTCACTAGTAAATAAGTTACTTCTTGATATATATGTCCACCATAGCTAACTGCATCGCCGCTTAAAACCGATTTAAATTTAAACGGTATATTTTTGTTTTTTCTATACATACTTATAATAAAAAAGTAACGGATCGCTGTCTGTATACATGGAAGAGATATGATACCTTAATCAACTTACATTTGTATATTGATATTTGGGACCTATATCAATGCAAATAGCACCCAAAACAATGATTTTTATAATGTTTGTCTGTTTGTCTGTTTGAACACGCTGATCTCAGAAACGGCTTATGCAATTTAGATGTGGTTTTCACTATTATTGTGGTATACTACACTTAACATTTAGTGTTTGTTTCGTGTCAATCGGTTCATAAATAAAAAAGTTACGCCAACCTTTCAAAAAGCTTTAGGTGTTGTATATGTAACGCGGGGGAAACCTCGGGGCGCAGCTAGTTATTTAATAAAATTTTACGGTGTCAGTAGCTGAGCCCATGAGATGGATTATTAGCAATAACCCTTAGATACACCTTGTTCATTTCATTATTGTCCATTGTTTATTGCATTCCATATTATTATTTATTATACACGCATGTTACGGGATGTCTATGACCTAAGCGTGATTTAAAATTTTTCACCTTACTTGCATCTCACTCGGAACAACTAAATTCATGTCTAAAAAGTCCTCATTACAATTTTATTTCATTAGAGGACAAATCGCACAAAATGTGCGAAAACTTTTTCCCACTCAATTTATGATTGACTAACAATGTATCGAAGTTTTTATATTGTTATTCAATTAACAAACGCTTATCTCGGTTTCCCATTGCATGCTATAAAAGTCATTAACGTAGGTAATTTTTATTTACTATTTACACTCCACCAAACCTTACTTTATTGTTTTTGCACCAAAAAAAGGAAAACATCGTGAGGAAACCAACATGCCCGAGAATTATTTCGGAGGCATTTTCCACCAAACCGAACCGGGCCCCCGTGGTGGATTATGGCCTAACCTCCTCACGAAAGTGAGGGGAGGCCTTTGCCCAGCAGTGGGACAGTTACAGGCTGAATTATTATTATAATTAAGTATAAACATATTGTTTTACTCCATTTCAAAAAACTATTCGGCCGGTGACTTTGTAATTTTGTTGCCTACGTGATTTCTGATAAATTCTGTCCATAAAAGAATAATGTATCTTTCTAAGTATATATATAAAAATCAAATGCTGTTCGTGTGTCTCGCTAAAACTCGAGAACGGCTGGACCGATTTGGCTGATTTTGGTCTTGAATGATTTGTGGAAGTCCAGGGAAGGTTTAAAAGGTGAATTTTATCACTATTCCACACGGACGAAGTCGCGGGCACAGCTAGTATGTTTATAAAGTATGACGAGGCAAACCCCATAGCGGCGCATGGCGGACTATACACGATTTCATATACAATACGGATCCCTAAGGAAATATTATGTCAAATGTGTGTTTGATGTTAGTTCAGAGTTTGGTCATGACATGCTGAAACATCGGTTCAGTTCATATAATGCTCTGGTATGTCTAGAAATACCTCTTCAAACTGTAACACAGTAATGTTTACAGGTGTAGGTATACTGCAACTTAACACTAGCTAAGTGTAGATTTTTTTACTAGCTAAAAACTGATCTAATTCGCGGACAAAGTATAATATCAGAATAATTACATATTTAAAAAAAACGGGATCTATCGTGACCACGGTCGATGTAACTCGGCCAAAACGTCGAAGTTTAAGTCAAAATCATATACCTATTTTGATATTAGTTTGTGCGCGAATTAGACCCATTTTTAGCTAGTTACTACCTAATATGTTTTCTGTTCGCGAAAGCTTAAGAAGTTCTATAGATTTTTTTTATTTCGACGCAAACAAATTTATTGTTTACTGAACAATAACTACGTCCCAAAAAAGAACTGGACCGAGTGTATTCCGCTGATAAGTAATATTCCTCATAATATCAAATCTAAAAAAAGTGTAATGAAGTGTCAAAAACGGAGCGACGACAACGACAACCCTATTATTTCTTTCTACACTCTGATTCACCGAAATTCTTGGAATTTGAGCCGTGTTCGTTTGATATAAGGACGGCATTATTTTTTAGGAAGTGCACAGTTATTGTTGTCGATACGTAGGGACAAATTCGTAGTAAGGTTTTGCGGTGACGTGATGCGATACATCACTTGACACGGTCAAATAACGTGTTATTTACCTCAAATATTTCGAATGGATTTGGGACTAGGCAGGTGGGTTTATTGTGACGAATTTCATCTGCGAAATGTCCAAAATTTCCATCATCTTTTTTAGGACGCCGTACCTACACCTACGCAAACCACAGATTATATAATATCTACCATTATATTATATTATAGCTCTCTTCATGTAGGTGTCTGCCTGAAATGCCGCATTTCGTGAAAAGTCTGAATACCGAGTGATTCTAATACATTCTAAGTACTTATACTGTAGTGTTCATGATAGGTATTGATTTGTTTGTTTTTAAGTGCACGAAAATATTATTTGAATTTGATTTATTTACCCACGATCTTTGCTATGTTTTTCTCATTCCCGGAGACAGTTTCCGATACCATCGCACATACAAGGACCGAAAACAAGTCCGACGGGAACCCACGCGAAATCTAAAGTTCAGGAAAACTAGTGATGTAGCTGACTTTATCGATATCAACCGTTATCGATGTTTAATATATATCTTATTGATTTTCAAGCGATCGAGCATCAATTTAGGTATTATTGTAAACTTACTTGTCAGACTACGTTAATTGATAGATCTTATTGTAAAGCGTAGGTAACGAGTTTGATTCATGCGCGGAACATACATGTAAACCACTCATCTAGGTTGTTGTAGAACCATGGTTCACTTGGTTCCTAATTTCTTGAATAGTACCTAAATCCTACTGTCGAATTCCAAACTTGTCAAATCCCGTTAATAATCAAAATGATTATGTTTTTTCTTTGTAAAAGTTATAAGCCCTCTAGGTAAAATATTTTTATACAAAAATACTTAGGTACCTACCTACTATTTTTATAAATCTATCGATAAAATTCGCACATAAGTCCATCCCTATTCCAGACAGTTCGGTTAGATTCCATTTTGATAAAATTAGTGCTATCTAACGCCTGACACTCGAAATCTTCGCCGCCTTTGAACACAGCGATTGTGTCGCTTTAGTGGGGGTACCATTGCTCCATAGTCCGCCATTTCTGCGCCATATCTCCGCCATTTGTTCGCCGTAGTCCCCATTACTCCGCCGTAGCTCGGCGTTTTGGCGTACCGATGCCATCTGAGGGTGCGACTTGTCAGTTAACTTGAAATCGCTTGGGTAAGGACGCCTTCTAAGCAAATTGTTAGCGAAATGCATTGCAGTGTTAGTGGAAGCTAAGGTTTGGCGTGTAGGACGGATTATCAGTCTACAATGAGGTCCAATAATTGATAACAGTACAACTAGTAAATCCAAGAATGTCTTCCTAACAATATTAAAGACAAGACGGCTCGTTTGGCATAGTGGCTGATCAATCGGACTGCTGCGCAAGCGTTTGCGGGGTCGATTCCCGCCTGGGACAAATATTTGTGCCATCCACAAATATTTGTTTCTGGTCTGGGTGTGATGTGTATGTGAAATTATATGTGTGTAAGCGGTACCTACGATACAGGAGCGATACTAGTGTGGGGCTAGGTTTAAAAAAAAAGCAATATTAAAGTAAAACGCTTCTGTATATCTGCGTCACTTCCACGGCTTAGGGTGTTCCTGCACTAGTACTAGTCCTTCCAAGATTTTAGACCGCTTTAGACAGTGACCAAGATGTTCTATGAAACATCTCATTCTATCGCGCACTTGGTCGCCTCCGGTAGCGCTTTGTAGCGGTAACATCTAGCTTGCGTCCAATGGTCTTGGTCTTGGACAAACCGTATGGAAAGATTTGTACACGGATGCTCTGCTGCTATACCTAAGTACAATAAGATACCAAGGATACTCATTACAGAAAATAATTGACTGCTCTCAAGGGAACATAACGAGATTTCCGTATCTGCTACGGTTTTGTTTCCCAGCGAACTAAGTCGCAAGCTATAGCAAGTATATAGCAAGTATATATGTAAGTAAGTACTATAAAAATAAAAATAAAACGGAAAATTTGATTGTTTGTTTGTTTGTTTGCATTGAATAGGCTCCGAAACTACTGAACCGATTTGAATAATTATTTCACTGTTGGGAAGCTACACTATCGCCGGGTGACATAGGCTACTTTTTTATCCCGTAAAAATTAACGGTTCCCGCGGGATAGCAGTTAACGCGGGTGAAACCGCGAGGCGCTTCTCATGATCAACATTATTTTTTGTACGCATATACGAGTATAATAATGTAGGTGTATTTCGGAAGCGGGAAAATAAAAGTTTCCGGAAGATAGCGTCGTAAGTTACGGATAGGTACGGTAGGTGAGTTTTATGGAGAAGTCAAGATAAGATAAGGCAAGTTCTATTAGAGTGTAGGTGCCTACATAGTTGTCATTTTTACCATTAGTCATACGACATTGTAAAACTTTAAAGATTGATTTTGCATATTAGCGTGTTTGCAAACGATTAGGACATGAGAAAATTTACTTATTTTTTTTTTAGGCATACAAAACAGAACAGTATCATACCATAGTATTAATTTAAATTAAGTAGGTAGTAGGTAATTAAATAAAATTTTGAACTGGACAAAATTAATGTATAAAAACACAAATTACACAAAATAATTATGTGTTTATTTTGAAGGTACGACCGATCGGGCCTCGGTGTAGGTACACGATTTCAAATAGACTGACAAATCGCACTGATTCAACTGATTCAACTGACGAATCGGGCTTGAGGCCGAATGTTACTAACTCTTCGAAAAAAACCGACGCCGCCGTTTGTCAAAAGAGGGATACAATTTGGCGACGAGTGATAGTTAAATAGAAAAGAGCTTTGAATATACCTATTGAAAAATTGTTATAAATTCACACAGTGGCGCTACGTCGCCTCATTTTAAGATGCAGGAGTCTCGCCAAACACTACAATGGATCTCTTGGATCGCCGCCACTTTATATATTATTTCTGGAAAACTTTGCGGAAACTGAAATTGGAAATGGAAATATAGTTGAAAACTGTCGACGATATTAGCTAGGTACACTATACTAACGAATGCGGCATATATTTACTAAGCTAAATTTAAATAAGGTTTTTTTCCGAAAAATAATCAAATGTTTGATCTAGATAAGTCAATAGTTTACTCGAAGTTATTTTCGAGATTTAGAAGAACTTAAGAGTAAAACGTGTTTATAAAGAAAAAAAATAGGAATTCAAATTCAAATTTTGAAAATTTGAGTTTCAACGGTTAAGTAGGTAGATAGAGTTTTCCCACTGGTTAAATTCTAAAGCATCGCATCGTGTCACGTTACGTTTGTCGCTCATCTTGGAGAATCAATTTTTATAGGAACAATTCTAAAGGTGCACCAACGATGATGCAACCTACAAACAATGGATTCTTTGCATGATGTGTAACATTTGGCAGCAAACCTGCATCAATAAACAGCCATACAACGCGTTACCATCGATATATTTACCATAGCTTTTTTTCTATTCGAGATCTGCGCTTAGAATAGGTAGCGTAATCTTCTTAGAATAATATTAAATCTCCTATCTTTCGTCTTCAAAATTCTTCTTGTTATCGTTTTGTTATGGGTTTTCTTTATTTGGTGCTTCTTCTTTGTTTTCTATTGTTCTTTCGGTTCTTATTCTAATCTAAATATCTGACTTAACTCTTACGTACCTACTTCACCACACAGCGTGTTTACTCTTGAACAAAGTTGTAAAATTGTGTGTCCGTATTAAAACTGTACCTAAAAATTATTCTTACTGCCTCAATATGAAAAGTCACAATCGAAATTGCATCGGAATTTCGTTCATGTTCAGAACAGTTTGTGTTTTGTAGATAGCAATTTAACTTGGCACCTGCATGTAGTGTCATCGGGGAGTCGTGACAAATCGGTGCTTGCGACGCTTGCGTCAGTGTCCTCTATAACTCACTGGTTCACTACAACTCATTGCTAACTCACTGCATTTTTTTACTCGGCACGATCACGTAGTTTCTACCCCCTGACTAGACTAAGATCCCCTGTACTTACTCGTACCTAGATTATGGTTTGGTGAAAATTGTTTGCTTCCAGCATCTCGCTAGAATATTATCTTAGTGTAAAAACCGACACCGAGCCAGTGAAGAAGCAAGGTGCCACGAATTCCAACGTAGATTAAAGATGTCAGTTTTGCACGTAGATAGCGGAATAAAGAAATTCTCTTCACGCTGCTAAGGGTAATTCGTAAACAACTTTGTTGTGGAAAGTGGGATCCAAGGTTTAAAACTGTTAAAAGGTAAGATATTAAGTTGTTATACAATTTTTTACATATTTGGTGAGTATAGATAGGTGTCGGAAAATTAGTAGGGTTTTAGGTACTATTTGAATTTTATAAGGTAGTTAAAATAAGTAGGGTATTACGATTTGAATTTTAATAAGTAGGCAGGAAAAATCAGTAAGGTTTTACAATTTGATTTCTTAGGTCCTTTCATAAGTGGTTTAATACGAGGGCACTGTATCTTATCCTACTTTGAATATAGATAACATATTTATGTTTATTTGATTACTGAACTAATTATTTAGTATTTACCTATTTATTATACGTAAATTGAGATATACGTATATATAGAGCTCTATAATAACATTTACGACAGCGAAATCAGTTCAGTAGGTTAGTGATTAGAGTACAAATAGATAGATGTCCTAGACCTTCTGAGCTGACCTAAGAACAAGATAAATTGGGGTTGGTGATAATTATATTGTTTACGGGTTACGCTTCGCAACAAGTTTGCTCATTTAAAACAAAGTAATTATTTATCCTATGGTTATAGTACTTATACGTAAAAAGCTTTTCAAGCAATTTCTAATGGAGGACTGATCATAAAACCCTTGGCTACTGCATGACCCAGAGGTTAGGCTTATAATATTATATAAAAGATAATAATACTATAGGTATAACGACAACGACAAACACAACAACAAAAAATACGACAATTTGTGAGAAATACTTAAGTAGGTAAGTATTATTTTCCTACAATTACCTATATAAAATCTTTGAAAGCATTTTTTTTATTTTACACGTTTTAGGTGTAGTTAGTTTTAGTTTTAACTAGATAATTTTACCTGTATTTCTTTTTAAATAAATAATTGTACCTACTCTAATTTCTCGTTTCGTTCTCGTAATCTACCTAATTATGTTTAGAAAAACTTTATGTAAGTTGGTAAGTAGGTCGGTATACTTAGTCGAATTTTTCGATTAGTTACCTAAATAACCAGAAACCCTACCTCCAGGTCTCAGAGAGAAATCTAGGTGCAATCGAAGACCTAGGCTAGAGGTATACTTACGTACCTACCTCTTAATTTATAGGTACCGAGGTCACACAGCGGGGTCATGTCGTCTTCATTTGTAATTCTCGCGCGGCGCCGCGGTCAAGAACGAGTCGTGTATCGTATGTTAAAGCGAAAACTGACTTTTTTTTAAGTTACGAAGGAATACGAGGTTGGGAATAAAAATGGTGATAATCGAAGGGACTTTGTGTTTACTAGTTATGAGTAGGTAGGTATATTTTAGAGGGTATTGTTGGTGTAAGTATAGGTACGAATATATGAAACTGAAATGTGGCATAATAGTACCTACCTAGTACCTACATTAGGTGGCTAGTTTTTTATTTTTAATTTTCTCGAACTTGTCGAAATTATTCGCACACAAACAAAACGTGTCGTGTTTACCATAATAAAACTCCCAGGAACTTTATACTGAATTATGACATTGATCACATTGGACTGCGTGATAGGGAATCGTCATTTGTGCTATTTATAACAAAAATAAATCGATAGCTATACAAACATTACCTACTTGAACACTGGCTAAACGCACAAATCGTGCAAAGCCAAGCCAAGACATAACGTGAGGAAAATATCAATTTCTTCAAAATCATGTTCAGCCATAATCGGAGTGTTTAGCCGATTCAGACACATTTTGGCTTTGCTCGGTTTGTGCATTTTCCAGTGTCTAGTTTTTTACAGTAGGTATACCTACTACCCACTTAGGTACATACATACCTACTATAGTAACTTAAGAATATTCTGATATAGGATGGTAAAATAAAAAAAAGGTAGGTAAGTAGATACCTAAGTTCTATTTTCGTCATCGCACTTTAATTTCCGTCTTTTATTTTGGGATATTAATTAAAGTCTATTAATACGGTGAATAAATAGCTCGTAATGAGTTTCGTTTTCATCTCGTCCCATTACTTCGTTGTGCTTCTTAGGTACTATACCTTGGGACCTTGAGACCATACAATGCCCGTAATTGGGCATTAAAATAAATAAATTGGTGCTACTATTTTCGTGAAAAATTATATTGTTGTTATTGTCGAAAACCGATTTGAACGGTAGACCTGTTTCAAAAGCACCCAATTCGATAAATTCGTCCGTTTTCGAGTCCATCTTGTACAAACCTCTTTTGCCGCTATGGACAAAACGAGCATTTCCCAATTTGTCTATGGATAGCGAGTAAATGTCACCTCCTATGACAATCACTTGATTCGCGCCTTTTCTCAATCGATACACATTCGATTGGCTCAAAAAGTAGATGTCTTCGTGTTTATCGATTATGAACTCGTCGATTGTGTAATTCGATAGTGCAGCAACACTTTTCGCTTGCTTATTCTCGAACGTGTAAAGTCCGTTCGATTCTAAGATTGTGTAATAGATCTTGTTTTTGTATTGCATGTGCATAACGGTTTTATCCGGTAGGCCGTATTGAATCGTATTATTCGTAGTGGGGTTGTATTTAAAAATTCCGCGAGCGCCGCCGATGTAAACATCTCGGCTCGATTGATCGACAGCTCGAGCGAATGAGAAATCGATGTTCGGTATTATTTGCAATCGGACGTCATCTAAATCGAATGCTGCAGTGTAGTCGATCGATTGGGCGTCTTCATAATGGAAGTAGAGTATGTTTTGTGCCCTGTCCACGGCTAGTTGGCCGGAGAAGCGGTATCCGGATAATATAGGTGTTTTGAAGTAGCAAACGCTTTCGATGCAAGCGTGGCAGTCATTCGATGATGACACGAAGCCCAATATACCAGCCAGCAATATGAAGTGTTGTGTTCTCATTCTAAAAAAATACAAGTATAAATTTAGTAACGTTTGTTAGCTAAGGTTGCCAGTTATAAAGCTACCTACTACAAAAACTGAAAAAAAAAAACTGGACCTAATATTTTTTCATTTTAGTCAGGTAGGCACGCTACGGGAAAATCGATTCAATAATCACTATAATAAGAACAAACTAACTACACTGTATTGTGGACATTAGTATATAGTACTTATCCAGGGATACTAATACTAGTATGTCCACACAATATCACCACTAGGCAACTATCCAGTATACTCTGTGATGTAGGTACATATATGCCTGATGTGGAAAGCAGTTGACTGCACAGAATGTTAATAATTATAATTAAGTATAGAATTCTTTTAAAATATTACAGGTAGTACATGACACTATAGAAACTAAACTACTTACTAGGTACTTACGCAATAATAAGCAGCAATTCCGATAACAATTAAATCATACGGTGACACCAACGAACTTGAAACTTTTGAAAGTTGTCACTTGTTTTAATAAGCAGTTAGACTACGTTCATAAAACAATAACAAATTTCTTGTTTAACTATTCTCAGATTTGTATTTACTCTGAAGCGTACAACACGAAACTGATAAAAATAAGTTATTATGATTTGATTATTTATCAAAATTGACATATTATTACAACGAAATACAATATAATCAGATCGATAGTGTGCGGTCAAGGCAAAGGTTACCAATACTTGTTATTTATTGGTTAACTTCAAAGAATCCATGTTTATGTCCAACTAGAAGCGCCTCGCGGTTTCACCCGCGTTAACTACTATCCCGCGGGAACCGTTAACTTTTACGGGATAAAAAGTAGCCCATGTCACCCGGGGATAGTGTAACTTCCCAACAGTGAAATAATTTTACAAATCGGTTCAGTATTTCGGAGCCTATTCAATGCAAACAAACAAACAAACCATGAAATATTTCCTCTTTATATTAGTTTAGATCTAAATGTACTTACCCATTATTACACTAATATTTGTTTTGTTATGTGTTAATTAGGTATATTATTAGTTTGTATATACTTATTCATAATTTGACACTGATGTCAACCAACCTAACCCTATTCCTGCTGTCTTGTCCATCCAAAGGTTGTCTGATAGAGATCGATTTAAGCGATAAGACCTCCCATTGTACCTATTTTAATTTTGTCCTTCCTGTGCTCTGTACATTTTGGTGTCAATAAAGAGTTATCTATCTATTTACGTTTAATATTTGTATAAATATTTTACATCAGAAAGTTTATAATAATTATATTATAATTACTAGTTGCCAGCATCGGGAGGAGTAAAATCTAAATGGGATAACAGATTTATTAAAACTCTACCTACGTAATCACCCAATTTAGAACCAACAATATTTAATTAAAAATAAACAAATTCATTCAATAATAAGACCGTTTATTAAAAATAATAAAATTTTATTTAAACTAAAATACACATACAATAATAATTATAAACGTCACCATATGAAATATTGTTTGGTGTTATGATTCCAGTTGGACCCAATTTTGAAGTTACAAAATAGGCTACATTTTAGTTGTTTGTGAAATTATTTGTTGTCACGCCCAAATCTTAAGAAAACGAAAGGGATGACAATAACTTCAGAACTATCAAAATAATTAGTTGAGTTTGTGCCAAAAGAATTGGATCACCATTGACTTTGAATTGTTAATTAAACTTTAATTGAATATTTGTTGGTTAATTCTTTAATTATAAGTATTAAAAACACCAATATTTATGTTAATAATAATTTTTAATACAACACCGAACACTGTTTTAACGAACAACATAGATAGTATAATAATTATTAGAAATTGTAATTTAAATAACTTTAATTTTGACGTTTACTTGAAAATTGTTATGACGTCACCTATAAATATTACAACACTTACAATAAACTATCACCAAAATAATTCAATAGTATTTATACATAAAAGAAATTTCCTTCGCCAAAATTATCCTAAACGAAAATTATAAAAAATGATAATTACTTCAAACAATCTATACAGACATAGATCAAGCTTAGGAATCGCGATAGGTCAAAAATAGTAGATTGTAGTACAAGGGAACGAAATAGTGTATTTAGGGCGGAAGCGATTTTTTTTTATCCAGAGCCAAGCGAGGGGATTGATTCTAGAGTAGAATCCTAAGCGTAAGGAGGGATTCAAAGTACTTCGCTAAAGGGTAAATAAATTAGTTCCCATGCGGTACCTAGACTCTGCTTTTCATACTAAACTGTGAGAAGTCTTTCCATAGCTGTTATGAAGTGCGCTGAAATGACCCACTTTGTTTGCACTTCTTGAGAAACCCTTTGCCTCTTTCGAATAGATGGGATGAAAATAATATAGTATCACCAACTTACCACTGATTCTAGATTCGTTATGGGCTAACAGTTATCCAGTCTTACACTATGTGACGATATCTTGTTCAAAGGTAAACTACTACTAATGAATCAAAGTTCACTGGAATGTTAAATATAATACACAAATGATTTATATATGTATTTCAAAAAACACCCTCCAAAATTGAGTAGGTAAGTATACATATTATATATAATAAAATACTTATATACATATAAGAAGACTTGATGCATTAGGTGTTAGCGGCGGCGTGTCACAAGTCTAAAATGTGCATTTTTAGCTAAAGGGATGCCATTTTGTAAAATGCCTAGCCGTTACGTAAAGCGACTGATTCTACAATTCGTCTGCGACATTCCTAAAGAAGAGAGACACTCATTCCATCTCTTTGACACCAGTTTTTTAACAACAATACTCATTTACAATGTTTAATATTTTTCATACGTACGGCCTGCGATCAAATATAGGGTAGATCCTCGAATGCCGCTCGTAAACGGCACCTTTGCCTTGTTTCGAACAACGCTATCACAATGCATTAAGGTTCATTATTAAATACATAATATTATTATGCCTTGTTTTGAAATAATGGTTAAACACACACATTTACAACGCTATTACCGTGCGTTAAGGTTCATTATTAAATGAAACAATATCCGCTTGACGCGTCGACACTCTTGATGTTTGATATTCGTAGAGACTGTATCTATAGTATACTAGCTGATACCCGCAACTTCGTTCGCATTTTTATATAAAATGTAAACTGTTTAGAAAATCAATTGATGTCGCGGGAAACAGTTATAGGTAAGAATATATCTGTCTCTTTCTCTCTCCCTTTTCCTCTATCTTTCTCCCTCTCTAGCTCTTTTTCTACCTTTCTCCCTCTTTCGCTCTTTCTATCTCTCTTCCTCTACCTCCATCTCTTTCCCTCTCCCTATATATCTATATCTTTCCCTATCTTTCTATCATTAATATCCTTCTCCACTCTCAATCTCTTGCATTCCCTCTCCCTGTCCATCTCATCCATTATATTTATTTCCCTCACCCTCTCCATCTATATCTCTTCCTTTCCCTCCTTCGCTCACTCCCTCTCCCTCTATTTCTATATATTTCGCACTCAATCTCTCTCACCTATTTCCCCCCACTCTCCCCTCCTTCTAGCCCCACTCTCACCGCTTTCACTCCCACTCTCTACTCTTTCTCCCCCCACTCTACCCTCTTTCTCCCCCACTCTACTCTCTTTCTCCCCCCACTCTCCCCTTTTCTCCCCCACTCTCCCCTCTTTCTCCCACCACTCTCCCCTCTTCCCCCCACTCTTCCCTCTTTCTCCCCCCACTCTCCCCTCTTTCTCACCCACTCTCCCCTCTCTTTCTCCCCACTCTACTCTCTTTCCCACCCCACTCTCCCTTCTTTCTCCCCCCACTCTCCCCTCTTCCCCCCCACTCTTCCCTCTTTCTCCCCCCACTCTCCCCTCTACCCTCATACCCCACTCTCCCCTCTCTATCTCCCCACTCTACCCTTTTTCACACCCCACTCTCCCCTCTTTCTCCCCCCACTCACCCCTCTTTATCCCCCCACTCTCCCCTCTTTCTCACCCCACTCTCCCCTCTTTCTCCCCCCACTCACCCCTCTTTATCCCCCCACTCTCCCCTCTCTACTCTCTTTCTCACCCCACTCTCCCCTCTTTCTCACCCCACTCTCCCCTCTTTCTCCCCCCCCTCTAACCTTTTTCTCACCCCACTCTCCCCTCTTTCTCCCCCCCACTCTCCCTTCCTTTTCCCCCCACTCTGTCCGCTTTCTCCCCCCACTCTCCCCCCACTCTAACCTTTTTTGCACCCCACTCTCCCCTCTTTTTCCCCCCACTCTCCCCTCTATTTCCCCCCACTCTTCCCCCCACTCTACCATCTACTCCCCCTTTCCCCCCACTATCCCCTTTCCCCCACTTTCCCCCCACTCTCCCCTTTCCCCCTTTCTCCCCCTCCTCCCATCGCACTCTCCCCCCTTAATTACTTTCCAATTTAAATTACGATCCGTTTAGCCGTTTATTGTGGTCCGTAGGGGGTGCATCTAAAGAATACCTCATAATTTCAACCCCCTTGCTTTTCCCCCTTTAGGGATGATTTTGCAAAAAAGCTGAAACCCGTATTTATTTATTTCTTACCAAAAGCCTAAATAAGAATTTTCAGATCCGTAACTTGAGGAATTATGGATTCCCCATACAAACTTTCAACCCCTATTTCATCCCCTTCGAGATTATTTTTTGAGACAAAAGATAGCCTATGTCCGTCTCATAGGTCCAATCTACCCCTATACCAAATTTCATCGAAATCGGTTCAGCCGTTTAGCCGTGAAAAGGTAACAAACAAACAGACAAACAGACAGATAAACAGAGTTACTTTCAGATTTATAATATTAGTATGGATTTGATCGAAGCATACGTCTATACAATTTTTATCACACTTTTACAGCTACATTATGTTTTTAACAATATTTATATTCTTGTAAATAATATTAAAACTCTTTATAGCAGTCTTTCCAGTTAGAATTACCTTTCCGCTAAAATATATAAGGCTGTATACAAAGTGCAAATAATATCATAAAAAGTTAGTTATAGTATTCGATCTAATTAGACTTCATGGTTCGCTATAGCCGGATTTGTAATCTCATTGAATAAAATTGTCAATCGTAATGAGATGAGATGAAATTTGATGAGATGGAATGAGATGAGATGAGACGAGATGGAATGAGATGAGATGAAATGAAATGAGACGAGATTAAATGAGAAAGTTAGGATTGTTATTCGATGACATTAAAAATCCGATTATAGACACTATTCATGAGACCATAAAGAAGTAATCGATATGTCGCATACTATAACTATACCCAAGTACGTTTGCAGCGTCGCTCCGTCCATATGTTGTGTATGGGAGCCATGGTGCGCTGTTTCACCACCTCCCTCCACTTAAGGCTTGGTTTCTGTCTGAAAAGGGGGGAATGATGGAGGTTAGACAGTTGCTTCGGTTCTAACTACAGTATCAATATACAGTAAAAAAAACAGACAAGAAGTAAATCAAAAATACTTTAAAAACAAACTTTTTACTCAAAAAGTGTCTTATTAGCTCATCTTAGCGGGACCAAACGAGGTTGTTGGGCACTAGGAAGTGAAAGTAGTTTTTTTTTTAATTTGCATTCGCTATTATAAACAGACTGAAGATTCGACTTTCCAATTTTCCATTTTGACATAATTACTTAGAAAAAAAGAAGGGCATTTTAATGTACAAACCGAGCGAAGCCTAAACAGTTTACTTTTTTAAATGAAACTGTAATTCTCGTCTACATTTTTTCCGATCATTGGATGTATGCTATGTGTACGTGTACGTTTGCGAACATTAGAATTAATTTAAAAAGTTTGTAATTGCCGCCTATAATCTGTAGGTGTGTGTAGAATTTTCACAACAATGCAGATTGGTTTTAAAAGATTGAATTTGATTATGTTTTTTATTTGAAAGTGAACATGACTACTAGCTTTTTTAATTTTATACCTACTTATTATAATTCAGGCAATTACGGTGTGAAAAATTGTGTTTTACGCGGGTCTCAAACGACTCGCACATATTCAATTCTATGTGCCACACTAGCTACGCTCGTGAGGCAAAACATCGAGTAATGAATGAGTCGTTTTCGTCCCTTGTAAAACAAACTACTATACTTTTTACCACAGAGGATTTTTCTTCAGCTCCAGCTCGACTGTCACCGTAGAATACCAATTAACACCATTGTCTCAATTTTTACATTAAAGCGAGATAGCCCGATCTTCATCATGATGATTTTGACATTATTAATTATTATGGACCTTATTAATATTAGTAAATGACATATTATATTATTTTGAATGTAAGTATAACACTTTGCAAGCTTTATCGGAGCAGAATATAGAAGGGCAAATTAATTTAAAACACTATCGTATTACCAAAAATAAATTGATTTGATTGGATTTTGCATTTTGTATGACATGAGCGTGTCGGGTGACCTATTGAGTAAGTTGTCTTTTGTCCGTTCAGCCGTTTGTATGTAGAGTCCGTCCTTTGCTTTTGCGATGGAAGAGGGTTGGTAATGATACTATATGGTATGGTATACATGCATGATAGTGATGTTTAGTACGTACGGTGCACTGCGCCTCCTCTCGGTTCTTGTTGGCCATGGTCTCAGGGTTGTATTCGTGCTCGAGGCCGAATTGCTGAAACGACAAACACAGTGCTGGATGCTTAGAAGAATAACACATAGAAACCAAGTACTCGCTAGCGCCGTGAAGCCATTTTTACTGAGACTATTTGGGCCTAGTTCGGACTTTGACTTTTGTTGAAAGCTTTTATGGTATAAATATTTATTATTTTCCCATGCCTATGGCTGAGCTGACTGCTGCGCTTGGTGTCGCGGGTTCAATTTCCGCCCGGAACAAATTATTATTATTGTGTGATCCACAGATACTTGTTTCTGGTCTGGGTGTGATGTGTGTGTGAAATTATATGTCTGTAAACGGTACCCACGATACAGGAGAACTCTTAGTGTAGAGCTATGTTTAGAAACAAAATTCTACCCTAAGATCTTGATTGACCCCTAACGATTTTCTGAAGTTAGGGGTCTCTTGTGGAACCATGGGTCTCCTACTCCTTGATTCCGTAGATAAAAGAAATCTAGAGAGAATCCATTTAGAAAAAAAATATAAGAACATTCTACCTAACCCTACCTACTAATAAATACAAAAGTTTTTGTATGTATGTTTGTTCTTTCGTCACGCCGGGATGAACAGGTTTTGATGAAATTTGGAGTAAAATAAATTCCTGGCATAAATGGCGGTCTACATTAAAGATGGCGGTCGCACCCAAGCTTCAACCTCACCTTCAAAATCTCCGCGTTGGGTAAATGTTCGCCGGGCCCGGTCTGCACAAAATGGCGGAGCAAATTGCCGCCTTTTTGCACCAAAATGGCGCCTCCGACTTGCACCCAGTCGCCCTTGAGGTCCCCGCCCAGGTCTACGTTTATAAAAACAACATAATAACTAAGCTTTCAAACCAACAAAATCAGAATGATACGACCAGTACATAGTTATTAACATTAAATGGAATTATTTCTAATTTTATGTAACTCAGGGTAGCATCCATATTTTGGAACTAAAAAATATGTCAAGTAAAAAATAGTTGACATTGTCTGTGTGTCATTGTATTTGGTAAATTGTGTTGGTCTGAACTAAAAAGTACTATCTATCGAGATTTACAACTAAACTAAATATACTACTATAATGCTGCAGTTTACGTATTTAGCCACATAATAATCATATCAAATCGATCGATTTTATATCGTGACGATCCTAACTAAACCAAATGACAATAACCTCAAGAATCTCAGAATTTGACACTCGGTCAGCCGGTCCGATCTGAGCGAAATGCAGCGACAGTTTCCCGCCATTTTTGACGACGATCAAACCGCCATTTTGCAATCCGTCACCGATGGCGTCCATTTCAAGGCCTGTGATTGGTCGATACTCGTTTTATATACTGTGCGTGCTGTGACCACTAACCTTTATCTTGACCTCTTTTGTAAGAACATAGAACCAATCTACGCTAAATTGCCCGATTCTTCAATGACAGTTGCTACTACATCCTACATAAATTAGTTGAAACAATAATAATAATTATTGTGCGTGTCACAACTCACAACTTCATTTGATACAGTGCGACAAGGTTCTTTAGTCGCGTGGCCAAAATCGGAACTAACACCGTCATCTTGTAACACTGACAAGCATTGGATACAGATCGGCGACTACAGCGCCCTCCCTGTACAGTCACTCACGCGCCAAAAGATCCTTGTCGCACTATATCAGTGTCAATTTCAATTATTATTACGTTAGGTAACTAACTAACGTTTCCACTGAGCGTTATTATCTGTCGATATCGGTCGACGCACTTCCGGAACGCTGCGAAATTATCGTCCGATAATAACGCGCCGTGTGGTGGCGGCTTAACTGATACTGACCCATGCCGCGCCCCTTGAATATAGCGTCCCTCGACTGCTTCCAGAAGAGAGAGGTGATGATCGTCAGCACATTGAACCGCTTGAAACCGAGCATGTGATATGTCGAAATATTCTCTACGATATACAAATCTGGAATAATACAAGACTGTAATAAGATATTTGCACAAGTATCAGTTTGTAGCGTTAAAAATGAGATATTAAACATGGAGTTTTATATGTAAAGCCTATCCCACACTGAAGTGAATTTATCGCAGGCGTTTTTGTGAGATGTCTTTTTAGTAAGTATATTCTGCCGGACGCTGCGTTCTTACGACTGCCTTTTTGCGATATTTGTTTTCTATACATTATTTGATCTTACGAACTCCTAGCAGGAGGCGTGGCAAGGACGCGAGACGTATTATCGTAACACCGTTGCGATTATATCGCGCTAGTGTGGGGGAGGCTTTAAAGTAGTACTTAACACGTGCTTTTGCTAAGAAACATCTATTCATCTGTCATTAGCACGATGCAAAACTGTAAATACACGTGTACAAAAATAATTACAGACAATACACTACCACTTTTCAATGTAATTACCTATGGATAATTACCCACAATTTAACTAATGAACCACTACTTCAAGTTCAACAAGTTGTTTGTTAAGTCTAGACAATGCAAATTATGTTTAATAGTTTTGCCCTGCGGAGCACTGAAGTCGAGTAGAAATCGTATCAATAAAGGTTATCAATGCTTGTTTAATTGTCAAGTGACTTTGGGATTGCAGTTCATTGTATTAATGATTGACCTTTTTAACTACCAGAATGGGAAAGTATTTTATTCTATTCTACACTTTAATCTAGTGAAGGACAAAAAGGACCGCACGTTAGCAGTTAAAGAGATAGTATAGAGATAGTTTCACTTTAAATAATAGTAACATAGCTATCAATATAATTTATGTGGGCAAAGTCAAAGTCAAATCATTTATTGTATATAGACAAAAAATCGCACTTTTACAAGTCAAACACTTAAATCTAATAAACAAATTAATAAAAACATAAAAGAAAACAAACTAAGTATATTTAATTGATTATGGTTTGAGTTTGAAAAAGGATGTTACCCTTTAGCTTCGTTCCTTTAGCTTTGGCGTCGATCCCTTTAGCTTTAAAATCAACCTAAATGGAGCGTCAAGATATCACAAGACGTCATGGTACAAATAAGTAGTAAAACGATTCTGTTAAGGCCCTCAATTGGATCGCAATAAGACGTCATGGTAAGCCCCCAGAGCGTAATTCGGAACGCGCCCCAGTCGGCTATTTTTACAAACTGAACATTTTCAACCGAATTTTCAGATTGAAAATTACCGCCTTTTGCCTTCAATTTAAGGTACTAGGAGTGACTAGTAACTGGCCCATTCAAATAGTGCTTATCAAATGTAAGAATGTTAATTAGCAGGGTGCTAATTACCAGTTTTTTCTCTCGGGTCCAAGGACATTTCGTATCAGCATGAATCACATGAAATCAATTTGGTACGATTATAGGCACTAGGCAGATACAATAAAAAATATTGCGTAATTCGGGCTTGATAAATATTCATGTTTAGTCTTGTTTCAAATAGGTATTTAAAATAACTTTGGAACGTCTATGTTAATCTATAATTTTGCATAAAATAATATAGTTGAAAGCTTGAACCAGTTTAGTGACTTTTTTCCCCATGCATAATTAGAAAACCTTGTTTAAAAGTTTTGCCTTTGCACGATTTGTGAATTTAGCCAATGATAAATATTTTAGAAAAACTAGTCCCAATTTGGAGTCCCATGTATTCAGTACCAGCTAGTCAAGTCACAAGTCGCCGTCACGATCCAGTAAAGTGGTCGGTGCTTTACTGAAACTTTCTGGGAATTTTTAAGAGAACATTATGCACATTTTTCGGGTCTAAGTATATCATTAACACATGCATGTTAACATTTCGCCAACATTGCCCAACAACACACTATTTTTGAGAAAAAAAAAAACAATCTCAACTGAAGTTACAATTATGGTTTCAAGCAAAAACTTAAATTTAGCAACAGAAAGCAGAATAATCACCTCCATCAAAGAACTTCTTCTTGACAAACTCCTCGGAGCCAACCTCCTCGACACCAATGCCGATCAGTTTGATGTTGTTCTTCTGCAGAACCGGAGCTATTTCTGACAGCTGGAACGTTAGGGAAGGGTTTCCTCTGTCAGACGCTCTTGGAGGACCTCATCATTATCACAACCATCATCAGACTAACATCACAGACAGACTTTGTGTATAGATAATTAGATATACCTGTTCCACTCAAGCAATCGACAATTCCTGTTGGGACAGTTGCAAAATAAACACCGGTTTACCGCACCAGCCTCAATGTTTTTATTAGTTTTGCAGACTGCTCGTCCAATCCGTCTATGAAGGTCAATGAAGTAACCGTTTACGGCCAGACGCAGTACAACTTTTCCCAATTAAAAAGAATTATGGGGTATGAGGTTTTTCAGGCATTTACAATAGGTACTAATTGAAAATATATTATAGCTGATTATAATATCTTAGTGCCGTTACCTCTTTAGCCCACAATCGGCACAACATGCACCCCCAGCGACGGAAGAACACAACGGCCACATTCTGGTTTTCCCACAATGTCTTCAGTTCCACCACCTGTAACAAGATGCCGATGATATTGAGGGCATGATTGCGCATTAGATTATTTTTTTTTCAATATTGTATGTTTCAGGGTGTAGGTTCGAATCCGGCCAAGTGCGGGTCGGACTCGCGCTCGAAGGGTTCCGTAGCATTATCTATACTTAACTAAAACTACAAAAATACATGTTTTGTTGTATAGGAGCCCCCATAAATATTTATTGTATTGCAAATGATAAGTATAAATTATAAATAAATCTAAATCACGGTCTAGAAAGTATTCTTATTTTAATTATTATAATTTAAATAGTAACTGATAAAAATATGAAGTAGCAATAGACAGACTGTGATTTTTAGTTGAAATAAGGAAATAAGAACAGACATTCTTTTTATAATTTTACTAACAATTTTGTGTCAAAACATGTCCTAACACGTTCACACTTCATTCGTTATGTATAATCAAATCGGGCTATTGCGAAAAATAGTTAACATAACTTTACACGCAAGTTACATAGCATTAGAACTTGAGTTTTCAAGTCAATATTTTAGATACCAAATTTTAAGTTTCAAGTAGGTACCTATTACGTGTAAGTAGATAAGCACAAGACCTACCTGTTATATTACGTAGGTATTTATCTCACGAACTATCACAATAAAGTCTAGAAAGTTGGAAAACTGATAGGTGTATATATACAACACTAACCGAATATACCGAAATGAAAAGTTTATTTACATACCTCGCCATTAGTTACACTTTTCACCTTTTGAGCACCTATTTGAGCAATATCTGGCGACATTTTCTAATTTAATAGAATTTTTAAATTTCTCACAAAATTATATTTACAACGACCTGTCCGTTCGGCGTATATTATAAACAGACCATAGAGTACTTACTTACTTTATTTTTTTTATTTTAGTTTTGGCTTCGCACGGTTTGTGCATATAGCCAGTGTCAAGTATTTTATTTTAAATATTTCTTAGATAATTCCACATTAAGAAAGTCACAGCAATATTATAGCAATCGTGGTCAAGTAGTCAAGTCAATTATTTACATCGTCAAAGTCACGATTCAGTAAAGTAGGTAGTGGGGATGCTTTACTGAAACTTCCTGGGAGTTTTGGAAAAAATGCGAAATGACACGTTTTTTGAGTTTATACCATTCGCCTACACTCGTGCACGTTAATGAACACTTAATTATTAATATTCCACCAATATTACACATTAACACTCGAAGAAACACAAGTTTGAGCTTATAATACAAAACCAACAACGTCTCACTATCGGATTCTCGCCAAAACTTCAAATCTCACTTAGTTAGGTACTTTAGTTAGAGTAGTATAAAACAGGCACAGACAAACAGACTGACAGACGAGTGCTGCCCGCAGTCAAACAAGAAAAAGTCCAAAACCGATTGAAGAATTACCCGAAATTATCTATTTTTGTAATATAAGATTCAACTAATATTGTATCTTCTATCCAAGATTAAAATCGATCTTGGATTGCTGCCTATCGTTCGATCGATCTCCAACCTGCGTGCCTTCATAAATCAATCTACGGATCGGCTATTGGCACGTTTGACCCTAAAATGGATTGTGATACCAATCCCAGATAGCAACATTTGGATTAGGATTGACGGGTTAATTTCGGCCGTTCGACACTTCCAATTATTAAAATAAAATAGTACCTACACTACAAAAATGGTAGCACTGTTCGCTATAAGTCAATAATGTCAATGTCAATCAGTACGATGACTGTGGCAGTCTGCCCAATTTGCCTATCAAATGTCATGTCTACTGTCAGTTCTAGTTGTCAACTGTCAGATCATTCGTGCTTTTTGCGTTTATCATAGACTGACTGATTTATCTGATAACTGTCAGTTCTGTCACCGCGTGTTTCGCCGCACTGCCGCTTATTTCGCATTATTTACTAATAACTCTTCAAAACCGTAAGTATATAGTGTAGAACTGATTTATTATGTGTTCTTTTACTACCTTGAAACTATCTTATAATAATCTGCAGCGTAAAATGAAAATACTTCCGTGACCTTGTCAGTATGATGGGCTGTCCTGGTTGCCTTGATTGATATTTTTTTGTGTTCCGGTTTCTTGCAATTAAGATAATATTATGTAGTGTGTGTTCCTATTTGATGCCATTTACCGGAAAACCAGTTAAGCATGTACCCACGTAGCAATGCTAGTTTAGATTGCCACCATCGATATACCTCCCTTTGTAGAAACTAGAAATCCTATGGTTGTAATTTTTCCTATTCGCACAAAGCGATTTGCGTCCACTTTTATCATTCGAACAGCGATTAAATTGAACTGCTTATCAGCCTTTTTGTTTCCCTATAACCTGGGAGTTTTCAAGTTGATAGTAAAGAGGTACTTTCTTGGCAAGCGTGTTCCACCTTCGAGAGCGTCGTCAACCCGTCACCTATTTCCAAAAAAAAAAAATTTTTTTTTTCTTATTTAAAAACTAATAGGTACTACCTACTTTGAATCTTTACATGTGAAATACAACCATATAGCATGTCTGGCACTGCTATGTTTTCCATGACTTACCTATTGATCCGATTATAACTGGTTAGTAATATTTGCTTAGAATTATAATGCAGAGAAGGATAGTTCCATGCATAATTTCACTCAAAATTGAAGCAACATTTTTATCATTGTGTACGTGAGTGCCTTGTAATTATTGTCTCCTAAAAGCACACAAATGCAATGAAAATGTTGCATGCATGTTGATATTTAGTTCAAAAGCAGGGAAAATGAATAAATATTTACCATAAAAGCTTTGATTTCGAGCAATAGCAAGTCAAAGTCCAAACTAGGCCCAAAAAGTCTCAGTAAAAATGGCTACACGGCGCTAGCGAGTACTTGACTTCTATATGTTATTGTGTTATATGAGTTGAACTTTATCTCCAAAATAACTTTAATAATAGTCTTTTTGTTGCAGTCAAATTTGACAACTTTATTTTTACCATCAGAACAATTCACTCTGTTGTAATATTAATTCTTCTGTCTTAATCTCACTGGATTGTCTGCTCATTGACCTAATTCATCTTAACCCACCACTAAACTCCCCCTTACCATTAATGACTACACAACCCGCAACAACATGATTCATTCTGCATTGCCGTACATAATTATATCCTGTGCAGTGTTAACGGGAAAAATAACCATATCACCATAGCTATAAGGATAAAAATTGAATAATCCTTATTCAGGATAAAACTTAGTTGCTGCTCAAATAAGCTTTAACTGTGTCGGGTTAGAGTCCAAAGTCAATTGTCTATGAGTAATGGTATGTTGTAGTTTCCTATAAAATTCAATGCAATCTATACATAATGTACCTACCTAAGTATGTAACAGAATCATGAATAGATTTTCATTACTGATAAATAACATGACATCATTGTTCATGGTATTATGAGATGCCTATTTCCTTACTTGAACTTACCTCATTGGTTGCATTTAGAATTGTATACTAACAAATCGATATATGTATACTTAAACAAAATGAGTAAATAACCAAAAAACTGTAATAATACAAAGAAGATAATAATATTTAAAAAAATATTCGGAATTAAAAACCAATGTGCCAATAATAAATGTATTGGTTTTTTTTAAATCATGGTGTCTCATCTGTTTGTTTTTGCATCACTTTAAAATTACTAAACCGATTGTAATGCCGTTATCACCGCTTTGTGAAAATAGAAGAGATTTGATCAGCGCCCTTGCTATCGTCGAGATGCGTATACGAACGGTTACAGATCGATACGTTAACGATACGAACCGTTAAAATTTTCGTGCACAAGAACTATTGAATGGATTTTAATGATATAGCAATAATATAGCTTACGTATCAGAATAACACATAGGCTACAATGTCATAAAGATAATAATACATATATAGTATACTAGCGGCGCCCCGCGGTTTCACCCGCGTTACACGTACACCACCTATAGGTAGTTATTTGAAAGGTTTGTTCAATTATTATTGTTTAGTATTAGTTAGTACTTAGTTCTCACAAACTTTCTGCTAATCTGTCCAGGCCTCCTGCGATACAGGCATGCCCTAGTGCAGGGACCGTTAGCAACCGATTTAATTTGTATACATATAACTAAACATTGTATACTCTGGTACTCGTAATTATTTTAGTAAATAAAATTTATTAAAGTTTATTATTATTGTGTCATCATAGTTAGCATCCAGGTACTGGGGCGACAGTCTGTACATTAGTTAGCTTCCGATATCGGTCGCTAAGTCCTAACGTACCGAAAATGAAACAGTATGAAAGCCCTATATAGGTATAAGTTAGGATGAAAAACCGAGATCGTGGGACAAAGTTAAACGTATCTAATCTTACTACAACAATGTGAGTTAGTGTGTGCGTATGTATATTTGTGAGTCACATAATTATGGCATAATCCTATCTATAATATATGCCACCTCTATCTCTTTCCCTCTCCCTCTATCTCTATTTATTTCCCTCTCCACTCTCAATCTCTATATTTCTCCCTCTCCCTCTATTTCTATATACTTCCCTCACAATCTATCTCTTTCCTCTCTCGCTCTCTTTTCTCTCTCTATATATCTCTTTCTTCCGAGATCTCTCTGCCTTTGTTTCTACATATTTCCCACTCACTCTATCTCTCCCTTCTCACGCTCTCTCTTTCCCTTTATCTCCTTTCCTGTTCCTTTTTCTCTCTCCCTCTTCCTCTTTCGATCGCTCTCCCTCTATTTCTATATGTACCCTCTCAATCTATCTCTCTCCCTCTCTCGCTCTCTCTCTCTCTATCTCTCTCTTCCTATATATTTCCCACTCACTCTATCTCTCCCCCTTACTCTCTCACGCTTCCTTTATCTCCTTCCCTCTCCCTTTATCTCTCTATCTATATACTTCTCCCTCAACCTCTTTCTCTCTCACTCTATCTCTCTCCCTCTCCCTCTATCTCTGTCTTTATCTTGTATCCATTATTATCTACCCTCTAGTCAAATTGCATTACGATCCGTTCAGCCGTTTATTGTGGTCCGTAGGGGGTGCATCTAAATAATACCTCATAATTTCCACCCCTTGCTTTGCCCCCTTTAGGGATGATTTATCGAAAAAGCTGAAACCCGTATTTCTTTATTTCTTACCAAAAGCCTAAATATACATTTTCAGACTCCTTACTTGAAGAATTATTAATTACCCATACAAATTTTCAACCCTTATTTCATCCCCCTCGAGAATATTTTTTGATACAAAAGATAGCCTATGTCCGTCTCGTAGGTCCAATCTATCCCTATACCAAATTTCATTGAAATCGGTCCAGCCGTTTGAGCGTGAAGAGCTAACAAACATACACACATACACACACACACACACACACACTCACAAACTTTCGGCTTTATAATATTAGTAAGATTAATCAAACGCGGGTTAAACCGCGGGGCGCAGCTAGTTAAAACATAACTTAGTTTTTGGTTAATAGTTTAAAGGCAATTTAACACTTACAAGTTTAGATTTTGAAATGTGACGTCATGAAACTTACAACCCCTACCGCCTCTTGTTAGACAATGTCACACATCGTCGACCCCCTCCCTCCCCCTTAACGTGTGCCATACTAACGGCCGAAATTAAAAATCAATCCTAATCCAAATTTTGCTATCTGGGATTGATATCACAATCCATTTTTAAGGTCAAACGTGCCAATAACAGATCCGTGGATTGGTTTATAAAGGCACGCAGATTGAAAATAGATCGAACGATAGGCAGCAATACAAGAGCGATTTCAATCTTGGATAGGAGATACAATATTAATTTCGTGCGTTAATGGATGAACCCTTACGAAAGGGACGCCAATTACTTACGAGTTGTCAAATTAAGTTTCATTTTAGTTTATACCAACAGAAATAGTTAATGTAGTCGTAAAACGGTAAACAACATTAACTCGCGTTGTCACTAACTCCTATCAGCCTAATTAGACTGTTCCCATGAGCATTGAGCATAAACTTATGCTTAACCGAGTTCTCACTGAACAATTGAAAGTACTTTCTAACCACTTTCCAAGATAATACCTACTACCTCTAGAGTATAGCTTCTCAAACTTATTCGGTATCACCACAAAAGATTAGACCAGAGTTAAACAGAGGTTTGTAAAATTTAGTATGGGCTAGCTGCAACACGCGGTGGTAACCGCTGCTTTCGGAGTAAAAAGTAGCCTATCTGACGGTTAATCCAGTGTGTTAGCTACCTCCATACCAAATTTCATCAGTATTGATCGTGCCGTTAGATCGTGAAGACTCTCAAACTTTCGTCCGAAGTATCGACACGAATATCGGCCAAAACTAGACGGAAATAAAGGATTTTTTCGTAAGAAATTATCTCAAAATTTAACATTGAAAAGTCAAATCTTCAGCCTATTGATAATAGCGAATACCTACTAATAAAAAACTACTAACTGCAACAATCGCTTTACCTGCGCTAAGCTGAGGGCTAATTACACACTTGTTAGAGCATGAGAAGTGAAAAACAATTTGTACCCACGGATGTCCGCGGTCAGCCCGCGATTGCGCGATTTTTATAATAATGTTAAAGATAGTGTTTAGCTATTAAAATCAAGCCTCGAAATTTACAAACTTGTAAGTTTAGTGGATCGTGTTTCAGAATGTCTTTATCAATCACCACTGCTCGAAAAACAAAACCAATGACATCACTACTAATATTAGTTTTCTCGTGGACATTAAATCTCCCACTGTAAGCGTTGTCATAATATTTTCCACAACTGTTGTTTTTCACCGAAAAACAAAATATTTGTTCAACAGGGAAATCCAAATAGTCACCAGACATTCCTAACTGTGAACTGGAGCCCTACCATGACGTCTTATTGCGATCCATCCAATTGAGGACCTAAACAGAATCGTTTCACCACTTATACCTACCATGACGTCTTGCTGTGACATCTTGACGCTTAATTTTGGTTGATTTTAAATATAAAAAGACTGACGTCTACCTAAATGATATCGAACGCCATGTATTACTATTATTTAAAGTGTAACGATTCTGTTTAGGTCCTCAATTGGATCGCAATAAGACGTCATGGTAAGCCCCCTGGACTAGGTTAATGAATTTTATAGATAAAGAAACAAAAACAGGCCAAGTGCGAGTCGGACAAGCGCACGAAGGGTTCCGCACAATTATCTATAAAAACGGCAAAAAATCCCTTTTGTATGGGAACCTTTTTTGGAGGTATATGTTATAGTAGCAACAGAAATACATCTGTGAAAATGTCAACAGTCTAATTATCACGGTTTACGAGATACAGCTTGGCGACAGACGGACGGACAGCGGAGTCTTAGTAATAGGGTCCCGTTTTACCCTTTGAATACGGAACCCTAAAAAACTGACCAGAGTTACACAAACTACCTACAGTCAAGTCTACAATCAGTCACATTGGAATTCCTCGAATACGGTTGTCACATTGCTACATTTAAATTTACCGTAAAAATTAATTACATACATCTAAATCCAACGGGTACATGCCGAGCTATTTTTACATCTTATAGATGCATAGTCTTATAATGCTGGACAAAAAAGATCTTTCCCAAAGCATAGTAGCATGACTCTACGTTCCCTCCGACGAAGCCCTCCTATGCCGATCTTCAAGGCAGTAACTCGTAATGGTGAGGAACCGTCTTTTATCGAGTACTAGAAGAGCCTCGCGGTTTCTATTATCCCGCGGGAACCGTTAATTTTTACGGTATCAAAACCTATGTCACCCGGGGATAGTGTAGCTTTCCAACAGTGAAAGAATTTTTCAAATCGGTTCAGTTGTTTCGGAGCTTATACAATGCAAACAAACAATCAAATTTTTCCTCTTTATAATATTAGTATAGATTGAGAAAAATATAACTGCAAATATCATCAGCTCACGTAAATAAAAGCGACTAAAAAGTGAGTCAAATCCATTTTAGGGCACGCCCAAGGCACGCCTTCGAGATCTTTCATGAAGACGCGTCTCATGGTGAAGAGTGCAAAGTACTACTTGTACGGTAGGCTCGGTCATCATAGATACGATTGACCGCCTCGTCATTTAGTATAAATAAAATATTCCTCACAAAATTCACTATAAAGAATTACAATGCGATGTAAGCAAGGCCATCTGATGACGTCAACACTCCCGACTGGTATTTGGAGACTTGGAACACTGATACGCAAGAAGACCCAAGTTTCGTGCGCTATCTATCCCCTACTGCCTGCACTATTTTCTAGCCGTTAGAAAGAGAGGAAACACATTATAATGAGTCATAGGACGACGTCCAGTCTGTAGATTGTAGATACGTCGTGGCTTTTGCAATCGGTCGGTCAGTCTGTTCACTTTCCGCGTCAGTATAAATCTGAAAGCCGCTCGGTAGAGACGTGTGCTAATAGAAATAACCTATTTATTAGTGCCTGTGCATTAACTGTGATATTAATTAAGTTGCTTAAATTAAATAGGTGAGTGTTATTTCTATTTTAAACTGGCCATATTTTCTTGAATTCTGCCAAGTTTTCTCGCGTGCAGTAGGTAGGTACTCTGCATATAGTCGAGATGTATATTAACCTACAAAGTAGGTACTGTATTAGTCACGTAGGGTGGCTTGAGAGTCCCCCACATCTCCCTTCCCCTAAATAAGTTATTATGGTATGTAGGTAGTCACAAATGTTTATGACTCTACAAAAAAATCGTTCGTTATGATATCGATCATACACCGATACTCTACCTCTCGATGTATTTCACTTTATTTACATTTTTAAATATAATTAAGAATAGGTAAATATTAAAATAGTGCGTAGTCTCTGGAACGAGATCTAAAAGTTTTCTTTAAAATATTAAACAAGTTAAAAATTAGGTTGAGAAATCTTAATCAAGATGTCAATATTATCTGTCTGTAGTTCTGTAGCTTCTCTAATAGCGCTAGTAAAGATAAGATATCATGATTTAATCAAGTAACTAAGTACTTACCTAATTATATCTTATCGAGGTGTTATTAATTGATTCATAAATATACACTGTAAATCGTTTTATTTTTCTTTCACTCACTGTTTTAGTATGTGGATGGTGAATTGTGCAAGTAAATTTCGATCTAGTTTAGAGGTTCATGTCAAATTAGTATAACAGTACTTATAATCTTATGGTGACAGCAAGCTGATCTGGTGATGGAGACTTGAAGGGAGACACCATCGTGTTTCAACTAATTTTAATCAGTTTTCATCCCTGGATAATGTACTTACATATTCCAGGTATTCTGGATGGGCGGGTGGGTATTCGCAAAAATGAAAAACACGAATATTTTTAGAACTTGTCTAGAAAAATACATTTTGTTAATTATTAAATGGCTTACTAATTCATATTAAAGTAATTTCATGTATCTAAGACAAGCGATAAGTGGTTCCTCTCTGTTTTATTTACAAATATGCACAAAAGACGCAAACTCGATAAGAAATGATAAGACACACCTCAGCTCTAAAACAATAGTTTCTAAATTGCATATTATAAATATGTATATGAAAACCCATTACCATAATAACCACGAGGCAAACAATGCGGCGTTGAATTACTTGAGCAATGGGTGGCCATAAAGACAAAAACGCCGGACATTTCCAAAAAAAAAAACTAGTCCATAAACTTTGTTGCTTCACTAACTTGATTTTATATCCCGTTTTTCTTCTTTTCCGATTCCCTGAATACAGGAAATTCTAGTTAGGGAGTCGGGATTTTGTATAATTTTGTGAACGTGACGTGTTATTTTTTTATGTAAATATTATAAATTACGTCAGTATTGTGTCTGTCCTAGGCTTTTTCTTTTGTATTGAGGTTTCTTTGTGTGTATAGTATCAGTGAATTATTAATTTGTTTTTTTTTAACATCCACGAGAGTGACAAATAAAAAGAAATCTTCCTAGTTTTAGTGAAGCATCCTTCACATGACTGAATCGTCACGTTGATTGCGGCTTGACTAACTTTGCGACTGACTGGGACTCGTCATTTTGGCTATTTAACAACGCTGGCTGAACGAAAAAATCGCGCATGTCTAAATTAAAAACTAATGAAATGTTTGTCCGGACAATGCTTGATGAGTGGTCACCCCACCACCCCGATAGTGTCGGACAATAGTGCCAAGGCTTCATAGAAATCGATATGGTCACCGGGCGGCGCGGCCTTCAGTTTTTTGCTACTCGCTGTTATGGGAATAAAAAATGTAGATGTTTTATATTCATAGATTCAAGTCAATTATTTTAGTATACGTTCAAATTAAACAGCCATTTGAAAGCTCCGTCTTACTACAAAATTTTAGACCAGAGTTAAACAGATGTTTCTAAAATTTCCTTAAACAAAATCGACGTCTATCACTCGCGTTTTCTTACTCAATCCTGGTCTTACTAATTATTTAACTTTTATGAATTTGTCATTGGGTTAGAAAAAGAGAATTTTAGACGTCGATTTGTGGAGAAAATATTTAGTCTCATCTGTTCAACTCTGGTTTAAAACTTTGTGGCAAGTAAGACCGTAGGGATCTTACCACAAAGTGGATGAATTATGATTATGGCCCAATCCTCCTCACGGAAATGAGAATCCGTAGAGATGAAATGAGTAGACAATGATGAATCTCTATAAATGTAACCTTCCTTGTCAGCAGAAGACAAAATGTCGATCCACATCAAGGACTTTGACGACCTCAAGACCCGGCTGGCGGAGGCCGGCGACAAGCTGGTGGTGATCGACTTCATGGCGACCTGGTGCGGGCCCTGCAAGATCATCGGGCCGAAGCTCGACAAGCTGGCCGTCGAGATGGCCGACGCCGTCGTCGTAGTCAAGGTAAAAACATATCCCATCAAAAACATTACATGTACAAAAATGCACAAGTCTCGCAACAAAAATTTAAGCTTCTAGGTTTATCCATAACAAAGTTACAGGGGGTCGAAAATGGCCCGAATCGCTTCGAGAAAAAGATAGTACGGCCGCACCTTATGTTTTGCTCGACATGGCGGGGGCACTGCCGTGCCCCCAGATCCTACTATCTATCTATACTAATACTAGCAGACACGGCCACGCGTTGCTTTTGCTAAGGTTTTTGTTATTGCGACTATAAACTGAGATGTAAGCTATCCTATCTTTTAAGTTAGACCAAACTGCACACGGTGTGCGAATTTTATTAAAATCGATTCCGTATTTTGGGAGTCCATCGCGGACAAGCAACGTGACGTCAAATGACGGCAAATGTCGAGCGGCGTCCGAGAAACAAATACCTACCAATAAGTTCACTATATAGAGTAAAAAAAACATCACATTTTTCTATTTTGATTTCTTGCCAAAAATATATTTTTTTCATTCTACTTCTGGGTATCTGTCAAACGACTTTTGTATGAGACACTGGGCATCCATTAGCGTCGGTATCAAAATGGTCTTCATAACAAATCACAAACGGGAACGTAAACAGTGTAGATACAACAAGGTTATCTATAAACCTAAAAGGCAAATGCATTGTAAAATCGAATCTCCGCCGCAGTTATAGATTATAGTTTGGTGCGGACACGTTAGATACTGTATCACTGAGCAATACGTTACCTGCTAGGTAAACTGTGGCGATACCAAACGAGTTTCCAGAGGTGACGTTGTCGATCGCCTCTATTTATATACTATGTAGTGTTAGTATAGTAAGTTACCTACTATATGAGCCGTACCGACATATTAAGAAGCGTGATGGCATAGTATAAACATTTATGTTCTGGGGGCCTTACCATGACGTCTTATTGCGATCCAATTGAGGACCTAAACAGAATTGTTTTACTACTTATTCGTACCGTGACGTCTTGTTGTGACATCTTGACGCTCAATTTAGGTTGATTTGAAATCTAAAGGGATTGACGTCTACCTTAATGACAACGAAAGCCATGTATTACTATTATTTTAAGTGCAACAATACTGTTTAGGTCCTCAATTGGATCGCAATAAGACGTCATGGTAAGGCCCCTGTTTCTACTATGGTGATGGCTATTTTATTGTAAGGAATTAAATCCGCTTTTGTGAGGTCATGAGGTTGAATGGTAAATTATTGGAATCGAAATCGGACGTTTGATTCGCACTACAATCAAACTATTTAAATGTGAGGTGTAACCGGTTGAAAAAGTAGTATTGTCATTTATTGCGTCGACGCGCAACTTTGATGGTTAATTTTTACCACATATCGACTGCGTGGGAATAGAGCCCCTGGTTCTATTGTAACCTATATCCTGACAAGAAAATTATATTTTTACATATGTCGTAAAAATGTCTATTAGTGTAGGTAACTGTTAATGTATTTTGCCGACAGTACAAGCTAGATTAGCTGGTTGGATAAAGAATCATATCGATTGTTGAACATCAAATAAGTACAAATAATTCCTAAATTATAGAAAGTCAACAGTAATGTGTGTCCTGTCGTTCCCAAACGGCTTTAACGATTTAGATAAGGTTTTATGTGGCGATAATGTGATGTGTGTCTACCTATTTAGGCTACATGTACCAACATTTATCCCGGAAACATGGGCGTACCGAGTTGTTACAAAGTTATGAAACTAAAATATTACCGCTTCAAATGTTGGCGCTGGAAATAAACTAAACGAATGCATTATTTAATATCGGATACCTACCCGATAAGAACCAGACATGTAGGTATTTAACTTCACTGTAGTAATCGCCTCTATAATACAAGTAACATTTTAACAACAAATAACCGACATCAATAAAAATACTAAGTATATGTATTTCCAGTTATTGTGATTTAAAAACTAAACTACTGAGCAGATTTTGTTAAATTTCTATGGGACCACATGGGAAGTATACCCTTTCAAATAAAAAAATAATCATCTCAATCGGTCCGCCCAGTCGAAAGTTATAAATAAACTTAACAAAAAAAAATACAGTTGAATTGAGAACCACCTCCTTTTTAACCGACTTCCAAAAGTGAGGAAGTGCTCAATTCGAGTGTATGTTATTTTTTTGTTTAAGTCTGTTAAAAACGGCACACAACATTTTAAATAATGAGTACAGTAGTACCCAACTGATATGGCTTACCGATGTACCTGCGCAGAAGATGAATTTTCAAAGCGCGGGAAATGCTATTGACCACTATTGGTCGGCAGCCGCCGCCATCTTAGCGAGCTTAGAGTGAGATGGAACTAACAGCTGCAGTGTATTATGAACCTTATAATAGTGATCTTAGGTTGATTGTAAGTTTTAAGCATTCTTTCGTTAATCTTCGGACCATACTTTCTTTTCTGCGCGAACGAAGATTCACGACGCGCCTTATAAGTTGGGTACTAGTATACGCAAATTTCGCATTTATATTAATAGTAAGAGACACGTATGCTCTCGGTTGCAGGTGGACGTGGATGAGTGCGAGGACATCGCCACGGAGTACAACATCAACTCGATGCCCACCTTCGTGTTCGTGAAGAACTCCAAGAAGCTCGAGGAGTTCTCGGGCGCGAACGCCGACAAACTGAAAAACACCATCCTGAAACTGAAGTAAGATGACGTGTGTACGCGAGCCGCCGTTGCCCCCTGGCCGTTGTAACATTACATCTAGGATTCCAGAGTGAAATGTTACATAACATAGTGTGAGGTATATAACTCTTTGACGCAAATGACAAACCCTAATACGTAATAATGTAGTAATATGTAATATGTCTAAGATCCAAAGTAAAATGTAACAAGATGCAAAATGTATTCTGTTTTAAATACGAAAGTGGTTAGTGATCTATCACAGATCAAGAGTGAAATGGAATCTATCTCAGATATGAGAGTAATATTTATGTAGTCTATCTAAAATACGAAATTAAATTGTATCTAAGATTCCAGAGTAATATGTATTTTGTCTAAAATACCTCGGATCTCAATATCTCAGATTCAGAGTGAAATTGAATCTATCTACAATACGACTAGTATTTCGGTCTATATTATACTTAATCTATTGGTTTAACAGTCTCAGATATTGCTAATGCCGATAGAAAAGCCACGAATCTAAATGGCATCGTGTTTTATTTAGTAATTATATAAAACAACGCATAACCTGAGGTGCTTGTTTGATCCAATCGTAACATTTAATCTAAGATCTCAGTGTAAAATGTTATCTATCCATATAATGTTTCTGATATCTTGTAGAGGGATCACGTAAAATTGACCTACTTAAGACTAAAAAGAACTATGATTTTGTATTATTCCATAAAGGCTAATGCTATAAAAGCGTTGGTCCATTATGCCATTTTGATGTTTGAAAATTAATCATGCTAATGAAATAATATTTTAAATTTGGCATCACCTTATACTAAGCTGTTGTTGATAAAATGTAAAACAATGCTTCGTCCAGGAAATGTGATATCTGCATTTATTCAAAACCCACATCGAATGTCACAAATATAAGTCACTACATCCCGCCGGGGGCAAACTGTTTTAGTAAGAGCATAATGTTTTTCAAAACCAATATAATCTTATTATTTTGTTGTACGTAGATGAATATTTTTGTATTGGCTGTCACTGCACCATTTTGCATGTGGTTTTAGCACAAGGGGGTAAGCGTACAAACGCTCGGAAGATTAATTTGTGTATTTTGCATTACCTATATATTATTGTGTTATAAATCGTGCCAGTAAAGATTGTTTGCTCTAATGGCACGGGTTATAGTGTATTGTTACTTCAATAAAATATTTAAAGAAGTGTGTGGTTTTTATTATTTTACTAGCTGACCCGACAGACATTGTCCTGTCATTGTCTCTATGAGTCAAAATGAGTGACAGTAGTCAACTATACAACCCGATTTTATCAGATATATTTTTCCCAGTTTCAATTTTTTTTCCGTGATAACGGGATAAATAGTATCCTATATCCTTTTCCTGGTGCTCAGCTACCTTCCTACCAATTTTCAGCCAAATCGGTTCAGCCGTTCTTGAATTATAAATAGTGTAACTAACACGACTTTCTTTTATTACTATACTAGCTGCGCCCCGCGGTTTCACCCGCGTTTGGATAATATACAATAATATATCTTAATGAATTGTAGCCTATGTGTTATTCTGATATGTAAGCTATATTACTGTGAAGTTTCATCAAAATCCATTCAGTAGTTTTTGCGTGAAAGAGTAACAAACATCCATCCATCCATTAGAGGTGTAAAAGTAACGAAAAAAAGCATACCCGTATGTATTCGTTACTTTAGCAATGAGCACCCGTTACTGTCGTATCGTTACTCGTTACTTTCCGCCTTACACTGAATACAACGAATTACAAAGATCACATTTTGCCATAATGCCTGTAGTCTGCGTAAAAAAACCCCATAATTTACTTCTTCTCTTATCAAATTGTAGCAGGTAAACTGAAATGTAAAAAATTAATATGTTAGTGTAAATAATAATAAACCGAATATTGAGAACAATTTAAATAACAGCTTTTGTTTACCAAGAAACAATTAAATCTCATTAGAGTATGAAGGTAGCTTTATTATAATATTATGTCTACAAGAATAAAAAACCTGGAATAAAAAACAAAAACATAACCATACCTATTTGTAATTTGTACAAAAGTCTTTATTACCTTTTTTCTGTTTCAAATAGTTCCAATCATCACACTTCACTACTCTACACACACAATTTATACCTCTCTTAAACAAACAAACAGTATTATTTTAATTTTAGGACGAAGATTTTCTAAATGATTACTTCACAAAAACAAAACAAACAAACATCGTTCTTTGTAACGTACTTAACGTACCTACTTTTCAAATTCATACGATTTTGCGCGCGCAATACGCATGCGTAAAACATACGATCAGCAAACGCTTCAATACACGTATCACTTGCGTGCGTACTTACTTGCGTGAGCTCGAACAGTGTTGGTGCGGTCGGTGCACCCATACCACGCATACGAAACATGCGAATAACGAAACAGATTCGCCAGTACCGTTTTGCTACTCGGTACTAGATGGCGCACCCGTTACTGAGTACCGAATACATACGGTTTGCTACAGCTCTACCATCCATACTCACAAACTTTCGCGTTTATAATATTAGTAGGATAGTTTTGGTAAGAAGGAAAACCTTATTTGTGAATAGGTCACGATTACGCCCGAGATACATGTACCTACCTACATGCATGCTATTAATTAACGGCATGCAGAAGTTCCCTACTGACACGGGATACAATATGTGCAAGTTAACTTGCATGCAATTTGCGTCCTTGCATGCCTGTTAATGTGCCGAATGCAGCTTCCCGTGTGCTCTCTTCATATTGTGTAGGTACCAGGTGTCAATAAATCAAAAGTGCTATCTGGTCCTGCTAAATACAGGCATGGCAATTAGTGTATTAGTAGTGAGTAGGTGGCACCGAACAACAGCATGCATGCGTGCTAGCTACAGTCATGTCATGTGTGTTCCCGGCATTAAGGAAGATTATTAGCGACATTGCCTAAAATCAAATAGTCCCTACTTTGTAAATCATGTTTTATAAATAAAAATTGTTTCTGGTTATCGCTATAAATAATGATTGAACAAGGAAATATAGGTACTTAGCTACGCCCGTTCAGTGGGTACCCAACGAGTCACACCAGATCCGGTTACAGTGACTCGTTGGATTTTTTTCCCATCGAGTTACACTGTTACACAAGTGTAACACGTTGGAACGCTTCTATAAAAAAAGTTGCAATGAGTAACAGTGTGACTCAATGGATGAAAAAAACAAGACCGCCCACACCGACACAGATAGGTTAGGTTTTTTTTATAACTACCTAATCATCGCTATATAAATATACAGAATTTTAGTTGACCGAAACACTTTTTTGAGTCACACTGTTACTCGTTGCGTGTGTAACTCGATGGGAAAAAACTCCCAATGAGTCACTGTAACCGGATCTGCTGACTCGTTGGGAACCCAACGACCGTTCGAGTAAACGATATATATATATATTTTTTAATAATAAGATATACCTAATGTTATTTTGAATGTAGTTCATGAATTAGAGTTAACTTTGGCCAACCGATAAGTTGACAGATTTATTTTGATTGTTTTGTCAAAAAAGGTATGAAATATTGCGGGGATCGTTCCGTTGCGACACGGAATTGATTGCTCATAAAGCATTTTGGTGATTTAGGTGTCGTAATTACGATCCCCAGATGTATTGCCGTCTTTGTCAGTAGTTTAGTGCCACAGATTGAGACTGCGATAGACTTATCTGTTATTATGGAATAAAAAATATATATGCGTCTGTGTTAATTTTTCATTGGTATGCAAACTACTAAGAATACGTTATTAAATAGTTCAACCCATTTCTAAAAGCAGGCGTATAGGCTGTGCAGTTTCGCGAGGCTCCTTTGCGAGTTATTTTATACTACCTTATATTTACTACGAGTATTTACTCCTATGAGCAGCTTGGTCAGGTGTGCAGTAGAAATAATTCAACCCAAAACCTCATTCAAATGTTTCTTTATTTAAATATTTACATATAATTAAGTATTCGGATAATTTAGATTCACAATGGAAATTAAAAAGTATACAGTACAAGAGAGATATAGCGTTTGTAGGCTAAATATAATACTTTATCCTTAAATAATTCCATACAATCAAACGTTACAACTAAACAGGATAAATAATAAATAATTTGTGGTACAGCAATGAAGTATTTTATATACCTACCTACTATTTTTCCTACAATGGTATTTTGATACTTCATGGCGCTTATTCCAAAAAGCGTTTTAGGATCGAACCAGATGTATTCGTAATCTTTATCAGATCTTAATACTGCGACCGACCATAGATGACAATTTTATTAAGGAAATTTCACCACTGCGTGTACATTTGGTCCGACCCCAAACCGTTCGTTTAACAAAGCTGATAAAGTGCAAAATCCCGTGACTAAGATTACAGACTAAGAGGAAGAGATACCTTACAATATTGTCAAAGTGAAATTGTGTACAATTTACATGAACAGATAAAAATCCCTCTGAACACAACACGAATTATGTTGGATAGACATTTTTATCCACCACGTAAAATGTTAAATCTTATGTTATATTCCAATATTCAAAATGCATTTTTTTTTCATTAATATCCATGCAAAATCTACACTATTCGATACTAATGTAGTCTTACCAACAATACAAATTTATATACTAGAGATAATATCATCAACACTTGCTCTTTCGTTAGGAATATAATTTTCGCGAATGGGGACTTACGTATTTTTGACGATATAAAATTGACAATTAATTACGACCGGTGCATAATAGGCCTATAATATCCGATATAAATAACTTATTGAGAAGTTCGTGGGATAACTAAAATTAAACTAGGGTGGATGGATAGGCATTCAAAACAAATTTAATTTACAAGATAAAAAAGGAAATATATAGAATGTTAGGGAAAGACTGATGTTAAATTCCTTCGGTCGTGTCTTCACTATTTTATGGGAAGCCCGCCCGGCTCGTTCAACAATACTAGATTTAAAATGGCGTCGCCAGCCGCCATATTGGATTGCAACACAAAAAGTTAGAAATGCTCGGACTAGGACTAAATAATATTCTCAATATCATTATAAATTAAGAAAGTGGCATATAAATCGAACGGTGAAATGTAATAAATAATACGACGATTTTGAGAAAACATTGAACACGTATTCCGTAAGTGCCAATCTACCATTGAAGAAACTAAAATCTAATTCGACCGATAAATCATTATTATGTCAGCGTAGTAATCGACAAAACAAAGTAAATAAATCATTGAAATTTCGATACATTTTAATAAAAAATAAGTAAAAGCTACAATAATACATTTAGTGCATACAATTAATTAAATTAACTCGTTTCACTATACATAAGTATATGTAATTAAAAAATATTTTTTGCTACATTGGACATCACTCTAGTCGCCATTACATTTTCAGTGGATTAAAAATATTAATATATAACACCGAATTAATGTTCACAAACAAATCTTTGGACACTAGTAATCTCAGTTTGAAAATTGTGATACGGAGATTTAAAAAAAAAACTTCAAAACAAATACACAAATTATTCTAAAAAAATCTCATTCTACACTCATAAGAAAGTAACTTTTCGCTTAAAAATTAAAGTCAAAACATTCGTTATAATACATCGACGGTCGTACAAAAAAAAGGACTAGATTGTTAAAAATAATTATACTTACTTAAAACAAAATATTGCTTATGTTAGTATTTATAATCATATAAATTAAAATGAGATTTATTCACGTCGTTATAAAATTGACAGACAGACACGGCCTTTAATATACTATACATTTATTTTTTATTTCATAAAGAGAGCTTTTTAGCCATTAATTAAATAGGTCGTTGAAATAAAGTTGGATAATTTAGCATTGTCACTTATCATCTTAATTTTACTAATTACACCCATTTGATGCGATTTAAGCCGTATTGACTGGTGCCACTTAATTTTTTATACATAAAAGTTATAACTAACAAAGCAAGGCTGTACAGTGCCCAAATAAATATTTCGGTTGTTACAACAACCACAGTCACTTCACTAGTGTTATCGTAACAGCGCCATCTCTGTTTCGAACCGCGTAACTATTGCCTTTCTTATTGCAGACGTATTCTACCATCACTCGTTATCCGGATAAGTTTACTTGGTGTTATCGAAATAGATCTAGCAATTTTAATATGATTCAAATGAAACGATAAGCTAGCTAGTTCAACGAGGATTATACAAATTCGTGGCAGTGTATTTAGTCACTCTTGACTATAGGTACCTAAAGTTTGTAAGCAAGTTTTTACTAGATTTTTTTACTACTGTCAGACTTAAAAAGTGACTTATCCAGTAGTCATTTGATTTTAAGTCAATTTTGTTCATTTAATAAATAATTATAATGTTAAAAATAATTGTAAGTAATTAATTATGGAACGCCATTTCCATAAATAAATGTTTGATAAAAGAATAAATAATTATGTTAGTACGCCAAAGTATTTAATTTTAGACATTTTTTTTTGGTGGCGACATCACTTCATTTTGACTACGCAGAACCTTAATTATGTACCTACGATATATCTTTTTTATATCATAGATATTTTTAGCGAGATATCTTTTTTAAAATCATAGATTATATTTTTTGGCGTTATTTAAAAAAATTACTATGGCGTCCGTCGAGAGTATTCTTAAAAGCGATTTAAATACAATTTTGGTTAATAATTTCTATAGCTATCCTTATTTATATATCGTCTAATTGACCTTCGACTCGAGTTGAGTCTATCCGAACAAATATGTTTGAACAAATTCAAGTTTTTAGTTTTATTTCATGTTTTTATTTGCTAGCATTTGACTAATCTCATCTGGCGAGCAAAGTAGCTCGCCGCGAGATAATTGTGTCTCTGTCGCGCGGAAAAGAGACAACATTATATGTCTGCATAGACATCTCTCTTCCACACGACGACAAAATCATATAATTAATCGATCAGACAGAAATATTTCATCAACCACTGACCCCCGGTTTCCAGAACGCTAGTTGGCTTTGACAGTAGATTAAAACTATCGTTGTCTCTATCTAACACTAAACAAATGACAAGGATGGCAATAGAATTAATCTGTTGTCAACGTTGACTGACGTTTCAGAAACTGGGGGTGAGCCTTACACTGTCAAAGTCTGCGATTCTGACAGAGATCCTATACAAAAACTGTCAAATTATGCGACTTTGAAGCTAAAAGCTAGGGGGCCGGTCGAAGGTGCTAAATACTTGTCAGAATTAACTTATTTTAATTTATGCGCCATCTTTAATTTTAATCAAGACGCATTAGTCTCATTACAATAGACATTACTTATTATCATAGAATGGAAGGTACCATATAATATTGTTTTAGAATTATATTGAACAATTTGCTTATAAAATAATCTCATAAATATAATTATTGCAAATCAATTTGTTCTAACCAGCTATTATTTCTTAGGAACCAAATGTCGATCGATATAATATTTTATTTCTTTGTTTGTTGTGTGTTAAAAAAAAGCGGAAGCACATTAAATAAATCATAATACATCTCTCTGTTATGGAAAAATTAACAAATTAAGATAATCAATAAAAACCGGAAGGCGTTTTGAAAGGATATTATAATACATAATATGTTTGTCAATGTATTTGAGCCTTCGTGGCGTAGTGGGTGACGAGCCGACTGCAAAGTGTGAGTTTAGGGGCTCGATTCCCGCACAGGGCACACATTTGTATAAACCACGGTTACTTGCGCTGAGTCCAGGCTGTTTGTCGTTGACTCAATAATTCTAGAATTTTCTCGGTGAAGTTTTTCTAACACACAACAAAAAATATCGCAACAAAGCTAACTAAGCTCGCTGCGCGATTATAACCTCTATTTTATTAGTAGTAAGCGCGTTGTATAAGTTAAACGCATTTGTTCTCTGCACTATTAAGCTAATTTAAATCATTTTTTTATTCGTTTCAACACTTCGACCCTATGATATAGATAAACCACGATAATACGACACGCGATGACCATTCCAATTATGTTAGTCACATCGCCTTGTGTGTCTGTCTGTCTGTCTGTTTGTAAGTTTGTAATTTTTTCATCTAAACCGCTCTACCAATAGACGAACTTCGCGCTCGAAGTGCGTGTCATATGAAGTTGTTTATCTATAAATATAGGTGTTGGGTGTCTGCAGTCGCGTAAGCGCCTATATTAGTGTACGTTAAACATCGATAGTTTTGATTTCCGATTGTTATCGATAGTTTGCCAAAAACTATCAATTTTTATCGACACTATCGATAGTTTTGCTCCAACTTTGCCTATAATGAAAAATAGTAGATCGATAGTAGAAAATAATTATCGATAGTATCGATAGTAAAAAACTATCGATACTATCTATAGACTATCGATGTTTAACGTACACTTGTCTATATCTGTATTGTAGCGCAGTAAGACGTGGGTTCAGCAGAAGCACGCGTAGAATCTGGACATGTCGACAGGCCACGCGTTCTGCGCTTGTCTTCTGGAACAACAACTGTGTTGAAGTCAACATCTTTATAATATTTCGAAGATACAAAAGGAATTGGTAGAAAAATATAGAAAACACTATACACACACACTAAAAACGCGCAGCAGTCAAGCTGTTGCGCGTTTTTAGGGGTCCGTGCCCAAAGGGTGAAACGGGACCTTATTACTAAGGCTCCACCTGTCCGTCCGTCTGTTACCAGGCTGTATCTCATGTACCGTGATAGTTAGACAGTTGACATTTTCACAGATGATGTATTTCTGTTACCGCTATAACAACAAATACTAAAACACATAATAAAATAAATATTTATGGTTTTTATAGATAATGATACGGAAAACATCTTGCGCACTTGGTCGGATTTTTATGGCCACACCTGTTTGTTACTACCGTTTTTTGTAATGTTTCGTAAAAGCACATACAGGTGACCCGACCGGCTTTACATCTACCTTTGATCCTGAACACACATGTGCAACTTATGAAAGGTGAAACACATAGGTATTATAGAAACTTTGAAGAGGTTGTTGATAGTATATTATGTATAAACACTATACATACGTTTAGTTATCCTTAGCAGCCTAAATCCAGAACGGAAACAAAGCTAAGAGCAGTACACACACACATGAGTAATTGCACTTTCCAAGTTCTCTATAAAAACACATAATATCTATAATATGTCGAATAGTGCGCCCTCCCATAGAAAAAACAAATTCAACATTATGCCTAATTTCCCAATTTCTATTGAATTGAAACAAACGCGTACTAATCACGCTCACCATCATGGATCCGAGGGGTGCGGGGGCGAAGCCCCGCAGCTGCTGCCCTCCGAGTGCGCCTCGTGCTCCGCCCCGCCCTGCTCGAACGCGGAGAACTGCGAGGGAAGGTCATTTATTCATTAATCTTTTATTTATCACAAGCTGTCATGTAAGAAGATGTCGCCATAACAAAAATGTAATCTAAAAATGTCTATTTTTTTTTCGAAAACTTTCCCCATGTTTAAATATTTATTCTGCTATTTGAGATGAAGACAGATCTAATAAAGCAATGATCATATAAATAGCTCCAGACTTTCTCGGTAACTAACATGACTTTGTTTTATAGGTATCTTCTATATCTATATTAATAAAAGAAAGTCGTGTTAGTTACACTTTTTATAACTCAAGAACGGCTGAACCGATTAGGCTAAAATTAGAAAATTTATAGGAATTATAGCTTTAGACCACATAGGGGTACATACAAATACATCGGCTGGCACAACAAATTAATTATACAATAACGAATTGATTAGTCAAGTCTTAGAGTACACTCAGCGACAAAGATTGCAGAACGGAATTCCAATTTTCAATTGACTATTTCTCCCAAAATCGCATATTTTTGTGTGATTTATTTTATTTACTTTTATTATGTATAGAATGTAAAATAACAGAACATAATTATTATATCAAAATTATATTAAACCGACTTCTGTTGACTGCACAATAAGACTCAACGCTTGTTATAGAAACGTATATTTTTAAGCTATCATTACTAGAGTCTACGCAACCGAACTTATTTTAACAACAGAACCACGAAAGAGTGAGACAAGTGGAAGTGAAAAGTGAGCGGAGCGTGACAAACATATTATGACTCGTAGGTCAAAACCAACGCCAGTTTAGCCATACATACTATGTCTGCCACACAATGAAAAATGCCCTAAGTGCAGTTTTAGTACCTATTAAAATGAAGCATATCAGTTAACACATAAGGCACATTTTGAAATAAACCGCTTGGCTTATAAACCTTTCTTGACACACTAACTTTCAATAATTTATTGCGGTTCCGATACAGATGTCAAGTCACTTCCACTTTTGTCTATGTTCCGTGAACAAAACAGATAAAATAGACTGATATTTATTTTTTTATTTATTTATTGTATTATACACAAGACAGTATACAATCATATGCAGAGGTAGAACTTAAAAATGAGGATTATTTAGAACTGGATTGCAAACCAATAGATTGTGTACACATAAAAACAAAATGAGATAGACTTATAAATAGAAAAGTTCCACAGCCGCAAACACGAGTTTTGCGGCATATGTAAGCATGCAGAAATAAATTGCCCAATAATTTTGCTAGCAGGTAATAGGCAGATGCAACACAGAAGTTACATCCGGCTTGTTTGGTTTGTGATAGAGGACATCCTTCACTAAGTTAATGAAAGAACTAAGCTTAGGGGTAAAAATGTCAAATTCCAAGACCTCCTTAGCCACCTCATTATACTGACGAGCCATCCGTACTAGGGGGTTGTAGAAAGATATATTATTTTTATAAGTCAGTAAAGCGAATAGATTTGTTTGGTTGGACCTACGTGTGCTATATTTAATATTTAAGTTTATTTGAGAAAGCAACTCGGGTGTGTCTACGATGGAATGAATTATTTTATACAGAAAAATGAAGTCAAAATACATACGACGCGTCTCCAGCTTTTGTACATGAAATCTGATCAACCTCGCTTCATAGTTAAGGTTTGAACGCCCCACTTGTTGACGATAGCATAACATTCGCAAACATTTTCTCTGCACCCTCTCTATCTCATCAGTATGCACCCGGTAATGTGGAGACCAAATAGGGCTGCCGTACTCCAAGGTGCTCCGGACAAGAGTGAAGAACAGATAAAGTAGGGAACGGGGATTTTTGAAGCCTTTAGTGGTTCTGAAAACAAAACCAAGGAGTTGATTGGCTTTCGTGGTCATGTGCTTATAGTGCGCTCGGAATGAGAGTTTATCGTCAAAAAGAATACCCAAATCCTCAGCAACATTAGACCTCGGAAGGACCAAACCATTAATTGAATAATCATTAACGATCTTACGATGCCTGTTAGTGAACGTAATAACAAAACATTTATTTATGTTGAGGTTCATCTGGTTTGACCTACACCAGTCCGACACAACATTCAAATCTATTTGTAAGAGATTGCAGTCGTGTTGGCCAGAGATAGTTCTGAAAATTTTCATATCATCAGCGTATAATAAACATTCGCATGAAAGCTGCTCTATAAGATCGTCAATGAAAACGAGAAACAGGAGAGGCCCCAAGTGAGACCCTTGGGGTACTCCAGAGGTCACATGCGCTGGAGACGAAAGATACCCCTTCAGAGCGACCAGTTGAGACCTGTTACTGAGGTAAGAAGTTAACCAACGGAACAAACTTCCTTGAATGCCATAGGAGGCGAGCTTAGAACAAAGTAATCTGTGATTGACCTTATCAAAAGCCTTAGAGAAATCTGTATAAATAGAGTCAACCTGACCCCCCACTGCAAAGCTTTTACAGAGGTAGTTCTTGTATTCCAAAAGGTTAGTGACGGTTGACCTGCCTTTAACAAAACCATGCTGTTTATCAGAGAGGAGAGGCCTAATATGGTGGTATAAGTGAGTGTAAACTAAAGACTCAAATAATTTCGCAAAACATGATAAAATACTAATCGGCCTATAGTTTCCACAGTTAGATTTATCTCCGTTTTTGAAAATGGGGATTATATGCGCTGTTTTCCATTTCCTTGGAAAGACTCCGCTAATGAGTGATTTATTAAATATGATGGCTAATGGCACGCTTAGCTCTTTTCCACATAATTTGATAAATGAAGAAGGCAGTTGGTCTGGTCCAGCGCCTTTATTATTGTCAAGTTGTTTTATTTTACTAATAATGTCTCCTTCAGTAATAAAAATAGAAGACAATGAATTTGTACCTCTACTTTTAATTGCTACACTATGAGCGTGGATTGAAGAAGGAATGCAACTATGTGCATCTCTTTCAAAAACAGATCCAAAATAAGTTGAAAACATCTCACAAATGCCTTGCCCACATGATGAAGAAGAGTTGCCATAGTTCATAACTTGTGGGACGGTTACATGGCCTTTCCTATTATTCACAAATCTCCAAAACTGTTTAATGTTATTGGTTATTGCGTCTTCCACTGATGAAATATATTTTTTGTAACATTGATCGGCCAACATCTTAAATCTATAACGTAGTAATGAAAATGAATCATAATCTCTGGGGTTATTAAATTTTTTATATAGTTTATGATACTTGTTTTTTTCTTGATTGCACCTAATTAAGGGTTTACTGTACCAGATTGGATATTTTTGGGGCTTAGGCGTCAAAAGTGGTGTATAATTGTTGATAATCTCAAAAACCTTTTCATAAAAAACTTCAGTACAATTATCTACGTCGCAACTCGATAAGGTGTCACTCCAATCTATTGCACTTAACTCGTGCCTTACGTCAGTAATACTACACCTTGAAAAATTCAGTCGCTTATTATATAATTTAGTCATACTTTTCAATGTATATCCTACCGAAGGAAAATCAAAGTGGACAGCAGGATGGTGGCTATCTCTCAGACTCAGCGGGTCAGCCTCAGTAACCCTTACGGACTCAATTGTCGAAAGTACCAAATCAAGAACGCGTCCGTTTACATTTGCAATACTATTATGCTGATATAAATGACAAAGTGAAGTTAGTTCATTTAATAGTGTGAGTTTTTTATTGTGTAAAGTTTGTGATGGCTCAGCAGTACAAGAGGAAGCAGACACCAACTCAGGGATATTAAAATCTCCGACCACAAGACAATTATCATCAGGGCAGTTATTCAATAATACTCTTTGGCAATTAGAGTAGAATTCATCTAGCCTTGCATAACTTAGATCCGGAGGAAGGTAACAGAGACAGATACTAAAATTAGGAGTGTTGCGAGCCTCCGGCAGTATAGTGACCCAGATATCCTCTACACCGCTATCCCAAGATACCTGACGGATAACTTGAAAATATTTTTTAACAGCAATGAGAACACCGCCGCCTTCTACTTTAGTCGAAATAGTTTCTCTACGATCACGCCTAAAAATATTATAGCGAGAGTCTACAATTTCTCCATCATATACGCTGTTATTCAAATTAGTCTCCGTCAAGCATACAACATCGTAATCAGAGTTTAACAAATTTAGATAAAATTGTGATAGTTTGGAGCGGATTCTATTAACATTTTGATAATACACACTAAACATTATGCAATATGAATAAAAACACAATAACTAAACAGTGTTTAACAAGAACAAGAGAATCTAGTCTACACAAGTTTACTCAGAAAATCAATGCTTTTAACGAGTATGGCGGGACTTTGCTCATCTTTGCGGATATATATTTGGCCAAAACGCACCCAAACAAACTTGAAATTATTGTCTTTACAAAACTTCCTTGTAGCACCATGCACTTCTTTTGCCTCAGGGGATAAATGTTCAGCCAAATAAATTCTGCGGGTCTCACCAGTAAAGCCAATGTGAGTTGATGCCAGCCTATCCTTCGGGTGGGCTTTATTAAAACGCGTCACCGACGACAAAACGAGATCACGGAGCCGCTGCGATGAAAGAGTGACGAGGATGTTCCTCGGTCTCTTTGAAGATGCATCCATTTTAGCGATGCGGCGACAAGCTCTTACATCCCCCTCAGGGATTGAAACATGTATACAGTCACAAAGTTTCTTAAATAATGCCATTAAATCTTCCGTTTTGGACTCAGGAACCTCATGAATCTCGAGATTTAGATCCCGTGAGATTTTCTCAACAGTTGAAATTCTAGTTTGCAGCTTAGTTAGGAAACCTTGTGTTTGTGAAATAACGGATTTTAATTCTTTAATTTCAGTGTCCTTTTCTCTTATTTCCGATTTAAGGTCCTTTTGTTCAGCTGATAAGTAATCAGTTGTTGAAGAAAATTCACCCTTTAGATTTTCAACTGCACGACTGACGTGAACGGCAACCATTTTTTCAATATCTTTATTGAGTGCTGACCTTAAGTTGTACATAATAGGGGAGTCCGGCGCTAACTTTAAGTCAAAGAGCTTGCTGATACTCTCCATCGAAACTGGCCCATCCATTAAGTTAGGGGCGGGAGAAGTACTACTCTCATTAGGGCCTGAGCTGGTATCAAGAGTCAAATCACCAACTGAGACGTTCTTAGTCTCGTCCAACGATTGCACCTGGCGGCGCTGACGACAGGGAGTGTCGTCATTGTTTTTATTTATACGTCGGGTAACGTTCTGACAATAAGGACAAGATAGAGATTTTTTTTTTATCACTTGTGAGTGCCCTGAAGGCTTCCTTCGTTAGATTCAAGCATTCACAACAGTATACCGATGAGCAGGCATTGCATTTAAAATTGTTATTTTTGATAACAGATTTACATCCGTGACAGTTCATATTGTATTATTTATAACAATATTTTATTATAAAATCAACCGGGGACAATGCTATGAGCAGAGGCGAAACGCAAAGCTGACGTTGAGTATCTAGCGAAGCTAGCTAGTGTCACAGAATACGTAGCACTAGTCGTGCCGCGCACGTTCGAACGGACGACACAGGCACCGATGCGTTTCCCGCTAGCACAGAGTCGACACAGAGCACGGTTACGATTGCAAAACACCCCACGAATCACACACGTTTTGGATGATATTTGTTTAATCGAGTGAATATCCAATTATCCAATATCACTAGTGAATAGATTTTACCGAGTTAATAAATTATTAGCAATCAGAACTTATACATAATAACTTTTAACACTATTTTACTATTTTATTAGGCAAGAGCGAAATTAAGCTGTCTATTACCTCCACACACCCAACTTGTATATAGTTAAATTAATTATATCTAAAGAGAGATAAAGATATATCTTACTTGAATTTCTTTTACTACTTTACTAGCTTACCTCTACGAGATGCTTCTTCTAAGGAGGCAACACAAAAGTTATTATATATGAATTTTCATATTATATTTTATTACAATGACATTAAATTTCAAAGGTTTTTTTTTTGTAATACCAATAACCAATTATTAATTAAAGCACCAATATAATGAATGGTATACGCGTTAGATAGGCCGGCAGATTGTTTGTCGTATTAGGTTGTGCTAGCCTCTAATGTCCAGAGTTTATGAGGCCGCCGTAGGGCCTCTGACGTGACTTAACGACTGCGATCAATGGATAACAACCGCACACGACTCACGTAACGTCTTTACTAGACAGAAACAAGTCAGATTAACATCCAAATATCAACATTTTGGCAAATAACGATGTTTGTCTAGGTGCTAGGTAATTATGGGAAGTGATTGGAGCGGGGCCGGGGTTCGAACCCGGCGCCATCGGTTCGCAAAGCGCCGGTTACCTTCAGCACGTCGTGCAGCGAGCTCATGCTGCCGAGACTGAGCGGAGTGATCGAACGTTCCAGAAGCAGCGAGCCGCTGCCCTGCGACCCGCCGCCTATCGACCTGCAAAACAACTATAGTCACTACTAGAAGCGCCCCAAGGTTTCACCCGCGTTACAACACCTATATGACATATAATTTCACATGCACATCACACCCAGACCAGAAACAAATGTTTGTGGATCGCACAAATATTAGTTCCGGGCGGGAATCGAACCCGCGACCCCCAGCGCAGCAGTCCGATGGGTCGGCCACTACGCTAGACGAGCCGTCATATTTGAAAGGTTGGCGTAACTTTTCTATTTATGAACCGATTGACATGAAACAAATACTAAATGTTAAGTGAAGCTTACCACAATATATTAGCCAAAACCATATCTAAATCGGATAAGCCGTTTCTGAGATTAGCGTGCACAAACGCACAGACGAACAAATACACAGACAAACATTCTAACAATCATTGCTTTGGGTGCCATTTGCGTTGATAAAGGTCCCAAAAATATTTTTTCTCATATATCTTCCATGTACAGACGGCGATCCGTAACATTTTTATATAATATGTATAGAAGATAGATAATATCCTACCAAAATTAGAAATGGCAAAAATTGTGCGTTTGTGAAATTGTAATTTATCTTGAAAGTGACTGCACTAGTATCAGTTTCTGGTAATACAAGTGTGTGTGAGAGGCTCCGTGAAGCGGTGTGTGTATGTGTGTGTGATTTGGGCAGGGCTCCACACCTCTCCATAGTTCTGTGGTGCGACAGCTGGGGCGAGGGCGGAGCCTCCGGCGCGGGCGGGGGGCCCTCCCTGGGCCTCTGACTCCGCCACGAACCTGGGGCAAAAAGTACAAATTCACAAACTACATCACCTTTTTTTAATACTTAATACGTATTGAGGAATTAAATAAAGTCATCTCTATTGCTCGGTCTCTGTATGCCTAGCTCAGGGTGTACACTCCGTACTCAAACGGCACTCAAACCAAAGTCAAAGTCAAAGCAGTTATTGCAAATAGGCAATTAAATCATACTTTTACAAGTCAAACAGCTAATTCTCGTTAACAAAGAGAATCATAAAAACATAAAGTATGATAGATCAAATTAAACTAGCGTTAATTCTTCTAGCGTTTATTGTGCGCCTAGTTAACTTTGACCAGCCGATAGGTGTATTGCTGTCTTTGTCATATGTTTAGTGCCAGAGAGAGACAAGACAACGATAGACTTATCGGTTGGACCATGCATGCAAAATATCGAACAATAGAGGTCATTCACAAAGGTACTAATTACATAAAAGATATTTATTCATTTCAGGGTGATTATTTTTCTCGTGCAACGGGTTCGATTCCCGGTTCAACCATGTAATTATTTAATTATCTATGAATGCAGTTTAAATTGTTTTTAAAATTCAAACAATGCTTGCTTTCAGTAAAATGTTCCATCTACAAAATTCAAGGTACTTTCCCTTCATGTGGCATAACCGTGGGACGGCCTGTATATTTGGGCCACTTTCATACATCAGTAATTGTAACATACCGTTATAAGATCCGGTGCCGTGCGATATCGTCAGAGGGGATGTTCGTTTACTGCTATCTCGACTACTGTACATCTGTAAAAATATCAGAATTTAAAATCAGATGCCATGCAGAAACAATTACGAATTACATTTTGGTACTAAATAGAAACTTATTTCGATACACTGAAGAGTTATATAAGCAGCGGGGGGGAGCGACGGTCTCACGAGCCGCCCGCCGCGAGCGACGGTCTCACGAGCCGCCCGCCGCGAGCGACGGTCTCACGAGCCGCCCGCCGCGAGCGACGGTCTCACGAGCCGCCCGCCGCGAGCGACGGTCTCACGAGCCGCCCGCCGCGAGCGACGGTCTCACGAGCCGCCCGCCGCGAGCGACGGTCTCACGAGCCGCCCGCCGCGAGCGACGGTCTCACGAGCCGCCCGCCGCGAGCGACGGTCTCACGAGCCGCCCGCCGCGAGCGACGGTCTCACGAGCCGCCCGCCGCGAGCGACGGTCTCACGAGCCGCCCGCCGCGAGCGACGGTCTCACGAGCCGCCCGCTGCGAGACCGTGGGCAGGTCGAGGAGGCGCTGTGGGGGGGGGGTCTACCTGAGGCGCGTCGGCGGTCTCCAGCGTGGTGGGCAGGTCGAGGAGGCGCTGTGGGGGGGGGGGGGCTACCTGAGGCGCGTCGGCGGTCTCCAGCGTGGTGGGCAGGTCGAGGAGGCGCTGTGGGGGGGGGGGGGGGGGGCTACCTGAGGCGCGTCGGCGGTCTCCAGCGTGGTGGGCAGGTCGAGGAGGCGCTGTGGGGGGGGGGGGGGGGCTACCTGAGGCGCGTCGGCGGTCTCCAGCGTGGTGGGCAGGTCGAGGAGGCGCTGCGACTTGATGCCGTCGCCGGGGCCCATGTGCGACAGGTGGGTGAAGTGGGACGGCGCGGAGATCAGCCGGGACCGACCCTCCGACCTGAGGCAGAGAGGCATATGTTTACAATAGAAGCCATCATAAATAAACGAAAAAAATAACCCAGTGCAAATCGACGAAGCTGGATAGGCAGTTCGTTCCAGTGACAGTAAATAGCAGTTGAAAAGCATAAACAAACTCACAATCTGTTGTGCGCCTCTATGGCCTGGTGCGACTGGTCGCGCACGGAGAACCTGCGCTTGTTGCCCGCCCACTGCGCCGCCTGCTCCGCGCTCAGCGGGCCCGCTGCGGCATACACATGTATTGCTTACTTATACTGTTCATGCGAATGTGTGTTTGTATGTTTGCTCCTTCTGTACGCACAAACGGCCGGACCAATTGTGATGAAATTCGATATGGAAGTAGCTAACATCCTTTTGTTTTTTTTTGTGGGTTCAAGTGTCACACGCCCCTTTTCCGTCACCTGGGTGGCGGAAGGGGGGGGCTAGCGGGATTTGAACCCACTCAAAACCCCCCCGCGAACCGTCGATTCGCTTGGGGGGGGGGGGGGGGGGAGGGGCGGGCGAGATGGGGTCGTGCATTCACCATCCAAGGGATAGGCAGCTAACATCCTAAATAATTTATAACATCGATTATAATTTGTATAGTTTTATAACATTGCGACATTTGAGTGATGTGATTAGAGTTGTGTGTGTGTTGTATGGTATGGTTGTATGGTTGTATGGCTGGCACTCACGCGCCAGCAGCGGGCGCAGGTACACGAGGCAGGGCGCGGCGTCGGCGGCGCCCGACACGCACAGCCAGCCGCACGCGTCCAGCGGCCGCGCGTTCGCTATAGTATGTACATACATCATACTGGTACATTATACTGGGACATTATACTGGTACATTATACTGGTACATTATACTAGGACATTATACTGGTACATTATACTGGTACATTATACTGCATGTTTTCGAATGTACCAGTTCAATGTACATTCAACTGGTACATTCGACAACATGCAGTAAATAAAACGAAAAAGCATAAAGTTTCACTCTCTTTTTTTTCTCTCTCCATTTCTAATTGGACTCGTCATAACGATGAGCTCAAACTCGATAGGTTTACCAGTAGCCACTAAAGAGTTCCAATTATATCGTCCTCTTGGCTCTATCATCAGATCAACACACTAATCAATTACAGTATTATCATCTAAACCACACATGCGTACAAATTTTCATTACGAAACGAGAATCGGAAGATTTAAATGGTCTTTTAAGATTGTAGATAGATATCTATATTGTCACTAACATGTATAGGTATTATATAGAACACAGAAAGAAACACCTCAATATTAGGTACGACGGGCGGTTTTATCGCTTAAAGCTATTTCTACCAGACTAACTTAGTATGGGAAACATAGATAGCTAGAACATAATTGGATCGTTATTGTATTACATTGTTTGTAAGTTACAAGTGAAGCTAATAGAAGCGTCGAGGTATGTCAAAATTATATATTTAGATATTTGTTTTTGCGCGAATTAGATCAGTTTTTAGCTAGTTAATTGTTACTAAAAGCTTGTTAGATATACTCACGTATATTTATAGTCTGCACCCACTCCCCCGTTTCGATGTCGTACACGTCTATGTGCGTCGTCGTGAACACTAGTAGGTGGGTCTCGTTGATGGCTGCAAGCGAATAGCAAGAGAGTTAGTTCCCCACGTTTGTATTTGTGAGACATGAACAATTGAATTGTATTTAAAGTAGTGAGACAAAAACATGTTTAATTGGTTCTCGATGTGAGACAGAAACATGTTTAATTGGTTTTTGTAGTGAGATGGATACGTATTTAATTGGTTTCTGAGGTGAGACAAAAATTAATTAAATTGTTTTCGTTGTGAGACAGAGTCCCGCGCGGGGTCCGTGCCGGTCCACGTACAGCCGAGTGAGACAGGAACAGTAGAGTCGGTCCCCCGCGCGAGACGGGCACTCACCGTGGTGCGTGGGCTGCGCAGTGTACATGAGCTCCACGTCCCGCGCGCGGTGCCCGTGCCGGTCCACGTACAGCCGAGTGAGACAGGAACAGTAGAGTCGGTCCCCCGCGCGAGACGGGCACTCACCGTGGTGCGTGGGCTGCGCAGTGTACATGAGCTCCACGTCCCGCGCGCGGTGCCCGTGCCGGTCCACGTACAGCCGAGTGAGACAGGAACAGTAGAGTCGGTCCCCCGCGCGAGACGGGCACTCACCGTGGTGCGTGGGCTGCGCAGTGTACATGAGCTCCACGTCCCGCGCGCGGTGCCCGTGCCGGTCCACGTACAGCCGAGTGAGACAGGAACAGTAGAGTCGGTCCCCCGCGCGAGACGGGCACTCACCGTGGTGCGTGGGCTGCGCAGTGTACATGAGCTCCACGTCCCGCGCGCGGTGCCCGTGCCGGTCCACGTACAGCCGAGTGAGACAGGAACAGTAGAGTCGGTCCCCCGCGCGAGACGGGCACTCACCGTGGTGCGTGGGCTGCGCAGTGTACATGAGCTCCACGTCCCGCGCGCGGTGCCCGTGCCGGTCCACGTACAGCCGAGTGAGACAGGAACAGTAGAGTCGGTCCCCCGCGCGAGACGGGCACTCACCGTGGTGCGTGGGCTGCGCAGTGTACATGAGCTCTACGTCCCGCGCGCGGTGCCCGTGCCGGTCCACGTACAGCCGAGTGAGACAGGAACAGTAGAGTCGGTCCCCCGCGCGAGACGGGCACTCACCGTGGTGCGTGGGCTGCGCAGTGTACATGAGCTCCACGTCCCGCGCGCGGTGCCCGTGCCGGTCCACGTACAGCCGAGTGAGACAGGAACAGTAGAGTCGGTCCCCCGCGCGAGACGGGCACTCACCGTGGTGCGTGGGCTGCGCAGTGTACATGAGCTCCACGTCCCGCGCGCGGTGCCCGTGCCGGTCCACGTACAGCCGAGTGAGACAGGAACAGTAGAGTCGGTCCCCCGCGCGAGACGGGCACTCACCGTGGTGCGTGGGCTGCGCAGTGTACATGAGCTCCACGTCCCGCGCGCGGTGCCCGTGCCGGTCCACGTACAGCCGAGTGAGACAGGAACAGTAGAGTCGGTCCCCCGCGCGAGACGGGCACTCACCGTGGTGCGTGGGCTGCGCAGTGTACATGAGCTCCACGTCCCGCGCGCGGTGCCCGTGCCGGTCCACGTACAGCCGAGTGAGACAGGAACAGTAGAGTCGGTCCCCCGCGCGAGACGGGCACTCACCGTGGTGCGTGGGCTGCGCAGTGTACATGAGCTCCACGTCCCGCGCGCGGTGCCCGTGCCGGTCCACGTACAGCCGAGTGAGACAGGAACAGTAGAGTCGGTCCCCCGCGCGAGACGGGCACTCACCGTGGTGCGTGGGCTGCGCAGTGTACATGAGCTCCACGTCCCGCGCGCGGTGCCCGTGCCGGTCCACGTACAGCCGAGTGAGACAGGAACAGTAGAGTCGGTCCCCCGCGCGAGACGGGCACTCACCGTGGTGCGTGGGCTGCGCAGTGTACATGAGCTCCACGTCCCGCGCGCGGTGCCCGTGCCGGTCCACGTACAGCGCCAGCGTGTTGAACACCAGCAGCATGTCGTGCGAGCCGGGCACCGCCGCGGCGCACAGCGGCCGCGCGCCGGAGTGGGACAGGAACACGTTCACCTGGTTCTCGGGGTGCACCAGTGCTGCGGACATTCAAAGGTTGCCATTCTAAATAAGAAAAATTTTGGGGTAACAGACGGCAGGAAATCCTGGTAAATACCCGCAGAATATATTTTTTGGTAAAATCTTTTATTCAGTTGGGAAATATCAGTAAATGTTCACAAACAGAAAAAAGAAATGGGGTAAAAATCTCGGATATCTATCTCGGCTGAACATCCGAATGATAAGTTGTTGATATTAGGTGACTTTAATCTGAGCGATATTAAATGGTCTGCGTCTACTGGCTACTCCTACTTAACACCGACTTGTAATAGTAATAATTTTAACCACACAGAAATTTCAGACCTTTTAAACCTCAACAATCTAGGGCAATATAATCATGTACAAAATTTTATGGGTGGTATTTTAGATTTAGTTTTGTGTAATGACAACCTTTCAGTAGTCTATTGCCTGGACCCATTGGTGGATGAAGATAACTACCACCCGGCGCTGATATGCAGGCCGCATTTTATGGTTTCTGACATGCTTGTTCCCAATTGTAGGCATAAGTATTTATATGCTGTAACGTAGCGCGTTACATGTTTTATATTATTATTTTCAACGCGCGGTATAATCGAGCGTCGCAAATATTAACAGCTGAGCGCTTGCGCCTCTGACGCGCTAACCAACTACGATCGAATCTGTGTCCGCGCGGCTCAGGAATGCGAGCCGTTGGCGCGGGGCAGACCTCTCCAGCTGTCGGTTCGAACAGACGTTGCTCCGCGGTCTCTTCATACGGGAATTATTCCACGTAACCGCGGAGACAGAGGCGTCTCTCTAGTTCCCCCGACTATTTTAATATTTTATAAATTTAAATCTTTTGGTGTGAATTTGACCCCAGATTTGGGTAAGTGGTGCATATTTTATTGTAGCCGTAGCTTTCACACTTTCTTAACCATTATTTCATTGCACGTGTTAATTAATCTTTTATTTCAGCTCTTGTCATTTTAAATATTGCGTAGAACCTTTCTTGCTTTCTTTTATTGCTATATTTGTCATTCTACGCTTAATCATATTTTTAACTTATATTTTTCTACCTCCGTCATTCAAAAAAAAAAGTAACGGTCATTAACTTTGTAAACTTAAATTCATTTTCTAAATCTATTTCATTACTCCGAATTTTGTAATCTCCGTTCTGACAGTAACATCCCCGGCAACACACCTACGCTTAGCGCTTACCTTCACTGGCCGTTGCCGCGGATGTTCTCAGAATGGCCAGGTCGTAATGCCTTGGTTCTGGCACATTCCAGGGTCCAATTTCACGTCTACAAGTTCCTGCCTTTTACTTGCTGCCCCCGCTTCTCTTGATAAGCGGCTGGACCACACGGACACGAACCTGGCCCTTTCTACCTGAGCGTCCGCCTTCGTCAGCAGCGGCCGTGACGTCAGGGGAGTGCAGAACCAGAGAAGAGAAAACAGTCACTTAAACTGTATAGGCTCGTACCGCAACCTTTGTTCTACCGATTGAGCGTGCCCCGTGGCGAAAATATACTGTCCGTTTTGAGTTACCTACCTCTTTTATTTCCTGACCAGCCAGGAGCCCCTGGGTTAGGTATAGGTAGGTGCTCATCACGACACACATTAGCCTGTTCACACACAACGGGACACTGGCGCCCTTCACCGTGGTGGTTATACAGTTGATTCTTTTCTTTTCTCTTGGTAGTGGTTTGTGTTTGTTGGTGGTTGTGTAGTGTAAAACGTCCATTATTTTTTGGTTTTACAGTTACTAAAGTGTACCGTGTCGTACTGACATACATGTAAGTACGTATTTAAATGTCTTTCTGTGCTATTGTACGTAATTTTTTTAATTAATTTATAACCATTTTGAATCAAACATAGTAAAAAGATTCCATTGTTTACATCTGTACTGGGCACTTAAAATGCCGCTTTGGTAAATTTTGTTCAGATGTTATTTTATTTTGTTCAAAGTTTTGTTTTGAACAAATAATATTGTTTATTATAGTTGGTACACATTAGTAGCATATTTCATTTTTATTCTATATTTTGCTTATCATTTTTTAGTTGCAATTTTTTTTTCACTTCATTTTTCAACATTAAAAAAAACCAGACGTTCAGTAAATCAATATTGTAACAGAACGGAGAACGTGTTGTTTTTTTTTCCTTTCTTACACCACTTATTCAACTGGGTTTTGTTTGTTTTTTTTTTATTGATAAATTGTTACCATGTTGCCTATAAAATTTTTGTCTTTACAAAAGACGGAGCTCGAGTACGAAGTGCGTATCAGAGGTGCTACTCCTGCTGCTTCTGTCGAGGAGTTACGCAAGCAAATTTTAAAATTGTCACCTGACTTACCATCTGAGCACATATTAGAGTCTCCGCTTGAAGTAAAACAAGATATTAGAGGATGTTTAGAGGTTCAAACTAAGATACAAGCTAATCTCGAAATATCTGATCCTAGTGTTTCTTCACTTTTAAGAACACAAAATATGCTAAATCATTTGCATAACCGACTTGAGCGAATAACACGTACGGACAGCATTAGGAAAGAATACGACGAAGTTACGAGTGCTTACGTAACTTTTTCACAAAGGCTTTCTGCTCTTTTAGCTAAGAAACCTTCAGCTAGCACTTCTTCTGCTGCTAGTACTATTTCTGGTAAAGATTCTACACCTTCTGCACCGGAAATACAAAATGTGATTTCCGTATCATGCGACCGTACTTCAGCTGATTTAACGAAACTAAAATTTACTGGCAAAACTTGTGTTCGCTCGTTTATACAGCGTGTTGATGAATTTATACTAGCAAGGAATATACCTTCTCAGAAACTGTTAAGTTACGCTTTCGAAATTTTCCAAGACGACGCCCTTCACTGGTTTCGTGCTGTAAAGGACAGGGTCACTACTTGGTCAGAGTTGGCCATTTTACTAAAGGAAGATTTCGGACAATCGGATTACGATTATAGGCTTATTTCTGAAATTCGCTCACGTACTCAGGGAGAACGAGAAAATATCACCATTTATCTCTCTATTATGAATGGCATGTTTTCGCGTCTGTCTAGGCTTCCTTCCGAAGCGGACCAATTGGAGATCCTTCTTCACAATATTAGGCCGTGCTATGCTAGTACTTTGGCAGCAGCTCCGCAGATTTCTACGATAGACACTTTGCGTTCTTTATGCCGTAATTATGAAACTATACAGACTCGTCTGTCTCACTTTCAAGAGTCACCTAAAGTTACGTCAGATACGCTTGCTCCTGATTTTGCCTATACTAAGGATGCCAATAAAACTGCAAATAAACCTAGCACAAGCTATAATCAGTTCAAATATAATACAAATAACCAAAATAAATACAATAACTACAACAATAACAATCAATATAGAAATAATAACAATCAAGGCAATAACAATAAATATGTACACGCTGTCGAAGTAAATAATAGGGAACCTTATTGCCCTAGGTGTCGTAATAACACCCATCATATCCGTCAATGTCGAGAACCACGTGATATTGTATGTTTTAAGTGTGGTATGAAAGGTGTTAAAACGCCCGATTGCCCTAACTGCAACAAGAATAAAAATGTTTCAAAAAACTAACTGAGCAGAATTGTAAAAATTTTGATAGGCAAGATTGGGAATCTTGGCTTGCTTTCATTAGAACATTTTCTTCTACTTATAATGTATCTACAATTCTGCAAACTAAACCAATAAATGATTCAAGACCATATGTTAACATTAAAATTAACGACACTGAAGCTTGCGCATTGCTAGATTCTGGAGCTACAGTCTCAATTCTTGGCAACAATACTCATTTGCATTTAACAGACTGTACGTTGCACCAGGACGAGCACATTAATATGATAGCAGCTGGCGGTCAATCTTTACATAGTATTGGTTACATGTACTTGCCAATAACTTTTGAAGGACAGTTTCACATCATTAAAACTTTCGCAGTACCTGATGTTGAAACCTCTATTATTTTAGGTGTAGACTTTTGGCGTGCTTTCCAAATTTGCCCTAAATATTTAGGTAGCATTCAAATGTCAAAAGCTTCTCTCGCAGAAATTAAAGTAAGTTGCGATGAACCTGTCATTCACTCTTATGATAACTTGATTGAGTCACAAAAAGCTATTGCTGACAATATTATCTCTCAGTTTAGGTCAATCTCAACCGAAGAGAAAGGCTTAGGTAGGACTAATTTAATAACCCATCGCATAGACACTGGTGACACAGAACCTATCAGACAACGCTATTACAGGATGTCTCCCGAAAAGCAACGAATTCTGGTAGATCAAGTCGATGAAATGTTGTCTCTTGACGTCATCGAACCTTGCGAGAGCGCCTGGTCTTCTCCCGTGCTCCTCGTTACTAAGAAGAACGGACAGCCTAGACTTTGCTTGGATAGCCGAAAGTTAAACGCAGTCACTAAACGCGATGCTTATAACTTGCCTTATGTTTCAGAAATCTTAGACAATCTTCGTGATGCAAAGTACCTAAGTAGTATCGACTTGTCTAAGGCTTTTTGGCAGTTGCCAATTGAGACAGCAGACCGCGATAAGACCGCTTTTTGCGTTCCGGGCCGTGGCACTTTTCGTTTCAAGACCACTCCGTTTGGCTTGACAAATGCCCCCGCAACGCAACAACGTCTTGTTGATTTATTGTTTAGCGACATGGAGTCTAAGACGTTTGCTTATTTAGATGACGTCATCATCATCAGCTCCAGTTTTGATGAGCATGTATCACGCTTGTTACGCGTTTTAAATAAATTAAAAATGGCAAATTTGACCGTGAACTTCGAAAAGTGCAAGTTCTTTCGAAGTGAACTCAAATACCTCGGCTATGTTGTAGATTCTCGTGGTCTGCGCACAGACCCAGACAAAGTGGAGGCCATCTTAAGTTTCCCTACCCCCACCACCCGGAAAGAGCTAAAACGCTTTCTCGGTACCGCTACCTGGTATCGACGTTTTGTGCCAAACTTCAGCACAGTGGCTGGTCCACTCAATAAGTTAACTTCAAGTGGTAAAAAGGCATCTCCTTTCCAGTGGTCAACGGAGGCTGACGCTGCTTTTAACGCTTTAAAGGAATGTCTCGTTTCAGCGCCAGTCCTTTCATGCCCAGACTATTCAAAACCGTTCGAGGTACATACTGACGCGAGTAGTTATGGTGTTGGTGCCATGTTAACACAAACAGTCAATGGCAAAGAACACCCAATCGCTTACATGAGCCGATCTTTCACCAGCCCAGAGAAAAACTACAGTATCACCGAACGAGAGACGCTTGCTGTACTAACTGCTCTCGAGCACTGGCGGTGTTATCTCGAAAACGGTCAAACTTTTATTGTGTACACAGACCATTCAGCATTAAAGTGGTTTCTGACACTGGAAAATCCAACAGGACGCTTAGCTCGATGGGGTGTCCGATTATCGTCATTTAATTTTGAAATGAAACACCGTCGTGGTGTCGATAACGTGATCCCTGATGCCTTGTCAAGAGCTTTTCCTGTAACAGCTATTTCCCTTGCTAACGCCCAAACTAGCGACCCTTGGTACAAAAAGACTTTTAATGGTTGTCTCAATAACCCTAGTAACTTTCTAAATTTTACGATAAAAAATAATTCTTTGTTTCGGCGCACTAAAAATACAAATTCTCAATTGTCTGCTGAGTTTGACTGGAAAGAAGTTGTGCCTAGCGAATTTCGCGAAGCCATTATTGATGAAAATCACGCAGAGCCAACAGCTGGACATCTTGGCATTTTCAAAACATATCGGCGGTTGTCACTAACTTACTACTGGCCTGGTATGCACCAAGATGTCGTGAATTTTGTGAGTAAATGTTCGGTATGCTTGTCATACAAATCACAAAATCACACTACATTGGGTGAAATGGGTCGGCCGAAACAGTGTTCTAGGCCACACCAGATGATCTCAATTGATTTTGTGGGACCGCTGCCGGCCACTCGAAAACAAAACTGTTACATGCTCGTCATCACTTGCTGTTTTTCAAAATTTTGTCATATCTTCCCATTACGTCGTGCAACTTCCGATGCAGTTATTAAAATTCTAGAAGAATCTATCTTCTTAGTTCACGGAATCCCTCAGACTATATTTTTAGACAACGGCGCTCAGTTCATTAGCTCTGCAACTGACGCTCTATTCAAAAAGTATAACATACCTAATATATATTTCACTCCAAAATACACGCCGCAAGTCAATACCGTGGAACGTTACAACAAGACCATTGTAACCAGTCTGTCTACGTTTGTTGGAAACGACCATAGGTCATGGGACACTTTTATTCCCAAGGTTCAGTTTGCCATAAACAATTCCGTCAACGAAGCTACTGGGTATACGCCGTCATTTTTAGTATACGGTAGGGAACTTGTTTTATGCGGATCGCACTATACGGACAATGACTTAGGTGACGAAGTATTGTTTCTTCCACGTGACGTGTATGCAGAAAATCGAGGTTGTTTACGATCGGTATTTAATGATGTGCAGGCTTCGTTATGGCAGGCACATGTAAAGAATACTGCTCGTTATAATACTCGTAGAAAGTCAGCAGAATTTAACATAGGTGACATAGTCTACAAGCGCGCTTTTGTATTAAGTGACAAAGATAAGTACTTCAGCAAAAAGCTGGCACCAAAATTTTTAAAGTGCCGCATTGTTGAGAAGCGATCTCCACTTGTGTATGTACTGGAAGATATGTCCGGAAAAAATATAGGTGTCTGGCATATCAAAGACTTAAAAAACATTAGGTTTTAACATTTTTCTTCAAACTCAATTTTAAATGTAATTTTTTTTGCAATTTTTTTAGCTAAAATATTTTTAAAACGTTTTTTTTTAACTTAACTTCTAATAATATTTACCCGTATAGTTACTATTATTTACGGCTAGCATTGGTCCCCTGTGCAATTTATCACAGGCGACTTTGTTTACGTTAGGACGCGTCAGCAGCATTTTAGGCGCTGCTGTGGCTATTTTGTTAGGCAGTGAGGTAGGTAGTATGAAAGGAATTTGAAAGATGATGTAAGTATAAATGAGTAGTGTTAGTCGTGTTAGGTAAATAGACGGGTTTTGCTAAGAATAAAACCCTTTCTCACACGAGGGGGGTAATGTAACGTAGCGCGTTACATGTTTTATATTATTATTTTCAACGCGCGGTATAATCGAGCGTCGCAAATATTAACAGCTGAGCGCTTGCGCCTCTGACGCGCTAACCAACTACGATCGAATCTGTGTCCGCGCGGCTCAGGAATGCGAGCCGTTGGCGCGGGGCAGACCTCTCCAGCTGTCGGTTCGAACAGACGTTGCTCCGCGGTCTCTTCATACGGGAATTATTCCACGTAACCGCGGAGACAGAGGCGTCTCTCTAGTTCCCCCGACTATTTTAATATTTTATAAATTTAAATCTTTTGGTGTGAATTTGACCCCAGATTTGGGTAAGTGGTGCATATTTTATTGTAGCCGTAGCTTTCACACTTTCTTAACCATTATTTCATTGCACGTGTTAATTAATCTTTTATTTCAGCTCTTGTCATTTTAAATATTGCGTAGAACCTTTCTTGCTTTCTTTTATTGCTATATTTGTCATTCTACGCTTAATCATATTTTTAACTTATATTTTTCTACCTCCGTCATTCAAAAAAAAAAGTAACGGTCATTAACTTTGTAAACTTAAATTCATTTTCTAAATCTATTTCATTACTCCGAATTTTGTAATCTCCGTTCTGACAGTAACATCCCCGGCAACACACCTACGCTTAGCGCTTACCTTCACTGGCCGTTGCCGCGGATGTTCTCAGAATGGCCAGGTCGTAATGCCTTGGTTCTGGCACATTCCAGGGTCCAATTTCACGTCTACAAGTTCCTGCCTTTTACTTGCTGCCCCCGCTTCTCTTGATAAGCGGCTGGACCACACGGACACGAACCTGGCCCTTTCTACCTGAGCGTCCGCCTTCGTCAGCAGCGGCCGTGACGTCAGGGGAGTGCAGAACCAGAGAAGAGAAAACAGTCACTTAAACTGTATAGGCTCGTACCGCAACCTTTGTTCTACCGATTGAGCGTGCCCCGTGGCGAAAATATACTGTCCGTTTTGAGTTACCTACCTCTTTTATTTCCTGACCAGCCAGGAGCCCCTGGGTTAGGTATAGGTAGGTGCTCATCACGACACACATTAGCCTGTTCACACACAACGGGACAATGCAAAGGGTGATTATCAGTCAATATCAAACGAAATTGATACGCATGACTGGCAGTCACTTCTCTCGTGCGGTAGTGTAGATGAAGCTGTTATTGTTTTTAATAATATTTTTAATAATGTCTGAGCTTAGGGACCTATTTATACCATCCAAATATGTAAAACCCAGTCAGTACCCAGTATGGTATTCCCCTGCTCTGTTACGAATACTAAAAGAAAAAAATAAATTTCATCGGAAGCATAAGCTATATAATAACGTAAGCGATAGTAATGCTTTCAAAATTCTGCGTGAACGTGCAAAGAGAATTGAACATGACTGCTATCTTGGTTACATAGCTAGTGTTGAAAATTCTATTCGCATCAACCCACAAAATTTTTGGTCTTTTATTAAATTAAATAAACAGCACAATACATTTCCTTCAACCATGACCTATAGAAACAGAAACATTACATCTGGAGATAATATTTGTAATGCATTTGCAGATTTTTTTGACTCTAATTATTTACCATCTTCATCCTCGCAAACTTTCAATAATTCTCCATTAAATTGTGACGCAACCAATTCTAAGGCCGACATAGGCGCAATAGAAATAGTTAATAACAAATTACTTAAGCATTTGAAGTCCCTTGATTGCAGAAAGTCGGCTGGTCCTGATGGTCTTCATCCTTATTTGTTACGCAACTGTGCTGAAAGTCTATATTACCCGATAAGTATACTCTTTTCGCGTTCTATAAATGAAGGTGTAATGCCAAAAATATGGAAGACGGCATTTATATCCCCAATACATAAGAAAGGCTCTAAACGTGATGTATGTAATTATAGACCAATCTCAAAACTTTGTATTCTGGCCAAGGTGTTTGAAAAACTTGTTCATGAACAAATCTTTGCTGCTCTTAAACATTCATTTCTGCCGCAACAGCACGGTTTTCTAAGGGGTAGGTCTACTGTATCTAACCTTGTTTCATTTACGGATGCTGTCACTTCTGACATGGACTCGGGAGGTCAAGTTGACGCTATCTATACAGACTACAGTAAGGCATTTGATCGCATCGACCACGTAATTCTTCTCGCCAAATTGCAAGCTGCTGGTATTCGAGGAGACTTGCTTAGATGGTTTAGTTCCTATGTCGATGGGAGATGCCAGACTGTAGTCTTGAACGGATTCGCGTCAGCCCCCTCACCCATTCCTTCTGGAGTGCCTCAGGGCTCAATCCTTGGCCCGCTCTTGTTTATTATCTTTATAAACGATATAAATAAGTGCTTTGCACACTCTGACTTCTTATTATTTGCTGATGATATGAAAATATTTAAAAAAATCAATAATAGTGATGATGCGATGCTGCTTCAGAAGGACCTTCATAATCTTCAAATCTATTGCCACCTTAATAAACTTGACCTAAATATCCTTAAATGTTTCTGTATAACTTTTAGCAGATCGCCTAGATTATCGCATTTTAATTATACAATTAACGATCAAGTCCTCTTGAGGACCGATTCCGTAGTCGACCTTGGAATTACTCTAGACTCTAAACTTTTATATGACAAACATATACAAGTAATTTCTGCAAAGGCTATGAGAATTTTGGGTTTCTTATTTAGGGTCACTAAAGACTTTCAAAAGATCAAATCTTTAAAAATATTATATTGTTCTCTAGTCCGTAGTCACCTAGAATACGGTTCGCAAATTTGGAACCCACGTTATGATAAATATATCAATATATTAGAAAAACCGCAGAGGAAGTTTGTGCGTTTTATTAACATTAAATACAAAATTCAGAATTCCGCATATCTTGATAGTTGTAAACATCACCACCTACTCCCTCTTTACAAGAGAAGAGAAGCGGCAGATCTATCTTTTTTGCATAACATTATTTTAAATATAGTAGACTCACCATCATTGCTATCGGAAGTTAAATTGGTAGTGCCCAGTAGATTGAGCTCCCGCAGAAATGATCAAAGATTATATTCTCCTCCTTGTGTTTCAAATTACCGGCAGAACTCTTTCTTTATACGTACTATTAACCTATTCAACTCGGAGTATTCAAACGTTGTTGACCTATTTATAATGAGACAAAACATTTTCAAAACATTTTCAAAAACATTGTGAATCTAAATTTCTTTGATAATAATAATCATAACTGAATAGTTTTCTTAGTTGTATGGCTTTGTAATGTATGTAAATACTCTCTGTATGTTCGATATGGTAGTTGGATGTATGAGTAATTTGTTTATTATTATTTATAAGTATGGCACTAATTTCATTTAGTACATCCACAGTACAAGAAATTTTGTAAGCGAAAACTGTTAAGGCTGTGTAAACCTATTAGTGTATCTATGATATATATAAGTTGCTGTTAGTTTTCCTAAAAATAAATAAATAAATAAATAAATAAATAAATAAAAATACGCAGAAAACCGGGTAAAAATACGCAGAAGTTACCCAAATCGGGTAACCTCTCGGGCGCACTCACAGACGGCGGGCTGGTCCTGGCTGGGGCGGCGCGGGTCGGGCAGGCAGTGCGCGGCGAAGCCCCCGCGGTAGCCCAGCACCAGCCGGCCGCGCAGCAGCTGCAGCGAGTGCACGGCGCTGGGCGCGCGCAGCTCCGCGATGCGCACGCGCCGCAGCGCCGTGCGCGTGATCTCGTACACGTTCACTATGTACTGGTTCTGCAGAAGGACGAAGCGCGTCACGGAAGCGATCGACGTCTCAAAGTGCATCACAAAGGTAAAGTAGATTGTTGATTGCGGGTCTAAACCGACTCATCCATACTTGATTCTATTATCTCGCTCACTACGCTCCGAACGCATTGTACGACGATTCTATTGTCTCCCCTCACGCTCCGATGCAAAACATCGCATATAAAATGACTAATGACTCGTTTCCGTCCCTCGTGAAATAATCAACTATGAACCCTTTCGAAAGTAATTTGTCATAATAAAACTACATGAAGCATTACCTGTTTCTTGCACAGCACGGCGAACCCGTGCGAGTTGGAATGCAGCGCCCCCCCGCATATGGCGATGGCGCCCTTGCTCTCGTTCAGCTTGACGCACTCCACCTCGGAGCACTCCAGCGCGCGGATCGGCACCAGCCGCACGTAGCGCCCCCGCCCCGCTATCACCACTGAGGACCGGACGGAGAGAGTTACATCTTGGAAATTCTGTTACTTAAGCGGTTAAGAAAGAGGTCGTATTACATGCATATGGGTTTACCATTAAAAAATAACTTATATCCCGTTTAGATTCTGCTGCTGCCGGCAGGTCCCGTTGCTCCAGGTCCAGCAGCCCCCCCCCCCGCACTCACCCAGCAGCTGCTCCTGCGGTACGTAGACGAGGTGCGCGACGGGCGCGTGCGCGCGGCGCGGCGTCAGCTCCCCGCGCTCCAGGTCCAGCAGCCCCCCCCCCCCCGCACTCACCCAGCAGCTGCTCCTGCGGTACGTAGACGAGGTGCGCGACGGGCGCGTGCGCGCGGCGCGGCGTCAGCTCCCCGCGCTCCAGGTCCAGCAGCCCCCCCCCCCGCACTCACCCAGCAGCTGCTCCTGCGGTACGTAGACGAGGTGCGCGACGGGCGCGTGCGCGCGGCGCGGCGTCAGCTCCCCGCGCTCCAGGTCCAGCAGCCCCCCCCCCCCCCCGCACTCACCCAGCAGCTGCTCCTGCGGTACGTAGACGAGCTGCGCGACGGGCGCGTGCGCGCGGCGCGGCGTCAGCTCCCCGCGCTCCAGGTCCAGCAGCCCCCCCCCCCCCCCGCACTCACCCAGCAGCTGCTCCTGCGGTACGTAGACGAGCTGCGCGACGGGCGCGTGCGCGCGGCGCGGCGTCAGCTCCCCGCGCTCCAGGTCCAGCAGCCCCCCCCCCCCCCCGCACTCACCCAGCAGCTGCTCCTGCGGTACGTAGACGAGGTGCGCGACGGGCGCGTGCGCGCGGCGCGGCGTCAGCTCCCCGCGCTCCAGGTCCAGCAGCCCCCCCCCCCCCCCGCACTCACCCAGCAGCTGCTCCTGCGGTACGTAGACGAGGTGCGCGACGGGCGCGTGCGCGCGGCGCGGCGTCAGCTCCCCGCGCTCCAGGTCCAGCAGCCCCCCCCCCCCCCCCGCACTCACCCAGCAGCTGCTCCTGCGGTACGTAGACGAGGTGCGCGACGGGCGCGTGCGCGCGGCGCGGCGTCAGCTCCCCGCGCTCCAGGTCCAGCAGCCCCCCCCCCCCCCGCACTCACCCAGCAGCTGCTCCTGCGGTACGTAGACGAGGTGCGCGACGGGCGCGTGCGCGCGGCGCGGCGTCAGCTCCCCGCGCTCCAGGTCCAGCAGCCCCCCCCCCCCCCCGCACTCACCCAGCAGCTGCTCCTGCGGTACGTAGACGAGGTGCGCGACGGGCGCGTGCGCGCGGCGCGGCGTCAGCCCCCCGCGCTCCAGGTCCAGCCGCCCCCCCCCCCCCCCGCACTCACCCAGCAGCTGCTCCTGCGGTACGTAGACGAGGTGCGCGACGGGCGCGTGCGCGCGGCGCGGCGTCAGCTCCCCGCGCTCCAGGTCCAGCAGCCCCCCCCCCCCCCGCACTCACCCAGCAGCTGCTCCTGCGGTACGTAGACGAGGTGCGCGACGGGCGCGTGCGCGCGGCGCGGCGTCAGCTCCCCGCGCTCCAGGTCCAGCAGCCCCCCCCCCCCCCGCACTCACCCAGCAGCTGCTCCTGCGGTACGTAGACGAGGTGCGCGACGGGCGCGTGCGCGCGGCGCGGCGTCAGCTCCCCGCGCTCCAGGTCCAGCAGCCCCCCCCCCCCCCCCCGCACTCACCCAGCAGCTGCTCCTGCGGTACGTAGACGAGGTGCGCGACGGGCGCGTGCGCGCGGCGCGGCGTCAGCTCCCCGCGCTCCAGGTCCAGCAGCGCCAGCCCCGCCTCCCCGCCCACGCACAGCCGCGCGCGCTCCAGCACGGCGCCGCACGCTGCGCCGCGCAGGGCCCCCGCGCCCGCCTCCGCCACCGGGCACGCGCTGTACACCTGCACAGGGCACATGCCGCGCGTGTAGCGACCTCAAGCGCCGAGGATAAGAAGCGGACCCAGCGCGAACCCCTGAGGCACTCCGGATGGAATTGATGAAAAAACATAAGTGAACTCGTTCAGTCCTACGATTTAGCGGCGATCGTCAACGTACGAGGTGAACTATCCAAGCGGATCATGCCGTATCCCAACTGTAAGTTGCTTTGCAAGAAATATAATGCGATCGATACGATCAAAAGCTTCATTGCTGTTGGTATGGTGAATAGATAACGTCACTTCTGCTTCAACGCTGTCTCAAAACCAATACTACTGTGCTAAATGAAACTTTATCACAAACATTTTACGTCATATTTTCAAGATGTTACTGTAATCTGATAAAAGAGAATTATGATACTTACACATTTGTCGGGCAGGTTGTTTTTCTTCAATATCCTATGCAGTTCGCTCAACGCTACCACCCATTTGGTCTTCTCGGACTCCGATTCCGCCAGCATCAGCGTGTGAGATCTCCGACCGCCTTCTATTTGTGATGTTGATATCTGAAAAAAAAATGATCTGAAAAAATGGTACAGAGCATTCGATATGCCAACAACTCTTTATCGCCCTCCAAGACAAAGCAAAAAAAAAAAAAACACAATTTAAGGCAAAATAGGCGGCCTTATTCCTAACAAAAAAAACCACCTATAGATGAAAATAAATCACCAAGACACCCTTCATATGAAGAGGAATGAAAGAACGATTCTTGCAGAGAAGCGCGACTCACCCTGAAGATGCAGGGTATGTCCCGCTTGGTGGCGTGTATGACGTCGCTGTCGCGCACGGAGGCCACGCTGAAGTGCGCGTCGCGCATGTCCAGCACCTGGCTGACGCACAGCGCGGGCAGCGCGTGCCGGTCCGCCGTGATGTCGTACAGGAACAGCTTGAAGTCGCACACCACCACGAACTGCCGCATCCAGCCCTTCTTCACGCCGCCCGGCTTCGGCACCTGGGGGGAACACGAGGCATGCTTTACGTATCCCTCATAGGTGGTCCCCTGTTCTCCCCCGTTCCTTGACGTATCTGTCGTAGGCGGTCCCTTGCCCCTCCGGTACCTTGAGGGATCCCTCGTAGGCAGTCAGGCAGTCCCCCCGTACCTTGAGGTATCCCTCGTAGGCGGTCCTCTGCCCCTCCCGTACCTTGACGTATCCCTCGTAGGCGGTCCCCTGCCTCTCCCGTACCTTGACGTATCCCTCGTAGGCAGTCCCCCCGTACCTTGAGGTATCCCTCGTAGGCGGTCCCCCCGTACCTTGAGGTATCCCTCGTAGGCAATCCCCCGTACCTTGACGTATCCCTCGTAGGTGGTCCCCTCGTTCCTTGAGGTATCCCTCGTAGGCGGTCCCCTGGCCGCGCGCGGGGTCGATGCCGAGCGGGCGGCGCTCGCGCTCGGCCGGCAGCGGAGGCGGTCCCCCCGTACCTTGACGTAGCCCTCGTAGGCGGTCCCCTGGCCGCGCGCGGGGTCGATGCCGAGCGGGCGGCGCTCGCGCTCGGCCGGCAGCGGAGGCGGTCCCCCCGTACCTTGACGTAGCCCTCGTAGGCGGTCCCCTGGCCGCGCGCGGGGTCGATGCCGAGCGGGCGGCGCTCGCGCTCGGCCGGCAGCGGAGGCGGTCCCCCCGTACCTTGACGTAGCCCTCGTAGGCGGTCCCCTGGCCGCGCGCGGGGTCGATGCCGAGCGGGCGGCGCTCGCGCTCGGCCGGCAGCGGAGGCGGTCCCCCCGTACCTTGACGTAGCCCTCGTAGGCGGTCCCCTGGCCGCGCGCGGGGTCGATGCCGAGCGGGCGGCTCTCGCGCTCGGCCGGCAGCGGAGGCGGTCCCCCCGTACCTTGACGTAGCCCTCGTAGGCGGTCCCCTGGCCGCGCGCGGGGTCGATGCCGAGCGGGCGGCGCTCGCGCTCGGCCGGCAGCGGGGGCGGTCCCCCCGTACCTTGACGTAGCCCTCGTAGGCGGTCCCCTGGCCGCGCGCGGGGTCGATGCCGAGCGGGCGGCGCTCGCGCTCGGCCGGCAGCGGAGGCGGTCCCCCCGTACCTTGACGTAGCCCTCGTAGGCGGTCCCCTGGCCGCGCGCGGGGTCGATGCCGAGCGGGCGGCGCTCGCGCTCGGCCGGCAGCGGAGGCGGTCCCCCCGTACCTTGACGTAGCCCTCGTAGGCGGTCCCCTGGCCGCGCGCGGGGTCGATGCCGAGCGGGCGGCGCTCGCGCTCGGCCGGCAGCGGAGGCGGTCCCCCCGTACCTTGACGTAGCCCTCGTAGGCGGTCCCCTGGCCGCGCGCGGGGTCGATGCCGAGCGGGCGGCGCTCGCGCTCGGCCGGCAGCGGAGGCGGTCCCCCCGTACCTTGACGTATCCCTCGTAGGCGGTCCCCTGGCCGCGCGCGGGGTCGATGCCGAGCGGGCGGCGCTCGCGCTCGGCCGGCAGCGGAGGCGGTCCCCCCGTACCTTGACGTATCCCTCGTAGGCGGTCCCCTGGCCGCGCGCGGGGTCGATGCCGAGCGGGCGGCGCTCGCGCTCGGCCGGCAGCGGAGGCGGTCCCCCCGTACCTTGACGTATCCCTCGTAGGCGGTCCCCTGGCCGCGCGCGGGGTCGATGCCGAGCGGGCGGCGCTCGCGCTCGGCCGGCAGCGGAGGCGGTCCCCCCGTACCTTGACGTATCCCTCGTAGGCGGTCCCCTGGCCGCGCGCGGGGTCGATGCCGAGCGGGCGGCGCTCGCGCTCGGCCGGCAGCGGAGGCGGTCCCCCCGTACCTTGACGTATCCCTCGTAGGCGGTCCCCTGGCCGCGCGCGGGGTCGATGCCGAGCGGGCGGCGCTCGCGCTCGGCCGGCAGCGGAGGCGGTCCCCCCGTACCTTGACGTAGCCCTCGTAGGCGGTCCCCTGGCCGCGCGCGGGGTCGATGCCGAGCGGGCGGCGCTCGCGCTCGGCCGGCAGCGGAGGCGGTCCCCCCGTACCTTGACGTATCCCTCGTAGGCGGTCCCCTGGCCGCGCGCGGGGTCGATGCCGAGCGGGCGGCGCTCGCGCTCGGCCGGCAGCGGAGGCGGTCCCCCCGTACCTTGACGTATCCCTCGTAGGCGGTCCCCTGGCCGCGCGCGGGGTCGATGCCGAGCGGGCGGCGCTCGCGCTCGGCCGGCAGCGGAGGCGGTCCCCCCGTACCTTGACGTATCCCTCGTAGGCGGTCCCCTGGCCGCGCGCGGGGTCGATGCCGAGCGGGCGGCGCTCGCGCTCGGCCGGCAGCGGAGGCGGTCCCCCCGTACCTTGACGTATCCCTCGTAGGCGGTCCCCTGGCCGCGCGCGGGGTCGATGCCGAGCGGGCGGCGCTCGCGCTCGGCCGGCAGCGGAGGCGGTCCCCCCGTACCTTGACGTATCCCTCGTAGGCGGTCCCCTGGCCGCGCGCGGGGTCGATGCCGAGCGGGCGGCGCTCGCGCTCGGCCGGCAGCGGAGGCGGTCCCCCCGTACCTTGACGTATCCCTCGTAGGCGGTCCCCTGGCCGCGCGCGGGGTCGATGCCGAGCGGGCGGCGCTCGCGCTCGGCCGGCAGCGGAGGCGGTCCCCCCGTACCTTGACGTATCCCTCGTAGGCGGTCCCCTGGCCGCGCGCGGGGTCGATGCCGAGCGGGCGGCGCTCGCGCTCGGCCGGCAGCGGAGGCGGTCCCCCCGTACCTTGACGTATCCCTCGTAGGCGGTCCCCTGGCCGCGCGCGGGGTCGATGCCGAGCGGGCGGCGCTCGCGCTCGGCCGGCAGCGGAGGCGGTCCCCCCGTACCTTGACGTATCCCTCGTAGGCGGTCCCCTGGCCGCGCGCGGGGTCGATGCCGAGCGGGCGGCGCTCGCGCTCGGCCGGCAGCGGAGGCGGTCCCCCCGTACCTTGACGTATCCCTCGTAGGCGGTCCCCTGGCCGCGCGCGGGGTCGATGCCGAGCGGGCGGCGCTCGCGCTCGGCCGGCAGCGGAGGCGGTCCCCCCGTACCTTGACGTATCCCTCGTAGGCGGTCCCCTGGCCGCGCGCGGGGTCGATGCCGAGCGGGCGGCGCTCGCGCTCGGCCGGCAGCGGAGGCGGTCCCCCCGTACCTTGACGTATCCCTCGTAGGCGGTCCCCTGGCCGCGCGCGGGGTCGATGCCGAGCGGGCGGCGCTCGCGCTCGGCCGGCAGCGGAGGCGGTCCCCCCGTACCTTGACGTATCCCTCGTAGGCGGTCCCCTGGCCGCGCGCGGGGTCGATGCCGAGCGGGCGGCGCTCGCGCTCGGCCGGCAGCGGAGGCGGTCCCCCCGTACCTTGACGTATCCCTCGTAGGCGGTCCCCTGGCCGCGCGCGGGGTCGATGCCGAGCGGGCGGCGCTCGCGCTCGGCCGGCAGCGGAGGCGGTCCCCCCGTACCTTGACGTAGCCCTCGTAGGCGGTCCCCTGGCCGCGCGCGGGGTCGATGCCGAGCGGGCGGCGCTCGCGCTCGGCCGGCAGCGGAGGCGGTCCCCCCGTACCTTGACGTAGCCCTCGTAGGCGGTCCCCTGGCCGCGCGCGGGGTCGATGCCGAGCGGGCGGCGCTCGCGCTCGGCCGGCAGCGGAGGCGGTCCCCCCGTACCTTGACGTAGCCCTCGTAGGCGGTCCCCTGGCCGCGCGCGGGGTCGATGCCGAGCGGGCGGCGCTCGCGCTCGGCCGGCAGCGGAGGCGGTCCCCCCGTACCTTGACGTAGCCCTCGTAGGCGGTCCCCTGGCCGCGCGCGGGGTCGATGCCGAGCGGGCGGCGCTCGCGCTCGGCCGGCAGCGGAGGCGGTCCCCCCGTACCTTGACGTAGCCCTCGTAGGCGGTCCCCTGGCCGCGCGCGGGGTCGATGCCGAGCGGGCGGCGCTCGCGCTCGGCCGGCAGCGGAGGCGGTCCCCCCGTACCTTGACGTAGCCCTCGTAGGCGGTCCCCTGGCCGCGCGCGGGGTCGATGCCGAGCGGGCGGCGCTCGCGCTCGGCCGGCAGCGGAGGCGGTCCCCCCGTACCTTGACGTATCCCTCGTAGGCGGTCCCCTGGCCGCGCGCGGGGTCGATGCCGAGCGGGCGGCGCTCGCGCTCGGCCGGCAGCGGAGGCGGTCCCCCCGTACCTTGACGTATCCCTCGTAGGCGGTCCCCTGGCCGCGCGCGGGGTCGATGCCGAGCGGGCGGCGCTCGCGCTCGGCCGGCAGCGGAGGCGGTCCCCCCGTACCTTGACGTATCCCTCGTAGGCGGTCCCCTGGCCGCGCGCGGGGTCGATGCCGAGCGGGCGGCGCTCGCGCTCGGCCGGCAGCGGAGGCGGTCCCCCCGTACCTTGACGTATCCCTCGTAGGCGGTCCCCTGGCCGCGCGCGGGGTCGATGCCGAGCGGGCGGCGCTCGCGCTCGGCCGGCAGCGGAGGCGGTCCCCCCGTACCTTGACGTATCCCTCGTAGGCGGTCCCCTGGCCGCGCGCGGGGTCGATGCCGAGCGGGCGGCGCTCGCGCTCGGCCGGCAGCGGAGGCGGTCCCCCCGTACCTTGACGTAGCCCTCGTAGGCGGTCCCCTGGCCGCGCGCGGGGTCGATGCCGAGCGGGCGGCGCTCGCGCTCGGCCGGCAGCGGAGGCGGTCCCCCCGTACCTTGACGTATCCCTCGTAGGCGGTCCCCTGGCCGCGCGCGGGGTCGATGCCGAGCGGGCGGCGCTCGCGCTCGGCCGGCAGCGGAGGCGGTCCCCCCGTACCTTGACGTATCCCTCGTAGGCGGTCCCCTGGCCGCGCGCGGGGTCGATGCCGAGCGGGCGGCGCTCGCGCTCGGCCGGCAGCGGAGGCGGTCCCCCCGTACCTTGACGTATCCCTCGTAGGCGGTCCCCTGGCCGCGCGCGGGGTCGATGCCGAGCGGGCGGCGCTCGCGCTCGGCCGGCAGCGGAGGCGGTCCCCCCGTACCTTGACGTATCCCTCGTAGGCGGTCCCCTGGCCGCGCGCGGGGTCGATGCCGAGCGGGCGGCGCTCGCGCTCGGCCGGCAGCGGAGGCGGTCCCCCCGTACCTTGACGTATCCCTCGTAGGCGGTCCCCTGGCCGCGCGCGGGGTCGATGCCGAGCGGGCGGCGCTCGCGCTCGGCCGGCAGCGGAGGCGGTCCCCCCGTACCTTGACGTATCCCTCGTAGGCGGTCCCCTGGCCGCGCGCGGGGTCGATGCCGAGCGGGCGGCGCTCGCGCTCGGCCGGCAGCGGAGGCGGTCCCCCCGTACCTTGACGTATCCCTCGTAGGCGGTCCCCTGGCCGCGCGCGGGGTCGATGCCGAGCGGGCGGCGCTCGCGCTCGGCCGGCAGCGGAGGCGGTCCCCCCGTACCTTGACGTATCCCTCGTAGGCGGTCCCCTGGCCGCGCGCGGGGTCGATGCCGAGCGGGCGGCGCTCGCGCTCGGCCGGCAGCGGAGGCGGTCCCCCCGTACCTTGACGTATCCCTCGTAGGCGGTCCCCTGGCCGCGCGCGGGGTCGATGCCGAGCGGGCGGCGCTCGCGCTCGGCCGGCAGCGGAGGCGGTCCCCCCGTACCTTGACGTATCCCTCGTAGGCGGTCCCCTGGCCGCGCGCGGGGTCGATGCCGAGCGGGCGGCGCTCGCGCTCGGCCGGCAGCGGAGGCGGTCCCCCCGTACCTTGACGTAGCCCTCGTAGGCGGTCCCCTGGCCGCGCGCGGGGTCGATGCCGAGCGGGCGGCGCTCGCGCTCGGCCGGCAGCGGAGGCGGTCCCCCCGTACCTTGACGTAGCCCTCGTAGGCGGTCCCCTGGCCGCGCGCGGGGTCGATGCCGAGCGGGCGGCGCTCGCGCTCGGCCGGCAGCGGAGGCGGTCCCCCCGTACCTTGACGTAGCCCTCGTAGGCGGTCCCCTGGCCGCGCGCGGGGTCGATGCCGAGCGGGCGGCGCTCGCGCTCGGCCGGCAGCGGAGGCGGTCCCCCCGTACCTTGACGTAGCCCTCGTAGGCGGTCCCCTGGCCGCGCGCGGGGTCGATGCCGAGCGGGCGGCGCTCGCGCTCGGCCGGCAGCGGAGGCGGTCCCCCCGTACCTTGACGTAGCCCTCGTAGGCGGTCCCCTGGCCGCGCGCGGGGTCGATGCCGAGCGGGCGGCGCTCGCGCTCGGCCGGCAGCGGAGGCGGTCCCCCCGTACCTTGACGTAGCCCTCGTAGGCGGTCCCCTGGCCGCGCGCGGGGTCGATGCCGAGCGGGCGGCGCTCGCGCTCGGCCGGCAGCGGAGGCGGTCCCCCCGTACCTTGACGTAGCCCTCGTAGGCGGTCCCCTGGCCGCGCGCGGGGTCGATGCCGAGCGGGCGGCGCTCGCGCTCGGCCGGCAGCGGGCAGCGCGCCGCCACGCGCGCGCAGCACCGCGTGTGCACCGCCAGCCCGCACGTCTCGCACACCACGCCCTGCCGCGTCAGCCCGATCTGTGGGGGAGATGCCGCACGTCACGTCGCGGGGGAGGCTGCCGCGGGGGAGGCTGCCGCGGGGGAGGCTGCCGCGGGGGAGGCTGCCGCGGTCGGTAATAACCGCGTTGCTGGTCGCAGTTACGGTGGCCGAAAGCGCTGCGTAACGCCACGCTGTCCCAGCGCGGTCGGCATTGCCACCCTTGATGGCAGAATTGGAAAAAAAGCCGAGACGAAAGGTCGTGCCCTTTATAGCGCGGTCAGCAACGCAGTCATTACAGACCGCAGTATTGTACCTAAGGATAGTTGTAATTTTTTTATGAGACAGATATATTATTATCCTTCTTACCATGAGCGAGGTACAGTGGTTACATTTGGTGGGACTGCTAAAGGTCCGGACTAGGAACTGATGCAGCTTCTGCTTGCCGGGCACAGTCGGGCCTAACGACGGATCCTGCAAACAAAGTTAAACTTTAAATCTATTATACTTAAAGTATTAATTTAATTTGAATACTACAAAGCTTACGGGTCGATCTCAGCGTATATAGATAACTTCTCGCATGAGCTCGTAGTAGATAGAATATCATTATTATAGACAAAAAACACCGAAAGCATACGATTTTCATTGATTTGGTAGATAATAATTCACATAAAAATTGCACGCATTGGTGGTGGTCTCTTTTTTAACCACTTTTATATCACATCATTTATATCACATATTTTATATCACATATTATGTACTTACAACACTGACAGTGGACATCTCGCTGGGCGAGCTCTTGCTGGAGGCCGGGGACGCCGCCCTCGGGCCTTCCATCTCGTCCTGGGACTCCACGGAGCCGCTCAGCGCGGTCGACTGCTGAGATCCGTACATGAGTTGCTGAGGGATCACATATAACAATTATTTACTAGCTTCGATCAAATTAATATACTATAGATACACAGTCTCTATGAAAAGTGTCCACTCGTCAATCCGATATTGTGTCATTTAATAATGAACCTTGATTCTCTGCAATAGCGTTGAAAAACACTTGTGACAGTTTTTGAAAAGAAGGCATATGCATTTAATAATGAACTTTAACACACTGTAATAGCGTTGTTCAAAGCAAGGCATATGACGGCCATTTTGGTGCGGCGATCGGGGAAGTGCCCTATATTTCATTGGAGTTTACTAGCTGTCCCGACAGACGTTATCCCGTCAAAAATATGAGAATATGGATTATCATTTATCTCTCTTATTCGCGAATTATTTCCATGTTTCAATAGGCAATTCTGCTATTCGAAACGAAGACGCATATGACAAAGCAAAGATCTTAGAAATCGGTCCACCCGTTCTTGAGTTATAAATGGTGTAACTAAATCTTATTTTTTTTTATGTGCATTATCAGTTAGATAAAATAGACAAACTGTTTATTGAAACATAACAGATCAAATAAAACTTAAATCTATAAAAAAAACAATTAGTATCACAATGAGCGGTCTTATTTTCACAACGCTCTGTTCCAGACAACCAGAATAGACCGACGAGATTGTCAAAATTGTATTTCGTAATAATTAAGGACCTGTAGGCAGCCAGCTTCCGTAAAATGGGCGGTTTTTTGTCAAAAAGTTAAGCCGTAATTACAAATATTTATAAGCCAGAAAAAATACAGTGTATAGCCAAGTGTTTCAGTTAGCTAATAAATCAATAATATTGGACTAAAGTTGTCTAGTATCTTGAGAAAAAAATTCACGAGAAAAGACCCGAAAAAAATCTTTTGTCACATAATGCTCAACATTTTCAGCGACAACTATCATATTTTTTGGAACCATAAAAAAGGCAATTTTATTTTCCAATGAAATTTGAATTTTCCAATGAACTGAATCGATTCCGTTCTTCTAAATTAATAAAAACGACGAGAATATGATCAGTTTGAGCGCGTACTAGGCGACTCAGTACCCGCTACGGCGTTTCAGAGAGAGGACGTATGTCGCTGTTCCTCAAAATTTTCTCGTCGAATTTACTGTTTGTTCTCCAAAAAAATAATGCAAACAGAATCTCTACATGATATACAACGGGTTTATTTACTTAGTTGCCGTAAATGACTTCCTTCGACGATTACTAAACTTTTATTATAACCTATAATACTTTGTATTTATTCTCCATTGTGTGTAAAGAATAATGGCTAATATGACTATTCTTGCACCACCTGTAACTGAAATTAGCAGCAAAAACGCATTTTTAGATTGTTCACTTAAATAAAACTGGGATTTCTTATGATAGTTTGGAGTTAATCAAAGGAGCAGATTATGATTGTATATTAAAATGAAGATGTAGAGAACTTCCGTTTTCCATAATGGCGGATCTGGCGGATGCATATTCTGACGTTTTATTTTTAGCACACTTCCAGTAATCTTTCTGCTCAGAGTTTTTTCAATGTTTTTGCTTCGCACGATTTGTGCATTTAGTCATTGTCAAATATTATACTGTAAATTCGAAAGTAACTCTGTTTCTCTGTTTGTCTGTTTATTTGTATGTTTGTTTGTTTGTTACTTTTTATGGCTAAACGGCTGGACCGATTTCGATGAAATTAGGTATAGAGAGACAACAAAAATGAAAATGAAATTTGGTAGGTATATGGGAGAAGGAAAGATGAGGACCTGGGGAGATGGGGAGATGGAGAGCAGCAGCTGGAGAGATGAGGAGATGGGAGATCGGAGATTGATGAGGGATGGGAGATGAAATATTGGGAGTTGGGGAAAAAAGCGATGAGGAAATAGGAAGATAGAGATGTTTTAGAGATATTGACAGAGACGTGACGTGCCCGATTGATTTACAATAGCATACAAAGTTCACGCATATTGTGTTCTTACTAGCTGGATTCGATTTAAATGCAGACGAAGTCGCGGGTAACAGCTAGTATTCCATATTTTCACAACCTCGTGGTAAAGTAAATTTACAGTCATAGCCACGATTCAGTAAACTTTACTGAAACTAGCTTTTACGCGCGACTTCATCCGTATATGAAAAAGCAACTGTTTAGAAAATAAATATTGAAGTCTTTGTATCTCTATCCTTATCCCTGTCCCTTTCCTTTTCCCTATCCTTAGTCTTAACCTTTATATTTTATCAAGAGCCTAAAATAATGAAGTGTCAGATCACCTACTTGAGAAATTATGAATTGCCCATATAAATTTTCAACTCCTATTTATTTGGATTCTAAGATCCCTATTTTTTCTGACGAAAAATAGCCTATGCCCATCTCATAGGTCCAATCTTGATCAAGATCGATTCAGCCGTTTAGACGTGAAAGGATGGCAAAAACTAAAAAAAAAAACCAACAAACACACACACAGTTTCGCATTTATATGATCTTAGTACGGATGCCTGACACTGGCTAAATGCACAAATCTTTTACTCCGTCATTGTCATTGTAAAAATATATATCAAAAAGAAAATTATGGAAGTGGACTAAAGAGGATGTATCACATGGACTTGACAAACGCGCATACCAGAAAGGACCAACACTAAATAAATTTAATACAACTTATTTAGGTGTGACTCCAATAATTCGTGCGGCATTCTAAATTTGATAGGATTATAGTCAAGGAGGTAATAATTTATGTAATGCTGGCGGTAATGTTGGTGCTTGGTGCGTACGCCAACAAAGATAAAACATTTAATTAATACATTATTTACCTACTATAGATTATGTTTATTTTTCATTGTAACAAACTACTTATATACATACACCAAAACAAAAATCATACACAAAAAGTTTCCCGGCAGCAGGTTTCGAAACTTCGAAACTACGTCTTTAGGAACGGAACGTAGCATCTCAGACCGCTCGGCCAATCTGACATGTCATTACAGTGTCGAAATAATTGAATGCTTCAGACTAAAGCCTACGTAGTAACTATCTAGTAATCTGTGCTAAGGCCACGTGATGCCGTTAGTAAGAGTATAATAATTATGAATTAGCGTTTTCGACTTGCCGTGAGCGCGGAGCCAGCGTGGCGCGCGGCCCGGCCAGGTAACTTTCATCTTCTAAAATACATGAATCGCTCCTATATTAGCGCCTTAATCTATGCACGAATTAGATCATAGCACTTTTTTTTCTAGTTAGCACATAAATAAATCAAGTCGAAATCTTCTAAAATTCCACATTACCTAACACAGTTAAAGAAGCAAACAAAATAAAACACAACGGTACCTTAGTATTGCAACAATGTTGAGTACTTCTGTACCGGTGGTACTGTGGCGACATCTGTACGAAAAATTAAAAAAAACAAAAATTGCAAACGATAGTTAAAAAGCTTGATATGATTACTAAAACCATATGTTGTAAGGGAAGTAAACTGTATCGATTTTGCAATGCACAGAAGGTGAGTTACGTTTTTTTGTATCGAATTTAGAAAGAAATTAACATTTAGCAAATTTTTTTTTTCTTATCTCATTTTGTGCCTTATTGCCAGTGGGCCTTATTGCCAGTCTCGCCAGTAACTCTAGGTAGGTGACACTATAAATAGTGTCAGATATCAGTCAAAGAGATTCCAACAAATCCTTGTACTATGTTTAGTAGTAAAAAATGAATACTGTTAAAAAATAACGTTTAATTTAACAAGTATTGCGGCTATACCAACGTTTTTTTTTTCACACAATAACATATCTACTTGCCCATTACAAAATATGGCGTAATCAAACGAGAACTGACCACCTTATTAGTCACAATAATGAGAGCTGGGTTGCGAATCACTTTCCAACAGTATTTCAACAAACCAAAAACCAATGGCCACAATATTCTGTAAAATAATAGTATCTGTGCTTGATATAAGGTCGAAATCATAGTCGAGAGCTCATATAAATTCGACTAAAAACTTCACTCTTGGTCCGCATTCACAACAAATGAAAAGTTCAAAAGCAAAACGTCTCAACTACACACACAAATCGTTCAAAACCATACCTTCTGCTCGTTCATAGAGGCCACATTGTCGTAGTGACGCTCCGTAGGCGCTTCCTTCAGGAATTGGTCTAGGTAGCTCATTTGGGACGGCGGCCGATCGAGGACTGGAAAATAAACAGCTTTGAAGAATAATGTGTAAATAAAGGTGTATAGTTTTCTTTTCTTTTTTTTTTTCTTTAATATATCCGGACCTCTAACTAGGACTCCTTGCATTTGGAGTTGTTGTAACACTGGCAGTTACGTCACAGAGGTTTTAAAACAATTAAAATTAAATTAAAAACATCTGAAGATAACCCGAATGATATCAAAGCCCGTTTATTATGTAAAGACAAAAAGTTGTTTTTTAATCATTTTGTGTTTGAAACTGTTATGGAAACTTCAAAATACTATTTGTATATATCTTGGGAATTAAGTAAGATTTATATTATAGCGAATTACACTTGTTTTTGAAAAAGAGGACACATCACACATCTTAAGGGAGCTGTGACGTCATAACTTAGACACTCCCTTAATACATAATACGAGTATATAGGTACAATGGGTAAATGTTACCACTGTGACATAACTGGCAGTGTTAAATTTACACTGAAATTATCCTGCAAACTTCATAAACGTTGTATTCTTTTGAAAGAAGGTAAGAACACTAATATTAACTGTCACATAGAAGTTTAATATGTAAATATAGATAAGTAAGGATAATAAAAGTAAATAAAAACACATAATACGAGTACCAATTCCAACCGAAACCACGTTCACAAACTAGTTTAAATATTATGAAACAAAACATACTAAAGTTTTCTTGTAAAAGTATAGTCGGGCACAAAAGTGTTCACACAAAATATACAAAAGTCGTCGTGACGTTTAAATAAAAAATACGTACAAGATAAAAAGTGAAATGAATACATACAAAGAAATATTCTACAAAATAATTTATTCGAATGCAACCGAAACGAACGCGTTTTATGTCCGACCAAGTATTTGAACACATTTAGTTAAACAACCGGGTTTACATGCACATTGGGACGTGAACAAAAGACGCTGTACAAACTAAACCCTCCAAAAACGAGACAACATACGCATAAAATTTAATCAAAACCAACCAATTCACGAAATTTTACAAATATACACGCGAGTGGAAGAGTGGAACCTATGAAACTGTGAACCAAAAAACAAAATTAGAAATATTTTGTTTAGTAAAAAAATCCTATTGATTTTTGGATTTAACTATTTTGTTGAAAGTCAGGTTAACTAGAAAAATGATGATACAGCCACTGGGCCCAGCTGGTTCCTCACATTCTTGATATCACTGTTGACATTGGAGCGTCAGCCGATTTTTACATTTAATTTAGAATATTAACATTATCACAATATAGTGCGTATGTCACCTCAGGAACAGAAAATCTAAGGACATTACAAACATAGGACTTGAGTAATTTACAAAAAAAAAGATAAAACAGATTAGTCAAGTGCTTATAATATCATACAAACAAATGTTAAAGGAAAAACCATATCGCTTAATGCATTATGTGGTTGAATGGCCTCAATGAATATTTCAACCTCTTTTTGTCTCATCCAGACCACCAAGCTAAAGCAAAGCGAAGCTATTAAAAAAAATCATTTCCGGTTTGTACAAATTGCCGAATGGTGGGCACCCATCACTGTTTTGAAATATTTGATGTGCGTGTTTAGGATTTAGGAATGTATTTATAGAAATGTTTGTACATTAACTATGTATACTGGGATTGATCTTTATCGGGATTGAGATAAATAATTATAGCGTAAAATATATTTATATACTTATATTAATATGGAAAATGCTATACAATAAAATAATAAAAAATAAAAATATGATGTCAGTTTTTAATCATTAATATTGATATATACTTACAAGAATTTATTTTTTTTGCCAAAAAAAATTGTATCCTACAAAACAGTGAAAGGTTGCCACGTTCAATACAAATGAATTTTTCCCTTGACACTTGATCGTATTTACAATGGAATGATCGGTACAAAATGATAAAATAATAGTTAATACGAACTACGTACGCAGCACAAGGATAGAAATCCAAACTTACACCTTTAGATATTGTTTAGGTAACACAACCTGTTGGTGGGTATTTGTAAAGAAAACGAACTTAGTGCAAAAATATTGTAGTAGACCAACATTAATTCAGGTAACAGTCAGTTTTTAATAATCAATAATTACTTTGATTAACGTTTAATTCCGATTTTTTTTAACTAGTTTCAAACTCGTAAAAACATTGATGGCACCATTGATACCTTGGTTAGATTAACATCAGAAAGACATTCTGAAAATAGTTTTTTTTTTTACACAGGCCATTGACCTGATGGTGAGCGCCTGCCCATAGAACTTTCAAATCTTGTATTAATCGAAAAACAAACCAACAGACTATGTTACCGAGGACAAAATATGGACACACAATCACATACTCATACGATAAAACTACTGCTAGGATAATAATTGTTTTAAATTTATTTAATAATGTATAGATATATAATTAAAAACAAACGAACCATTGTCTTCTTTGCCGCTCCAGTACGTCGACGACTTGGCCGATCCCTGCCGAGCTGCTTGCGTACAACTTAGATTTGAATATTTTTCACCTTAAATAGTGGTATGGGTCCAAAACTGTACCAATATTTATGTATAGATAACCAAAAACTACTTCAATTTATATTATAATATGCCCTGCTTTCATGCTCATTACTTACTTTTAACCTTTTTTGAGGTCTTGATAAATTACATTATTAATATTAGTTTAGGGTTCCTAGCAAGATATATCATTTCTTGGTGACTTTCAAAAGTACCTATCAATTATCATACTAAATATGAAGTCATTTTTTGTTTTTGCAATATAATGGGATCTCACTTCATAGTAATTTTGTTAAGAGACCTAACTTCACAGTAGAAATAAATAGAGATTAACAATTTTAAACAGAACTTTAATAACTTATTTACATAAATACTGCATTTATTAAGTTCATTCTGACACAACCTGTCGTATCTAAGCGTTGTTTAAAATAACCTAAACAAAAATGTTAAATGCAGAGTAAATGTGCTGATAAATCTATAAAATTAAAAACATAAATAGCAGAGGAAAAAAAAACTATAAAACACATTTGAAGCTGATCCAATTTTTTAACGCTACAAAATATGAAAAAATATTAACACGTTTTGATCGTGACTGTACAGGGAAGACATAATAATTATGGTTGCTTTATAAATTGATTGAAAGGAGTTTTGGTATAATCATTATGGCCAATTGATATTATTATGTGCCTAGGGTAAACCAAGACCCTATTATTGAGACTTCACTGTCCGTCTGTCCGTCCGTCACCAGGTTCTATCTCATGAACCGTGATAGTTAGACACTTGAAATTTTCATAGATGATGTATTTCTGACATCGGATGTTTTTGCCGTTTTTATAGATAATGGTATGGAACGTTTCGCACGGGAATCTGACTCGCACTTGGCCGGATTTTATTTATATATTTTAGAAGCTAGCATTGGACGACTATCGCACCCGGTGATAAGTGATAGTTATATAATATACAATAGTTATAATATGATAGTTAAATAATTTAATACAAAAATATATTTATATGAATATAGCTGATAAATGCTTTTTTTCACATAGACTGAAAACGTGGACAACCAAACCTATATTGAATCATAGTATTACAAAAAGAGTTGTTGTTTTTAACGCTGTGAGGTGTAAAATATATAATAAGTAATAAATTTGTTGGATTTGGATCTGCTCCGAATGGCAGAATAACTATTAAAACAATTTTACGAAAAAATATAATTAATAATTTTTTCATACATTTTGTATGAAAAGGATTGACAGGACTTCTGTCTGGCCAGCTAGTAAAATATAAAATCGTAAATACAAATTTAATACAAGTTTACTGCAGTCACGACCAAACCATGAAAGTTTCAAGCTTATAAAAAGATAATTTAAATAATGTTTAACATCGATTAAATAAATAAAAATTAGGGCCAATTGTTTAATCCCTAGTTAATATAACTAATAGTTGAATAAAGATAATAGCTGACATTATTTTTTTACCTACACAAGACTTTTACTACTTTATTGAGCAATCTATCAGTTTTAACTAAGGAAGCAACAATCCACCCTTATTAGTAAAATAAAATGATACCTAGGTACGTTGTGTCTTCGAAACACAAAATAAAAGACTAATTTTCAAACTTTTGAGGGTAACCACAAGAAAAAAAAACATAGCGAGATTCTACATTTTGATCTAAATGTATACTTAGATACTAAACAATAAATAAACACGAAAAACCTGCATTGTGCTATTAAAGATAATAACATAATATTTATGAACAAAAAAATATTTAAAAAATTGTTATCTTTATCTGTAAAATATTTACATGTCTGTAAAATGGCAAACTGCGTAAACGCACTATAAAAAAATTAAAACAATAGCAATGCAACAAAAATGACTAGTTCGTTAGGTCGAGGACGCCACAATTTTATAATAATTATCTTTGGTAAAAATGTAGTTTTTTAGACTAGACTAAGATTCCAATCGACTAGAAATACTAATTTACTTTGGTGAGATTTAGGAGGTACCTTTTCAAATACTGGGGTTCCAAAAACAGTGCATGAATAAGTTTGACATAATATGGTAAGGGCATAAAACTGAAGTTAAATTGCACGCTCCTGGCAACTTTTTATTTTATATTGCATGCGTCAGTACTATTGTACACTATATTGTACAATATCAGCAAAATGCGTACTTTAATAACAAAAAAGTATTGCCACTGACGCAAAAGCTCGATTCGTGGTAGAATTAACCTTTCCATAAATATTTAGGTTTTGGCTTTCGCAGTTCTGTTTTATGATCCAAGCCCTTTATGAGCCTTAATAATTGTGAAATTATTTTGATGCCCATTGAAGAAAAATATTTGTTTTTAATCCTGGTCACGGCACCAACTAGAGCTACAAGCTTAAAAATACCAATAGGACGGCTTTATTACGCCGCGCACAGAAAAACCAAGCCATTCTATTGGTTGGTTTTGATTGATTGAGCCAGGAAAGCCTATCAAAAGCACTTAGTTAACATAATTATTCTTCAAGCAAACTCCATTGTTCAAACTTTACCACTTCATGCATTGAGATTTCATACACAACAATCAACCGCCACTAGGTTTTGAGCACTAAATTTCTACGAAACGCAACACCAAATTTGATACCTACATATCAAGGTACAAATAAATAATAGACTACAATTATTTCTTAAAAATGAATGCCTATTGAGTTCTATAGCCGTGACGTGTCAAAAGAAACTTGAAGACATAAAATTGCCAAGCAGATATTCAATTTCACTAAGCCTATTCGGCATTGTAGTGACGTCATAGCGTGCGTGAGCGCGCACTCTCACAGTCGCGAGCGACACGCCCACAGACACACTTCTCTATCCGTACACGGCATTCCTACATCCTTAGCTAAACGGTCTTCGTGACATAGAATATCGGTTATGTTTACGGATAGCTATTGTCGCCGCAAACTGTGTGATTAATTGCCCGAATTTTAACACTGGACAAATAAAGCTTTTGTCCTGGTACTACCTATCTAATAAATAGACAAGTTAACTCATAATATATCCAACACAAATAGAAACACCATGACTATAGAATTCAATACCAACATCATTCGTAGAAATGATGGTATACCAACATGGCCACGCCCCATATGCATGACGTCACGCCTATAAACAAAGGTATGTACGACCTCAACCACGTCCGAACTAGTATTTAGGAAATTAAAATAAAAACAAGCACAATGCAAGTGTAACAAAAAAAAACAGCGTCTTACGCAAAATATTTTAGTAAATGCCACAGATAATACATTATCGTTACGCCATAGACAATTGATACAGATCAGGAATCGTGTGCGTTAAGGAATCCATTTTTGAAACGGACCAATCGTGGAATAATAAATCACAGTTCCAATTTTAAAATTTCACATGCACGAGGCCGTTTTTCAAGTTCCATTTTTAAATATTCGCACAGTTTTAGCGTCCACAGGTTGTACACGCGATGCATAGACAATAGAGTTCGTTATTTCCGTTTTTTCCGTCGCGCGCGACGTTGGACTTTGAGGTGGGTAGTTTCCAGTTATCCATTTGACATTTAGGTGCGTATAGTGACGTCACAGGTTGAACATACGTGTGCGTATTTAGGTGGGATTGTGCGGTAACATGTAACGAAAACAAAAAGAAAAATGGTGCACTAAATAAACATATTACTTGATCAAATAAATATTGTGATCGGTGCGCTGGAAATATTGTACATAGATTACAAACACACGGCGAAATGAGCTGAGAGGATGTATAATACATTTTAATGCTAGGCTATTCGGCTATTATTCGGCTATACGTTCCAGTACAACTAACGGTCAGTATGCTAATCGAATCGCCCGATTCCATGTAGTACTAATACCTTCACATTGTATCCTAGCCAAATATAACCTAGCTATTGTCCGATGTCACAGTGTCAAACAGTCAGCATGCTAATCTAGTCGCCATCTCTCTATTTTCGCTCTAACATCTCTCCATTTTCGCCCGAGCCAGATACTAGCTAGCCAACATTCCTCAAAAATCACAGTCTAACAACGGGCAGTACACAACTACACACACAAGTCCCCCCATCTCATGTAGCCCTATATAGCCACAGTAGCTTCGTTAACTCCCGTCACAGTGTAACTGCCGGCAGTAAACTCCTAGTGTAGCCCTACTGTAATGTTATAATGATGGTAAGCAAAGCGCCAACGATAGCGCTGCTATTCTAACTTAACTTACCGCACGTGCTATGGAAGTTCTCATTTAGCGCGCCCGTGATACGCTATATAATATATTCACCTATGTATCTACAGGTTAAACCTAGCGCATTGATCCGCAAATAACGAACGACAACGCCGATAGCGCCTAGTGTAACCGACAGGCGTAGCGGCATTTACCGCGTGCTACGCGCGTGTAGCGAGTGCTACCGCGTAGCGCAATGTCAGTTGAACGAGCTCCGATAGCGTCGATAGCGCCTAGCGCAGCCGACAGGCGTAGGGCATTCACCGCGTGCTACGCGCGTGTAGCGAGTGCTACCGCGTAGCGCAATGTCAGTTGAACGAGCTCCGATAGCGTCGATAGCGCCTAGCGCAGCCGACAGGCGTAGGGCATTCACCGCGTGCTACGCACGTGTAGCGAGTGCTACCGCGTAGCGCAATGTCAGTTGAACGAGCTCCGATAGCGTCGATAGCGCCTAGCGTAGCCGACAGGCGTAGGGCATTCACCGCGTGCTACGCGCGTGTTGCGAGTGCTACCGCGCAGCGCAATGTCAGTTGAACGAGCTCCGATAGCGTCGACAGCGCCTAGCGCAGCCGACAGGCGTAGGGCATTCACCGCGTGCTACGCACGTGTAGCGAGTGCTACCGCGTAGCGCAATGTCTGTTGAACGAGCTCCGATAGCGTCGATAGCGCCTAGCGTAGCCGACAGGCGTAGGGCATTCACCGCGTGCTACGCGCGTGTTGCGAGTGCTACCGCGTAACGCAATGTCAGTTGAACGAGCTCCGATAGCGTCGATAGCGCCTAGCGCAGCCGACAGGCGTAGGGCATTCACCGCGTGCTACGAGTGCTACCGCGTAGCGCAATGTCAGTTCGTTATAACGATAGCGTAAAATGCGCTAGCAAACAATAATATACGATAGTATGTAGCGCACTACTGCCACGTAGCAGTTTGGAACAGTACCAAGCGTATGTATACCTACCTAGCCTCTCAGCCCCGCCAGTGTAGCATTGCGTATACTAGTATACTCACACGAGCCGCCGGGGGGAGCGGAGGGCGCGTCGAGCCGGGTCTGCATGTCCCGGATGTGCTGCTCCTTGCGCTTCACGTCGTGCGCCAGGCCCTCCAGGCGCTGCCGCGTCTCTAGGAGCTCTCTGGGGGAAGGGGGGGGGGGGGGGGGGGATTTATTATTAACAATGCGTTTACATTCAGCAGCAGTGAGCAGGACGAGAATGTTACTCATGCACCAGCCATTTGCTTGTGAAAGCGAAGTGAGTGGCAGGGTTGAATGTGAACACACACTTCCCTTGAGAGGTTATTGCCAGCAGCGGAAGTGGCAGGGGCAGTGACAGAGTCTAAACGGGATACGTCATAACGGGTTCATAATAGAACTACGCGGAAATTATGTCTCTCTATTGAGGATTACATTAATTGCCCCGATGCTGAGATGCCGATCTGAGTTGGGAATTTAGACACCGTCCATTTACTGTTGACTGAGGAGTACCTACTGTCAAATCAAATTCAAATCAAATCAAAATCAAAATTGAACCGGGTCAAAATTGCATCCACAATTCCACACTAATGTATACCAGTGGAGTTATCACTTCTTGTCGAGGAAAAGTGAATAATTTTCCCACCACGACTATGCCACTAAACTTGAATGAAAACCGAGGACATTATAAAAATCAACCAGTAATAATCTTCACTGCCAGATCGTTATGGCTATTATGCTTGTTATATGTTACCTCTGGCTGGCGAGCAGTTCCGCCCTGGTCCTGCTGAGCTCCTCCCCCACGGCCTGCTTGGCCTGGATCTCGGAGTGCAGGGAGGACTGCAGCGTGAGGATCTCCATCTTGTCCAGCTTCTGGGAGCGGCGGTTGCGCCAGCCGCCCGTGCCGCCGGCGCCGGCGCCGCCCGCGCCGCCCGCGCCGCCGGCAGGAGGCGGAGAAGCCGCGACGAGGGAAGATCGGGAGGCGCTGGCTGCTGCCCCCGATACCGGTCAATATACTGATATACACTCTTTCCTTGCATGACGTTTTGTAAAGAAAATCCATTTAAATGGGTCTAACTGGTATTTGTTAATATTTAAACGGGTCTAATTCGCGCACAAACTAATATAAATATAATTTTGACATACCACGATGTTACGGCCGAGTTACATCGACCGTGGTCACGAGAAGACTGACGAAAAGTTATTACCGTTTCGATACTAATTAACATGTATTCAGTACGTGAAAGTTTAATAACTTCTAACTGGTATAGAAGTTCTTAAACTTTCGCGAACAAGAAACATATTTAACTAGCTAAAAACGGGTCTAATTCGCGCACAAACAAATGTCAAAATATATAATTTTGTCTTCTAACTGGTATGTTGTTGGCTGATGAATAATGCGTCTTAACCGCGCCTCGCATTGCATTATCTCGCGTCAGCAGAATACAATGCAAGCGCAATACTCTGCCGCTTCACGTTCGATACTGAAGGCGGGAACATGGATATCCCCTCTGCCGAGGTGATGGAGGGGATATGTAGGGTTCCACCCGCACTAGAATCTCAACCATTGAGAGATCCTCACACGGTGACCTTACGATTTTGTAAACACTGCCGTATAGATACTTAAACAGAACATCGGAAGCAAAGTGCAATGAAATAAAACAGAGCGTGCTTTTATAATAATAAGCATTGTGTGCAAAATGAATGTTATGAACATAGATTTTATATGAGTTATATGTTTAGTGTGTTACGTAACACACTCGAATGAACTGCACGAATGAATCTATATACTGATGATATAATGAATATACAAAATGTACATAAACATGACAATTAACAAAGTTGTCGCTCTAAAGACGGCTTTCTATGATGATGTAAACTAAGCGATGTGTGGCAGTGCTCTTGAAGCTCCACTTTATGGTATAGATTTTTTATAAAATTATTATGATCCTTTAAAAAAAAAAAATATTTTTCCTGACATTTCTGTTTGCATTTTACTTTTCGTTTCGAAGATTTTTGAATGGCGTATGTTCATAAGAATAGTTCAAATAGATGCTAGAATAATGCGTTGAATTGAATCAATACCAGATATCAGAAATTGTAATCGATATTACCATTTTACCATTGACATAATTATTATAATACATAAATTACAACGCCATCCATTGTCAGCCCTGAATCTTTGAAAATCAAAAGCTTCATCAACATTTCCAGTGTTATCGGACCATCATGTAATCCTAAAAAATCTATACAAGATACGAAAATTCAATTACATAAGCGGGTCAAAACTCACCATGCTTCAAATAGTCGAGCTCCTCCGTCATCTTGGTGGCGAGAGCTTGGAGGTAACCGCGCGCCTCTTTCTCATCCGCCACCCATCGTATGATGTCTGCTATCTGTTATACGTATATGACACGCGCTGCTTAGTGACGGACATTGTGCTGACTAGTTAGGATGTGACGATAATGATGTTAGACCGTAATATTGTATATAAACAAAAAAACTATTGGAGGAAGGATAGATATTCTTTACAAACCAAGTCCGTTTAGAGTTTCGTTTTCACCCAAGGGGTGAAACGGAACCCTATTACTAAGACTCCGCTGTTCAGACAGACGTGTCTGTTTGTCTAGCCGTCTGCCACCAGGCTGTATCTCATGAACCGTGATAGTTAGACAGTTGAATACAATAAAATTTCAGGGGGTTGCCATACCACAAAAGTGATTTTTTTTTGCTCTTTTTTATAGATAATGTTACGTATTACTTAACCCTTCGTGCGCGATTCTGACTCGCACTTGGCCGGTTTTTTAGCCAGTGTCAAACAGACACAGTCATAGTGTGTTAGTATTACTTAGTATGTCAGTGTTATACTATGTCAAGATTTTTTCTCACACATTATTGTTACAATAGTCGGTATGCGAAATCGCAGTCAGACGAGCAGTCAGTCTAGTCAAGTCGCATTCCACGATTCAGTAAAATGGCGAATGCTCTGATACAGATGGCACGCACGACAGACATGTTCAGCTGTCTGTACACGTCACCACTACATATAGACCTAGGCGGTATTTGTAAGTTAGAATATAATGTAGGAAAGGTTCGTCAGTCTGAACAACGCAAGTAATATTTCAACTCTATAGTTTTTTTTCTCAATTTGTACCTATACAAACTCTTGCTGAAACAAAGTAGGGAACTTTTCAAATTAATCAATTTTACTCAAGATTTTTTTCGGCATGATTAACTTTAGTTCTGTATAGGTAAGTCTTTGTTTAATTAGCACAGAGCCTGGGGCAATTCTCATTATTATATTGGTAGACAAGTCATTTTAAAAGCACATTCTGAAACAAACCCTTCATAGAAAACGTTGATAAAAACTAATAAAAAAAACTGTAAAACAGGTTAGTGACATTTTTTCAAGACACGGCCTATTTAATGCCTCACAAAATCACACTATGTTCTATATACAATGATGCATATTCAATTAGCAACATTTCTCCATGATACTGGTAATCTATTTCACGAAGACTGCTCTTCTATGGCAGTGGTGACTGTTGTAGTGTGCGTGCGATGTCACAGTCGCGACACGCACACAGACACGCTTAATTTATACGTATTTAACCACTTATCTGGGGCTATACAATGACGTCTTATTGCGATCCAATTGAGGACCTAAACAGAATCGTTTTACTACTTATTCGTACCGTGACGTATTGTTGTGACATCTTGACGCTCAATTTAGGTTGATTTTATATCTAAAGGGATAGACGAGACGTCTATCTAAATGATATCTAAAGTCATGTATAACTATTATTTAAACTTTTAAAGTGAAACGATTCTGTTTAGGTCCACATTTGGATCGCAATAAGACGTCATGGTAAGCGCCCAGGTGTTAAGTGACGATGTCGCCGAAAGTGATAAGCATGCTGGCGGTTCTGCTGCCAGACCACCCCGACAGGGGTTTAGTGACAAATTTCTACTTGTATGTTACCAATAAGGTTTAATTTTCGACCAATAATTAATGTACTAGTACACTAACTGCCGATTTCTGAAACGTCAGCCATCTTTGATTAATTCTATTGCTATCCTTGTCATTTGTTTAGTGTCAGATAGAGACAACGATAGTTTTAATCTACTGTCAAAGCCAACAAACGTTCCAGAAACTGGCCGTAAGCGATGCATCCACACACAGCCAAGAAAAATGGCATGTCAAAAATGTCGCAACGCTATAAAAGTATCAAAATTATAATCAACCTTATGACTGTCCATTATGGTTTAGTTTCGACTGATGCAAATAAGACCATAAGTTTATTTAAGCTCTTATTTCACTGGTCGTTACTTTGAATCTAGTAAATTATTGATCGAAGTTTTTAACGATGTTTTCCTTGAGCGGAAGCTCGAGCTTAGTTCCCGGCAGCTGGCTTGGAACCTGCGGCCTGCGGCATGTCCCGGAGACGGACCAGCTGTGCTGGCGAGCAGTTCCTCACCTGCATCTCCCAGTGCTGCATGGTGTCCTTCTTGGCGCGAAGGTCCTCCAGCTCCAGCTCCAGCTGCCTCCGCTCCGCCTGCCATCTCCTACCGTTCTCCGCCATCTAGTGAGATTGGTTTGAATTTTTGAGTATCTTCATTATTTTCGGTTAATTTTTTACTTGTCTATTGTAATGAAATATCCCGGTTTTTTTTCTAGGTTTTCCTGATTTTACCCACGATGGAATGGAGACGGTACATGTGTTTGGGGTGAGTGGTTGTGGTTAACAAATCCATGTTGGCATTCTTCTCCATCACTACTAGTCCGATTTTGATGCAGTTTTCAGTGATGGGTTTGGGTTTGATAGGTACATGATCTTAGATAAGTGTTATTGTGACCGTTGCAGCAAACGCTGTTTGTGCAAACCAATGTTGCCATTTTTCCAGTTTTTCCAATTTTCCTAAATTTTCTCAATGTTGCTATGTCGTCGCATCGTTAGACACTTCATATGCATATGCGCATGTAACGCATTTGTACTTTTTTGTATGTTTTCGAATGAAATAAAAAATTGTTATATCGTATTTTAGAGGCCAGGCCATTCATAAGTACCTATGTCACACTAATTTCGTAATTTTTTGACTGTGACGAGGATAGGGGTCTTCGTCACAGTCAGCCACATTTGTTTAGAATAAATGAGTCCTTGTCCTGCTTGAGTGACGTGTGAGTATGCTTGTGCACTCACCGCGTCCAGGTCCTTGGCCAGCTTCCGGTTCTCGGCCAGCAGCACCTGGCGGTCCTCACTGTCGTTCAGCTGGTCGAGGCGGCGGCTCTCCAGCTGCGGACAGGAGGTGAGGGTATAGTGGCTGTGCGCTGCGCTGCGGGCACTGCGGGCACTGCGGGAGCTGCGGGCACTGCGGGCACTGCGGACGCTGCGGGCACTGCGGGCACTGCGGGCGCTGCGGGCACTGCGGGCGCTGCGGGCGCCGCCTACCTCGCGCTGCAGCGCCGCGGCGCGCGCCTCCGCGCCCTGCGCCTGCGCCGCCAGCGCGCACAGCTCGGCGCCGCACCGCGCCTGCGCCTGCGCCAGCGCCTCCGCGTACTGCAGCTGCCTACCTCGCGCTGCAGCGCCGCGGCGCGCGCCTCCGCGCCCTGCGCCTGCGCCGCCAGCGCGCACAGCTCGGCGCCGCACCGCGCCTGCGCCTGCGCCAGCGCCTCCGCGTACTGCAGCTGCCTACCTCGCGCTGCAGCGCCGCGGCGCGCGCCTCCGCGCCCTGCGCCTGCGCCGCCAGCGCGCACAGCTCGGCGCCGCACCGCGCCTGCGCCTGCGCCAGCGCCTCCGCGTACTGCAGCTGCCTACCTCGCGCTGCAGCGCCGCGGCGCGCGCCTCCGCGCCCTGCGCCTGCGCCGCCAGCGCGCACAGCTCGGCGCCGCACCGCGCCTGCGCCTGCGCCAGCGCCTCCGCGTACTGCAGCTGCCTACCTCGCGCTGCAGCGCCGCGGCGCGCGCCTCCGCGCCCTGCGCCTGCGCCGCCAGCGCGCACAGCTCGGCGCCGCACCGCGCCTGCGCCTGCGCCAGCGCCTCCGCGTACTGCAGCTGCCTACCTCGCGCTGCAGCGCCGCGGCGCGCGCCTCCGCGCCCTGCGCCTGCGCCGCCAGCGCGCACAGCTCGGCGCCGCACCGCGCCTGCGCCTGCGCCAGCGCCTCCGCGTACTGCAGCTGGAAGAGGGCAGAAGTCAGCTCCCATGCGTCAACACACTCACTTTTTTACTAGATGAAAAAAAAAAAAAAAAAAAAAAAAAAAAAAAAAAATACACGTAAATTTTTATGGGAATTCTTCTAAATAAAAGATTAATTTGAAGATGAAAAAGAATTTTCCTATTTTTATTTCTACAGTGACAATATATCAGGGCCGATCTGAAGCAAGCGAGACAGATAGACAAAAAGTTTTTTGACCCCGAGTCATATCTGTTTCTACTTCCACTCTCCCCTCTTTCTCCCCCCACTCTCCCCTCTTTCTCCCCACACTCTCCCCTCTTTCTCCTCCCACTCTCCCCTCTTTTTCCCCCCACTCTCCCCTGTTTCTACCCCCACTCTCCCTTCTCCCCCCTCACCCCTCTTTCTCCCCACTCTACCCTATCTCACCCCACTCTCCCCTCTTTCTACCCCTGCTCTTCCCTCTTTCTCCCCTCACTCTCCCTTCTTTCTCCCCGCACTCTCCCCTCTTTCTCCCCCCACTCTCCCCTCTTTCTCCCCCACTCTCCCCTCTTTCTCCCCCCACTCTCCCCTTTTTCTCCCCCACTCTACCCTCTTTCACCCCGCTCTCCCCTCTCTTTCTCCCCACTCTACCCTCTTTCTCCCCCCACTCTCACCTCTTTCTCCCCCCACTCTCCCCTGTTTCTCCCTCCACTCTCCCCTGTTTCTCCCCGCTCTCCCCTCTCTTTCTCCCCACTCTACCCTCTTCTCCCCTCACTCTACCATCTACTACTACATCTAAAGAATACCTCATAATTTCAACCCCCTTGCTTTTCTCCCTTTAGGGATGGTTTCGCAAAAAAGCTGTAACCCGTATTTATTTATTTCTAACCAAAAGCCTAAATAAGAATTTTCAAATCCCTAACTTGAGGAATTATGGATTCTCCATACAAACTTTCAACCCCTATTTCATCCCCTTCGAGATTATTTTTTGAGACAAAAGATAGCCTATGTCCGTCTCATAGGTCCAATTTACCCCTATACTAAATTTCATTGAAATCGGTTCAGCCGTTTAGCCGTGAAAGGTAACAAACAAACAGACAAACAGATATAAACAGAGTTACTTTCAGATTTATAATATTAGTATGGAAGTATGGATGCCCAATTTGTGAACTTCTACTTAACTTTGACCGTTGTACCGTTGTCTCTATCTCGCACTAAACAAATGACAGAGACAGCGATACACTTATCAGCAGATCTAGGAGTTCAGAACCGGGCATTATCAAGTGCACAATACACATCCACTAACCTCCAGAGTCTCCACCTCCGCCTGCAAGCGCGCCACGTCGGCGGCGGCGCCGGGGGCGGAGGCCGCGGGGGCGGAGGCCTGCGCGGGCGGGCCTACGCCCCCCTCGTCGCGCTGGGAGCGCAACGTCTCCTCGCGCAGTTTCCGCTCCTGAAACATTTATGTATAAGCAAATATGTGTGTATGTATAAAAAAAACATATTTACTAGACGAGGTTTGTCAATATTATATTTTGATACTAATCTGTATGCGAATTCGACCATTTTCTGTATTGTAAATAGACGAACTATTTGAAGATTCCTCGCCCAAAAATGTTATTTATGTCTTGCCGAACAGAAAATATTATACTTATCTAAATGAACCCGATTGATTTTCAATTGAGAAGCACTCATCATGATTCAGTGTTGGACATGGGCCTCTTCTATGCGCCAATATCTTCGATCCTGTGCTTCCCTCTCCCACATACTACCCCAGTATGCGGACGATATTGTATGCTAATATAAAAACGCTTAAATCGAATCTCAACGGAATGGTTTCGGAATTGTTTCTGACATTTCAGTATAACATTGTCATCCAAAATGTTCTTATTTAGCTAGCAGACTTCCAAATGCCTCAAAGTAATACCGAAGCCACTCCATTGAGATTCGATTGAAGCGTTCTCAAAGTATCAGACTTGAACCTCAGGTGGTCTGCCATCGGACCTGCATAATGCTCTCGGACCCCACCCAGTTATTGTATAGGCGTGAAGCGGGAGGGGGGGGGGGGGGGGGGGAGGGTCACCCACCTTGGCAGCTTCAGCGACGGCAGCCTCCAGCCTGGCCTCCAGCTCCCGCCGCCCCTTGTCCGAGCGCCGGATGTCCTGGCGGAGGGCGTCGATCTTCTGCATGGCCACCTCCAACTCTTCCTCCTTGTCGCGGACCTGAGAACACAACACGCCATCTTTATATAAAAACTAAAAGCGCTTCGCGGTTTCACCCGCGTTAGCTACAATCCCGTGGGAACCGTTTTAATTTTTACGGGATAAAAAGTAGCCTATGTTACTCAGGGTGAATGTAGCTTTCCAATGGTGAACGAATTTTTGAAATCGGTACAGTACTTTTTGAGTTTTTTCATTATAAACATACACACAAAAATACAAATTTTTCGTCGTTATAATAGTAGTGCACATTAATCCCAATTTCCCTTGGTCACGCCATCACGCGTCAACGGCTGGACCGATTTTGCTAATTGTTTTTATGGTTTCTTATTGTCAGGAGATGGTTCTTATGAAGGAAAAAAATTAAAATTAAGAATACTCAGCTACCATGTTAACTCAGATAGAGGGAGAGGAAGAGATATAGATTGAGAAGGAGAGGGAGAGATATAAGATTGAGTAAGAAAGAGATGGAGGGAGAGAGATTAAGGGGCAGGAAGAGAAATAGCGGAAGAGAGGGAGAGAGACAGAGGGAGAATGTTAGGGAAAGAGGGAGACGAAGAGAGATAGAGTGCAAGGGAAAGAGATAGAAATATAGAGAGAGATAGTGGAAGAGGCAGAGAGAGCGAGATAGAGAGAGAGAGAGAGAGAAAAGGAGAGGAAGCTTTTTCCCCATACAGACAATGACAGGACAACTCTATCGGGTCAGCTAGTTATTTATAATTATTGTAATGTCATTATGAAACCTGCAGCAACTTTTTAGCAAAATTGTAAAAGCCGCCACTTTGTCAAAACGTAACGTATACCGTGAAATTACTCGAAACCATAGCTATCACATGCCGAAAGTTTGATCAAAATCCGTCGAGTAGTTTCCGAGCTTTAAGGTAACAAACAAACGGACAAACATTCTAAAAACCACACTACCGGGTTCACAGATCTTTACATAGTCGATAGCTATTTTTCCAAAAATAACCTCAATATACAAACATGTTTTAATAGTATAGAGAAAAAAAGAAAGAAAGACAGAATAAACCCCAATATCCGTCCCCCACACACCTGCCGCGACAGCTTCTGCTTCTGCTGCCGAAGCTCCGCCAGGCGCTCCGTCACCTCGTTGTATTCCGTCATGGCCAGTTTCCGTTGCGCTAGCGCATCTTTCAGTTCCTTATCCTGTAACATAATATATATTAGGTACTAGAAGCACCTCGCAGTTTCACCCGCGTTAACTACTATCCCGCGGGAACCATTAATTTTTACGGGATAAAAGGTAGTCTATGTGTACCGGGGATAGCATAGCTTCCCAACAGGGAAAGAATTTTTCAAATCGGTTCAGTAGTTTCGGAGCCTATTCATTACAAACAAAGTTTTCCTTTTTATAATATTAGTATAGATGTCTAATTCGCTCACAAACTAATATCAAAATAAATAGAGCCGTTTATATCTAGTTAACAAATGTTTCCTGTTCGCGAAAAAGTAGAGTAAAAAAAAAATGCCCATTTTTGAACTGATTAACTTTAACCGACCGATAATAGTCTATCGTTGTCTCTATCTGGCACTAAGCAAGTGATAGAGACAGCGATACACTTATCGGAGTTGGTCTAGGAGTTCAGTAACCGGGCATTATCGTCGTAAATTGCGCGACACTCCTAGCGAATTAGACGATATCGGCCCTAAAGTCTCCTCGACCGATACAAACGCTCGAGTAAAACCGTAATCGACGATTAACCATCGCACGTCAATACAATCGTGTTTAATCTTCCGTTAACCGTAGTACAGACATATTAGAAGAGAAAGCAGACCGACCATTACAATCTAGTGAAACCGGTCGCGAATCCGGCCGCCATATTGACTACGCTGGCGATGTTTTGATAGATACTACTCGTAAAAATGATGGTACAAGAAAACAAAGTACTCCACTCCCATGGCCTTAGTATCAGAAATGGACTTGACAAAAGCGTATACCCGAAAGGGACACACTTGGCTACAACCCCTATAAATTGGATAAATTTAATACCCGTTATTTAGATGGTGCAACATTCATTTCATTTCATTTGCGACATTCTAACATGTCAAGGTTGGTTTGCTTCTGCAGCAGAGAAAAAAATTGTGCATACGCCTACAAAGACAAAACATCACCATACTATCCTACTTACTCCTATGTCTATTTTTATACACTTGTCTCTTTTCCTCCCCGGATCTCGAGTTAAATGTCATATCTGTTAGATGATTAATCTGAGGGCACTCCAAACCAGATGATGACGTAGGTTGTCTCTTAGTTTCTACATCAATCAACGTACATCGGGGAGTTAGAAATGGTATCACACGTACATGGATGACGTAGAAAGAGACAGCCACGTCATCATCTCGTCCGGAGTGCCGTACCTAGCGTAGTAATGTACCATTGTACAACAGTGGACATTCCATACAAACGGCTGAATCGGACAAAATCGAACAAAGGATAAGCGGGAAGCAACAGCCTCGTCCGCGTTGTACTGCGGGTGTACTCAAATTGTAATTGTAAAAAATCTCTTGCTATGCCATGTCGCTCTAATATACAGAGCCCTTCTTCTACGGTATTTATTATATTCTACGGTAATTATTACGGTAAAAATATGTCGGTCGCGAATTTTAATCTAGGTTAAACTTTGGAAGGCGTGCATAGCCGTCTCATCAAGCCTCTGCCACTAGACACTAGAGCAACGGTCGGCCCGCCTAGGGCTCCAGGCACCTGCAGGCGGTGCTTCTCCGCGGCCTCCGCCCCCGCCTTGGCCGCGTCCTCCTTCTCCAGCGCCAGCGCCCGGAGCCCCGCCTCCAGCTCGCGGAGCCGCGCCGCCATCTCCTGCGGCGTGCCCGGGACCTCCTGGAATAACACGGGGGGTATTTAGTTTTAGTTTCAATAATCTACTACCTACAAAAGTGTATGAGAACGTTAATTATCTCTTTTCTATATTTCGAATATCCTACTAATATTATAAATGCGAAAGTTTGTGTGTTTGTTCGTTATACACACTGCGGCTGAACCGATTGGGCTTAAATTTGTTATGCAGATTATTGTATGGTATGAGCTTATCCCTCAACTTAACACATAGGCTATTTTTTATTAAAAAAACAGCGGATATCACCGCGGAATGCAGCTAATCTATACATATAATAAAAATGTTACGGGTCGCTGTCTGTACATGGAAGATATATGTGAAACAATACTATTGGGACCTTTATCAACGCAAATAGCACCCAAAACAGTGATTGTTCGTGCCCGGAACCTCTTGGAATAACAGGGGGTTTATTGTTTTAGTTTTGTTTATAGCGGTGGTAGCCTAGTGAGCGAACGTCCGTCTTCCAAAACGGAGGCGGCGAGTTCAAATCCCAGTGCGGGCACGTACCAATGTGTTTCTTGTTAAACATATGTACGTAATTATCACTCGCATTTCGGCGAAGGAATACATCGTGAGGGAACCAACGTGCCCGAGAATTATTTCGGAGGCATGTTATCCACCAATCCGGACTAGGCCCCCGTGGTGGATTATGGCCTAATCCTCACGACAGTGAGGGGGAGGCTTTTGCCCAGCACTGGGACGGTTACAGACTGAATGTAGTTTAAATAATCTACAACCTACAAAAATGTATGAGAACATGAATTATCATCTTTCTAATTTTCGTATATTTCTCCTATATTTTATAGAATATATTATCTCCTATATTTGAATAGGGTCCCCCTGGGTACCGAACTCTAAAAAGGTAAGACGGCAACCGCTCACCGTTTGCGTGACCCCGCTGCTCAGTTGTTCGTAGCACCTCATTTGCGCCTCTAGTTCCGCGTTCCGCGTCGCCACCGCCGCCAACTCTTCCTTCATACTGATGAGCTCTTCTGCCAACAACATATTAACATGAATTTAGTACTACCGTAAACGGAATGAATAGGAATTCCACAAGAATTCTTATAGTTTTGACGGCACGTTTGGCGTAATGGCTGAGCACTTGGACCGCTGCGCTTGGTATCGCAGGTTCGGTTCCCGCCCGGTATTAATATTTGTGCGATCCACGGATATCCGTTTCTGGTGTGGGTGTGATGTGTATTTGAAATTATATGTATGTAAACGGTACCCACGACACAGGAGAAATCCTAGTGTGGGGCTATGTTTTTATAAAAAAGGAAAAAAAGACAAAAAATGAAAAAATAAAAGTGTGTGCGTGTAACCTTTACGCGCGATTGAAGTAAAACTTTTTTGGCGTTGACGGAAGTAACGCTTACTATAGTCTGTGTAGTTTCCGCTATTTAAAAAAGGGTTACATTGACATGTCTAGTAAGCGTTACTTCCATCTATAGACTGTAGTAAGCGTTACTGCCGTCAGAAAAAATCTGAGTTTCTCCTTAGTCGCGCCTAAAGAAGTTTTACTTCAGCAGTTGACATAGTCTGCATTTGTACCCACCGCTGGCAGGCTCCAGGGCTGCGCCCCCGGCCCGCAGCTCGGCTATCGTTTGCGCGAGCAGGGCGTTCTCCCTCTCTAGCGCCTTCAGCGCGGCGCGGTCGCCGGCGTTCGACGGCGCCTGAAACCAAACACAGAAATACATTTCAGTCGGAGATTCTGAAATCTCTATGTATAAAAATGAATCCCAATTTCCCTTGGTTACGGCATCACGCGTCTGGACCAATTTAGCTAATTCTGTTGTTGTTGTGTGTTGTCATTTTTAGGAGAACGAACTTATGACAGAAAAATAAAAGTTACGCCAAACATTAGAATTAGAAACATTAGAAATTAGCGCAAACTTCGCGACCACATCAACTTTTGTAATGTAACTTTTTTGACAAGAAAAAATGACAATTCCAAGACAACGTCTGTCGGGTCAACTAGTTCTAAAATCAATAAACATAAATAAACGTATGTGCTATAAATACAGCGCAAACAGAGTAAATGGGTGAATCAACTAAAATACCCACACTTTGCTGTCCCCGCAAGTGTTTGCTAAAAATACGCAAATTTACAATAAATCCATAGTTAAATACTATTCCAAACGTATTTCAAATCATAAGGCATTGTTAAAACACTGTTTATGTGTCGGAAAAGTTTATATTTATATATTTTTTTATAGTAACTCCGCATACAAAAAAAACACTCCATACAAAAAGTTCGTGTCCTGAGAGCTGTATGATCGGTGAATATTTCATTGCAAAGATTTTTTATCAATGAAACCATAGGTCAATTTTAATTGTAGAAAATGACGAATTTATTATATTTATCTTGATCAATAAAGCATAAAAATAAATCAACAGCTTTTTCCAAAAAAAATTGTTAAGTTTCTGTCCCCCGTTAAGCAACTTTCTTCCGCGTATGCTGAGTTACGTTCAAGTAATGCGTTAAGTAACACATAGATGGCTCTGCTTGCCATAGCAGCTTTACATTACGATTGGTTTTCACATCGCGCGGGCGGCGAATCTTTTGATCGTGTTCGACGAGCGGCCAGGCTGCGACCAACGTTCGAAGGGAGTGTGTACCTTTTTGTGCAGTCTACTAAGTGACCGCTTTTTCTCGAAGTAAGTAATTTATTGATTAATAATAATAGGCTTAATTTATAGTAAATAGCTAAGGTTATTGACCGAACCATCTGTTAGTTACTTTATCTAACATTCTGTGTGTGGTTTTGATAAAAGTAAATCAATTGTCTGCTGAGATACCAGTATACTGTGTTACTATGTGGGTAACTCCATAGACATTATTGGCAACTCCAGAGACATTTAGTACTTTACTTTAAATATACATCGTTAATCGTATAATAAAACTAATTAATATTATTATTATTATGAGCCTGGAATGTCCCACTGCAGGGCAAAGGCCTCCCTACCCTCATTCCATTTCTCCCTATCCTGAGCTATAACTGTCCAGTCATTCATGTAGGCGTCAAGGTCATCCCTCCATCTCCTTCTGGGCCTGCCGCGTCGTCGCTTCCTGTCTCGTGGAGTCCAGTCAGTTGTTATTTTGGCCCATAGGTCTTCCGTCATGCGACTAATGTGTCCGGCCCAGTCCCATTTAAGCTTTGCAGCTTTTCGGGTCACGTCCACGATTTTTGTCTGAGAGCGCAGTATGGTGTTACGGATGCGATCTGTCAGTTTCACGCCAAGTATACTGCGCTCCATAGCACGTTGACAAACCTCGAGAGCGGCCCTCTGCTGAACTGTCAAAGACCACGTCTGTGCGCCATACGTGAGGATGGGGAGGATGCACATGTCCAGGAGTTTTCTTTTTAAGGATAGTGGAAGGGTTCCCTTCATTAGATCCTTCATGGACCAAAAACTCTTCCAGGCGTTATCGGTGCGTCTAGCAACTTCTTGGCTCTGCCTTGCCTGGAAAGAGACAATTTGGCCCAAATATATGTACTCCTGAACATATTCCACCTCCACCCCCTCGACGTAGGTTTTGCGTTTCACGCTGTTGGTCATTAGTTTAGTCTTTGACATGTTCATCCGAAGACCGACCTCGAGGCTCGTTTTGCTCAGATCTTCGAGCATAATACGCAACCCGGAAGCCGACGAAGAGAACAGGACTATATCGTCGGCGAATCGGAGGTTGGTTAACCTCTTTTCTCCGACGACAATGCCCTCATCCGTCCAGCCTGCTGCCAGCCTTCGGAAGATCTCCTCGAGTGTGGCGGTAAAAAGCTTAGGAGATAAAGGATCACCTTGCTTAACTCCTTTTTTAATACGGAAAGATGGGCCAGTGGTGTTAAATTTTATTGCTGCAGTGCTATTTCCGTAAATGTTTTGTAAGAGCTGGATATATGTGTGGTCTATGTCGTGATTTTTAAGAGCATTAAATATTGATTGATGTGTTATGCTGTCAAACGCTTTGGAGTAGTCTACGAATGCTAAATATAAAGGAAGGTTTTAATTAGACTTAAACTAATTAGAAATACTTAAAATTATATTTGATGTGACTATTATTTTTTCAGATAAATTATTTTACACAATGGAGCGGCTAACAGTGGCTGAAAAACAAAAAAGGTACAGGGAGAGACTAAAAAAAAACACTGAAAAATATGAAGAAGCTAAAATAAAACACCGCGACCACTACCATAAAGTTAAAAGACATATTCCGATAAAAAAGAGATATTCCGCCTTGATAAGAACGATTTAGCTACGTCAATCACGAAGATATCATTAAAATCTTGCCAATACCTGGCATTTCGGAAAATGACCAATACGTAGGCTATTCAAAGCTTCGATTGACATTTTTGAAAAATAAACTGGAAGGTTCTGCTATAGTTGATTAAAATATTGAGATCTCATAACTCCTAACTTGATAGTTATATTATTATTATTATTTTACACGATAACTTTAAGTGTTTTTCAGATCTATGTCATCTTATTGTTTAGATTATTATTTAATGTCTTAGGCGTTACCCAAATTTGTCTCTGGAGTTACTGCTTGTCCCCAAATTTTGAATCAGTTTTTCAGTAGTAGCATGCTCAATTCTTAATTATTTGCCATAATTTCAGCAGTATTAAATACTATTACTTGTTAAGCATAGTGCACTATGTATATTTTGTTTTTATTAGTTTGTGACTATGTTTCATTTAAAAGTAGCCCTTCTTTCAATGTACGTCGGTAACGCTAAAGACAAAATGTTGCTTATTTCTATATTTAAAAATGTTTAATCGCAAAGACTGATTGTACCAAAAGAGTAAACAGTGTTTGAAAAATAAATATATAAAATACAATACTTTTAACTTGTTTAATTATCGATATAATAAACATTGAATGTAGGTAACGCAAAATACAGTTTATCGGGTGTGTGTGCAGTTATTTTAAAATATTGACTTATACAATCCATTATCTTCGTGGCCCTTCGAAACCATGATAGTAGATGATATTCCTAATAGATTGGCTCATTCAGAATATCGAAAATGTATAGTGATTTATTTTTCATTTTATGTTCCGAAAGTGATCCAAAGTGTGGGTAAAAAAGTTGATTCACCCAAATACCATAAATGAACAATCGCTACAGCGTCCCCCCCCCGGCCTCGGCACCTGGCTGTCGGCGTTCTTGGCGGGGCTGAGCGGCGCGGCGCGGCCCAGGTCGCACAGCCGGGAGCCCCGCTGTGCTGTGCTGTGCTAGAGCGGCGGGGGGAGACGGCACCTGGCTGTCGGCGTTCTTGGCGGGGCTGAGCGGCGCGGCGCGGCCCAGGTCGCACAGCCGGGAGCCCCGCTGTGCTGTGCTGTGCTAGAGCGGCGGGGGGAGACGGCACCTGGCTGTTGGCGTTCTTGGCGGGGCTGAGCGGCGCGGCGCGGCCCAGGTCGCACAGCCGGGAGCCCCGCTGTGCTGTGCTGTGCTAGAGCGGCGGGGGGAGACGGCACCTGGCTGTCGGCGTTCTTGGCGGGGCTGAGCGGCGCGGCGCGGCCCAGGTCGCACAGCCGGGAGCCCCGCTGTGCTGTGCTGTGCTAGAGCGGCGGGGGGAGACGGCACCTGGCTGTCGGCGTTCTTGGCGGGGCTGAGCGGCGCGGCGCGGCCCAGGTCGCACAGCCGGGAGCCCCGCTGTGCTGTGCTGTGCTAGAGCGGCGGGGGGAGACGGCACCTGGCTGTCGGCGTTCTTGGCGGGGCTGAGCGGCGCGGCGCGGCCCAGGTCGCACAGCCGGGAGCCCCGCTGTGCTGTGCTGTGCTAGAGCGGCGGGGGGAGACGGCACCTGGCTGTCGGCGTTCTTGGCGGGGCTGAGCGGCGCGGCGCGGCCCAGGTCGCACAGCCGGGAGCCCCGCTGTGCTGTGCTGTGCTAGAGCGGCGGGGGGAGACGGCACCTGGCTGTCGGCGTTCTTGGCGGGGCTGAGCGGCGCGGCGCGGCCCAGGTCGCACAGCCGGGAGCCCCGCTGTGCTGTGCTAGAGCGGCGGGGGGAGACGGCACCTGGCTGTCGGCGTTCTTGGCGGGGCTGAGCGGCGCGGCGCGGCCCAGGTCGCACAGCCGGGAGCCCCGCTGTGCTGTGCTGTGCTAGAGCGGCGGGGGGAGACGGCACCTGGCTGTCGGCGTTCTTGGCGGGGCTGAGCGGCGCGGCGCGGCCCAGGTCGCACAGCCGGGAGCCCCGCTGTGCTGTGCTGTGCTAGAGCGGCGGGGGGAGACGGCACCTGGCTGTCGGCGTTCTTGGCGGGGCTGAGCGGCGCGGCGCGGCCCAGGTCGCACAGCCGGGAGCCCCGCTGTGCTGTGCTGTGCTAGAGCGGCGGGGGGAGACGGCACCTGGCTGTCGGCGTTCTTGGCGGGGCTGAGCGGCGCGGCGCGGCCCAGGTCGCACAGCCGGGAGCCCCGCTGTGCTGTGCTGTGCTAGAGCGGCGGGGGGAGACGGCACCTGGCTGTCGGCGTTCTTGGCGGGGCTGAGCGGCGCGGCGCGGCCCAGGTCGCACAGCCGGGAGCCCCGCTGTGCTGTGCTGTGCTAGAGCGGCGGGGGGAGACGGCACCTGGCTGTCGGCGTTCTTGGCGGGGCTGAGCGGCGCGGCGCGGCCCAGGTCGCACAGCCGGGAGCCCCGCTGTGCTGTGCTGTGCTAGAGCGGCGGGGGGAGACGGCACCTGGCTGTCGGCGTTCTTGGCGGGGCTGAGCGGCGCGGCGCGGCCCAGGTCGCACAGCCGGGAGCCCCGCTGTGCTGTGCTGTGCTAGAGCGGCGGGGGGAGACGGCACCTGGCTGTCGGCGTTCTTGGCGGGGCTGAGCGGCGCGGCGCGGCCCAGGTCGCACAGCCGGGAGCCCCGCTGTGCTGTGCTGTGCTAGAGCGGCGGGGGGAGACGGCACCTGGCTGTCGGCGTTCTTGGCGGGGCTGAGCGGCGCGGCGCGGCCCAGGTCGCACAGCCGGGAGCCCCGCTGTGCTGTGCTGTGCTAGAGCGGCGGGGGGAGACGGCACCTGGCTGTCGGCGTTCTTGGCGGGGCTGAGCGGCGCGGCGCGGCCCAGGTCGCACAGCCGGGAGCCCCGCTGTGCTGTGCTGTGCTAGAGCGGTGGGGGGAGACGGCACCTGGCTGTCGGCGTTCTTGGCGGGGCTGAGCGGCGCGGCGCGGCCCAGGTCGCACAGCCGGGAGCCCCGCTGTGCTGTGCTGTGCTGTGCTAGAGCGGCGGGGGGAGACGGCACCTGGCTGTCGGCGTTCTTGGCGGGGCTGAGCGGCGCGGCGCGGCCCAGGTCGCACAGCCGGGAGCCCCGCTGTGCTGTGCTAGAGCGGCGGGGGGAGACGGCACCTGGCTGTCGGCGTTCTTGGCGGGGCTGAGCGGCGCGGCGCGGCCCAGGTCGCACAGCCGGGAGCCCGCCGTGAACGTGAACCCCACGAAGGGCAGGTGCACGCCGGAGAAGGCCGGGGACGCCGACGCCGGCGGCGCCGCCTCCGACACTCTGCAATGCATTCATTTGACTATCGAGGGTTGAATGGTCAACCCCAATAAGTGCAAAATATTATATTTCTACTTCAAAAGCCTACGTTAAAGAAAATTGTTCGCTCTTGTGTAATGTAATAAGTTAATTTGATATCAAAACACAAAAGTTTGCACACCAAATTATACAATATGTGCTTATTCTTTATTTTATTTTAGTATTAAATACCATAAAGCAGCTTGTGGGAATAATTTTTATATTTGTTTTGGTGAGACAACCACATACTTAACTGCATTTATAATCACCATTATTAACGTATGAAGAAATACTTATTTTAGTTCATAGTAAAATCCATTAAGCCCTCACCCCGCAATTTACTTTCTTTTTTTGTATAAGAGTTATATTACTACACCCACTAGAAATCACGAAAAACATAATCCAAATGTGTAATCTTACTAAATTAATACAAATTGGCACATCGTTATTTGCTATGAGTTTTTCTTATGCCAAGAAACTTTAACATTGATTATCTCAGAACTAACTTTTACCTACTTACCGGATTTCATCATTCGACCCCCGATATGATTCATAAAAACCTTGATGCATTGAAAGTTTTTGTATTAAGTACACATATTCTATGTAGTTACCGTATGTCCGTGTCGTCCACGTCGAAGTTGGAGGTGTCGGTGGGGCTCGCCACGTCGGGCACGAAGGGCGCCTGCATCTCCCGCAGCGCCTCCCACTCCAGCCCCGAGAACCAGGGGTGGCTCTGCGACACAGCCCCCGAGTGACAGTGACATTAGTACACACACACACACACACACACACACGAGACAAGCGCGGTACACAACTAGACACACATACACATTGTCTCCAGGGTGCTTATTGGCTATGACCGTTCAAACACATAACGCGACGCGTTAAAGCTATCTCCGTGGAATCGTATTCAGTATGCCATTTTGAAACCTGACAAACGCGTGAAAGCGCGATACGTGCACTTTACACTGTCAAAATGACGTGCGTCAAGAGTTTTGTCAAGTGTTTACAGCACGTTATGACGTCACACGTTTTCTGCAAGCGGCATAGCGAATCCTACTAATATTATAAACGCAAAAGTTTATGAATATTGTAATGTGTATGTTTTTTGCTCTTTCACACAAAAACTTCTCAATGAATTTTGATGAAACTTCACAATAATATAGATTACATTATCATAAAATACAACAATGCATATCCATCGTTCGGATCGTGACTTATGACCGTGAACCCATTGAGAAATTCCAAAGAAAAATGAACGAAATAATACATAGTAAATTTAAACAGTGTTGAACATTTATGTCTTCACATACTATCCTCCCCTTTTTACACAAAAATAAGAAACATAACTAAAGTATAACTGAAAATCATTCATAATCTAAGAACACACCTTGAAATCCAGCAACCCATTCTTGCCTAGTCGCGTCTCCGACGCACAGATCAGTTTCTTTATCAAATCTTTGGCTTCTTCCGACACCTGCAACAACATGGCAAATAGCATATTAGAAAATGTTAGTTATAGGCTTCGATCAAATATTACACTATAGATACACAGTCTCTACGAAAATCAAATCTCAAAAGTGTCCACTCGTCAATTCGATATTGTGTCATTTAATAATGAAGCTTAACTCTCTGCAATAGCGTTAAAAAACATTTGTGACAGTTTTTTAAAAGAAGACATATGCATCTAATAATGAACTTTAACACACTAATAGCGTTGTTCAAAGCAAGGCATATGACGGCTATTTTGGTGCGGCGATCGGGGATCTACCCTATATTTCATCGTAGGTTATAGGTATTTTTTTATGCTTTATTTATGTATAGGCTAGCATTTCACCATTATTTCAGTTATTGTTAAGTGACGATGTGGTCGAAGGTGATAAACATGCTCAGCCTAGAACGGAGCTGTCTCTCAAGAACCGCTGGAACCCCTCGATTAGCGACAGATTTTCTACTCGAGAGTGGAAGCACTTTACCATCGTACCAGCGAGGTTTTTAACGAAGTTTCCTCGTATCGGAAGTTAAGCGACCGGACGAGAGACCTGCGATGATGCTGATGGTGGCGATGGTGGCGAGTTCCTACCTGTACGGGCAGCTCGTCAGGCGGCGGGCAGCGGAAGGCGCGCGCGTGGTTCATGATCTTGCCGTACGTCTCCACCAGAGACTCCGCGTGATGCCGATGGTGGCGATGGTGGCGAGTTCCTACCTGCACGGGCAGCTCGTCAGGCGGCGGGCAGCGGAAGGCGCGCGCGTGGTTCATGATCTTGCCGTACGTCTCCACCAGAGACTCCGCGTGATGCCGATGGTGGCGATGGTGGCGAGTTCCTACCTGCACGGGCAGCTCGTCAGGCGGCGGGCAGCGGAAGGCGCGCGCGTGGTTCATGATCTTGCCGTACGTCTCCACCAGAGACTCCGCGTGATGCCGATGGTGGCGATGGTGGCGAGTTCCTACCTGCACGGGCAGCTCGTCAGGCGGCGGGCAGCGAAAGGCGCGCGCGTGGTTCATGATCTTGCCGTACGTCTCCACCAGAGACTCCGCGTGGTGCCGATGGTGGCGATGGTGGCGAGTTCCTACCTGCACGGGCAGCTCGTCAGGCGGCGGGCAGCGGAAGGCGCGCGCGTGGTTCATGATCTTGCCGTACGTCTCCACCAGAGACTCCGCGTAGAACGGCGTCTCTCCGTACAGCATTTCGTACATGCACACGCCTGCAGACCGATAAGATGCTTATAAATTGACTTATAACTTTAACATTAAACTAAACTTGTATATTATTTATATTTTCACTTATAGTGTACTTATAACTTATAACTCAAACTTAACATTACTTATAATTTGACTAATACATAACATAACCTTACTTCTAACTTATAATGTTACTTATAACGTAAAATGTAACTTAGATTACATAATACATATTTATAATCCGTGTATTTCGGTAAATGCTCTGACGATTCGTATAAAATTCTTACATTTAGATAAGGTATATATATTGTCTTTTAAGTTTATTTGTATGAGCGTCGTTCGTGAAAAAACGTGAAAAAATGTACCCGAGTAAACAATGGCTGAAACGTAAGTGTAGTATTACCCAACTGATATGGCTTACCGATGTACCTGCGCAGAAGATGAATTTTCAAAGCGTGGGAAATGCTATTGACCGCTATTGGTCGGCAGCCGCCGCCATCTTAGCGAGCTTAGAGTGAGATGGAACTAACAGCTGCAGTGTATTATGAACCTTATAATAGTGAGCTTAAGTTTTAAGCATTCCTTCGTTAATCTTCGGACCATACCATCTTTTCTACGCGAACGAAGATTCACGACGCGCCTTATAAGTTGGGTACTAATTAATAATGAACTAGTTAGTAATAACTAGTTAATTGGGTACTAGTAAATAAATATGTGGTGCATTTCTTACCTAACGACCACCAATCGCATTCGGGCCCGTACCGCCCTTGGCCGTCTTCCATCGCCTGTAATTTTAAACAAACGTTAAACTTCCGAATATTATCAGACTTTGTTCAGAAGGAGAAAATAATATATGAAAATTATTACCCTTAATATTTCAGGCGAAATATAATCTGGCGTGCCGACTGCTACGTTACTTTGGACCTAAAAGAGATACAATATAAAAGTTATTTCTCTTTATTATTTTTGGTGGAATAAGGTTGCCAACCCAAGATACAAATGCAGCAGAGTAGATACATACAAGTCATCTATGATAAAACATAAAAGGAAGATTCGTTATGCAATACTTAACTAAAAATAAATAAATAAAATAAAATTAGCCTTTATTGCTGTTAAAAACTTACAAACCATTGATTTTACTAGTTAATACAGATCTATCTTAACTTGTTAATATTTAAGTTTGTGTGTCGGCGTCCAGTTCGATAACAGCTTGTCTTTCGACATAGGCCTCCTCTAAAGATTTCCATTTCTCTCTGTTTTTTGCTACTCGGATCCATTCTGGGCCAGCCACTTTTTTGATGTCATCCTCCCATCTCTTCGTTTGTCGCCCTTTGTTCCTTTTACCATCTCTTGGGTACCACTCTGTTACAATTTTCGTCCATTTCTCTTGTTTTTCCCTTAACATATGTCCGGTCCATCTCCATTTCTGTGTTCGATATACTGATTGTGCCTGTGTGAATTGTGTTTTGTTTTTTATTTCTGTCAGTCTAACTTTGTCTTTTCTCTTCACCCCGATTACACTCCTCTCTACACTATTTTGGCATACGTTTATTTTATTTGCTAACCTTTCTGTTAATGCCCAAGTTTGGCAGCCATAGGTTAAACATGGCAGAATGCACATATTGTAAACTTTTCTTTTTGCTTTAAATGGCATGCACCTATCTTTCATAACTTCACTTAATGACCAGTATCTTTTCCATGTATTGGCTATCCTCCTATCGACTTCCTTGTGCATAGTTTTAGTATGTGATATTAACTGTCCTAAGTATATATATTCGTCTACGTATTCTATTTCCTGCATGTTTACTGTGATCTTTTGTGTATTTGGGGAGTTAGTCATAACTTTTGTTTTTGTGATGTTCATTGTTAGACCTGCTTCTGCACTCCGGTCTGATAGCTGAATGAATAGCGGAATGTCCCAGAGCATTACAACAAATGTTACAACAGCAATACTTAACTACGTCACTGTAAAAAAAATCGAGTCCAATGGACCTAGAATAATATGGGTTAAGTGACCACTGCCTTCCATAGAATGCTATAGCATAACTTGATAGAGTATTTGTCGTCTAGATTGTGAACCCATTACTACATGAATCAGGCAAATTGAAGAGAAAACATACAGTCGAATGGAGAACCTCCTTTATTGAAGTCGGGTAAAAAAGTGTGAGTCGGGCGCCGCCTAGACACGGTTACTGTAAAACTATAAAGTTGTTTATTTGGCAAACCAGCGAGCATTATGTATAATAACGATACCGTTTCTAAAATAAAACAGCGACACCGTTTGTAAAATGAAGAATTACACAATCTGCCGACGACTAAACGGCGCCGTTTGTAAAAATAAAATGACGACACCGTTTGCTAAATTACTAATTATACAATATGCCGACGACTGAACGGCGCCGTTTTTAAAATAAAATGCGACACCGTTTCTTAAATGACTTATTATACAATACGCCGACGACTGAACGGCGCCGTTTTTTAAATAAAATAACGACACCGTTTGTTAAATGACTAATTATACAATATGCCGACGGCTGAACGGCGCCGTTTGTAAAATTGGCGACAGCATATAGATTTACCTTGCCATCGTCGCCTAACCGGAGGCAGGATCCGAAGTCCGCCAGCCGGATGTGACCGCTGGCGTCCAACAGCACGTTATCCGGTTTTATGTCCCTGAAAACATATCTTTCATCAGAAAACTAACAGCGAAAGTACGAGCGCTTCCAGAAAACTGGATATATATTTTTTGTTGGTAACATAGGAAATACAAAATATTATAAGTTCCATTGATAAACTGTTCTCATTTAAGCCAATGTGTAGTTATTGTAAGGTTTCATAACAATGTCCTGTGCCAGACAATTTGGTAGCCGACGTCACGATTCATTGTTCTCGTTTATAATTCTATTTATTTTACTTTACGTAGTATCTAGTAGTATTAGTTCTATCATTCTTATACACGCAAAAGGTGTATGGAAGTGATCGCTGCAAACAAAACAGGCCGCCCATCGTACATGTGTTTATTTCTATACTTTTCTTTGCATGTCTCGGAGAGCAAGGATTATTTATTTATTTGTTTAATGATTTGGAAGAACAACAGGTTTCTAAACATGATATATACATATTGATAGTGACAAGAAGCCATTAGACATTATTAGACATTTAAACAGCATGAGCAGAAATTCCTATGAACCAACCAACAATTCAATTTATTACATACACTACAGTTTACGATACATAATATCATTGACACATGACACCGTATCTTCTATAAGTATACTTACCCCCGTATCGTTAGTTGTTACCTCCAAATCTCTTTCACTCGACCTTCGCTAAGGGACCTCGAAACTCCCCCCAAAAGTTCCTCATATTTGGTATCGTTCGTTGAACTTTCGAGGTTCCTCGGTACTACATTTTAACAAAAATCGTAGAGCAGCGGCTTCGAGGAATCCTCAAGGTACGTCGCGAGGTACCTTGAGCTGAGGTTTTTTTCCTTGGTACGAGAATTATGCTCACTAACGATACCAAAACAGGCAAGTGACGTTGAGTGGAGGAAATAAATTAACGATACGGGGGTTAGTTCCAAATGGTTATCTATCCATGTATGTAAGAAGCAATACATCTCACCTGTGCACATATCTGAGTTCGTGTACGCTCTGTATGGCGAGCACCATCTCCGCTATGTAGAACTTGGCCATGTCCTCCGGCAGACGGTCCTCGAACTTGGAGAGCAGGGTCAGCAGGTCGCCGCCGCAGTAGTAATCCATAACCAGGTACTGAAGGGAGGAAATGTGTTGTGAGAACCGGTGGTGAGGCAGCCCTAACAAAGATACATGAGAAACAGTGGCGAGGCAGGTCTAAAAGGTATATCGTGAGAAACGGTGGTGAGACAGCCCTAACAAAGATACATGAGAAACGGTGGTGAGGCAGCCCTAACAAAGATATATCATGAGAAATGGTGGTGAGACAGCCCTAACAAAGATACATGAGAAACGGTGGTGAGGCAGCCCTAACAAAGATATATCATGAGAAACGGTGGTGAGACAGCCCTAACAAAGATACATGAGAAACGGTGGTGAGGCAGGCCTAACAAAGATACATGAGAAACGGTGGTGAGACAGCCCTAACAAAGATACATGAGAAACAGTGGTGAGGCAGCCCTAACAAAGTGTATCGTGAGAAACGGTGGTGGGACAGCCCTAACAAAGATATATGAGTAACAGTGGCGATGCAGGTCTAACAAAGGTATATCATGAGAAACGGTGGTGAGACAGCCCTAACAAAGATATATGAGAAACAGTGGCGAGGCAGGTCTAACAAAGGTATATCATGAGAAACGGTGGTGAGACAGCCCTAACAAAGATACATGAGAAACGGTGGTGAGGCAGCCCTAATAAAGTGTATCGTGAGAAACGGTGGTGAGGCAGCCCTAACAAAGATATATGAGAAACAGTGGCAAGGCAGGTTTAACAAAGATATATCATGAGAAACGATGCTGAGACAGCCCTAACAAGGTAATTCGGGCCGAACTAAGGCTGAGACAATTACTTTACTATACGTAGGTTTATATTTAACTAACATTAAAATTCTTGCTGAATCCGATATATAATATTTTTACAAGTGTAATGAGCTGTCAAAATTCGATTGGATTCAATTCTAGATATCTGTAGTGCTTGGTCCAATTCCTCTTACATATCTATGGGTAAGACCCTCCAAACAAAGTAATACAAATCACTCGCATTAGACCCCGTTTTCGTCTAGTAACTATGAATACGTATAATAAACACCAAGACATATAATCCAGTACTTACATGCTACTTATCAAACACTTTTTTTGGATAAATAGCAACGTTTTCAGACAAATTTTGGATAATTTAGATTGTAATTATGTAAGTATGGAAAAAATTACAATAGTTCATTATTAACGTTTCACTAGCGTAATTCCCATTTGCCCACAGAAACTGTTTAATAAAAAAATGGGCATGGTACTCTGGGACCATGTAGCTTCTTCTTATTAGCGAAAGAATTTTCAAAAACTAATCAGAAATTCCAGAGTTTACCTACTCTCCTACAAACAAACTTTACCTCTTTATAGTATCATTGTACGCGCAGACAAAAATAGATATGAATCATACATATGCATAACAAAATACAATATTAATAACATCTAGACCACAAACTAAACAACTTAACACATACCTACCTAAAGGAATATCGTAAATAAAATACCGACACATTTACGTCAGTATTTGTGGGCTGTTAGTATCCTGTGGGATCATAATAAACGCAGGTGAAACCGGAGGCCGCAGCTAGTCTATACTATTATAAAACAGGTAACTGAACTATTTGAAAAACTGGGAACGCTTAATTAAAAGCAACTGAATCCAAAAACATCATTTTTTTAAACTTTATTAGATTAGATTTTTTTAAACTACTGAACGGATTTTGATGGGAGTACCGGCATTTAGCAGCTTTAGTTTCGAGTGAGTTAAAGGTATAGGTTACATAATTAAGACTTTTCTTTGTTATAATTGAGTATCGCGATTAACATTGCTGAGTCCGTAATTATGTCCGCGAGCTATGGAAATCGTTACACATAATGACGTCATATGTTGTGATATTCCACGCGTACGAAGTCGCGGGAATTAGCTAAGTACAGATAAGAATATACAGAATTCTCACCAAATTGTGTTCGTCTTGGAAAGCGTAGTGTAAATTCGTTATCCACCTTCTGTCTCCGAAAACTAGGACGTCTCTTTCTTCTTGAAAGCATGCAGTCTCCGCTCTCTGTTGACAATAACAAATCAAACACTATTACCCCCCATTTCTGGAACGTTTGTTGGCGTTGACAGTAGATTAAAACTATCGTTGTCTCTATCTGACAATAAACAAATGACAAGGATGGCAATAGAATTAATCTGTAGTCAAAGTTGGCTGACGTTTCAGAAACTGGGGGTTAGTAACCAACATTCTACCAATTCTACTAATATTATCAAAGCGAATTTATGTATGTTTGGTGCTTCTTCACGCTCAAACGACTGGACAAATTTCGATGAAACTTGGTATGGATGTAGCTCACACTTTGATTTAACATATTAGGTTACTTTTTATCCCGAAAATTGCAGGAGACACCGCGGAGCGAAGCTAGTATTTTGTACTATATTATTGTAAAATGTTGTGTCCGCAAATAAATGTACTTAGTTCCGTACATCTTTCATCCCTTTCTTACCTTGAGCATTTCCCACTTGTTGAGTATCTTCATGGCATACACGCGCTCGCCGGCGGCGGCGCCCCCCGCGCCCGCCGCGCTGTTCCCGCCGATATCGGCGCCCTGGACATATACAATACACGTTTGTAGGTAGAACACTTTGCGGGTCGTTGATTGGTCATTAAAATTGCGTTCCGTTTCACTCAGTTCTTGTATTTTAAAAAGCATCATAATTTTTGTCATAAACTTTCATTGTTACACTTTTTAGTACTTTAATTGAAATATTAGCTGAAGTTTCATGGAAGTTCCGTATAGACCGACACAAAAACAATATCGGATAATTAAATCTACAACTTCATGTGTCATCGTGTGCCAAACGACTGAACGGATCTTAATTTAGGTTTTTTTATTTGAAAGGCGACTTAATCGAGAGCTTTCCTAGAGAGCTATGACATAAGAAAAATCTTCAACCGTTTGAAGATTAATTAACGTCCGGTCTCTCAACCCCAAGTTACCTTTGACCAACAAGTGTATCGCTTTCATTCGTTAAGTGCAAGATAGACGCAACGATAGACTTATCTGTTGGAGTTATGAGGCTCAGAAACCAGCCATAAGTCACAGTATCTTGCAACCGCAACCTTGCTTCCTCACCTGCATAAAAGACGCCCGCACCACGCACACCTCCCCAAACGCGCCGCGCCCTATCACTTTAACCAGCTCGAAGTCCTCGCGCGACAGCCGCAACCGCTTCAGAGAAGTCACCACAGGTTTCACTGCAAACAACACAGTATCACTTGCCGTGGGCATTATGGGCATTGTTTAAATTTTCTGACGTATAGTTTTTATATCATTTCCTTAAAATATAAACCATTTTAAGAAACTAATTTGAATATTTTAGTTTTCCATGGGATTATTATTTTTAACATTTTTTTTAGATTTAGCATGCTGACGTCATCATTGGCAGAATACCATACAGCGCCGTTGCCACTGCGTGAAATTAAAAATAAGTAGATTTTTAATCTGTGAGGTTTACCTTGTTCTTAACTTTTTTTGGGTGGAAGGCTTAGATAATTTTAACATAATGCCGACGGTGACGTCATTTTGGGAAATCAAGGTCAATCATATTTATTCAAGAATATCCGACATTAGGAATTAATTTTTAATAAAAACGGTTGTTTTGTGATCAGCGAGTCTATTCCTCGAACTGGATTTGCAATCACTAACTTTAAATAAAAAAGAACAATGCCCATTGGGCATCTAGCTTAGAGTCATTCGATGAACATTCATGGTAAAGGATGCATTGGGACAAAGGGTGTTCTAGATGAGGCATAGTGGACCTTTTTATGACCCCAATAAGGTGGACTTTGGTGTGTCAGCGGTGGTGACCGAACGGCTATTGCAACAGTCTTAGATAGATAGATAGAGACCTTTATTGACAACAACACTAAGAGGCTTTGATTGAAGATGCCCCGTATCTGAAGCCTTAGTAACTTTGACCAACAGAACAGTCTACCGTTATCTCTGTCTGACACTAAACAAATGACAAAGACAGCAATACCCTTATAGGACGGTCAAAGCTTTAGAAACAGGGCATCAGAAATCAAAGCGACAAAGCGACTTAATAAATCGCTGCACATCCGTCCCCAAATTATCGCTCAGAACCGCATATTCCCCCCGTACCTCTATCCCTTTCCCCCGCTCACAAATATCTTCGGCCAGAGCGAGACACACTGCTGGCAAGCGGCTGCAATTCGGAACTCATTGAATAGCAGTTAGTGACGTCACAACTCACCATACTTAATAAAGTCGGCGACCGGCTTCTCCCGCCTCAGACTGCTGTTACAGCACTCGTCGTATAGGACTAGGAGGGCGTCCACCAGAGTCTCCACGCTGAGGCCGGGGCTGCTGGCCGGGCTGCCGCGCCCGCACGCGAACATAGACTCGAGCTGCTTGAGGCGCTTGATGCCGAGAGCTGGAAATCGCGTAACCAATATAAGTCTCACATCGTCGTTTTCAGCCAAGTCATTTCTACAGTCAGTTAACGACACGTTCGGCGTCGTGGCTGAGCACACGGACTGCTGCGCTTGGTGTCGCTGGTTCGATTCCCGCCCGGTACAAATATTTGTGCGATACACAGATGTTTGTTTTTGGTTTCGGTGTTATGTGTATGTGAAATTAATGTCTGTAAACTCTACCCACGCCACAGGAGAAATTGTAGTAAGGAGCAATTTTTTTTCAATAAATTAAAACTAACAGTTAAAGATATTTCAACTGTTTCCAGCGAACTGGGCAATTAAGATTTGTGTATTTGCGCACCAGTAGTCCAAGTTCAAGACTTTTGGCCTCGTTAGACCAGGGGGCGTATTATGAACTTATTTAAAACCAGGCAAGTGCCAGGCAATTCTTATTACGGCCGGAAAATGGCTTGTTCTTTTTCGTATTACCTACATTATGTCAAATTAAAGCTCGTAATACGATATTTTCAGCCTGTTATTAGGTCAGGTTTTGATTGTCACATGACTTTACTCACTGGCACTAGGGGCCGTATTAATAAATCAAACTTAGCATTGAGAGCTATCTTCAGTGTGCACTTGCTATTTCGTTCTATTTAATAAATACATCTTAAGTTGTAGATTAGGAACAGAAACTTACATGATATTTGGCAAATTAATAAATGACACTCAGCGGGTAAATGCTATCTGATTATGGCACAATTGACACATACAAGACAGTATCTAGTAGCCAGTGCTACATCTCAATATCCATTTATTAAATAGCAACGATTTCAAGATGTAGATTACATTTTGAGTGTGGATCAGCTGATAGCGCACTTGGTAGCGCTATTGAGGTTCATTTATTAATACGGCCCCTAGTGTCAGTCAGCCAGTCACTAGATGGCGCTGCTCTTATTCCATACAATTTCAAGTTTACGCTAACCGGATCGAGCTCGTACAGAAATTCGCAAAACTCACACTAGGCACACTGGTAGACCAGTTTACGGCGTAAACTCACTGGGATTGAGAGTTCATAATACGGCCCCAGATATTTTTGAAACTTTTTCGCGCACTTTGTCGCTTCCGGTAGCTCGCAGTAGCGGCAACGTGCAGTGCGTCCAATGACCTTGTGCTTGGACTAGTGCGCGACCACCCTTACGTAGTACCATTTACGTTACTGCAATTTTTATGTTCGACCTCATTTCTCATAATCGGTGCAGCTAAAGCGGCGATACACATAAATGCTCCAATAATCTAATATCCTACATTACCTACTTAAGTAGAATATATGGGTCAGTAAACCTAGTAAATACAAATAAGAATAATTACGGGAAACTACACAAGGATACTGTTGGTCTAGTTATTAAAATAGTGCATTTAAATGCACAATGGTGATTTGTATGCTAGGTACGGTAAACCATTTAAATAGGCGTTAATTGACATTAATTAATTTCAGACGAACTTCCGCTGCGTGTAGCCTTGCGCAATTAAGGTCTCATAAATTAAAACTGATTTCGTTAGGCAATATTTTTATAGTCAATAATGGGACAAGCAGGATTTAAATTAGATGGTAAGCGCAGACTTCGCGTAGGCCTCCCCTTATACCATGTATATTTTATAAACAAATAATTATCATACAAACTGATGTATCATCAACCCAAACACGATTATTAACATAATTCATCTCAATTATGTTAATAATCATTTATTATGACAACATTAGCATACATGGTGTGTCTAATATAGACACAAAATTATGACTAATATTTGGAATATATATTTAGCCCCATGCTGTATAAAGGTCAATATTCTGTATAGAGGTCAAAGATATTATGAAAACAAAAGCAACGAAAGTGAAGAAGTCACCATTATTGTAACAGTAAGTTTATTCTCACTACTTATTATAATAAGTCATTAATTATCATAATTTGAATACCGAAATAGTATGAATAAAGTTCACTTTCTTATTCATCTAACATGATAACATTTTAAGACTTTCTTAATATAGTTTTTGCCTTTGCTTTCAGTCTCGAATTCATTAATCTAAATGTTTGTTCGAAACTTTATCCTAGTTAATCCGCTCCACGCTCCATATGCTTTGGGCGATCATGAAAACGACGATGGACCTATGTAACAGGCACCCTTTAGCCGGAGAAACTACGTACTTTGCGTATTTTACCCCAAAAAAACCGCTCCCGTTTTGCAAAGAGAATCTCTCTTGTATACGAAATCGTCCTAAATGCGTATGACATAGAAGACACCGTAATAATAATCCATAACAAATTCTATTATCCTCAAACAAAAGACAGGAAACGCTACACCGCAATGCATTCTATATTAAAAAGGATACATTACCTTTTTAGAACAAGTATGTATTTATGTGTACCTATTAATAAACTTAGTTATACCTCATCTATACTAACACTAGCTGCGCACCGCGGTTTCACCTGCGCTATAGAATTTTCCCCACAAGAACTCTTCGTATTTTTGTGCATTTTTCGCTTGGTTCAATAGTTATTTATGGCGGAAACAAATCCAACAAACCAAAGATCATAAAATCGGTCCAGCCGTTCTTGAGTTACCAATGGTGTAACTAAGACTCTGTTTTATTTATATAAATATAAATTATTTTATTGATTATTATATTATAAAGTTGGTCTGAGTGTGATGTGTATGTGAAATTATATGTCCCGAAGCGGTACCCACGATACAGGAGCAATCCTAGTGTAGGATTACGTTTAAAAGAAAAAAATAGTTTATGAGTAAGTTACTTTGTCAGAGGTAACCACTAAGTGATCAAGATTCTGAAAATACTTTCAATAATTACAAGGCCAATTCTCCCTTAGTACTATAGGTTACGTTTTATCCAGGGAAAATACAGTTATTACGGGATAAAGGGAATTCCAAAATTGAACGCATAATTTCTGGAATGAATTCTTCCAGTAATAGGAAACAATCTTCTGTTGTAACCCAGATTACGACCCTCGTCATTTTGTATTAAGGACAATATACACTACATATTGCAGTCCACCTTTATTGTAAGGACAGCAAACACTACATAGGCTACTTTCATCCCGGAACCTCGAAAAACGCAAAAGCAGTCGCAGGACAAAGCTAAAGGATATGTGACGGTGAATCAAGAGGGTGTATAAATAAGTCGATGAATCAGTAAAGCTGTGTGCTGATTAAAATTAGCGACTTCGATTCGTAATTGGGAGCGAGGACCTTAGCGAGGACCTTAACGGTTATTATACAAATCTAATACATATTTACTGATTTTTTGATAACACAACATTATCACGCCCAGTCATTCACAAAAGTAACTGGACAAGTAAATAAAATGATGTAGTTTAAATATTATTTTTTGGACATGTTCAGTTACTCCTGAGGCCGACTGTACAAACTGTACATCCTAACTGACCACGGATCTGTTGAAACAAGTCAGTTTTACTCTTGTAATTATCATCCTACTAATTTTAATATACATACAATACATAATTTTATCCCATTGTTCCTGGGTCCATGTTATGCATGCATGTTGCTTAAGACTTTTTTGATGTGTGTATATATGAATGTTTGTCCGCAATGGACTCCTAAACTACTTAACCGATTTTAATCAAATTTGCACACAGTGTGCTACCTCCTTTTGGAAGTCTCTTAAAAATGAAATTATAAAGGAAAACTCACCCGGCACAATATTATTGGGCACAGCCACATCGGTCCCTGCATCTTCCTCGTCCGACATCTTCAATACTGTACGTACACACAGTCAATTGCACTTCATTCTCACTACACTACGAGATTCGTATAAAAACTAAATATAAGGCAGTGCTACTGTGTTGTTGTGGGTGAGCATTTGAGTTCCATTACCATGGGCCTGGAAAAAAAGGAAGGCATGTTATTTCTTATGATGTTATGTTAGTTCTTATGATGTTATGTTAGTTCTTATGATGTTATGTTAGTTCTTATGATGTTATGTTAGTTCTTATGATGTTATATTAGTTCTTATGATGTTATGTTATATCTTATGTTAAAACTGTGTTTGTTTCGTAAAGGTTTTTAAACATAGTGAGCAGTATGTACACTGTGTAGATTCTTTGGTGTTTAGGCATAATCTTATTCGTATTTAGGAGCAATGTTATTTGATAGCTATTGGTAAGATTCATAAGAAGCTCTTGGGCGCCTGATGTAGGCTGAAAAGTCATTGTCATTGAGAAACAATCAAGTGTGAGGTCTATAGTTCCTCATGCAGCATGATGAAGTGTTAATTTACCCTAGCCAGTATCTACTCATTGAGTTTGAGGTGTTCTAGTCCATTTATGACACACAAGGAGTGTATCAAACATTTATAGAGAAACATTTGCCCATTTTTGATGATCATGGTAATAAATCAGAGCTCAATATGCATACCATTTACAAGCAAATATGTCAGCGATACCAATTCTGTAGGTACAAACTTATCAACAAAGCAATTAGTCAAGTTTAACATCACAGTTGTGCATTCCTTGACTCAACATTTAAATGAATGAACATTAAACAAATGAACCGTTTTGTATGGCAGTAAATTAATATCTGCATCTTTTTGAGACCACTTAAAAGAGTGTTTGGATGACACTGGTACACAGGAAGTTGTAAGATAGTGAAGTAGCCCAAATAGAGCAGGAAGTTAAAAATGCAATAGATAAAAATGCTTAATTGTTATTCAGTTTTAAGACAAAGCCAGATAGAGTATTTTAAGTGATTTTTAAATATTGCAGACCAGTTATTTCTAAGGTGTTTATTATCTATATTATAATGACTGATGGTTTAGAATTCTGATATTGTCTGAGCATGTCACCTATCTCATATTGAAGTGAAGGTAATCAGCTACACACAGATGATAGATATGAATGAGCTTATCACTCAGCTGTTATAGTATAATATGTTTACGATAAGTGACTTTGAAACGGCCAACCAAAAGTAATTATTGATCGAACTATAGATATTTGAGGGTAAATTTATGGACACAGTGGAATTTGGACACAGGAAACTTAGCCCAAATTTCACTATTGTCTGGCGATAATCAAGCGACAAATGCTTTCTATTCGCTCATTACAAGGTTGCTGGTGTCACTCGACACCGGACCACTTTCGCAATCTTTCTATACGATCATTTAGCTGCATTTTTACTCCAGCAAATAGAATAAGAGAACCACCATGACATATCGCCAATTTCCGCATCGATACTATAAATAAACAATAACATATACTTGCGCACAGTGAGTGTACGATCCTGTTGTTACTTTTTTATTTCCATCATATTTTTATATCGCTCCTAGTTGAATACAATACCACTGAGATCTAACCTATATTTTTTCTATCGATTGTTAGGCGAAAACATAGAGATGAGTCATCGTAATCACTTCAAACTTTTTGCAATGTTAAGTACACTGTGATCACCTGTTAATTACACAACGTTTACTCGATCTAAATGGTATTTACTGGTTCATTTTGATATATTTTTCAATTCAATCGACAGCAGACATTTTACTGGAGATACAGGTGGTGTTACCAGTATTAAAATTAAAAATCAAGAATAAATAAACCCCCACAAAAGTGTAATAACCGGTTATTTCAGATGGACCACAGACGATAACTTACCGTCTTTACCGATTTATTTTTGTGAATTAGTATCGGTTTTTCATAAAATATATTTTCTTTTTTAACATTCTTATCAAATTAACCAAATAAATACATGTCCAAATACCTACAGAGTTTTAGCTGTATTACATTTTGTGCTGAAAAGGTACCTAGGTATATGTAGGTATTATTTTATTCATTTTGTTTGAAATCTGAAACGCTACAATCCGCTACATTACCATACCGACTACCGTTTGCTAAATTCAGAAGTCGTCAAACGAGGCTGACTGTACCGGATGCTTCACCCAATTCCCAATGTATTCGAATTGAATAAGGATCTTTTTATTCAAGGCCAATTACTTTGCCCCACATCTTTAAATATTAGAGTGCAATAACTTTTATTTTAATTGAATAACACGACTTAATATATTTAGTTTGAGATTCACGGTCCTAAACTCATAAATTCCAACGTAAATAGTTGTGATATTGATGGAGCGTCATTCGTACGTAATGGAGGCGATGTTCTTTTCAACAAGTTGTAATTGATTATTTCGTCGTATTTTCGAAGAAATATCACATAGAACAAGGTGTTATTGTGTATCATCGGATTGCAGTGAATGTTTTAGTGTAATTTATGGATCCCAACGTTTCAGATAAACGTTCAAACAACCTCGTTTCATTCATGGTATGTGTGACATCAAAATATTTTGGAAAGTTCATTGAATTTTACTCGTAATTTGTTGTTTTGTGCCCAAATGTGGTTAAATCTTCCAGTTAACGTCACAAACTATCCACTGTGAATGTTAACTGTTACGGGGAACGTCTCAAAGCCACGAAAACCGAAAGGCTTTGTCGCCCGCGTAATTGAGTAGCTAATCGGAAAGGTCATGCATTCATGTTCACCTTTTTGTTTCCAGAACCATGCTTGTATCGAAATAACAGTGTCTGAGGCGTGATACGCCGCTGCATACCCATTTGGAGCGGTCAAACACGCGAATGGTTTTACGGGGGCAACTGTGCGAACCTCTGTCAGATGAAGGTATGGCCTCTGATCAGCCCGTCAAGAAAAAACAGCGCATCGACGCGCCGGATATCGACGATGGCAGCGACAGGTCGACCGAAGAGGTCCTAACTGATATATTCGACTCGGAATCGCCACCGGCTGAGACCTCTGAAGAGTTCCCACGAAATGGTGAGTCCCCAGACAGTGGCACGGTCAGTGAAGACGCAGTGGACTGCTCGAGTATATTACGACTGCCTAGTGATTTGGGCGTGGACATTATACCTTCCTGCTCAAATTCTACCCCACATTGGAACTCTCAAGACGACAAGCTGCTTGCGGAACTCCGCATACTACAAGATGCCCTCGTCGGACAGTGCTTGTGTAGCTTCGACGAAAGTGTTGTCAATGGACTCTTCGACAGACAATTGAACATTGCGTCATGGCCCTTAACATGTTCTTTGACATACCTCTCAATTATGCAGCTAATGTTCGAAGTGTACCTCAAACAAAATAACTCGGGAACCATATGCTCAAAATTAATGCATGCATGCGACATATTTGTGCGTAACAGGCACGATTGGATCACAGAAGTTGTAGAATTAGCTGACCACAAAAGTAAATTCATAACGTTTGTTGCAAGCAGAGTTTTGGCTACGTTTCTAATAGTCTCCAAAGATACGGTAGATGAAAACTGGCTGCAGCAGATAGCAGAAAACATTTATCTATTTGATAGAATTAACAGAATAACCGTGCAGAAGATCAATTTCAGTCTGGATGTTATCAAGAGGATAGTAGAATGGAAAGACGTAGAGCAACATCCATTAGAAGACAGCAATGCAACTACAGGAACGGTTCAAGTGCAAGGGGATAATCCGTTTAGAAGTAGTATAGGCTATGGATCCAATGCAGATGCGCCATCGAGTTCACACAGTAGTTCACTAAACAATGCCTTTTCAAATCTGCAAACACACAGTAGTCCATCCACCTCTTCGGAGCAGAACAGGCCACAGGAGTTTAAACTGCACGAGCCAGTTTTAAAGTGTTCAAATGAAGAACAAAGAGACATGGAGCAGTCAGAATCCCCTGAACTGTCTCAGGCTAGAATAGAAAGGGTAAATGAAAATGGCTGTGTCACAGTCATGTTAACTGACTCCGAATCCTTCGACACGTCACACATAAAATGTCTGACAATTAAAACGCTAGAACACCACTGGCCGGTTCTAGTTAAAAACATGAAACTGTTATTGCTACGGTACCTGAATTTAGCGAATGCTGAAAACTGTATACTCACGTTTTTCTCCCTATGGGAAAATATCATAAGCGTCAAAGCGAATCTCTCTGTAATAGACACGAAGCCTTTCTACGCAGACTTGCAAAGCTTTGTTGATTTGTTGAGAAACACTGTGATGCCAAGTCTCATATACACACAGTTGTTGACTTTATTCAATGAAGTTCTGTGTTACGGATCTACCCTAGCCCTCCAAGACATTTTGCCTGAAGAGATATGCTGTCTGGCTCACTCAATAGTGAGATTCGTCAAAGACTTCAGGCTCCTTAGTGATGTAAGAGTTCAAAGCAGTAGAAGTGGGTTCGGCTTTCTTGGGCACGATTGCCAGATCGTCAGAGACTACTCCTTAGGCCCAGAAGTAGTGCCTATATCATCCTCCATACAACTGGTTGATCAGAGTTATGGGGAAGACGAAAATGACGAATCCTTTCAGTCTGGCAGCGAAGTGGACAAAACCATGTTGCAGAGAATGTCTTTACTTGTTCTGAAATCAGTAGCGGTGACTGTGAAAGAAATGAGATGCGATTCTTCAGATAGCTCCATTGATTCTTCCGATTACAATGCTATACAAGACATGCAAATAGTAGAAAGGTCAATACGAGACGTCCTCAAAAAGCTTGATGTTTTTATACGTAACAGCTTGGAGTTCCATCCAGAAACGCCGTTCACAAAAATGCTCATACACTTGTTCAGCGAACAAGACGACTACTTGATAGAATCTATGGTGTGCACTTTAGATATAACAGTTGGGATTGTATATAGAAATTCAGTGTATCCGGATTTGATACCGATGCTGAATCCGATATCGTCGTTTATTGAGTTTTTGAAGGTAGTTTCGCATGATAGCGAAGTTTTACTCGACTATTTAGTAAGCAACGAGACTTGCTTTCTGCTATATCTGCTCAGGTTTTTGAAGTATGTGAGACGGCACTGGCCCAAGTTCCTTGAGACATGTCAGCAGACAGACTCGGGCAGTAATCGAGGTCTCGACGACACAATGAGAGTGCTGATAAGGCTGCGACTACAGATCAGCAGACTGGTCTCAAAATCTTTATTCCCTTACAATATCAGCCCAGTATTGAGACTGCTGGAGGTTTGCGAGAGTTTGTATGAAGGCAATGAGTTTAGTTGAATATTTGTATTCATTTAACCCCACCATAGTATATCAAGTTTAAGATTTGAAAGTACTTTTTTGTAGCGGAAAGCGTTTCCCGTTTTTCAATAAAAAATTTAAAGTCTTCTCTACACTGGCGCTAAATTATCTGTCGATAATATCGCGGCGTTTTCCGTTCATCCGTCCCGTACTTCCACACAGTTGTTTTTTTTCTCATCCGATATTTTACAACGTGCCTCTAGCCAAATTACGTCATACTAGCTTTATTAACGCAGTTTTGTAAGATAACACGAATCCTAACACAAAATGTAAAGTCACAGGACCCAGTGTAGTACTTCTATCATAGCGTTATATTCGCAGCAGTGTTTAAAGTGTTAAGTAAAAGCATTTATTGTAAAATTTATTAAATCGCACTTTTACAAGTCAAACAGCTAATTCTCGTTAACAAAGAGAATCATAAAAACAAAGTATGATAAATTAAATTAAACCGTAATTGATTCTGGTTTGAGTTTGAAAGATCTTACGTGTCCTAATACGAAATGTCCTAAAAAGATATCTCTATAACGAACGCCTTCATTATGATTGACTATACGCGCCTGTGTGGGATAGCCCTAAGATTATTTGTAAATAGCTGTTCTAGGCTTTAAAAAGTCTTCTTTTGAGAGGCTATTGTATATTATTACAGTTGATCTGGTTGTCTAATTGGGTTGAGAAATGTATATTTTTATGTACCTATAGCGATATTCTTAGCATTTAGTTAACCAACTAACTTGACAGAAATAGTTTGACTGCCTACAATGTGAATATTCACAATGATGCGCGTGTGCTAGTATATTAGGTAATGCTGTAACTGAAATCACACTTTTTTTGTATTTTTTTTTGATCTGGTGATCTTTGTTTCTGTCTAAGCACAGTCGCTAGTTTGTATGTAAAACAATAATTAAGCAATATAGTTAATTTGTGTAAAGACTATTATTCAACATTCCAAACCTATGCTTACAATGTAGATAATTTAGTGCTATCTTAGTTAATTTATTAATTTTAGTGGTAATATTTGCACTTTACTGTCTTCCATAAAGTAACTGAATTCCTGTAACCATGAATTGTTTATTAGATTCCGGGAGTAGAAAAATATTAATTTTTAAAATACTGCTCTGTTTTTAGTAGGTATATTAGTTTTTTAGGTAACCTATATTCTTATACAAAGTGCATTTTTGGAGTGGTTAGTGGTTACACTAATATTTTTTTATAAAAATAAAAAAGAATTAAAATGTGCCTTACCTAATCAACCTGAGGTGCTTACAAATGAATAGTAATAACATGTACTGTATTTATTGCACAAATGTGTATTTTTAATAATTAGTATTAAAATAAAAAATATTTGTATATTTTTTTTAAGATTTGCGTAACTTAGATCGGTTATCGGACTTTATTTACTGAATATCGGTATTCAGTTTAATTAGATTTTAGCATTAACTTATTTTAGATTTAGTTGCATATTTTGGTTGTATTATACATAATTATAATACTTATAATAATGCGGGTCTAATAATGTTTTAACGATTTTTTTTACTAAATTATATTTCATGCCACAGTACTGTACATAAAATGCCATCAATTACCATTTTGTTAGTAAATATAATCAGTATTAATACAATATTTTAATTTATATCGTTTTAAATGTAATAACATAAATGGTGCTTAGTAAACTTATATTTTATTTCTGTAATATTCTCGTTAAATACATTATTCAATAAAATTATCCATCTACCTAGGTACATAATACATAGGTATACTAGTACCCAACTTATAAGGCGCGTCGTGAAACTTCGTTCGCGCAGAAAAGAAAGTATGGTCCGAAGATTAACGAAAGAATGCTTAAAACTTACAATCAACCTAAGATCACTATTATAAGGTTCATAATACACTGCAGCTGTTAGTTCCATCTCACTCTAAGCTCGCTAAGATGGCGGCGGCTGCCGACCATTATTAGCGGTCAATAGTATTTCCCGCGCTTTGAAAATTCATCTGCGCAGGTACATCGGTAAGCCATATCAGTTGGGTAATACTGTAACACTTTATTTGTATTTATTTTTGATGTGATGTCTATTTTATAATAGCTCCTACTAGGTATATCTAATTCGGTATATCTATATAATAATATACCAATACCGGAGTTGAAATATTTTTTCTTATAAAAATTGTTGTCCATATTATATTGTATAAGTTTAGTAAGCAACAAGCTTATCAACTATTACGGAATCTTTAATATTAATAAATATTAGCTCTTTATAGAACGACAATAGACTGTTATGTAGGTAAATGTAAGATGTCCAATTTGTTACTTCCATTTATGACATAAGGTGTTTTATATATACTTTAGTAGGTATATTGTCATTGGATGTTATTGTTATGTGTAATTGAATCTCAAAATCATAGAAATTGGTCAGGGTATAAATTAAATGAATAAATGAGACCATTTTCCAAAATAACAAACGTTTTATCAATAGTATGATTGTATTGATAGGTAAATTTCTTAAAATTATTTTCTAAATTTAAGAAATAGTTGATTTAACAAAGCGATTGCTTCTTTAGTATTGCACTATCACAAATATTTCATAACTAGGAACAATGATAAACATTTTTTTTCATGCTGACACTCTTTTCAAATTTAGGTCTTTATATTCGTTTATTGCAATACCTCATTATGAAAATATTACAAAATCTAAAAAAAAACAGTCTTGCCATATAAATGTTGTCAGATGTAAGCTGCTTACATAAATGATAGTTTTGTTACTTACCTTGTTTGGCTATAGATTTATTTGGTGTAATGTAAACGCAGTTGCCATGTGTCAACAATGGGAATTACCCTGTTCAAAGACGCCATGGTTATTTATATTATGTTTGAGCAATAGGATAATGTCGGGTCTACAAATAAATTGGCATTTTTTTCATGAATAAATATTGTCTACCATTACGTTGTAAATCTTCAACTTTAAGTCTATGGCATTACACTGTTTTAATAAAAAAAATTAACTTGGGATTTCGTCGGGACGTATGTTTTTTTTGGCAACTGCAAGTACCTATTTCTAGTTATATGAAAGAGAAATTCAACATTTTGTAAGTACATAAGTTAAGCTAAGCTCTTGTTATTAGGTAACATAATTTAAAATAAATAACGACATTAAAACGAAATATTTTTGTACATGATGATAATAATACCTTTTATTTTGCCCGAATCCAACTTTTGAATTTCTATGGCGAAGTCGATAGGATTGCCATTGAGCTTTTGTTTACAAGTTCTTCATTATGTTTCCTTATAAAAGACAAACTTTAACCAAAGTAAGCGCATTTGGGTAAGTTTCTTCTTGCCAGTTCAATAGGCTAGACTAGTCTAAAAACGTAAGTCCCGCAAACAGTAAAGTAATCAGTCGTGAGTTTGTACAAGACCATTTTGAAAGTTAGTTGCGCTAAATTCCAATTTACAGGTTCGTAGGGTTGGTTAAAAATTAAAAAAAAACAACTACGTATCACCAATCTATATTATCATAATTTACAACGTAATAAAATACAGATATCCATGTATCCAGGATTCATACAAATTCCCTTCCATGTCCTATGCTTTTGACTTGGATGATGTTCTTTTCAACTATTTTTGAAATACATGTGTTTTAAAATGCTAGTTCAACTATCTTTGAAATTCATTGCGTTTTAGTATAGTGAGATAGTGAGTGATCGCGCCGTTTAGAACTACACTAGCGCTCGTCTGGTCAGCGGCGGCTGAAAATATAACTAATCCGTGTACTAGGAACGGACCCAGCCAGATAGCCGTCTACGGACCAAGTAGTTATTTTTTTTATAATTAAGATTTGGAAACCAGTAGGGATACTGTCAAATAGTATTCATAAAAATGCATACTTACTTTTAAGTGCTATATTAATTTGGCGCTTTCCGAACAATTTATTAGATGACAACACTTTCGATTCACATTCTTAAAATTGCGTACCCTAATAAAATGTACTTAATCTCAATTTAGATTTAAATTTTATTCCTATACCAAAGTGAAGCGGCTTGTAAATAATTGTAGACAACTCGACAAAAATAAATCAAAAAGTTGGTGTGCCGCTTTTATGCTATATATAATTTATAGTTTTTTACTGTAATATCTACTAATTTGATTTGATATTTTTTTACTTGAAAGTAAACATGACTATTTGTGAAGTATCCTTAGTGGTAGTAGTTTTTTAATTATTGTTGTAACTATATTCGGATTCCTAATTTCATGAAGTTAAAGTCGGCTCGTCTGGCGTAGGGGCTGAGCAATCGGACTGCTGCGCTAAGGGTCGCGGGTTCGATTCCCGCCTGGAACAAATATTTGTGCGATCCACAAATAATTGTTTCTGGTCTGGGTGTGATGTGCATGTGAAATTGTTTGTAAGCGGTACCCACGATACAGGAGCAATCCTAGTGTGGGGCTACGTGTTTTAATAAAGAGAAAGAGAAGAGTCTCTCTCATCTCACTCATTTCGTCTCATTTAGATTGTTAATTTGATTCCATGAGATTAGGAATAAGTGATAGTGTTGAACGCGGGACTAAAATCATTCTTACCAACTCGATTCTAATTTCGATGACAAACATCGTTTTGTTGAACAATCTAATGATAGGTAATATTATTACACTTTACTATTGATATTTCCAAGTTTTATATTTTTTCAAATCACATTATAATGAATAAGTATACATATTTTTGTTGTAATTTATTGAATAAAATATGAACCATACTTCTAATTCATGCGTCATAATTATAATAATAATCAATTTCAACAATAAAATAATGACACTTCCAGATTAAGAATATAAATTACATTAAATTTCCAACAGCTTAATTATTCAGTAAATATGTTAACAATAGAATAATATCATATTTAATCATTTATGGCTACTTTGAACTGCATTTATGTGCGTCTGGAAGCGGCATTATACCTATCTACACATAATACATTCACATCATAGATACTTACTTTAAACATAGAGTGATATTCATAAACATTCAACATGTAGCAAAACACATAATTTCAGACTAACAAGAGGTAAAATCGATAAATGATACACATTAAAATTAAATTCCGAATTGCATTCTTGTGTCGTGGCATGGCGTCGGCGCGGCGCGGCATTGAGCATTCACAAAAATGTACGTAGTAACCAAAATAATAAGTAACATACATTTACAGATTGGAATAGGACATGAAATCATACAGAGTAAATCCAAATTCTGTCACAAAGTCTGATCGTGACATGGCGTAAAGCATTTATAGGCATTCGCCAATTGGTAATTACCAAAACATTAATAGATAAGAGATACAATTGAATATTAATTATTAAAACATTCGTAAATCTGAAATCACATTGTCGCGTGTTGCGCTTTGACTTGTGCCCATTTAGGATTGTCTATGGTTACAAGATAGATTGATTACGGCAGTTTAATGTAATTTGTGCCGTCGCGTCGACGCCATACCACGACACAATAACTTGGAATATACGGTCTGGACTCGGGTCAGAAACCATTCAATGTCTAAAAATATTGGCTTATTCCACTATTCAACCCCTGGAAATCTCCTTTAGGGAGGAAATATTCCCTCAGTTCGAATCGTATGCGACTGAATTAAAATACATGAACAGAATTAATCCACAGTAGCGCATGAAATGTTGCACAAGATACGTAAAACATGTCAGACAAGAAACCCATGTGGCTGGGGCCACGACGCGTAGTATGCGTAGGTGGGAACGTGCGTAATAATATTATGCCACTATTACTTAGCGTCGAGTTACTAAATCAATTTCTGATAGTCAATGAGAGGTCAATGAGGTCAATCCCAATAACACATTACAGTTTAATTAAGTTCCGATTCGCTCGACAGATGGAGCTAAACTATGTGATTACGCCAACAAAGTAATACAAACAAACTACAAAGAATGAGTATGTGACGAAGCCATTCGAGTTGAAATTGGTGACGACGAAATGACTTTATTCACGACGATCAGACAGACAAATAGTGCAACACCACATATGATTATGATTAACGATGACATTTTAAGGCTGCCGCATACTACAGACGCAAAGCATTGCAAAATTGCGCAAAATAAAATAAGAATCGCGGCCTGCATGTAGCGTGCGATAGTTCATACAAAATGTAGTTCACACGAAAGTAATGTGGGAAGATTTCTGTTATGCGATACCTAGTGTGCTTCAGCCTATAAAACCCCTTCGTCTCATGACTTCGCCCATATACTCCCCTCCCATACCCATCTAAGTTTCTATTCCTACAAATTCTACAAACTCACGAAGTACCTATACGAACACCGTTATCTTTATACTACGTTTGACACAAGGAATCATAGACAATAGAGCGGCTTTATTTACAAAAATAGTTCTTTTCAAAACGGACAGTTAAGTCTAGGACCTCCATTACATAGTTTCACTACCTACTCAATTGACTTTAAAATTATTGTTTTGTAACATTTATGAATATCTTAAACACTTCAGCGTACAAAAAAAAACAAATTACATCTAAATTACACTTTATACTTAGCACTATACCTATTGGTAAACAACTTGACTCGCACGCGACACGTGTTACGCTAAATTAAAAATAAATAAAACAAAATAAACATGGAACAAAACAAATCTCGAGTTTACACGCTAGAGGGAGCTATAGGTAACAAATATCGCGATTAAAAAAAAACACAAAAACAACACTTAAAAGTATTCAGGTATCGTAATCCTCGTCGATCTGTAGATTGCCGGAGTTCAGGCTGTCAATGTCTATTGGAATCTGCTGGGCCGGCTTAGACTCTACCTTTTTCACTTCCATTTTGTTTTTGGTGTTCTGTCGACTCAAATGTTTAGTTCTGTCGTGCTTGGGTACGCTCACGACGTTAGCCGCGCCCGCTGTCGCATCCAGCACCTTTATCTCCGGCCTAGCCAAGTTCTTCGAGAAGTCGATGTTGATGACTGGAGTGATGGGCGTGCGAGGTAGGGAAGGTAGCGAGTTGTGCCTCTCAAAAGCTGGCTTCGGCACCGCATCCATAATGCGGAGGGGCTCGACTAGGCTCAAACTCTTGTAGCTGGTGGACGGCTGCGGCGTGGAGTAGGTAGGGTTGAGTTGGATCACGCTCCGGTGCGGCGCTTCGTCCACCAACGTCTCGTGGTAGAAGTTGGCCGTCCGGACCGGCCTCGTCTCCTTCTTGGACAGGTCTATGGCCGCATCGGGCTCCAGCTTCAGCGGCGACACAGTCATGTCGCTATGCGTCAAGATTTTCTGCTTGATTTTGGCCAGGACGGGCGACATGACCGAGGTGCCGGGCGGAATGGGGTCGAAGGTGACCGAGGTGCCGGGCGTGTCCGGCTCCAGTTTGAGCGTCTTGTTGGGTGTCTCCGGGCCGTCGGAGAGGGCTCGCTTGAGCTGGTCCCGGGTGCACACGCCGGCCGGGGGCGCGGGGAGCGGTTCCCCGCCGCTGGAGCTGCCCGAGTCCTCGCGCAGCACCCTGCGCGGCGCGGGCGCTGCGGCTTCCGCGAACCTGCAACGCGATATTGTATTTTTAAGGTGACTGCTTAAGACTTCTTTCACTTTAGACCGGAGACGAGAGCAGATTTTGATTGTTTTAAGGAATTTTGGATAATTGAAGTAAGGTTAATTTTCCAATTTATTTCCATCAAAATCAACGAAATAGTCGAACAAACAAACCCTGAGGCAGACTAATTTAATTTTGATAATATGATTTCCTTTTTTGTAATAAACTGAAGACTACAGTCAAATAATAAGATAATTATAACTCGAACTCTGTTAAAGAACAACCACTTGTGCAAATAAGATATATTTTTTAAATATCGCTTATCTATCTATGTAATGTACGAAACTACGAAGTGGTAGGTATACTTACTTACTTAATGTACTTAATTATGGAATATAGGATTGAGACTATATAATTTATAACTTTTTAATGATGTGGGCCGAAAACCGGAACGAATATGGCATGAATCATATAAAACAGTGCATAAAACAAAGTAGTGTTAGTTACACCATTTATAACTCGAGAACGGCTGGACCGATTTTTATAATCTTTGCTTTGTTGAAAGCGTCTCTGTTCCGAATACCAGAATAAATAATATAGCATGGGAAAAAATCACGGAAAAGGGAATTATTAGATTTTGGTAATGGCTTGACAGTTGTCAGGATAGGTCTGTCGGGCTAGCTTGTAATATACAAGATAAGCTGCAATTATGATTAACATTTAATCATTACCTTGAAGAAGAGTTAGGAGAAGTCTCCGCGCTCATCAGTTCCTTTTCCTCAGCCGCTGATACATCTGGTATATTCTTGACCTGAAATCGTACAAATATCATGATAACTTAATCATCATCATCATCATCAGCCTGGAGACGTCCACTGCTGAACACAGGCCTCCCCCTTAGACCGCCACACCGAACGACAATTTGCCACTTGCATCCACCGGTTGCCTGCGACTCTTTTGATGACTAAATCACCCACCTATATACTTTATGGCATCGTCTAACTAAGATAGATATAACTCTTTACTAACAACAAACTGTATACCATAACACATAGAAAACAAAAAACTTAATACATAATAGGTTAGTGACAATTATAGCTTATCACTCAAAGCGATCTCTACCATGCAACATTTGGACGAACAAGATAGACAGCATAAATAGGGTTGAGTTGTTTGCAACAGTGTCAAACATACATACATACCTACATTCTAAAAATTACACAAATACGGGTTTAATAATACACTTGTGATATGTACTAAAATGATGATCTATATCTTATTAGAAAGTCCTCCTGATTATTTGTTTTCGGAACTTGTACAGTCTACAGTTTTTTTGGGTGCTCTTATTGCGAAGTTTCGACGTACGAGCGACGTTCACTCACCAAATCCCTCAGGAAGTCGAATCTCGCCTCAGCCAGGATGCACTGCTTCACGTGCGAAGGGGACAGTGTCTTGGCGTTCCGCGTCGACGTCACAGTCAGCGCCTTCCCCAGCAGGGACTCCACAAACAACTCGAGGGTGCGAGGTGTTACCACAATACGACCGGTTAAAGATTATCAACAATGCGGTGGATCTGTCTATTGAACTACTTAGGCAAAAGTTTGTAAGTGTGTTTGTATGCTTATTACTTCTTTGCCCTCAAACGGCTGGAACATGTTTGATGAAATTTGGTATGGAGGTAGCTAACACTAACAAAAGAGGGATTTATTCCACACACACATGCTACTTTTTATTTCTGAAACAGCGGGTATCGTAGCTTGTCTATCTACATTAATTGTCTATCATCATTTGCCGGAGTCTGCATTAACCGATAGCTATAACCTGGGAGTCTTCAAGTCACGAGTGAACAGGTTACTGCTAGGTAAGCCTGCACCCTCGTAGACGACTTATCCTTAACATCAGGCAAGATAATGGTCAGATGCGAAACCATATTTATACAATTTTGAGCACACATCTCTCCTACTCTTCCACATCCATAGTCTATTCTAACATTATAAATGCGGAAGTTAATCTGTATGTTGGTAAGTTACTTATGTTTTAATGTCTAAAACGCCGAACATACCTCAATGAAATTTGCTAAGGTAATAATTCCCTGCGCATAGAATACAAAATAATGACATTCCTGTGTGAGCATTTTATTTTAAACATGCATTTACACATAATTATATTTTATGTTTGTATTCATAGTCCTAGCTACACAGGGAATGTGTTAAAACTAACCATTACATGGTAAAAATACTATTTACTTAGTTTTAAGGATGACCTTGGACTGATCTACGTATAATACGGCACACATACACACATCATACATAATATTATTAGCTAATATGTGTCAAGCAGAACTAAAATCAAATACAATGTCCAAAGCAAACTGCTATATGCTAGAATATGTAGATACCTAACCAAATCAGTACATTATTAGTCATGCATTATTTATGATGCCATCTCAGAACATAAACAACATTCTTTGTTACAATTAATGTTTTTTATCAGCTGTTGCCAATGACTGTTCATGGTTATATTTTTGTTGCCCGTGGCTTTGCTTGTTGTTTGTATTTTCATTTATATTAGTAAGTACCTAATGGAAATGGTTTTCAATCAAATCCCGGAACCCTATTGCCTATTGTGAAAAGATGTTTCTTAAATAAATTTAGACGTAAGTCTAGAGTGAACACTCCATGCTCAAAAGGTATGCAAAACCACGGCAGAGAGAGACAACATGCTTGAATGTCATACAAACCCACATCATGCTATCTCGCTTTAGTTAAGTGTCCCTTGTTTTAGGGTATTCGATATTCTGTGACATGAGATAAACAATTTCTACCTATTCTTATTTTTTTCTTTCTTACATTACATTTATTACCTTGGAATTGGTTTAGTAGTTCTTTCATGATGACAAAACTACAGAACAAATAACTTGCAGATGAATACAAATTGTCATAATGTGTTAACCTCTCCACTGCTGCAATTCCTTACACAATAGATTTTCAATTCTGTCTGTGCCTTGGCAAGATCCTTGACAAAGCACGGGAGAGATTAATCCAGGGGTTATAGTCTACTTTAAGCCTATCAACATCTAGAGCCTGGTTCAAATTAGTATAGAAAAATGCATATAATGTTATCAAAATGCCTAAGCTATGGCATGATTCAATAAGATTAATATTTCAATAATATACAAAACTGTTTCGATACAGTATTATAAAATAACATTTGAAAACACCCATTTCAGGTTTATAGCTTAATTTTCAACCAACAAATTGTCTATAAAATGTTGAAGTGATAACTAAACTTACATGGTTACATAAACCCATGTGTGTATCTTAGGGATTTTTATAGTTGTAATGCTAGAGTATAGCACGATATCGTGACCTAACGCTAATATAAATATTAAAGAAAACATTAATGGCCTGTATGTATGTTAATACTGGCAATTACTATCAACAACAAATAAAAATATAATGGTTTGTTTATCTAGGAGAGTATCGACGCAAAATTGAAATCTCCATTGAAAAGGATATAGATTATGATGGGGACAGCCTGTGCGACTTTCCCGACCTCCTCGTCAGTCTGCATTATCTTCTTGATTCGCCCCTACAAACAAACAATGTCATAGTATCACTAATCTGAAAATTTTTGACGAAAACAACGCACAATTAATAGTGTTTGGATGCGTTTTGGTGCGCTTTTCAACTTACGGCTGGGAACCTGGCATTGTATTTTCTCTTTTTCGAAGGCATCGTCACAATCCGTTCACTTTAACACCAATTAAAAGATAAAATTAGTTCACTTTGCCATTGAAGTGTATCACTTCTCGCGCATTTTTGAGGTTATAAAAGGGAGACGTCCGCAGCCTACTTCATTTATATACGAATCTGACAGTTCAGCCGTCATTTTATGTCAGGAATTTTTTACTTACTTGTTTTCTGTTGGATATGGTTTCGCACGGTTTTTGCATTTAGCCACTGTCAAGTATTAAAATATTTTATTATTTCTTAGTTTCATAACAGGAAAGTCATAGTATTAAAGTAGTCCTCGAGGTCAAGTAGTCAAGTCAATTATTTACATAGTCAAAGTCACGATTCAGTAAAGTGTTGAATATGCTTTACTGAATCTTCCTGGGAGTTTTGGAAAAAATGCTAAGTGACACGCTGTTTGGGTTTATATCATTTGCCCACACTCGTGCACGTTAACGAACACTCAATGACTAATCATTTTAACGGCTCGTTTGGCGTAGTGGTTGAACAATCGGACTGCTGCGCTAGGTGTTGCGGGTTCGATTTCCGCCTGGGACAAATATTTGTGCAATCCACAAATATTTGTCTCTGGCCTGGGTATAATGTGTATGTACATACCAGGGATGTTACGGAGCTTCGACTCCGAATCCGATACGTCGGAACTTCCGATTGATATTGCACCTCCGGTTCCGACTTCGGATCCGAAACATTTCAATCGGAGGTTTGAATCGGAGGTCAAAGCATAGGTATTGGATAGCGGGGCTGCGCGAGCGCGGCGGGCGGCGCGGCGGTCAGCAAGTATAAACAGGTTTATGCAAGTCGCGCGGGCCGAATCCCTCCCCACGCCCTGCACCTACGTGCTTTCTTTTCTATCTTCGATAACCTACTCACTCATTCGCTTGTTATTACGCGACGATTATGTTTTGATTTGTGCGGGTGGCGGCGTTTTTTGATTTGAACAATGAAGCCCAAAACTAGTGTGATTTGGAATCACTTCATTGAAGTTAATCAGATACGGCAAAGTGTAAACTTTGTGAGAAGATATATTCACGAAAGGGAGGAACGACTACTTAGTTAAAAGGTCACTTAAAGTCTGTGCATGCTACTGAATACGAAGAACTAATTAGTCATTCTTTCATTTTCATTCATAAGTTTATTGATTTTTGATTTAATTTAGATCTGTTACTGAAAACGTGAATAATAATCTTTAATATTAAATAAGCTGATTATACCCAAATGTATGGTTTGTACAACTTTATTTTATTAGGCCAGCCCTTAACACTTAAATCTCATCCGCCACCGACTCCGACTCCGCTTCCGACTCCGACTCCGACTCCGACTCCGACTCCGGCTCCGACTCCGGCTCCGACAAACCAAATTTAAAAACTCCGACTCTGACTTCGGTTCCGATTAAACCACCTCCGTAACATCTCTGGTACATACCTATGTGAAATTATAAGTTTGTAAGCTGGACCCACGATACAGGAGCAATCCCAGTGCGGGAGTTTTGGCGGGAATCCGAAAGTTAGACGTTGTTGGTTTTGTATTATGTTCTCAAACTTGTGTTTCTTCGAGTGTTAATGTGTAATATTGGTGGAATGTTAATCATTAAGTGTTCGTTAACTTGCACGAGTGTAGGCGAATGATATAAACACAAAAAAAATGGGTGCGTGTACTTATGTACGCGCGTGAGAAGTTATACTTCTTTAATATTTTAAAAATAAATTTAATAATAAATTCAAAAATCAAATTTAAGGTTGGTCATTTTTTAAATATTTTTATTGATTTCTTAATTTAATATTCACTTTTCATTTTTATCAAAAAGTTTTCATTAAATTTATTTAGTTATTTTTATAAATATTTATTATTTATTCAATCGTACCAACATGCGCGACTAATATCGAGGTTCAATTCCTATTTTGTTGGTAGCTTTTTTTTCGAGACTTAATGAGCGGTTAAGCAGACGGCTTCATACTGTTAATTTTGTGTCACAGGTGCGCGCGCATCTTAAAATTTCTCTCTCATCATTTTTTCATAACGCGCCTAACTTCATACTGTTAATTTTGTGTCACAGGTGCGCGCGCATCAAAGTTTCACTCTCATCATTTTTTCATAACGCGCCTAACTTCATACTGTTAATTTTGTGTTACAGGTGCGCGCGCATCTTAAAATTTCACTCTCATCATTTTTTCATAACGCGCCTAAAGAAGTATAACTTCAAAAACGTGTCATTTCGCATTTTTTCCAAAACTCCCAGGAAGTTTCAGTAAAGCATCCACTACTTTACTGAATCGTGACTTTAACGATGTACTTATATACTTGACACTGGCTACATGCACAAACCGTGCGAAGCCATTACTAAAACAAAAAAAAAACTCCATAATATGGTAGAATAAATAATTATTGTCATTGACAACACCTACCATTCCTGCCAATCAAAGTCATACATACCTACTGACTGAAAAAAAATCATAATCAAACAAAATGGCGACGTTATCGAAGTGCGTTCTGTTCGAATTATCCATATAATTATCTATATTAATTTGAAATAACTATAATTCTTGAATTCTTGCAGTAATTCTCTAATGTGAAACTATTTTTGCTGTTATTTGCTGTATTTTAACAGTCAAAATCCGTTTATTTTCTACGTAGTTGTCGACGACATTTTTGTGTTTATTTTCTGTAATCCACAAAATCATCTACTCCCTCCTCGTTACACACGAGTTCTAACATTATTATATTAATATCCCATGATCTGCAAGTAAACAGTAAAATAACCTAGTCAAGTTAAAAATTATTAAAACTTCCCTTGATTTTTCAGTTTGCTGCCTGCTCCAACGCAGCAGGTCTGGGATAGAGATGACGAGTTGAAAGCTAAGAGAGTAGGGAGTGCGCTGGTGGTCTCTCAGACTAGTATCCCGCCCTACGGCCAGAGGAAAGGATGGGTTCCACGAACAGACGAGGATTTCGGAGGTTGGTTCGCAAACCCACACTGGGATTTCGGATTCATACCTGCTTGGAATGCAGACATTATTGTATATTATCAACAAGCTATCCCTACTCACCCTAATTCCGATTTTCAGATGGTGGGGCGTTCCCCGAGATCCATGTGGCTCAGTACCCCCTGGGCATGGGTGCTCGTGGCAAGGAGAGCACGTCCAACGCCCTCGCCGTCCAGTTGGACGAGTCTGGAAGAGTCAAGTACTCGGCGATCGCTCGCCAGGGGCATAGTGCTGATAAGGTCATTCTACAAAAGTTCTATTGTCTTGTAACTATTGCTCAGAATAGCTAATAGCTCATATTATCTGTCCATAAACAAGATTTAGACACTTGTGGCTGTAGCATGATCAATGTTATTATGGTTGTTTTTATGTTTCTCTTGATGGGACTCAATAATGTAATGCAATATAGATTACAGACAGACAAGCATGCCTGTAACAATAGTCGGCAAAAACAACAAAAATCTTTGTAGAATTAAATAAAACAATATAACTGCACAAAGCTAATCAACACCCTTGATTTTCAGATAATCTATACAAAACTGACAGATCTGCTCCCGTCAGAAGTCCTGGCAGAGGAAGACCCAACGTTGCAAAAGCCTGACGATGAAGACATTCAAGACACCACCGAGAAGACCAAGCTTGCATTGGAGAAGCTGACAAATGCTAAGATATCAGCCGCAATGCCCGTCAAAGCAGCACCGAAATCTGTGAGTTGATATTCAAGCAGGAATTATTCAGCTTTTTATGAAATGCTAACCTGAATTATTTTATTGCAATTAAACATAATAAATTAAATAAAAGAGGACCTTATTATGGTTTGGTTTTGAAAAAAGTTTTTACACAATTAGACAGGCCTTCGAAATAATACTTAATTTGAGCGTCCAGCATTTACACCTGACTGTTCATTGCAGTCAATTCTAAACCTACTTTTAATACAGTTAAAGTTAAATACTCATTGGTACATCTATCATGTTTGAAGCTGATTGATTGATAAACATGCTACTACAGGTATAAATCATCCGTCATAATGAAATAGGGTTCTCGTAAGAACCCAGAACATGTTACCAATGTCTCTGATAGTGCTCTACTTCCACAGGCTCCAGCGCAATATATCAGATACACACCGGCGCAGCAAGGCAATGCTTTCAACTCGGGCGCTAAGCAGAGGGTCATCAGGTCAGTGGAGTTTTGTTTGATTTACAATTACTGTTTAATTTACCCCCAGTTTCTGGAACGTTTGTTGGCTTTGACAGTAGATTAAAACTATCGTTGTCTCTATCTGACAATAAACAAATGACAAGGATGGCAATAGAATTAATCTGTAGTCAAAGTTGGCTGACGTTTCAGAAACCAGCTGTGTATGTATCATACTTTATGTTTTTATGATTCTCTATGTTAACGAGAATTAGCTGTTTGACTTGTTGAAAAGTGCGATTTAATTGCCTATTTACAATAAATGCTTTGACTTTGACTTTATTAACTTGCCACTCCTCTATTGCTTAACCATTCCATGTCACACTAGCGGTAAAGAGCATGAAGTAATTAAAATGTTTGGATTATGCTTGGGCCACTATCCCTGCGGTCATTCATAGCTTTAATTAGTCAGACATAGCATTGTCCCCAATATGTTTGCACAAAACAGAATTACTATAAAATCTCATCAGGTTTTTATCTCTTTCAGGATGGTGGAAGCGCAGATAGACCCCATGGAGCCCCCTCGCTTCCAGATCAACAAGAAGATCCCCCGCGCCGCGCCCTCTCCCCCCGCGCCCGTGCTGCACTCCCCTCCGCGCAGGGTGTCGGTCAAGCAGCAGAGGGACTGGAAGGTACCCCCGTGTGTCAGCCACTGGAAGAACGCTAAAGGTAATGTAGAAGAGAGTCCCAAGAGATGAAGAAAGAGTGCATAATGGATGAATGTCAGAAGTTACTTCTCTTAACGATAAAAAAACTTTCTCCTTAATGATTTGGATTTGTCCTACTGATATCATATGATAACAAGCGCGATCAAAGGCTTCATATGTGTTCTGAAGCACGGACTGGTAGATATCTGCAAATAACTTATGAAAAGTCATTGGCTAAGGATAAAACCCCGTATTGTTGGATTATAAAGCATCCAATTTCATGTTGGACCACCATCTCTTGAATCTCTGCATTGAAAGCTAGCTATAGTAAAACAACAGCAAATTAACCCCTCCTCTCCTACAGGATACACCATCCCGCTGGACAAGCGTCTAGCGGCAGACGGCCGGGGTCTGCAGCAAGTCCACATCAATGAGAACTTCTCCAAGCTGGCGGAGGCTCTCTACATCGCTGACAGGAAGGCTAGGGAAGCGGTCGAGGCGAGGGCGCAGCTCGAGAGGAGATTGGCGCAGAGGGAGAAAGAGAAGAAAGAGGAGCATCTGAGGGTGTTGGCGCAGAGGGCGAGAGATCACAGGGCTGGTGAGTTCTAGATATATGTCACGGTGATATTGTTAACTGGCTTCTGCCCGTGAAGACTATTTTATAGTTCAACCCAATAAAACATAATCTATGTCCAATTCTGTAAAGCAAGTTAGTTCAATATACCTATCTTGGATTTGAACTTGCAACTGTCTCGCTAGAAAAGCTAGAAACTGCCTAGAAATCGATATTCTTTCTACAAAAATGACAAGATATAAACCCTGTCCTATGAAAACCTTGTGACACATAAACCCTCTATAAACAAACCCCTTCTTATTTTGTTTGTCCCACCAAGCTATCACTGCATAAGATACATACCACCACAATGTAACCCCATTTAGACTCAGCTTCTGCCTTTGCTCCTCCATCTGCCGGCAATTATTCCTTATTCGCCCTACTTCCACTCTGCCCGCTCAACTGTGCCCGCTCCAAACTGTGCCCATGGGATGAGTTGACCTATTCGTGAATTTTAAGAGGTGCAGAGTCTGAGGCAGGGACATGAGAAGTTACATTCTCGCCCTGCCCACTGCTGGGACTGCTGAGTGTAACCTCCGGGTAACAGGCATCCGGCTGCCGGAGGAGGATGCACCCAGCACCGAGCTGGACGAGTCGGGGCTGACGGCGGCCGAGCGGGACAAGCTGCGCGCGGAGCGACACAAGGAGCGCCAGCGGGAGAGGAATATAGCTAGGGCTGCGCCAGACAAGAGGTGATATAACTAAAAAAAGGATTTCAAAAATCACGCTAATTTGTCATATTGTTTTGATTCTTTATATATAATAATTATGTGCAAAGTTACAAATAATTCAGACGGGTGGAAGTGAGTAAAAATTGAATTAAAAGATTCTATTCTGTGGGATTTGCGTAGTTGGTGACTAATCAAAGTCCAGAACAAAGAAAATTACATACTGATTTTTTTTTTCTTTTCCAATCTGCAATCACTATGACTTTTATCAGATTTGCTGTGGGAGATTTGTTGATATAGTAGAGTGTGTTCTCCAGTGAGAACATCTCCTCATTTTATTTATTTGGCACTGTCATACATGTCATACAATTAAAAAAATATAGGTAGTACATACATAAATAACAAATCATGAAATTCATGGTCACATAGTTCATGACTCTAACAAGGATTCCCCTACTACAGAATGTACACCCTACAAAACTACGACGACCACAAACACCTAGACTCAAAGAAAGTATTTTAAAAACCATTTCCTGCTACTAACTCATATACTGGATCTCATATGATGGAAGTTGATTCGACTCTATCACTGATCAAAACCATCCGTTGTTGTGTTGACAAATTTTCTCATCGCAGATCGAAATTGGTGAACCGCGAGCGCGACATATCGGAGCAGATCGCTCTCGGCATGCCTGCGAAGGCGAGCCAGGGCGGAGAGGCCATGTTCGACCAGCGGCTGTTCAACACTAGCAAAGGAATGGACAGCGGTGAGCTAGATATATATACTCTTTATTGAAACACCACAGAACTAAGAACCACATGCACCTCCGTCATCATAGTCTAGTAAATGTTAAAGCTTGAATTTCTACCTTTAACTAGACACTTATTGTTATATATGGATCTTTTCTAGACTAGAATAGATCCATAGATAACAATTGGATGGCTTAGTTCTAAAAGTCACTAAGTCCCAATTTTGCTGTTTTGATCTTACTCTTGTTTCTCTAAAATGACTCTAAGTGCGTTTTTCCCGGTGCCTAAAATCTCTAACTCCATTCAGTTCGGTTCATAACGTAACTAAGTGACTTTTAGAACTAGGCCCTCCAATTAGTGTCACAATGGATGGTGTTATCGCTCAAAGCGATCTCTCCCAGGCAACAGTGCATGGACAGGAATAACGAGAAGTGTCTCAGTATAATGCAAGATAAAGTAAAGTCAACAAAGTAAGTTGCCAAGCGTCATCATCATCAGTGGTGTGCTGATTCATTCATCATCGTCATCATCAATCCCTATCCGCCCACGGCTGAGCACGGATCCACCACTGTGCCAGGTTTGGATTGGTGGACTACATGCCTCGCACATGATGTGGAATTTATATTGTTTTATACTCCCAGTTTCAAGTTAAAACCATGTAGTAGAAGTGAAAAATAAAGATACTTATCTGAAACCTCAAGTTAACATACTTAATACATTCCTACACAGACCTACTTGCCGAGTTTTATCAAAGTCCCGGTGTTAGAGATGAGAATTCTTTCAAATCAAGGTGCTGTGACATGACGTCACTACAAATGTGTCATAATGCCATGCCCGTGTTAATATTCTCACCGTCTCGTCCAGGTTACGGAGATGACGAAGCGTACAATGTGTACGACAAGCCGTGGCGCAACCAGGACAACGTGGGCGCGCACATCTACCGCCCCTCGCGGAACCAGGACAAGGACAACTACGGGGATCTCGAGTCCCTGGCCAACAACAGGAGGTGAGCTCTTGTACCTAGTGGCGGTGGCTTCCCAACGAGTCACACCAGATTCTGTCACAGTGTGACTCGTTGGGAATTTTTTCCCATCGAGTTACTCTTTAACGCAAGTGTGACACGTTGGGAGTGCCTGTAGTAAAACGGTGTCTTTAGCTGCGCCCCGCGGTTTCACCCGCGTTTGGATAATATACGACACATCTTTTTGTATTGTAGCCTATGTGTTATTCTGATATATATAAGCTATAATATTGTGAAGTTTCATCAAAATCCATTCAGTAGTTTATGGCTGAAGGAGCTACAAACATACTTACAAACTTTCCATTTTGTAATATTAGTAGGAGTTAGTCTTCGATCAATAATCTACTGGATTAAAGTTAAACAGCCTTAAAAACAGCCAGTGAAATAAGAGCACAGACAAAAGGTGTGGTCTTATTGGAGTTAAGTTTTGAGGTCGCGTAATTGACATAGGACTTAACCATAATGGACAGAAATGAAGTTGATTATTATTTAAATACTGTTATACCGTTGCAATATTTTTGTATTTCTAAAAGTTAGTAAACTCAAGCCACTTTTCATTGCTGTGTTTGGATGCATCGCTTAATCTAGTACATCATTGATCGAAGCCTGTAATACACTTATCGGTTAAGTTAACCGAAAGCGGGCGTAAGTGGTTTCACAGCTGTGTTGTGTATTCTTGTTATTTGCCGTTGGATTAATTAAATAACTCAGTACTATTTCCTCCTCTCGTCTCGTCAGATTCGTGGCGGACAAGGAGTTTGCGGGCACGAGCAGCGCCGCGTCCCGCGCCGGCCCCGTGCAGTTCGAGAAGGCGCCCGAGAAGCGGAACGCCTCTAGCAGGGACGAGCCGGTGAGTATTCTGTGGTCTCACGCTGGTCTTTTGTAGTCTCACACTGTATTTTGTGGTCTCACACTGCCTTTTGTGGTCTCACACTGCCTTTTGTGGTCTCACACTGCCTTTTTCCAGTCTTAAATTCATTTTATTGTCTCACACGGCCCATATTTCGGCCCCATCTGCTAGCTCACGCACGTAGATACATCTCTCTCTAACCCCGTCCCCTCTCAGTCCCGCAGCAGCAGCAGCCAGCAGCCGGAGGCGGACGACCCGTTCGGGCTGGACCAGTTCCTCTCGGAGGCCAAGCGCGCCGACAAGCCGTCGGGGCGCCGCCACCACGACTCGGCCTCCGCGCGCCACACGCACTACAAGAAGCGCCGGGACTAGCCGCGGTGAGTGTGGGTTAGATATGTAGGTGGGTGTAGGCAGTTCCTCTCGGAGGCCAGGCGCGCCGACAAACCACTAATTGCCGGGGGTTTCCCAACGAGTCACACCAGATCCGGTCACAGTGTGACTCATTGGGAGTTTTTTCCCATCGAGTTAAACTTTGGGAATGTTGCCCATTGGTAGCGGTCTGTTAGATTAAGTTTATTTAGTTTTAGTTTTTAGTTATCATTTTATTTTTATATTATATTACCTAATGATTTGTTGAAATACATTTTTATAAAACTTGAAATAAAAAATATCAGTTTATAAATATAATTTATTTACACCGCCAACTTCGGACTCTCCATTATCTCTCTCCATCCAACCAAAGGTTGACTGGAAGAGATCATTTCTAGCGATAAGTCCGCCCATTGTACTTTAGAGTTAGATGAAGCTCCTTCTGTAATACCTTGTGTATTTTTACAACCGGTGTACAATGTACATACAATAAAGCATTTTCTATTGTATGTATTCTATTCTAATATTCCTATTTTTTTTTGTTTCAGATTGGTGGTTATTATGTACAGAAGTATACATATTTTTGTATTGTAAGCGGACAATCAGTGCTGTATCTGTATAGAACTCTAGGTAGGTTTGTTCAGGGTTGAATACCGCATGGAACCGAGTGCGGGAATGTGCGGCCCGAGCTCCTCATTGCATCTCGCTCTAGCGAAGCACGTCTCTCGGTGACAGAACGGGACGGAGATACGGAAAGTGCGATTAGACGCGAGTTGATTATGTATCAGTAACCCTAGTATGAGTTTTTACTAGCTCGACATAGTACGCGTCAAATAGCGCTTTTGTATGAAGATCCTGTACAACGCCTCTACCGGCACGTTTATGAACGAAAAGTCTTCATACAAAGAGCTAGTTGACGCGTACTACGTCGTAGATCGACGTAAAAATTCATACTCGGGGCACAGTTTTTTTTAAACATACATTAATTACATAATTCTAAATAGTGTGCCGATCATTCCTAAACCATGGCCTTCTTTTTTAATGTATTAGGATAACTGTTTTGTATTATAATAATTGTTGCAAACCACAATACACACGTCAGAACAATGGTTGTAATATTGAAGACGAGAATTCCAATCAAATAAATTAAGATTAATAGTATTGTTGTTTTTTTTACGTCTAGCAATTACCTAAATTTTAAAAACATCTGGTTAACTCTGGTCTAAACTTTAGTGGTAAGATGGATAAGTGTTATATTATGTGTCCAGACAGGATAAGTTTCATAAGGTCTAACGCGGGCCATGCATCGTGGCACGTTGCGTTGTCATGTCGGTAAGTTTTTACGACGCTCGTCGTAGATTGACACGTCACGACGTCGCGTCGTATAGTGTATATGTGTACGAGCCCTTAGGACAGTTTCCATTTGATAGCTATTGCTATATCAAGTATTGGTATTTAATACCTTATTTATAGCCTATTATCTGAATATAATAATATAGTGTATGGTCTATGCCTGTTCTTTTTAGGGATCTTATAACTAGGCCAAAATAAATAAAATAACATGTTATTACAAATACAATTTATTCAGCAAGTCACTAGGTCAATAGTTAATATAAACGCAACACTTAAAACAATCTTAAGTCTTTGTACAAGGCAATTTCTTGTTAACAATATCGTAACTACCTCTGATATGCGAAAATTTATAATTAAAATATTTACTATAGAATTTTCACTATGTCCATGCACACTAGTGACAACCACTGAAACTGTGTTCAACTTCATGACTTCATATTAAGTGAAAATTAAATTACAAATTGTAAATTTCACAAAACAAATCCTGTTCAATTTTCCTACAGTTTTGTTTTACATTCATAAGCAGAGTAGACTAAACAAAACTTAGACATAAGATATATATTTTATGAAGATCAGTTGAGACGGGCATAGACAAAAGCAAATAAATAGAAAATCAAATAACTGCGGTTACTATACTAGGGACAAATGTCATCGTGCAAAATTCTAGATTGCAAGTTTTGTTACCAGACCAAACTTAGTTTTAGTTTGTGGCCATTCTAACATAAAATATTGGTGCACTTGTAATATTACGAATTTATTAATTTTCGCATATCCTACCTCCTTTCTTTTACCACTGACCGTTAGTTTACATTTTATAACAACTATAATTTGATTTAATCTACAAAAAAAAACTTGTCAGCAGATAATTATGGAAAATAAGCGAAAATATAATTGAGTATTCCTAAATAAATGGTTGGATTATTGTATAAATAATATTATTAAAATCTCGTAAGTACGTAACGTTGTGAAAACGTTTGAGCTTTTGCAGGAATGTGAATTAAAAGTAAATGTACAATGAAAAAAAAAATACATGATTCATATTATTGTAATCTACAACATCTTCAATGTTCATTTTCGTGACTATTCTGCAAAATAAATGCCATAAAACGACTTAGTTATTTTTAAAAAGGTGCTCGGGAAAAAGTGGCAACAATGTGCCATATTTTGGCCTAGCACTGTACTCTAACTAAAAGCTATAAAAGTGTAAAATGAGAAATAATACTTTTAGAATAAACAAATACGCAATTGTAAACTAAAACAAATGTTTAACCCACTTTCATTGTAAGATCTTGAGACGTCTACAAACAGGCAAAACACGTTGGAAAGTGGAAAGCTAATTCTACATTTGGTGCGAAACATAAAAAAAAAAACAATAACTCACTCATACGGTGCGGTGATAAATGCATTAAAAATAAACGGACAAAGACGCAAGACACCTAACTAAAGGTATAGAACGAGACACGAAATGGAGGTTCTCAAAGCCAGTCTTACTGATGACGATTCTATGTGATTCCTAGGAAGCCATTTTCGTACCGTTAGGTTAGTGTAATTTAAGACGTAACTTATCGCGGAAAGACAACTGGGCCCAAGTCGGCTATTTGGCAACACTTTGCGATTGAAAAGAATGAAATCAATATACAACGTTAATTTTGGCTAAAGTCAGTAGTCTGATAGATTATTATCAATCGTAACTTCATTGAATTTTAATTGTCTCGTTTTCAAATTCTGAAAGTCATAGAGCTCTAGCTTCTAGCTACCACGACATATTCCATAGATTCCATAGACAATTAGCTATGGAATAGCTGTCAAAAAATTAGTGGACTATAGATTTTTGCCAAGATTGAAATGCAATTATCTATCTATGTATATCTGTGAAATGTCACAATGTTAACAGGCTACCGAAAGTGTCAAAAGTAACCATAATGGCTGAAATCATTGATAATCCATAATCAATTCAAATAGCCGACTTGGGGCCTGGACGAGTAAATGCTCCACACGTGCGATTATAACGGCCGATTATATCGCAGGCGTTTTTGCGATTCCCCTTCGTGTAGGACGCGTGCGATTTACACATTGCTAGTACGACGTTAGAAATATCGGATGATAGAAGAGTAATAATCCTATATGGAAGAAAGAATAATGAGTGTCTCTCTCTCTCTGAGCTCTTCTTTATGGAAGATGTGTGGCTAGGACGGAGGACTCATTCTCGGGAATAACGCTTCGATATTATCGACAGTTATATTGCACCTGTGTGGGGGAGCCCCTATGACTGATCTCACATGGCCTTTTGCATGTATCTAGCATAAAGTTTCATCTAAGAAAAGAAAGTCACCTATAAAGATGCAAGTGCGATTAGTTTCGCATCTAGAGAGACGCGACCGCTTAGTCGCTCGAGCGACGAGCTAGATGCGCACGCGATATCAGGCCTTATGTGGTCAGCCTAAGGCTCAGAATAGCTACATACTGTTACTACTGTCGCTAACTACTTTCGTTGTTTTGAAACTTAAAAGCCGATATTACATTAAACTTTCATGATAATAATTTGAAATAACAAAACCAAACTAAAGTGCCGAAAATAAAATTTTGGAAATTGAATGAAATTCAGATGACCGCGAAAGTTATTTATTCAATTAGCTTTCTTCTCGAGGTAAGTACAGGTGACCAACCATCACGGTGGCTAATTTTAAAACTACAACCAACATTCTACAAACACTTTTGCAGCATTAGGAATTTGATTTCACACCAACCGTCGTGGTGTCTGGACCCTGACTTCCTCTTCCACTAATATAGACTTTTAAATACAGTTCTTTCTATTAAATATTATATGCTATGCTCACAATGCATATGAAAATGGATAGATTCATCGTTGCTTCAAGTACGAAAGGAAAGGCTGTCTACTTTCACTCTCGCGCATGTTTGTTATTTTATTTTTCGTTGTTCGTGTCGATTCCAGGAATATATATCCTTTGTACATTTAGAAGCCGTTATTATTGTTATTTGCAATAGAGATTAATTTTATTTGATCGAAAAATTTCCTTTTGTTGTAGGTATTCCACATATTTTAACCTTTTGTCCCCCAAGCTAGCCAAAACGAGTCCTCCACGCCATGCTACAATCCACTAACAATTTTTTTGAAACAGTCATCGAACGATGACCTGTCGTACAGAGCAAGTTTTGCTTTGTCATGTATTGATGACAAAATGTTAAACCGTGTTGAAACTATTTGACGTTAGAATCAATTCGATTGTCTACCCATATCTACCTCTAACTTTTAATTTCACTTCATTGTTATTTTGTTCGAGCATTATCTATGGTGGCGCCATCTAACTTGACAGAAGTCATGCCCAGTTTCTGAATTAGTTAACTTTGACCGACCGATAAGTCTATCTTTGTCTCTATCTGGCACTAAACAAATGACAGAGACAGCGATACACTATAATTTAACTGGGAATTAAAGGAATAGCCTGATGACTGACAACATAATTGCCACCATATTAGTAAATCTGGATTGAATATCGTTTCCATGAAGTAAGGGTCCAGACAAGCGTCCCTACCGGGCTTAGTCGGCCTTCCTAGGCCTTCGCTTGCGGACCTCGCCGGACTTCCCCTCGGGCGCTGCGTCGGCGTCCCCGGGGGCGGAGTCTCCGCTGCCGGCCTGCTTATCCTCCTCTGATGTCTGAAACAGATACGGTCTCGTATTGCTTGGCAAACAGTAATAGCATGAAACCCGCCTTAGCAGAAGATTGAGAGTTCGAATGAAGTTATATGCGGATTTCCATCGCCGCGTGCTTCGGAGTGCGCGTTAAGCCGCCGCTTCCGGTTGTTATTGAGCGATAGCGGTCGTTAAGCCACGTCAGATCCAAGGCCGGATAAAGTCTGACACTATAGTCTAACACCACCACATACGACAAACAACAGGATATACGAAGATATAGTGCGACAAGAATCTTTTCACGCGTGAGTGACTGTACGTACAGGGAGGGCGCTGTAGTCGCTGATCTGCTCAGATTATTCATCCAATAGATATGACATTTAACAGAGAAGAAAAGAGACAAGTGTATACAAATAGACAAAGGAGTAAGTAGGATAGTAAGATGATGTTGTCTTTGTCGGCGTATGCATTAATTTATTGCTGTGCTGCAGAAGCAAACCAATCTTGATATTATAGAATGTCGCACGAATGATTGGAGCACCACCTAAATAACGTGTATTAATGTTAGCCGATTTATCAGTTGCAGCATAGGTGTCCCTTTCGGGTATACGCTTTTGTCAAGTCTATTGATACACGTTTAAGCTGATCTGTTGTCAATGCTTGTCAGTGTTACAAGATGACGGTGGAGTTTTGGCGGGAATCCGATAGTGAGACATTGTTGGTTTTGTATTATTTTCTCAAACTTGTCTTTCTTCGAGTGTTAATGTGTAATATTGGTGGAATATTAATCATTAAGTGTTCGTTAACGTACACGAGTGTGGGCAAATGATATAAAGACACTGGCTATATGCACAAACCGTGCGAAGCCATTACTAAAAAAAAAAAGGAAAAAAGATGACGGTGTTAGTTCCGATTTTGGCCACGCGCCAAAAGAACCTTGTCGCACTATATGTGTTGTGGTAAGTAATAAATGACGTACGTCACTGGCGGAATTCTTCTCGGCATCACTGTCACCTTCGTTCTCTGCGTCATCCACGATATCCTCGTTCAGTATTTCCTGAAAACGCAACAGATAAAGTATATTGCCGTCATGGGTTGCGATAGAAGTAAAGTTAAATGTTTATGTATGTTATAACTAAGAGAAATTCCTATATTATACGCCGTGAAATCGCCGCGAACACGCGACGAATACGTTGCGTAATCGCAGTCTCCGCGATGTATTCGTTTCAAGATGCTCGCAAACCGTTAGTGTGATACCAGCCTAAAACTCTGAAACTACTGGACGGATTTTGATGAGAGTTTCGGCATTTGGCACCTTTTGTTTCGAGCAAGTTAACGGTAGACGTTTCATAACTAAGCGACGACTTTTACAATACAGCTTAAAAGTGGGTATCGCGTCCTTCCTATTCCTTAGTACCTATTCCTGGAGTTGGCATAATGACGTCACACGTTTTCATATTCCACGCGTACAAAGTCGCGGGAATTAGCTAGTAAACTATAAAAACAAAAGGGCCATGATATGGGCCTGGTCCGAAGCCCTACCTGGTCGTCGTCGGACTTCTCCTTGGCGTCGTGGTCTCCGCGCGCGAGGCGGTCGGCCTCCGCCCGCGGCACGAAGCCCGGCTCGGGGCGCCGCGGCGGGTACAGGAGGTCGATCAGGCACACCAACGCCTGGGAACAGGGAGTGAGAGTTGATGGACGAAACTTGACATTGAAAACGTCAATGTCAAAGTCAAATCATTTATTGTGAATAGGCAATAAAATCGCACTTTTACAAGTCAACCACGTCAATCTAATTAACAAATTAATCACATCATAAAAAAACAAAGTAAGAATAGAAAAGAAATGAGAAAATGTCAATGAAACAATTTGAGAAATTCTTTGAACATCCTTTTATCAAACTCAAACCATAATCAATTACTGTTTAATTTAATTTATCATACTTTATCTTTTTATGGTTCTCTTTGTTAACGAGAATTATTAGCTATTTGACTTGTAAAAGTGCGATTTAATTGCCTATTTACAATAAATGATTTGACTTTGACATTGAGAAAAAATGACATCCCCGTAGTGTCTTGGTGCTGTCTTCTCTAACGGGCGTATTCCAAAGCACTGGTAGAGTCAACAGAGTTTCCTTTCCCTGTCCGAGATTCAATCCTGGACCAGTGCTTGAAAGGAAAACCATCCTTTTTCGAACTCAAACCATAATTATTATACTTAGTTTTCTTTTATGGTTTTATTAATTTGTTAATTAGATTGAAGTGTTTGATTTGTAAAAGTGCGATATTATTGTGTTGGCAAAAACTAGCCTTTGAATTATATATATAGAGCTCCGAATATAGAAGTCTATGTCTAATCCTGACACGACAATATTTCAACCGAAATAACCCGTTTCGTTTGACCCTAAAAATGGATTGTGATATCAATCCCAGATAGCGAAATTTGGATTGGATAGATTATTAATTTCGGTCGTAAGTGAACACAAAAAGAGTCATGCACTCACCAATCCCAGTATGGCTCCGATGAAGATGGTGGCGATCGCGAAGATGAGGTAGGAGCCCCAGGTGGGTAGCCCGTACGTCTCCATCAGCATGTTGTGGACGCTCTGCAACAATGGTAACCATTAATTTAGAGACAATGTCATGAAGACTGTTAAGCAATGCTCCAAGCCTTGTCTAGAATTTAGATGTAAGTCGAGCGATTTAATTGGTAAATTCAAGCTATCGCCAAGGAAACCCACGCATTGAAAATATTGCATGCGCAAACCCAATCCCCAATAACCATATCACAGTAAAAAATCTACAATTATGTGTGAAATTAAGTCATAGATGCAGGGCAGACGGTTCACAGCCATCACTGTTGTATTGAAAAAGCATTAAAATTACTGCACAATCATTTTCCCAGCTATAAATGATAAAAGCAGACAAAGAAAAACATTTATGACAACAACATTGACCACATTTTTAGAATCGTTTACTAGCAAAATACGTTGCGCCGTCGTTGAGGATACAAAAAAAACCGAAATAGAATTTAAAAGTAATTTAATTCTATTAAAATTATTACAATTTAATTATAATTAAGATGCGCGACGATCGTTCAATGTAAGAACCGAAAGTGTCGAATACAATAAAAGAATCCCTAACATTATATTTGGTTACAATGAAATCGATGAGTCGACAGTCACACGGTGCCTCACGGTGGCATCTTCTCACGGGCGGTCGGTAGATCTTGCGCAACGGCGTAGCGTTCCTCGTAGCGCTTGGTAGGTATGTGTCATCGGTTCCCGTACTATGTAATTACTTAACACCTCCCTCCGCAAGATCAGCAACTATTTGGAGACTTTCGTCGAGAATAGTGCGGATAGAGACGTAGGATCTCTGGGGCTGCTATCTTTGATTTCTAGAGAAGTTGGTTCTTCACACTTCTTCTTATAAGTGTCATCTCCAGTTGGTGATACGTTGCAATCTTCATGTTGTACTTGTAGTTTAATTTTTCGGCGTATAAGTATGATGACGATAACAAGTGCAGATGCACCGAGTAGACTGTAGATGGGTATAGTTGTGTGGTATACTGTACCCATATTTGGTGAATTCAGAATTACTGGTTCCTGTAGAGCTATTCTAGCGTTACTTGAATGCAAGTGGCTCAAGTCAATGGTGTTCAGCTTTATGATCCTCTTCACTGGTGCTTTATTAGAGTCTTCTTCATTAATTGTAAAGTCCATAAGTTTCAAAATCTGTCCTTTAACCCGATCGTCATGGTTACTCGCGGTGAACATTGGAGTTTGAAGCACGCATCCTTTAGGTATGATGGCTATGTAGCTTCCTTCTAGCATTCTATATTGGTCTTGAGAACAGGTCAGGCGAACTTTCGTTGGGGTAGGAAAGCTCAGGACGTAGTGATGGTCGTCCAACTGTTCCATGGCTTCTGAAGACAGGATAACTGGAGTGAATCTGCAGGACTCGTGGATCCGCTGCTGGAGTATCAGGTGCTGGATACAATTTGACTGCTCTGCATGGTGGCGGCTTGGCTTGTCCTCGCAAAGGTGACCGTGACTATACTTCGGACATTCTGTCTCTATATACAATAGATCTTTCTCGTGAATTGCTACAAAAGGATAGGTTGGAAGTAGGATTTTATTTTCACGATTCGGGGCTAAGGATAATCTATATAAAATGTAACTGCTAGGATGGACAATAGGAAATTGGATGACCAAGATTATATCATTACCCTTATAATAATATCCTAATTTTAAAATATCAAAATACTCCCTAAAATTAATGTCTAAGATTTCTTCCTTTTTGTATAAGGTTCCTAATCTCCTAGTCATACTTCCGTAAGTGTCATAATTAAAAATAGAATGGTGAATACTTTTGGCTTTAATAAATGCCATCAGATTCTGAAGTCTGGAAAATTCCCTAGATAAGTTATCTATGTTGTCTCCTAGTATAATGAGCAACTGAGCTAAGTGAAAATACCTAATCATATCTGTTTCATGCTTGACATCGCTTTCTAATATAGAATTAATTATTTTTTCGATTTTACTTTGATTTTCTACTATTATATCTGTAACGTTTGAACTACGTGATACCCACTGCTTGCTCAAACTTATTTGATGATTTATTTCGATTGCTAAATTATTTTCATTTTGTTTTAAAACTGCAATGGCATTGTCGTACTTTAATGCATCAGTATAGTCTAAATTACCAGAAATACTTTTTATTACGGAACCAAGGCCGTCTATGAGGCCTCTCTTGACGCGTTTAACCTCAAACGTAGCTAGTTGTTCAGAAATATCGTTCAATTTACTTTCTAGGTACTTGACATGGGGTGCATATAGAGAAGAAGTTTTGTTGTTTAACTGTGGGATAAGGTCTTCTAACTGAAGTCTAACGGACTCTAACCTACTTTGCACACTATCAAGACTTATAGTCTGGACAAAGGAATGGAAATGAGAAATAACTCTGGTGGGTCCTAGGTTGAAAGGCAGAATACCTGGTCCGTCTTTTAGGCTTTCAAGTGTTATCTCGTCTGCTCGGGCCATCTTCAGGACGTGGGCCCACATTAGAAGGACCACTATTATCCGTGTCCTGTAACAAACGAGCACTGTTAGGTACCCGTTTCAAACGCGATTTAGGTACGGGTCCCTTTTTCTTTCTTGTATAGATATGAATCGGTAGATCTGCTAATACCGTATCATGCGTATAGCGTGCTGCTAATTTTTGTCTGTTGGCTAAGGGGTTTCTAACAAAGACAGCTTGTTCGGGGGTGTAACTACTTTCAGGTTCACGATTTTTATTGGCATTCTCTGTTATTTCAGTGCGGCGATGAAAGGCAGTTTCATTAATAATATCGTAAACCTTCATCATTCGCTTACGGTGATCTTGAATATACTCTTGTAATAGATGTTCAGTTATATTCATATCCAAAGGATCACGTGGATCTAAATGACCGGTTATTATGTCGATTGGTCTGCATTTAGTAAAGCTGTGGATCGAGCTGTTATATGCTATTACAGCGTATGTCATGAGATGTGCAACCGCTTCATCTCGCCGTTCCAATTTCAAAATACGTAAGTGCTCAAGTAGAGTAGAATGAAGTCGTTCTACCATACCATTTTCATTAGGGGTATTCGGACACGTTTTATGATGATGAATTTTGTGCAACCTGGTGAATTCTGAGAACAACTGATTTGTAAATTCGGGGCCGTTATCTGTGATAATTGTCAAAGCGATACCGTGATGAGAAGAGAACTTTAATAATGCCTGGACCACACTTACTGCTGTGGCATCTCTTAAATAATACGCCTGCGCATATTTCGAGAACGCATCAATTATTGTAAGATACTTGTTACTGTCCACGCTAAGTAGGTCTAAATGTAGTATCTCGAAAGGCTTTGTAGGTGGGGGCACGATTTGAAATCGTGGTCTAACTGGATTACGGTCATATTTAGCTTGGCCGCAAATATGACACTCATTTATGTACTTAGTCACATGATCTTTCATTTTAGGCCAGTAATACCTCCGCGAAAGAGCTAGATACGATTCATTAATCCCTCTATGGTTCGTCTTACCCTCATGATAGTTCTTAATTTTTTCTTGTTGATTCAAATAGTCTTTAACGTTTTCTATTTCAATTTTTGCAAGAAATATGTTCATAGCCGAATTTTTAAAATTTCTCTGTATAATTGGTATTATAGTATACATCTCTAGAGTGGGGTTGATTAATATTCCGGTCTTTACATTTGGGCTCACAAATTCTTTAATTGCGTTTATTACGTCTGCTTCGATATTCGATTTAGAAACCTGGATGCATGTTCGGGTATGTGTTTCAAAGGGTTTAGATACCTTAGGCCTGCTTTTGATGTCACCTACAACATTAAAAATGATCTGTCTGCTGAATCTGTTAAGGGGATCGTCTGTGATCGGAATTTCGAGAATAGGATTTTCCGCATCACTGTGTACACTGTCAGTTCTAGAGTCGACGCTTTCAGTTCTAGAGTCAGAAGCGGCTCTCTCAGAGGTGTTAACTACAATAGAACTCGACTCCTCATTATGAATTTCAATACGAGAAAGAGCGTCAGCATTGGTGTTAATTTTCCCGGGCTTATACATTACTGAAAAGTCATATTCACTAAGGCGTAGTCTCCAGCGTGTTAAACGGGAATTGGGTTCTTTAATGTTCATAACCCATTGTAATGGACGATGATCTGTAACTATTTTAAATTTTCTACCAAAGAGATATGGCCGAAAATATTTCGTTGCCCACACAATAGCCAGTAGTTCTTTTTCTATTGTACTATAATTTATTTCGCTTGTGTTGAGTGTTCGCGACGCATACGCTATAGGCTTATCAGATCCGATAGGCCCTTGTGACAGGACGGCTCCAATTGCCAACTTAGAGGCGTCTGTTGTGAGAACGAATTCTTTTGTAAAATCTGGATATTGAAGAATTGGATCATTAACTAGCAAAGTTTTGCATTTTTCGAAGCATTCAATGTAATTTCGATTCAAATCAATTTTAAAACCTTTCTTTAAGCACTGAGTCATAGGCTTGGTTATTTTAGCAAAATCTGGTATGAACTTCCTATAATAACCAAGTAATCCTAGAAATCTTTTGATTTCTGTGGGTGTCTTTGGTAAAGGGTAGTTTTTAATTGCCGATATTTTATCTGGGTTTGGTTTTATTCCATCTTTGCTAATGACATGACCGAGATATGCTGTCTCCAGTTTAAGAAATTCCGATTTGTCCATTTGTATTTTAAAGTTGGACTCGCGAAGTTTTTGAAAGACTTTTTCTAGGTTCGTGATATGCTCCTGCAGGGATGTACTGAATACTATTATGTCATCTAGGTAGACTAGACAAATAGTATTCTGGAGCTCTCTTAGTACATTGTCCATTACTCTTTGAAAAGTAGATGGACTGTTCTTAAGTCCCATGGGCATTCTCAAAAATTCAAAATGTCCATGTTCCACGTTAAAAGCAGTCTTCGGAATATCTTCTGGGTTCATCTCTACTTGATAGAAGCCACTAGCTAGGTCTAGCGTAGTAAAATATTGGCAATTACCTAGCTTGTCTAGGACATCTGCTATATTTGGAATTGGATACTTGTCATCTATAGTTTTTTCATTAAGTTTTCGAAAATCCACTACAATTCTCCATTTAGCTTTTCCTGACGCGTCAGCTTTCTTAGCTACAACCCAAATAGGGGAGCTCCATGCAGAATTTGAAGGCCTAATGATGCCCTGTTCTAACATCTTACCAATCTGTTCTTGCACTTCCTGTCTATGAATGAATGGATATCGGTAACTTTTTGTATAAACCGGAAGCTCGTCAGTTGTCTTAATGGAATGTTTAATTTTGTTCGTAAAAGTCAAGGGTTCGCCATCTAAATAAAAGACGTCCGCATATTGTGTACAAAGTAATTCTAAGTTCGTGCGCTCTTCAACGTTTAAATGATCTGTACGGAGGCGCGCGAGTACTTCTTTTGACCTTTCGGAATGTGGTTCAGTACGAGTGCACTCGATGTTGTACACTTCGGCAGAAACCGCTCGGTCCATTGAAAAAATGACGTCATTTCGACTTGGGTTCGTCACTTGAACTATTCCGCGATTATAGGTTACCGTTGTTAAGCATTCGCTAACGATGCAATTTGAAATAGATTGTTCTTCTACAAACGCATTTCCCTCGTGAATATTAATAGGGATTTTTACCAATTTAGAAGTACCTGCGGGTATGATATCTTCGAACAGGTTAGCATTTCGTGAGTCATACACTGCGATCGGATTTGAGGCTGTTTTGGTAGTTAGTACTTTATTTTTATAATCTATCACTGCTTCCCATTTATTTAGTAAGTCTGTTCCAATTAGTCCATCGAAATAATCGTGGAACTTGTAGACATAAAATGTCACATCGGATGAGTCATTAAATTCATTGAAGCTGGGCAATGTAATTGAATAGTCGCTTCTAGTCTTAGCGTGAACATTGCATACTTCGAAGGGGTCATAGTTCAAAGGAAACTCACTATAATATTGTTTCACTACCGCCGGGCTTAAAAAAGATTGGTTAGCTCCGGTGTCAATTAATAGTTTCATAGGTGGGTGTGAAATCTGAATATACGGAAGTTGCCTTTGAGTTTGTAGGTTAATTTCTATTTTAATATGTCGGACTTCTGGACTTTCTGAAAATCCTGTTCAGTAATTTTTGCATTAACGTCTTCATTCTGACCATCAGACGTTTGCGGGTATTCCTGAAGGGATGATTCGTACTCACAGGGGTACTGATATTCTGGGAACTCGTAACCATCATAATAATAATGCTCGTAGGGATCGTTACAATATTCCGCGTAATCGTTCACACAATCATTAAAATTCATCTCCCTGACCTTAAAGTAATTTGTCGGGGGTGGATTTCCTGACTTTCGCCAATCGTGCCCTGTAAGAGCGGGCGCCGTTGGTGGTAGTGGCCGTTGGACAAAGTGGCTCACACCACTCATAGGACGTGGTGCCTGGTTAAATCTTTGTGGCATTTGGAAAGAATTATTCTGGGGGTTGTAATTTGCAGGGGGAGCTCTGAAAATCTGCTGGGTGCGAGTCGGACCAAATTGGCGGGGTTGATAATAATTCGGTCTCCATTGTGGTGGAGAATTCGGTGAAAACTGAGGTCGCGAGGGGCCTGGCATACCATAATTAATTGGTCTAGGAGCCGGCATTGTAAACGGCTGTACGGGCATTTTAAATCCGCTAGTAAAATTATTATTCGACACAGGCATAAAATTCGGTAATTTTCTGTCAGGTAATTTTTGGTTTCGGTTTTGTAAATACATGGTATTAATTTCTTCATGCACGAATTCTAACGCCTTCTCGATCGTCTCAGGGCGCATACAACGAATACGCGACCCAAGAGGATCGCTCAGTCCGCGCACATACGCTTGTAGGGTTAATTTCTTGTACAGATCACGCTTAGATTCGATAGTCGTTTGTACAGTATCATGTAAGCTCACGTACGTCATAATTGTACTGAATAGATTTTGACAGCGTTCATAGTACTCTTGAGGAGTACCATTACCTTGGGTTAAAATAGCCATGTCATTGTCGTCCGATACCATCTTAGCGGCAACGCCTTGTTTGTTTGCTCCGCAAATAATTTGACATAATTGTGGTAAAAAGTGACTGTAAAACGGTTCAAGTTATATATGTGTGTAGCCAGTGCTAAGACGCGTGCAGTGGAGTGTACTGTGTAAAAATCGATCCATAAACGGTGAAGTTAATAGCAAATAACTTTTAAATATTTTTTCTAACGGTCTCGCACAGCTGTTGACCTTGTACTGCTCGCTGTGCTCCGCCGCTCGACGCGTGCAAGTGCATGCGCGTGAGTCATCGCTTCACACCGCCCCGCCCGGCACCTGTCTGTCTGGCCGCTATACCTACGCGCTACGCCTATGCCTGGTCGCTTATCTGCTGCTTGACGCTTCTCGCGCACTGCGCGGTGGTGCGCTTTGTTTGTTTTTTATAAGCCTATACTATGAATTGCGCTGCCTGCTGTAGCAGCATTGTTGGTGAGGAAGACAGCCTGCGATGTAATGTGGAAGTTTGTAGTAAAGTTTATCATCTTTTATGTACGGGTATGAAAAAGCCTTTGGAGGAGTCTAGGAAAACCTGGGTCTGCCCAGAATGTTGCTGCACGTCAAAAAAGGGGGGAGATAATACCCTAACTCCGGTGGGTGCATCCAGGAAAGCTCGGGATGATAATGTGACGCTTCGGAAAAAGGCGGTGCCTTTTAAGGATGCCGTACCAGATAGTGAGAGCCTCGCCGTTGAGATGCGTGACCTTAGACAGGAAATTGGTCTGCTGAGATGTCAACTTAGTTGTACCATGTCCGCCATAACAAACTACGACACCAAACTGGAAAGTTATGATACAAAGCTGGGCACTTATGAAACAAAGCTATGTATCTATGAAACCCAGCTCGCTGATTATGCTATGGAGGTCAAAGCGCTACATGCTAAGCTTAAGAAATATGAGGACCTGAGCCAAACCATGCTTAATATTCCGCCGCAGCCTCACCTGATGGTTCCGCCGTTGAAACTCCCAGAAAGTGGTGGGTGCGGGCCCCGCCCTACCTCACCCTATCCCACCCCTGTGATCGCAGCTGCAGCAGCGCGGGCTCCAGAGGTCCAGTTCCGTGGAATCCGTACTTCGCCAGTTCAGCCCTCGGCGATCCAAACGCCGCCAATCAAGACCCCAATGATCCAGACCACTGAGCCTGGGGTGAGTCATCCCGCAGTGATTTTGAAACCGAGACAGACCCAACGGAAGAAAAAGGTAACGAAATATACCCCCACCAATATTCTAGCGACGCCTCCCCTGCAACGGCCAATCTTAAGTCAACCTAACACTAATAATGAACCGGAGATCGATGAGCACCCGATTGCGGCAGTCACCACCACAGAGGTTGGCGACGTACATCAGCTGGATGTCAATTCCCAGCAGTGGACGGAAGTGAGAAGGAAAAGTCACAGACAGCCTTCAATACACGGAACCGCTGATTGTACAGTTACAACTTTGAAAGCGGTTATGGTCAAAAAGTATATTCACCTATGGAACATGGAGTCGGGTGTGGAAGAGGTCCGTGATTATCTGCAGCTACTTTGTCCTACGGGGACATCTACAGTAGAAGAGCTCACTCCAAAAGGGAACTACAAGTCCTTCAAAGTTGGTGTTCCAGTCTCCGATTATGACGCAGTTTTTTGCGCCTCAGTCTGGCCAATCAATGCAAGAATAAAGGCCTGGATTAACTTTAAGCGACCCGTAACTTCACTTGACTCTGTAGCTGCAGGTGAGGCGGCACCGGCTTTGCAGCCCTTTCGTAGTTACACGAGGCTGCCTACCGCGGCCAGATCTCCCGCAAACTCCCAGCCCTTTCGTGGCCCAGCGAAAGCATAGTAAAAGAACTTCCTGCCTCAATGTTTTTTACCAAAACGTACGTGGCTTGAAAACCAAATTAAAGACTTGGCGCAATAGCTTACTCTTATTAGAACACAATTTGGTAGCTGCTACGGAAACCTTTCTGGATAACTCAGTAGAGGACCCAGAGCTTGTATGTGGAGAATGGAGCACACTGCGACGTGACAGGGGTAGCCCGTGTGGAGGTGTATTGCTAGCTGCCCGGACACCAATCGTGTTACGGCGGCAAGTTGCTCTGGAAACTGATTACGGCGAGGACTTGTGGGCGAGTTTTTTGTGGCAGGGCCGCACGTTTTATGTGTGCGTAGTTTATATCAAGCCTAGCGCCAGTGATGATGAATACATGCGCTGGTTTTGTAAAGTTGAAAGTTTTATCAATGACGTTAAAGGAACAGTCATTGTTCTAGGAGATATTAATATGAATAGTGCGTCCTTGAATGTTGTAAATTACTACTGTTATTTTATGTCTTTTTGTAGTCTGACAGAGATGAATGTAGTGACTAATGCGAATGGTGGAATGTTAGATATTGTCTTGTTTCAGGAGAGCAATGACATGCGTGAGGTGCAAGTCCGGGCTGTGGACGGTTTAGTGCCACCGGACTCATATCATCCTCCTCTAGACATTGGGCTTAAAATTGACACACCTCATTGTCCCGATCGCATTGAACCTAGCAACATCGATCCTAAAAAGGATTGGAATTTCAGGAAGTGTGACTATAACATTCTCTTTGACTTGCTTTCTAAAGCCTCTTGGTATGACGTAACTGAAGATCTTGACGTTCAATCTAGCACTGGAAAATTTTATGACATTATTTATAACATTTTTGACATCTGTATTCCCAGAAAACGTCGTAAAAAGAACCTGAGTAAGCGGTACCCAGTTTGGTTTACTTATGACATCATTCAGGATACCAAACGGAAATCAAAACTACACACAAGATGGAAACTAACTAAATCCGAGCAGGCTCACAAAGCGTTTTCGGATCTAAGGTCTTCACTAAAATCTCGTATCTCATCTGCCCATGAAACGTATTTAAAAAATATTGAAAGTAACATAATCGTTAACCCACGCGGATTCTGGCAGCATATTTCAAGCTTGCGGTCCAAAGGTGGCTTTGAACCGCAAATAAGCTACAAGGGTGAAACCTTCGGTGGCGTTAAGGCTTCTGAGGTTTTTGCTGAATTCTTTGCAAGCGTTTTCTTGCCTGATGTGCCTCAATTGGATGCTAAGACTACAAACCAGCTTGAGCAAAGTCCCACGAGCAACTTAGTAAATATAATTAAGTTTACTCCGAGTGATGTGGCTTATGGGATCAAGTGCCTTAAGCCTAGTAGTTCCATAGGACCCGATTGCATTCCCCCGTGGTTTATGAAGCAAGGCTTAGAATTTTTGGTATACCCACTTTGGCATATATTCAACTTGGCACTAACTACCGGAGCTTATCCTGCACATTGGAAGCTGTCTAGAGTCACGCCTATTCCTAAAGGCTCCAGCAGATCTTCGGTTGAAGATTTTAGACCTATTGCCATTCTGTCATCGCCGGCAAAGGTATTTGAAAAGATCTTACACAAGCTAATCTATAAGCAGGTGGAACAGTACCTCTGTAATGAACAGCATGGCTTTAGAGAAAAGAGATCCGTCAACTCTAACCTGCTCACAGTCGTTGAATTTATCTCATCCAAGTTAGATCGAGGAGGTCAGGTTGACGTTCTCTACTTTGACTTTCGTAAGGCATTTGACAGAGTGAATAATGACTTTCTGCTCACAAAGTTGAGCAAGTTAGGTTTTGCACCCAGGCTGCTTGGGTTTGTCGCGGATTATCTCAGGGATCGACAACAATATGTTAGGTTGGGCATGTACGAATCGCATCCGTATCATACGCGTTCTGGAGTCAGCCAGGGGTCTATTCTCGGACCTCTTCTATTCATTCTGATGATCAACGATATTCCTGCTGTCATAAGGCATGCCAAGTGTCTTTTGTACGCAGATGATTTGAAACTGTTCTCAGAAATAAAGTCCGTGGATGATTGCCTGAGGCTTCAGGCCGATGTGGATGCGGTTCATGAGTGGGGAATCGCAAATGGGATGGAGTTTAATACTTCCAAATGCTTCGTTATGACATTTGGTCGCATGTGGCACCCAATTGAGTTCCAATACCAGTTAGAGTCTACAGACATAACGCGGTCTACATCAATGAAAGACTTGGGTGTCACATTCGACAGAAAACTAACATTTCATGACCACATCACCTCAGTTGCCAAGGAATCATATAGACGGCTGGGTTTCGTTCTGAGGAATAGCAAAGATTTTGAAGGCCACCATGTTATTAAGCTCATATTCGGAGCTCTAGTTCGCAGTAAACTGGAAGCTAGCTCATGTGTATGGCATCCACATGAGAGCACCTACGCTCTGGTACTGGAAAAAGTGCAGAAAGCTTTCCTTCGATTCTTATATAAGCGTTTATATGGGTATTACCCTTACATGTATCCGACGAAATTTCTCTTGGGGAGCTTAGAATATAATTCCCTAGAAGTTAGGCGATCAAACGACCAGCTAATAACCATGTGCAAAGTTCTTCGTGGACAAATTGACGCACCAGATCTACACAATGAGCTGTGTCAATTGTTCGTTCCTAATAATTACCGCCGTAGCAGGAGACACAAACAGTTCGCAGTACCCTCATGCCGAACCGTCGCGCGCGCTCGCTCTCCTGTTCCGCGAACCCTCGCTGCACTCAATGCCCTCCTGAACGCGAGACCTGATTGTGATGTATTTGCGGATGAATGGAAGGTGATATTGGCTGAATGCTTGGATTTCTGTGAGAAGAGTGTGTAAATGGAATTTGTCATAATAATAATAAATTTTCTATGTTTTTGACTTGATATGTTACTTATTCTTGAAATTTTGAACAATTTAACTAATTTTAATGTTATGACATGTGTGATTGATTATTGTAATTGGCCACGGCCGTGTAATTAATCTGAATAAATAAATAAATAAATAAATAAATTGTAAAGAGCTGCCTCATCACGTTGGTCTGAGAAGTTGTTCACTAAAGCACTACGAATGCCAGCCCAGTTATTGGGAATACCGTTTGTATTAATTAAGCGAGCAGCGGGACCTACCACTTTGTTCAAAATTCCGTTTATAAATCCACATTTACTTAATTCACTGCACTGCGAATTACAAAATTGAATTTCAAGTTCATCACACAATTTAATGAATCTGGTCAGCACATTAGGATTTCCATCAAAATCCGGCACTAGGCGTAAGGCCCTATATATAGTATCTAACTCAGACATATTGTTCGGTCTTTCGTAATATTCTTGTTCTTCAACTGTACTTAAATTTAAATTTCTGCCACTATCCATATAAATCTGTCTACTATTACTAATTATCCTACGGTCCCTGAATCTTCGTAAATGAAAAATCTTGGAAAATTATAAGGACAGGCTATGGCTAGGAATGAGCAATCACTAAAAAGAATCTAATGTACTCACATTAACATTTCGGTCCCTTTGCTTATCGATGGCTGGATACCTCGTAGCGGCGCGACGTGTAGATTCGGATACTCTGACGCACGATGGGTGTGCGACGCAGCTTGAGAGCCACACGGAGGGCTTTTGCGAAACGGAAATCTTCTCGAAAACGCGAAACCGACCGCGAGTATCCTACCGACTGCGCCAAATACGTTGCGCCGTCGTTGAGGATACAAAAAAAACCGAAATAGAATTTAAAAGTAATTTAATTCTATTAAAATTATTACAATTTAATTATAATTAAGATGCGCGACGATCGTTCAATGTAAGAACCGAAAGTGTCGAATACAATAAAAGAATCCCTAACATTATATTTGGTTACAATGAAATCGATGAGTCGACAGTCACACGGTGCCTCACGGTGGCATCTTCTCACGGGCGGTCGGTAGATCTTGCGCAACGGCGTAGCGTTCCTCGTAGCGCTTGGTAGGTATGTGTCATCGGTTCCCGTACTATGTAATTACTTAACAAGCAGACACGGCCACGCGTTTTTGTGGCTAAGGTTTTTGTTATTGCGACTATAAATTGAGATGTAAGCTATCCTATCTTTCAAGTTAGATCTAAGGAGTCCATCGCGGACAAACAACGTGACGCGTAATTTATATATATTAAGACTAGAAGCACCTCGCAGTTTCACCCGCGTTAGCTACTATCCCGCGGGAACCATTAATTATTACGGGATAAAAGGTAGCCTATGTGTACCGGGGATAGCATAGCTTCCCAACAGTGAAAGAATTTTTCAAATCGGTTCAGTAGTTTCGGAGCCTATTGATCACAACCAAACAAACAAAGTTTTCCTCTTTATAATATTAGTGTAGATTAATGACGGTGAGCCCAGTACAACTCACTCGGAGAGCCTGGCTGAGCTTGAAGAACTCGGCCACCAGAGTCATCTGCAGGGAGTCGGGGGCCTTCCACGTGGGGATGGGCTCGGTCTGCTTCCACCGCTGCTGTTCCACGAAGCTGAGCATGGAGTCTGCGTCGCGCGGGCCCCGGTACTGGCGGAACTCACCCTCCTTCACACTGGAATAGACAAATGTATGATTTACTAGCTGCGGCCCGCGGTTTCACCCGCTTTTGGATAATATACAATAATATATCTCAATGAATTGTAGCGTATGTGTTATTCTGATAAGTAAGCTACCTATATTATTGTGAAGTTTCATCAAAATCCATTCAGTAGTTTTTGCGTGAAAGAGTAACAAACATCCATACATCCATCCATACTCACAAACTTTCGCGTTTATAATATTAGTAGGACTATAAGAAGGTGTATGTTTTTAATACTTTATAGACATTGAGGATTTATATACATAGAGTCAGAAGTAATAACAGTCAACCAAACAGACAAAAGTCATCTGTGACCTGAGCATGAGTGTTTACTAGCACGACATAGTACGCGTCAACTAGCTCTTTGTATGAAGATTTTTCGTTCATAACAGTACCGGTAGGGGCGCTGTTCAAGTATTCATAGAAACTTCATTAAAATACGCAAACGCGACAGTTGCGTTTCTAACTACAAAAACTCATACTAGGGACACTGTAGAGTGAGCAGGAACCTCTATCGAGAAGTATTCGATAGCGAACTGTCAAATTTGTTTTAATTTTGATCAGTACTCCTACAATAGGGCAAGCACGAATATTTTATCGGTTTGTATCGTTAACGTATCGATCAAGGTAACCGTTCGCGTAAGCTTCTTATGGATATTGCAAGGCGCTGATCAAATCTAAAACAAATTTGACAGGTAACGTATCGAATACTTTCTCGATAGAGGTTCCTGTTCGTTCTACTGAGCGCTGATTGTAGACACACTTCCTCGATAGTAGACATTATGCAGTTTATGTGACATTAAATGTCGCTTGCATGCTACTAAATAAAAAGTCAACGCACTCCTAGTGTGCGCCAGCTTTTGGTTCGGACATAATTTTTGCAACATTGTGACTATGTAATTCCTCAATGTATATGGACTCGTATATTACCAATAGTTCACTGGTCTGGTTGGTGGTCAACATGCTCTCTAGGACTACCAGATTAGAGGTTTGCCGAACTAAGGCCTATCCAAAAACTACAGAATGTATACAAGTTTCTGAACAATACCTCGGCCTCGACCAAGCTCTCCTGAATCTGTCCAATGTAGAATCTGTCATATGTAGAATGTGTCCAATGTAGAATCTGTCATTATGTAAAATGTGTCCAATGTAGAATTTGTCATATGTAGAATGTGTCCAATGTATAGTCTGTCATATGTAGAATGTGTCCAATGTAGAATTTGTCATAATATGTAGAATGTGTCCAATGTATAATCTATCATATTATGTAGAATGTGTCCAATGTAGAATCTGTCATATGTAGATTCTGTCATATGTAGAATGTGCCCAATGTAGAATCTGTCATATGTAGAATGTGTCCAATGTAGAATCTGTCATATTATGTAGAATAAGATGATAAATGTAGAATCTGACACATGTCGACTATACGCTCTCACCATGAACGGGCTACTTACTGGAATATGGTGGGCAGCGCGGTGACCACGAACCGTCCGCTGAGCCCCGGCGACTTGGTGACGTCCACCGCGCCGGTCCGCACCGCGAGGCTCTTGCGGTCCGCGCGCGCCGCCAGCTCCCGCCACGCCGGCGCCAGGTTGTTGCAGGCGGGACACCAGGGGGCGTAGCTGGTGTGGATCATACGTAGGACAATATAGAGATGCGTTCAGCGTGGCCACGTACGATGAGACTCAATGTAAGACGAATGTTACAGAGCACTTTGTTTAGCAACTTATGTAGCTGACTTTGAAAAATTGGCACGAGGGATGCAAATAGTGTAAGCTCAACTCAAGCAGCGAGGAAATATAGGGTAAATCCCCGATCGCCGCTCCAAAATTGGCGTCATATATGCCTTGTTTTTAACGCTATTACAGTGTGTTAAGGTTCATTATTAAATGCATATGCCTTGTTTTAAAAATCCGTCTCAAATGTTTTACACTGCTATTGGTGTGCATTAAGGTTCATTATTAAATGAAAAGCTCAAGTGATATGTCAATCTTCTCCAGCCTGTGAGTAAGAGACTACCGATGCCAGCTGTCTATAGTTCTTCGTCTAAGACAGAGTTTAGATAGAGGTGTAGATGAGATGCTAAAAGGATATAAGAGTGTGTAAGTGCTAATACAAGTTATGAAAGTGTGACCAAGAATATTTCGGAGTTGTGTTAATGATTTATTTATAGCAGTTGTTAAGCCATGTCAGAGCACTCCCTTGAGCGGCCTGATAAACACTGACACTAGAGGCTAGTACAACCTCATGGGACAGACAAACAAACAATGCATTAATACTAGATACTCATTTCCATACAGGTACTCTGCATTATCCGGGTGTAAAACAGCCTATATTGTAACTTGGGAACAGCATAGCTATCAATTAGTGAGAGAATGATCAAAATTGAATTGGTAGTTCTTTGATCAGCTGAGCGACAACAAACATACCTACATACATGCAGACTTTCTCTTTTAAGTTATGATGCAACATAGCATAGGATGTGAGTGAATACTATTGAAATGCCAATGAGTTAACTTCGTTCATTGTTTGTAAAGCCAATGCTTGTTGAATTATACAAACACAAATGGTTAAACATAACCAGTTTTTCTTGCCTTAGTAATGTTGTTATGTCATTGCTGATTACGCCCCTTGCTAATAATAAACATCCAAACATAAGAAGCATATCATTTGCTTCAACTGCTTCAAGACACAATTTTGTCGAAGATGGTAAATGTGCTCAGTCTAGAATGAGGACATAAGGACATGACATAAGGACGGCTGTCAGACACCTCGATATGGGTTTTGGCGAATGATTTTCTACTTTTTTTTTCTATTTCGAGGTGGTAAGCAAGCCGGGTGGATACTAAAATAACCTACAGCCCACATGCAAGTTGTATCGCATGACACATACTGTTGCATGACTAACATCACATTAGCATGATGCTATTTGTATGAAGTAACTTGGTGTGATGTAACAGCTTATTACGGACTGACACCACTGCAATCAACACCTACTTACTTATATTAAAAAACATTAAAGAATCTTAAATGTTTTTTAGATCTGAACACTTTTGATGAATTTTGAAATTTGATGATTGAACCTTAGGACATACTTAATTTTCTTAGATAAGCCAAGATGTCACTACTGTTAATCATTCAACTTTTATAGTAACAATAATAAATGTTTTTGAAGAAGTTACACAAATTAAATGATTACATCATGAATGTATTTATTCATGTAAATTGGGTGAATTATAAATTTCTAGTGTAGCTACCTACTAATATACCAGTTTTTATAAAAGTATATGTAAAATGTATTTTGGACTGATCTTTATATATAAAAATCAAATGCTGTTTGTGTGTCTCGCTAAAACTCGAGAACGGCTGGACCGATTTGGCTGATTTTGGTCTTGAATGATTTGTGGAAGTCCAGGGAAGGTTTAAGAGGTGAATTTTATCACTATTCCACGCGGACGAAGTCGCGGGCACAGCTAGGCAATAAATAATTATATTTTTGCTTTCTTACATAAGTGAGATTCTGGTGTTTTTTTTAAATTACAGGACATACATTCTAAAACTATTACAGATACTTGTTTTACGAAGAGTATATCTAGTACCTACGACAATTCAATATAAATTCAACTGAATCCATCAGTTTATTACTTACTTAGCACGATTTTATGGAGCTCCATTTACTTTTTACATAAAACTCGGATGAAAACATGACTGACTTGCTTCTGCAATGTGGTCATAGTCTCATTACAATATACAGCTAGCCTCGGTTCACTCACGTTTCGGAGAAAATAGTGACAATAGACGATGCGTCACGGTTTTCGAAACAGACTCGAGAGACCCTTGCGACCTTGTCGTGGTTATTGAACCCTGAAAATCGTGTAGGCAGCACCTAGAGATCCCGCAACCCTATTTAACACCCTTACTAACCACAGTTAGAGAGTTCTAAAGACCCGCCAAGGTTCAACAGAGCTGATTATCAAGTAATTTACAGCAAATTAATTGAAGAAAAATTCTGACACGTTCGTGAACATTCACCGATGCCGGCTGATAGGAATACTCACAATTCCACCATCCATTCCCCTTTGAGAATGTCCTTCCAGTTGTCTTCATCTAGGTCCCGGTTTGCACTTTCTGCTAAATTAGTAAAACAACATAAAACTAACGAGAAATAAAGGAAAAAACGTAAAAATTGCGGAATCTTGTATAGGTGCGCCATGTTTGATGATTTTGAAATAATGTTGCCTGCTAAAATAAAAGACAAAGACAGGAAAATAAATCATTGTTTTCTTGCCAGACGCCACAATTTGATATTATGTTGTGCATTAATTATTGCAAAATAATCGTGAATGTATTTGAAATATTTTGATGTTTATAAAGCATTTTAACGAAGATTAGTAATTTTATTGTTTATAAATTATTGATTGAAGTGAGGCTGCTGCCATCTAGCAAGTCATTGAAAAATCTTTAGTACTGTACTGAATCGAAGTTGTTACTATCGTAACAGGTAGATGGCGCTAGGCTAGCTGTATACTAAAATGAAAAATATAAATGTGAATTATTTTCCGCCTTTTTCTTTTCTTTAGTCTTTAGTAGGTAGGTACCCTTCTTTGAGGGTTTTCTGTGGTTGAGTTTATTGTGAACCTTGGATGAATAACCTGAGTATATACAAACATAGGTACCGTAGAACCTTACAACATTGCCTTTGCAGTACAACTTTGCCAAAACCCGAAAAATAAACAAAAGTTGTCGTGGTAAATTTAGTTTATAAGATAGCAACAGTTTTGAGTGTTTGGGTAAATCTCAGACATATTTAAGGCAATACAAGCTATTAGTTCTGTTCCTAACTTCGCTGAATTTCCTGACAGCGGCCATCAAAGTAGGGGTAGTCGAAGGTGGTGTCAATTCCGTGTCGCAGATTTTACCGTGCTATTCCCAAAATACTTGTTTCAGATGAGTCAAGTTTCATGTGCTTAAAAACGCTTTATTGGCGATGAGTTTAATTCCTGATTCTGTGCTGTAGGTCGCTTTATTACGAAGAAATTTAACTGGGCAAAGTAGTGAGACATTCCGCAGCAAAGAGTTTGAAACATTGCCCACCGCAAAAATGGTGTTAGGGTTGACACTTTTAGAAATTGAAAATTCTGCATAAGTACATACTAATTATAATCATAAATAATAGGTAATTATTACATAATAGGTACCTACCCAGGTATTAACTTAATTTGAGAAGAATATGGTGGCAGTCTAAAATATATTAAGTAGGTAGGTAAGTACCTATGGTACCTCAATAACTTCCTAAGCTATTGCTTTGAATTGTATTTACAATTCCTAACTAAGTAGGAACAAAGAGATAACTAGGTATAATAAGTTTGGCATACCAAGGTGCAAGTTTAGTTTTGTTCTTTATTTTCATAATTGTATAAATTGATACCTACGTAATATCTTGATAGGTAGGTACTACCTAGTTACCTACCTACTTATTTAATATATTTTTTTCATTGTTTGTAATAATAAATTTAAATAAATCTACAAAAATATAATATTAAGATTTTTCTTTTGTAGCAGCCCTAGCACCTCACATCACTTTGTATGAAAGTAGATCTGGAGGGTAGTACAAAGTTGCCCACCTCATTTAAAAAAAAACTATAAGGTATTTTAGCTTGTTGTCAACTGGGTTTTCATCTTTACACCATTCCTCAAGATATATTTTATTATCAGAGCAATAGAGCTTACGGTTTCTCGAATATTCAAGGTGAGCAATGTTGTAAGAAATGGCTGATAAAGTTGCCCGCCTCTTTGACCGTAATTTTATCCGTATATATTTAACATAATGACTATTATTTTGGATATATACATTCCTTTAATTGCGCTTTGTATAACTGCATATTTACATTTTGAATGAAGCTAATCCTTTTTGTGCTATCTTAAAAAATAGTAAAAAAGCGGGCAATGTTGCAAGGTTCTACGGTAGGTACGTTGTGAACAAAATATAAAAGACTACTTGTACTTGTGCCCGCGGATTCACTACCGCTACCGCGTTGACTAGGTATTACCTACCGCGCAGGACCTGCTCCTGTTAATGGGAGATGAAATCGCAAAGCGCAGTTAGTTCTAAAGTAAAAGTAGCCTAAGTTACTCCTAGTAACACCAGCTATCTACCACTGATAATTCTGTAAAAATCAGTGCAACTGCTTCGGAGATCAAAAACGGTCAATCTCCACTCACGTAGTGAAATAAACAGCATTATTAAGCATGACGCCTTGACGTCTAGGTACTAATTTAGTCATAATACTCGTAGTCTATACAGAAGGACTGTGACATACAGACGATGGCAACACTAGGTTCCTTTGAGTGACTACAGAACCCTGTAGTCTCCTACGTGACGACGACCCGAGGTTCCTTCGCGTGACCTCTCCATTGTTTTCCTCGCGACAGCGCGCGGTGTGGATGTCACAGCGGTATGGCTTCGTCCTTCGCCCGGCTTCGCTCGCTTCGTCTACTATCGATCACGCGCGGTCGGATACTTTCAATAATTGGCTACTTTGTTACTCCATTATTCATTTGTTGGCCATTTAATTTACGATTCGGACTTAACATTGTAAGGTATAAAAATATAATTACCTATTATTTTTTGATGTAAAAATAAACTGAATTCCATAATTATGTAAACAATACAAAAATCTTTTGCAGATAGGTTCTAGATACCTATTTAATAATATCTACTTACGTACCAATTGTGTTACAATGTAAGTAGCCAAAATGTGTCTTTTTTGGGATTTTCCCTGTTATTCTGCTATTCAAAGCGGAGACAAATCTAGCAAAGCAAAGGTCATAAATATCGGTCCAGCCGTTCTTGAGTTATACTTAAAAACGGTGTAACTAACACGACTGCTACTTTTATTTAGTGGCTTTTAGTCACTTTAGTGGTGATAGCCTAGTGGCTGAACGGCCGCCTGCCAACCAGGTGGCTGCTAGTTTAAATCCCAGTGCGGACACCGCTACCTACCAAATGTCTTTCTTGTTATAAACATTAGTATCTTACTAAATTATAATCATTCGCTTTTCGGTGAAGGAAAACATCGTGAGGAAAACAAAATGCCCGAAAAGTATTTCGGAGGCGTGTTATCCACCAATCCGGACCGGGCCCCCGTGGTGGATTATGACCTGATCCTCCTTACAAAAGTGAGGGGACGCTTGTGTTCAGTAGTGGGCGCATAGGGGTTGATGATGATGATGGTTTTGTTTAATTAATGAGGTCTAAATTTTAATTAAAAAACATAAGATGTCCCGATGCCGCCATCGTTTTCCAACAGTTGGACGGATTTTTTAAATTTTAGCTATGGACACTCGATCAAGTCAGCTTTCAAAATAAATCGCTTATTTCAAGCTAATTCAAGCTAATTCAAGCTTATTTCAAGCTAAATCAAAATCAGTTCAGGGCAGTTCTGTGATGCCACCAGACTCAATTTCTAACACCTTTTAATTTGAGTCGGGTAACTAAGAGTCGGTACCATTATAATGACTCCGAAAATTATTACTTAATTATGTTACGGCAAATGAAATTAGTAATTATCTATTTTATCAAATTGCACAGAAAGGGTATCAATTAAAAACAGCCACGGTATCGCTGCAGCGTCTCGACATTTGAATAAACAGATGAAGAGATTACAATCGCGCCGCCATGACAGTTGTCAAACGTCAAAATATTTTGTGCGTGCTTTTTGTGACACATTCTAAGATTAGGGTTGGCCAAAACTTTATCGACATAAATATTAACTTATGAGTTGTGAGTTTGACTCAAAATAAAATTAAAACTAGTATCTACCTACCTAGATCAGTAAACTTCAATACCTACCAGTAACACTCAATGTAAATGTAAATTATAAATGCAATAAAAACATTAAACCTTAGATCTTAATAGTTAACAATTTCAGTTGTTTTATACCTATTTTTCCCAAGAAAAAATACACTGAATTAAATTTCAGAGATCTAGATCTTCTCTCTTTTCATGAACCTCTTTCATAGATTCATAGCAATCATGGATCTCATAATCATACAAAATTAAATAAGACCACATCCTGCAGTAAAAGTTTGATGAGACTATTAGGTAAATACCTAATCACTTATGATAATAATTCAGCCTGTACTGTCCCACAGCTGGGCAAGGGCCTCCCCTCACTTTCGTGAGGAGGATTAGGCCATATTCCACCACGGGGGTCTAGTCCGGATTGGTGGATAACATGCCTCCGAAATAATTATCGGCCATGTAGGTTTCCTCACTATGTTTTCCTTCACCGAAAAGCGGGTGATAATTACGTAGGTACATAATATTATGTGTGCCCACGCTGGGATTCGAAGTCGCTATCCCCGCTTTGACAGGCGGACGTTAGCATACCGCCGCCTCATCACTTAGGTATTTAATTAATATTTTAAATACACATGAACTAGTAAGGTTGTGGAATCGAATCCAGCTATGTTTTTTATAGCACATTTAGAATTATTTTTCTTACTACTTATTTATTTAATACAAATTAATTATTAGGCACCTAAGGGTAGGTACTTATGTGGTTTCAATTACTTTAACTTCTAAAATAGGTATACTTATACCAACCCTAACAACGCTCCAATTTCAATTCAAAATACGAACGCACCGCGCCGGCATGTCTATGAACGACGATTTTATTTTTAATTTTTCAAACTTCGAATGGTAGCTTTGAACTGTTTATTTTCTTTTTTTTTCTCTAAAATATTAAATAATGGCATTGTTGGTGGACAAGATGCCAGATATTTATCAATAATATTTATTGTATTTGGAGCATGCTTGATGTCGGTCTGTTTTTGGGAGTGACGGTGCGTTTTAGTGCGTATCGATCTCAGTGGACTATGATCGCGATAAGCGGGAATTTGTGAATGGCCAGTCATTGTAGTAGGCAAAACATTCTACGAGTATACTTACCTATGGTAGCGGGATGTCAAGAGCTGAGTATTGAGATGACTTTAGAAATGTAAGTACGGAAAATTTAGCTAGGTACTACTACCTCTGTGTACTACCTACCTACATACCCTTGGTCTACCTACATGTTCAATAATTTTGTACAAATCTCTCTGGCAGTCATCCATCATCACAAATCGTATCCACCTAAAGAGCAATGCTCTCCTAGCTTTCGTGAGGAGGAATATCCATATTCCACCACGGGGGCCCGGTTCGGATTGGTGGATTACATACCTTCGAAATAATTATCGGTCATGTTGTTTTTACTTTATAATGTTTTCTTTCCTCCTTCAAAGCGAGTGATAGCGTACATAAATAAATGAAAGCTAATTAGGATCCTTTACTGTCGGCCCAATGGTAAGAAAAGGTGAGGGTAGTCAAAGAACTCTACCATAGTCATAAAGTGATCCATTTATTTTTGTCATATTTATATTGATCTAGGTAAGTATTTATTTTAACAAACATTAATTTTCATCTCCGAACAGGTTTACACCACCACAAATAATTATTAACAATCGAATTTGATCGTAATTTTTGTTGAAAATATCAACATTAAGCCATCCCAACCTGTCAATCCCGACAACATACCGAAAACGTCAAACCAAACAGAAATGCGACGCGTTTGTCAATTTATTATTTTTTCTGATGGCACTGGAAGATGCTCGTGCAGTCCCAGTTGTCAAATTAGACTGTGTTCGATATTTAACACTTTGACACTGGCAGCTAATCCGGGCGACATTGAAGAAAAAGAAAAATAATTATTTACTTTTTATTTTTCTTTTGTCGATGGTCTCGAGTGTCATGGCCGGCCGCGGAATAATCCTTTTAAACGTGGGATGTGATTAAATAACTTGCATCGTATTACTATGCCTACGTGGAGTCGGTTTTAAGTAAAAAATGTAATTGGAAACTTTAATGGAGGGAGCCACTCATCAAAATGGGTCAGATAGTAGGACATTTTAAGATCGCAATTTATAAATGCGTGTATATTTATATATTTATAATAATTGTAGCGTTTGTCTAATATCATGCCTTTCCATGAAAACCTTATTACACAAGAACAAAAAGCTAAATTAAACAGAAAACTGTAGGTACGTCTGGCTACAAAAAAAAAACGTAACTGCTTGTACAGGCTTCAAATAATGACTAGTTTAACTTTTTTTTTATGAAGATTCAGAATGAAATAAAGTCCTCAGGCATTCGTGGGAAAATAGTCAAGAAGAATGTCCACCTTGCTCAAGAGAAACTCCCAAACTCCCAGTAGTTCATTGTAAAATTATTGCTAAATCATCGATCGATGATAAAACGTATCGATTTGGACGCAGTATTTTTTTTTGTCTTGCAGGTGGCACTTGCCGTGATGTCATGTGACATTTGATTCGAAATCACACCTATTGTCGATTTGATCGATTTTTTTGGCGGTTTTGTCCTTACGCGGGTTCGGGAGATGGCTTAGGAATACTGTATGATATTTAAATAAAAACTGTATCATATAAATTATTATACTTACGTATCTCGACGAAGCATATTATATTATTATATTTACAATTCATTTATTTCTCTTAAACTATGTTTTAGCAGCAAAGGTTTTCTTGATTTTTACACTTACATACCTAATACATTTTTATGCACTTCACTACCTAGGATATACTTTAGGTTAGACAAGACATAAAAATGACTCCGCAGAAGCCATAACAAAAAAGTTGAATTTGAAGTTGGCATAAAAATGTTGTCGTGACAGATTTATAGAATAGAATAGAATAGAATAGAATAATGTTTTATTGTAAATAACTGTGTAGGTGATATACATAGTATAGGTCTTAGTGATACTAATTTAGTTGCAACAGTTTTGCCCATTAGAGCGTACAATAATAGGTGTAATGTACCTAAAACATAGGTAAATCAATTGTATGTCTTACAATTTAATCTATTCTACGTTTTAATCTATTCATTTTCACAAAAATATTATTTTGAACATCTACGAGATCTAACACCTACTTACGTAGCGTAACTTTTTTGTACTAATTCCTACCTAGAGTTTCATCCATAATGCGGCTGTACCCTATAAATACGCATTCCATTCTTGAAAAATATTTCGTAGGCGACACCATTGGAGAATGGAGGCGTACACCTTTTTAAAATTTGAATTTGGAAGCTCGCTCGGTGTGGCCACGTCCAAAATGCATTTGTCGTGTAATCCTCGAGGGGACTGGCTTATTATTTTTTCCATCAATTATTTTTTAAACATTGTTGCTTACGTGGGAGATGGCAAGAGGAGCTATTTTATACGGTTTATTAATTTTCTATCAGACATTGTTGGAATTCAGGTAGGTTGAATATCGTCTTTTTTTCTGGTAGGTACATAGAGTAAGTAGGTACCTACCTATATAATATTATTAAGTATCTAAGATAAGTGGAGTGACATTTTTGATTAACAGATCACAAGATAAAACAATTAACCCTGAAAATTTAATCACTGAAAAAGATAAATTATTGTACGTTAGGAATTTTTTAGTAAATTAAAAGTAATCAAATGCTTCCTACGTCACGAGGAAATCCTCGTCTTTCGAAAGAGCAATTATTATACCCGCCATTACAATGTTTGTCCCATCCTAACTATTTGAGAATAAATTGGTTCATTTACTCTTAATAATTATTATTAAGAGGCGAATTTATGTCGCTTAAAATTTAATTATTTATTAAATAAATGTTCAATTTCAATAATGAAGGAGGAATTTATACGCATCAGCCATTCGGCGAATCAATACTTTTTAAGGAGTAACCTTTTTATATAAACACATTTGGTTAGTAGTTTTGAGAACTGCGACATACCTACTAAACCTAGTCACATAATGTAGGTAGTTACTTCCATCAGATTAAGGTAGGTACAACATCAAAAAGGCTTCCAAACAGAAACAAACGGAACAATACCGTCCCGCGGGACTCTTGAGAAGGCCACACACGGCTGACGCTCGTAGTTCTGACGTCTGACGTCATCTGACGTGACGCTTTGATCCCGTCAAATCCCATGCGATATAGCCACGGAGGTTGGTAAAGATAGGTTGGTATTCGTTATACGCTGCCTTTGTTTCAAAGGTTCTTTGATCTACTCGCTGTTTGTATTTATACTTTTTCTGGTATTAGGATTTATCGGTCAAGTGGATAAAAATATTGATTACCTACCCTAAGAACTGATATTTTTATTGGTACATGACAGTATCAACTTTTAATGTTGTTTACAAGAAATTAAATAAAAACAAGTTAAATTAAATCTAATAAAAAAAAATCACACTTTAGCTTCCCATTATTATAATAATTTTATCTTGCAGCACTTGGGCTGTCAATATTTTACCAGGCTGTCAAGCTAGCTAGGAGGTATTTTTTGTATACTTTTTTTTTTTTTTTTTTGTTAAATTATGGCTTCGCACGGTTTGTGCATATAGCCAGTGTCAAGTATTATAATAATAACGTAAGTACATAATATTTTTATTTTCACATTAGGAAAGTAATAGCTTTAAAGCAATCCTCGTGGTCAAGTAGTCAAGTCAATTATTTACATAGTCAAAGTCACGATTCAGTAAAGTGGTGGATGCTTTACTGAAACTTCCTGGGAGTTTTGGAAAAAATACGAAATGACACGCTTTTTGAGTTTGTATCATTCGCCCACACTCGTGCACGTTAACGAACACTTAATGGTTAATATTCCACCAATATTACACATTAACACTCGAAGAAACACAAGTTTAAGAAAATAACACAAAACCAACAACGTCTCACTATCGTATTCCCGCCAAAACTCCTTTTGTATACTTACTCGTATTATGTAGGTACTATTGATTTTGGAACGTTTTGGATCGTGCCTATATTTGAACAGAGAATTTGTTGTTTCTTCGTCTAAAAATATAGTTTTGGTTGGGTACAAATACGAATATTATACCTAGACCAGCATTAGGTACCAACTAACACGACAACGCCAAACAGCCGCCCAGTTGAGTTGCCCTTCGCTCGATTTGGTACTAATAAATAATGTAACCCATTTCTATTGTCATAATTAGACATAATATTCATAAAATCTAGAAAAAATAACTTAGAACATATTTTTTACAAATATTTATCAATAAATTGTTACAAATCGTTTTCTTGGCCTATGGCCTCGGCCATTAACATTCTCGGCCATAACCTTCACCACCTTTTCGCACCTAGTTGTCAATGTTGTCACAAATTTTGCTACTGGCCATCAATAGATCGTTACGAAAAAAAAGACGTGAGAATTTGTCTATGCTCAGGCACATCCTTTGTCCTGTAGAATTCAGTTCCGTTTTCGAATGAATGGATTTTTTTTTTAATTTCTGTATGCACAGGTGTATTTTGTTAGTGTTGCCTTGCCCATCAATCAGTTTGTTTGCGCAGAGCGTTATAACTTGTTCGGTTGTTGTTATTTCGATTTACATGTAGCTTATTTCTAATTTTTATGAACTTTCAGAGTTAATGCCTAGCTTTACAATATGGTTGGTTTATCAGATAGCTATTTAGTCGAGTAGGAATCTATAACATTTCCAACGAACTAAATCAACTAAAACAAAACTGAATCTAGGTAACAAGTTGATTTTTTCTTGAATTTCTTATTGTTTTCATGAGGTAGGTACCAAAAATTGTACAGAAGAGTACCTACAGGTATCAAAAATTGTATGAGAAATCACTCCTACTTAGTAATTTCTCATACAATTTTTGATACCTATATATTATTTTTTCAGTGATAAATGTGTGTAACGTGTTGTAAGTACCATTTGCAGGTTAGTACCTACTTACTTACCTAATTAAAATTTAAAAATAGGTAAGGAAAGGTACCTACGTAGTTAGATAGGTACAGAAGTACCTAACTTATATGGCTTACCGATGTACCTGCGCAGAAGATGAATTTTCAAAGCGCGGGTAATGCTATTGACCGCTATTGGTCGGCAGCCGCCACCATCTTAGCGATCGCCGCGTGGCATGAGTGAGATGGAACTAACAGCTGCAGTGTATTATGAACCTTATAACAGTGATCTTAGGTTGATTGTAAGTTTTAAGCATTCTTTCGTTAATCTTCGGACCATACTTTCTTTTCTGCGCGAACGAAGATTCACGACGCGCCATATAAGTTGGGTACTACTGTAAGCTAGGTATATAGGTTAGATAAGTAGGTATTCTTTGGTTTGCCTTCACAGGAGATCAGATTGTTTAATTTTTTTTCTACCCTGCTATTTGTTCTAGCAAATAACTATATTTTACTTTTATAATACTAACTAACTAATAACTATATTTTACTATAGACGCGATAACCTCTCAGATATTATAGCTTCATACAGGTTTCTGGACGCACCCTGCTTGACCCTCACCAGCACCGCAGAGCTACCTCGCTTTAAAAAGTTAAAATTCTAAAATTAAACTCGCCGAGCGTTGGCGGCAAAATGACCATAAACAACTTTATTTTTTTCTCACCGTACCCGAGCCTGTCCCGCCTTTTGTGCCAGTATCCTGCCCTTTTCAGTCGGGGCTTTTTACGAAGAAATTTATTATGTATACTTTCGGTCATGACCAGTAGCCGAATTTAATTGTGAATTATGAGGTTACGTTTTTTTGACTTTTTTCTCGTAGACGTTTCCTGGCCGCTCGAAGGTGACCTTTGTATTTTTATAGATCGGGATTTCGAATTTTATTTTTTATTTTTTAAATGAAATAGTTGCTAGTTTTTTCCGGATTAATAATAATTCTTTTACAGATTAATCGCGTGGAACGTGTTTAATGTGTTTGGGATAAAGAAACGGATACGTTTCCTCTATGAATCAGTTTGGGATCGAACAGGAAATGCCTGAATTTATGTGCAACCTTGGAATTTATGATAATATCTAAGGAATCTGTTCAAATAAAATAGTGCAGGTTACATAATATTTAATTACACTAAAATGTAAGGACTCAATTAAGTATATTTTGGAGTCATTAATTTTATAAAAAGAAAAAACATGTTTTGTTTTTAAATAGAAGGTCGGGCATAAGCCAGGGCAGTTTCACATTAATTCACCATTAAAAAATACACGTTATCATATAGGGCTTAAGCCCCCCCATTGATAAATCGTGTCATTGTGATACATTTTGTTGCGATTTCTTTAAGGGTTGCATCTAAGACATCCCAATTAAACTGCATTCAGCCCGCACCTGGCAACCTTGGCTTATCAATAAAAAAAACATAAAAAAGCGACTACATCACTATGTGAGGCGTGCTCTGTTCCGTGCATACCTACCTTGTTATGTTTTAATTGTGAATTATTCAGTGCCGTATCGTTAAAGCAAGAAATGCTAAATTGCAATGAATTAAATGCGTCAAGATAAAACAGTCTGTAAAAAATTATAGCAATTCTTCACCAGCGAAAATTATAATCGGCAATGGAGCGTGCTCTTTAATCCATCGATACCGCTTTTTATTTTTTAGGGAATGATTTTTTTCTTCTTTTTTTATTCGTTCGAGGGATTTACGTCAACGGACCTTTGCCGATTTTTAGCGAGCATTTCTGTGATTTTTGGTAATAAATGATACTAATTCCTCGAATATTGTTCATATCTTGGTTTTTATCTTAGCTGTAAATTTGTGTATTTTACCACATTTTTTAATAATTGTGTTTAAGTAAGTACCTAATAGGTACTTACGTAATATTACGTATATATTTTATACACAGTCATACCTTCCATGCTGTCCCACATACCTTCTATCGAGTCTTTCTGTTATTATATAATATACTATGTAATTTCGAATACAGAACTTTTTGAGTTTCAAAATAATTCATTCTCTATCAAACTACCCGTGAGCATTGTCTAGGATTTTAATAAAATATCCTCACATGTTATAAGGCTCATTTATCTATTTATTTGCATTATCACAATCCAAAGATGGTATGGATAATGCAATGTCGGCTTTTGATCGCTCCATGCGAAGAAAAATAATCTGTAGCCACGAAGCCATTATTTATGTATTATGGAAAATATTTCATTTCCATTACAAGTTCTAATCAACATCACTGGCCGATAAGAGCTCTTTTGTTTTCTTTTAAAGGGTACCACAGACAAAACACTCGATTAGAGATAGCAATAGACAAATTGATAGAGGCGCGCGTTAAGCACGAGTCGGCACGCGGCGGCGGGAAGTGGCGCGCAAATTGAGTGTTCCAATTACGGTGTCGAGTTTTATAGTGAGCGATACAGCATGCTCCGTTTTGATTGAGAGAAAAGAAAGAAAAAATAAAAAAATATTATTACCAAGCACTTTGTAAAATCTTGTTGCGCTGGTTGTTCAAAATCACAACCAGCATCATGCTGCGTGGAGACAAGTTTTTAATAACAACTACAAAGGATATTATATTTTTTTTATTTATGTTAATATTTACATTCACTGCCTGTGCTAGTTATTTGTAGGCATTTTAAATACAATAATTATTCAAAGCTACAAAGCTAGGCAGATACCTATTTCTACTACACTTTTTGTGTAGTCCTAGGATAGCTCATTACTAGATTTATATTTGAATGATAAAATTATTATATGCTATGGAATGAAAAATGTTATGCCTAAAATCAAATGTAAGTAACCTTCTTAGCTCTTATCCAGTGCCACTAGCGTTTTATTATTTATTTATTTTATTTTTAATATTTACATAGCAACTAAGAGCCAGAACTAAGTTTAGTAAAGTAAAAAACAATGAAGTAGAAATATATGTAGTTTTAATCCCGCCAAAAATTCGTCTGATCAATGTTGGCTAGATGACTGATGTCGTAATCTTGTATACTAATAACCCCCTGAAAAAACCTAGCTAATATCCCAAACAGTACTCTACCCCCTAATTATGCCCAAAAAATTTTTATGAAAAAACACCGTCCCCTAATAATCCACAAAGCCCTGTGTCCCCTCTAATCTGAAACCCAGTACAAAAAATGACCGAACGTAAAATAAATAAAATAAAAAGACTTACTCCCATCCAAGAACCTATCCAACATTGACTGACAGCAATACGACACGTGTTTCGTCTCTACACGAGACATCTTCAGGAGATGTTGACTCTTCGAGCGCTAACAAGAGAGTCTCTCTTGTTCCACAAAGCCCTGTGTCCCCTCTAATCTGAAACCCAGTACAAAAAATGACCGAACGTAAAATAAATAAAATAAAAAGACTTACTCCCAACTAGCGCTAACAAGTTAGCGCTCGAAGAGTCAACATCTCCTGAAGATGTCTCGTGTAGAGACGAAACACGTGTCGTATTGCTGTCAGTCAATGTTGGATAGGTTCTTGGATGGGAGTAAGTCTTTTTATTTTATTTATTTTACGTTCGGTCATTTTTTGTACTGGGTTTCAGATTAGAGGGGACACAGGGCTTTGTGGAACAAGAGAGACTCTCTTATTAGCGCTCGAAGAGTCAACATCTCCTGAAGATGTCTCGTGTAGAGACGAAACACGTGTCGTATTGCTGTCAGTCAATGTTGGATAGGTTCTTGGATGGGAGTAAGTCTTTTTATTTTATTTATTTTACGTTCGGTCATTTTTTGTACTGGGTTTCAGATTAGAGGGGACACAGGGCTTTGTGGAACAAGAGAGACTCTCTTGTTAGCGCTCGAAGAGTCAACATCTCCTGAAGATGTCTCGTGTAGAGACGAAACACGTGTCGTATTGCTGTCAGTCAATGTTGGATAGGTTCTTGGATGGGAGTAAGTCTTTTTATTTTATTTATTTTACGTTCGGTCATTTTTTGTACTGGGTTTCAGATTAGAGGGGACACAGGGCTTTGTGGAACAAGAGAGACTCTCTTGTTAGCGCTCGAAGAGTCAACATCTCCTGAAGATGTCTCGTGTAGAGACGAAACACGTGTCGTATTGCTGTCAGTCAATGTTGGATAGGTTCTTGGATGGGAGTAAGTCTTTTTATTTTATTTATTTTACGTTCGGTCATTTTTTGTACTGGGTTTCAGATTAGAGGGGACACAGGGCTTTGTGGAACAAGAGAGACTCTCTTATTAGCGCTCGAAGAGTCAACATCTCCTGAAGATGTCTCGTGTAGAGACGAAACACGTGTCGTATTGCTGTCAGTCAATGTTGGATAGGTTCTTGGATGGGAGTAAGTCTTTTTATTTTATTTATTTTACGTTCGGTCATTTTTTGTACTGGGTTTCAGATTAGAGGGGACACAGGGCTTTGTGGAACAAGAGAGACTCTCTTGTTAGCGCTCGAAGAGTCAACATCTCCTGAAGATGTCTCGTGTAGAGACGAAACACGTGTCGTATTGCTGTCAGTCAATGTTGGATAGGTTCTTGGATGGGAGTAAGTCTTTTTATTTTATTTATTTTACGTTCGGTCATTTTTTGTACTGGGTTTCAGATTAGAGGGGACACAGGGCTTTGTGGATTATTAGGGGACGGTGTTTTTTCATAAAAATTTTTTGGGCATAATTAGGGGGTAGAGTACTGTTTGGGATATTAGCTAGGTTTTTTCAGGGGGTTATTAGTATACAAGATTACGACATCAGTCATCTAGCCAACATTGATCAGACGAATTTTTGGCGGGATTAAAACTACATATATTTCTACTTCATTGTTTTGAATATGGATTTCCGCAAAGTAACGCCTGATTCTATCAACTATCTATTTAGTAAAGTAATTACTTTTCAAAACATCCTCTAGTTACCACCAGCAGCATCTTTTCCCGCCTTTATATTTGCACCGTGCACGTGACCTGAAATGGCGTCGTTCGAAAATCGAATAAATCAAGAGGATTGGTGGCTAATCGTCCTGGCGAATGGTCACGAAAACATCGCAAATATCCGTGCTTCTGTGGTTTGTTTGAGTACATACCTATGTACTTTATGTCGAGATATTTAAACGTAAACGAAGACTTGTTGTAGTCTTTCTTTTGCAGAGCTTCTTATTTGACCCCTAAATATATTGATAGGCTTAACCTAACAATGAAGTTAACATAATACGACGTAAAAAAAAAAAAATATTGAGTGATGGTAATTTTTTTAAACAAATTTTTTAGTAATTTTTCATATTCATGTTGTTAAAAATGTATTTATTCTCTCGTAATTTGCGCCACTGACCGTGAATATTGTAATCGAGTAGCATTTAAACGTGAATAAACAGCGAGGGTGTCGCTTATCGGATTACTTTCGTGCGAGCTTACAATGGATTTCCAGAATTAGATACAAGAGGTACGTCGATAAAGTTCTTTTCACGGGTTATCTTGTAAGATTAAGGGTGTGTTGGTTTTGATTTAACGAAGAACAGAGAGCCTTAATTAAATATCTCTTCTAGTGTGTTTCGCCGTGTTTTGGGTTATCTGGAATATGTTGCTTTTGTATGTTAAGGCTTTGATAACCTTAGGTTTAGATATTAATAATGACAGTTATAGAGGTAGAGTAGATAATTTAATTTGTCAAAAAAACTTGATTGAAATTCATATGTTATTATATTTAACTGACGAGCGGTGGTAGTCTAGTGGGCGAACGTCCGCCTTCCAAAGTGGAGGTGGCGAGTTCAAATCCCAGTGCGGGCACGTACCAATGTGTTTCTTGTTAAACTTATTATTGATGTACGTAATTATCACTCACTTTTCGGTGAAGGAAAACATAGTGAGGAAACGAACATGCCCGAGAATTATTTCGGGCATGTTATCCACCAATCCGGACTAGGCCCCCGTGGTGGATTACGGTCTAATCGGTCTAAATCTTCTTGCCCAACAGTGGGACAGTTACAGGCTGAATTATTATACTTAAGTATTGCTAGCAGACACGGCCACGGTATGCTGTGGCTAAGGTTCTTATAGCGACTATAAATTAGATGTAAGCTGACCTATCTTTCAAGGTAGACCAAACTGCACACGGTGTGCAAATTTGATTAAAATCGGTTAAGTAGTTTAGGAGTCCACCGCGGACAAACAATGTGACGCGTAATTTATATATATATATATAAGATTATTATATTTAACTGGAATACTTACCTTGTAGAGTTATGTAGGTATTGAGTAGGTTAAATAACTTTACAGCAGAATATCCGGCAGAGCGGGGTGTGGGGAGATTCGGACCTCGGTCGGTTTGGACCCAGAATCGCCATCCACCAGTCTCTTTTTTAATTCGGTCTTTCGCATATTCCTTTTGCGGTGCGAAACGACCAATGCGAAATGAGGCTGTGTTGCGAAACGCGATGTTTTTCGCACAGAGATAAGTACTTTTTTATAAGTATACTTAGGTAATTTGGCAAATGATGAAAAGAGGAGACCGCTCTCAGACAATTTTATATGTCGACAGACGAAATTCGGCGAACATTTTTGTCGCCAAAACTTAAGCAAACAAAACTCTATTTTTAGCTCCAAAATGGGGATCGTCAATTCCAACTCCGATAAACTCGAAGATATTAAATCGAGCCGTAAGTAAAATTGTTTTATGCTTACACCGATCAATTCGAAGTTAAAAGGGAGCGCAAATTGAAAAGTCTCGTTTCGAATAATCGAGTAATCGAGGTACGCACTCGAATAATTGAATATTTGGATTCGCTCGATAGCCATCGGCATCAAAGACAATTTTTCGATTAAATTCGTTGTAACAGGGGGAGGCGGTACAGTGAGGCACAAAATTCGTTTAACATATCAATACTTGCAACTTGCTAATGCCACAGTTGAGAACTGTTAGGCAGCCTAACTTAGGCTGTGCTAATAAGTTCTAGGGGTTGCGTACGTCAAACTGAATTAGTAGGGACTTAGTTTCATAAATGTTTAGTGAGTTTTGATACTCACTGTACGTTTATAAATGCGGATAACATTTTAAATTAAAATTTGGAATAGCTTGACAACTTTTTAAATACTATCCAATAAGGTAATTTTTAATTAATATCATATCTTTCGTGTATTTTACTAATTTGTTATTTTGTGAAAGATAACATCTTTTTTTCAAACTCAAACCATAAGCAACTACTGTTTAATTTAATATATCATACTTTACGTTTTTATGATTCTCTTTGTTAACGAGAATTAGCTGTTTGACTTGTAAAAGTGCGATTTAATTGCATATTTACAATAAATGCTTTGACTTTCACTTTGACTTTGTGCCACGTATAGTCGTATATACCAAAACTGTAGTTTATCGATTTTTACCTAACTAACATCATTAATTTTTTAACCTATTACGGCATCAGCCAGTTACACTGAATTACCTACACAGTAAGACAGGCTACGTTACAAAACTTTTCAATTTGCAATAAGAAATTGAATTTTCTAAATCAAAAGGCGTCACGGTGCGTGCATACCGACATGATTCAATTTAGTGCCGACCGCGCTCCTGGTAAATTATAACTAGCCTACGCGTGTGGGTTTGTCTCTGATGTTGTGGAGTAGATTTAGATACGCGGCTTCACCCGCATCGTGAAAAACGTCTGATTTAAAACGATACAATGTCAAAGTCAAAATCAAAGCATATATTGTAAATGGGCAATTAAATCGCACTTTTACAAGTCAAACAGCTAATTCTCGTTAACAAAGAGAATCATAAAAACATAAAGTACGATACATTAAATTAAACAGTAGGTAATTGATTATGGTTTGAGTTTGAAAAACAATTATATAAAGAGCTATGTAGATTGTGTATTATACTTATAACAATTAACATTTCAATGGTGGTCTAGGGAAGCCCGACTAAATATCTGTTTAGTGCATTAAGTAGTCAGCTGTCGTGGTAACACTGGCAACACTCAGTTTTCCTATTTCTTATTCCTATTCCTATAGGGTATGTCTATCCTACGATTTATTACGGACACTGCCTGCATAAATTGTGCGAAACCAAAATAAAAAAAACAACTGCTGTCGATTCAGTGCCGTCTAACAGTTCCTTATTAAAAGTACTAATTAAACTATTTTTTATCTATGACTTTGTCAGACTACATCTTTATCGCGATTACAAGTAAGTACTGATCCTATTTCCTTCTCTAAGGCCCCTATCCTATCTCTGCGAATTCATTAAAACTGGATTAGTGGTTTACGCGAAATCGCAACAAACGAACAGAGCGACATATTTATGCATTATTATTAGAATAGACAGATATAGATAGACTCCTCTTGTACTTATCTCTTCGAATGTTGAATTGTGCCCCTCTTTGATGTCCTGGTCCTTTCTTCTGAACGGTGAGCGATTGCTTTTTATGTCATCAATTTTCCTTTTTTAATAGGGTTCCGTAACCAAAGGGTAAAATGGGACCCTATTACTAAGGCTCTGCTGTCCGTCCGTATGTCCGTCTGTCTGTCACCAGGCTGTATCTCATGAACCGTGATATACCTAATTGAGTCGAAATTTTCACAGATGATGTATTTCTGTAGCCGCTTTAACAACAAATCCTAAAAACAGAATAAAATAAATATTTAAGGGGGCTCCCATACAACAAACGGGATTTTTGCCGTTTTTATAGATAAAGAAAGGTACGGAACCCTTCGTGCGCGAGTCCGACTCACACTTGGCCGCTTTTTATTAACCTTTTTCGCCATTTCTGGCGCGGTTTGTTAAATAAAGGTGGGTTTGTCGAGTTTGCAAAATTATTTGGCTGTTCGTTAGAAAATTGAACGTTGAGAAGGAAAATTGCTTGATAATTTTAGTAGTAGATAGGTAAGTATATTTTATACGGGACGTATATTTGTCAAAAGGATTTTCTTTACGTAAGTAATAAAAAGCGGCTACGCCCTTTTATTTAAACGTGGTAGGTTGACTGGAATAAAATACCTACCTACTTACTTTTAGTCTAAGTTTTAATATTACATAAGTTTGCATAGAATTAGAATAGAAAAGAAAACTCTTTAAACACCAAAAAGAAACACCAGACCCAATAAAGCATGGTCGGTCTTATCACTTAAAACAATTTCTTTATTGTTTACTATATAGCATAATTTATATACATCATAAATAAACAAAAAGCTCTCATCGCTTGTCAATATCGACAGAAGTCAGTCGTTCTATCAGCAGTTGGTAACCCTAGCACAAAAAAAAAAGCTCGTAAAACGTCCTCGCGACGTACTGGGGTGTAAGGAACACTTCCTATGGCCAAATGTCCGATTTATTTGCACAGAGTGCCGCAAAGTTGCACCGACGCGAGTTTAGTGTCAATTCTGGGGCTGCCATTATAGAGTGTTATGTCGAATTTGTAACAGAACAAAATGATACATAAAATTTGGTTTTTCTCAGTTAGTAAGAGGTATCTACTACATTTATTTATGTTCTTAAAAGTTTTGTAACGCGTTTAGGTCGTCAATTTTCTACAAAGTTTTAATTAATAATATTATGTATTTATTTTTTTATAAAACTCACTTGTTATTTGATTTAGATTTAATTTGAACCAGTCAAATGATACTTACCTATGGCGATAAATCATTGGGACAATTTCAGCGTTGTTTAAAGCGATTTAGGTCATTGATGATGACGATACGTGTGGCCGATATATAAATCGCAATATTACTCGTTAATTCCCCCCTGAGGGGGTGACCGGCGCCGGTTCACACTTGCGACAGTAACCCCCTCCCGCCATACGATACCTCTTACGTGTTTAAGAATCCATAAATAATAGAGTTGACGTGTTCCCCTCGTGTCTATGGTTCTAATGCCTCCATTGTCTGTGGTCCGGGATTTATTATTCATTCCCGTTGCATCTGGGGGCTTGTAACTTGATAGTTGTAATTTGTTGGTTATTAGCGAGGAATTTTGGCTAATTGATGTGGTAAGTGTATCATCTAGGTACCTATCTATCTTTGAGATAAATCAGGGCTAGTTATGTTGTATATTCTCCGTTGTTTTTAGGGTTTCGTGCCCAAAGTGTAAAACGGACCCTATAACTAAGGCTCCGCTGTCCGTCCGTTTTTCTGTTGTGTGTCCGTCTGTCACCAGGCTGTATCTCATGAACCGTGATAGTTAGACAGTTGAAATTTACACTGATGATGTATTTTTGTAGGTTGTATAACAACAAATACTAATAAACAATGTAAAGAAGATTTATGGAAAACAAAAATGTCATGTTGTTTGCTGCGACTCCACTGGGACTCGAGCAGTGGCGGATACAGGGGGGGGGGGGGGGCATGGGGGCCATGGCCCCCCCCAGAAGACCCAGGAATTACATCACATTTTCGACTCGTCTTCAGGTGTACTTTTTTACACAGCATACATATACCTACTCACTCATGAAGTGAAGTCGAATATGTCGAATGTTATTATAAACTAAAATAAAGAATGAAGTTAGTAGGTAATAATAATAATGACGCGACGGTGTCCAAGCAGGCAGTAGCGGGGCGCGCGGGCGGACGCGGCGCTCGGCCCGCCGCGCCGCCCTGCAATTAGAACGCTAATACATAACTATTTTAGCTACATTGCCAGTGAGAGTTGCCACTTCCGAAAGGTCCTTTTCCACTTTACGCCGCTTAAAAACATGGCTGCATATGTACGTACAGTGCCGTAAATAGCGTGGTGCCACCGGTGCCCAGGCACAGGGCGTAGACTCTGGGGAGCGCAAGAATTAAATGGCCAGACCAGGCAGGACTATTATTTTTTCGGTTTGCTCCAGATAAATACCCCAAAAATGTTTCAGCGCTCGCTACGCTCGCGCATTTCTGTTTGGAATTATATTTCATTCAGCACACTGATAAATACCCCTTAAAATGTTTGCGTTTAGTGTGCTGGATGTATGTTGTTTACTTTTAATTTTAGCCTAAATGTAAAACTAGATCAGATAGTAGGTACAAACAATTAGAGAGGAATGATAATGTGTTTCGAAATACATTTTTTTCGCTAATTTTTTTCATTTCGTTACGTTTTTGCTCACTGACGCCAACATTATAATTTTAACAAAAGGGTGGCAAATTATAACTCCGCTCCGGGCGACAGTGACTCAAGCTACACCACTGAGTAGGCCTATACATAGAAATGCTCTAGCTATAATAGCTAATACCCAAAAAAAACAAGGGCGCTGTTATAGAAGCTCGCACAGGGCGCAGAAAAGGCTATTGACGGCACTGCGTACGTACGCGGACAGGGGAAGAGCGGCTGTGCAGGCTTGCACTACTACACATCCACAGGGATGTCCGAGTTGATGTTGACAAAATTATTGATAGGTTTGCTAAAAGCGGCACTAGGCGAGTAAACTTTATTTTGTAAACATACAAGGTAATTAACTTCTTTTTTTGTTCTCTTGTGATTTTAACCTTTGAACCTTGTCAAAATAGCCCCCCCCCCCAAAATGAAATCCTGGATCCGCCCCTGATACAGACAGCACATAAAGACTTCATACTAATGGGAGACTTAAATGCAAAAATAGGGCAACCTAAGCCCGATGAGTTCCTTATAATGAAACCAAACGGATACGGCGAAAGAAATGAAAGAGGGCAGAGATTAATAGACTTCGCGTTCGAAAATAAACTTGCAATTCTGAACACTTTTTTTAAGAAGAAACCGAAAAGAAGGTGGACCTGGATGTCTTCAAACAAACAACACAAAAATGAAATAGACTATGTTTTATCCAATCGACCAGATATGTTTCAAAACATAGAAGTCTTAAACTTAACTTACCCCTCAGACCATAGACCGATAAGAGCAACAATAAGAATTAACAAGTTTAAAAAGAGTAGAGCCGGTTATGCAAGCCTTCAAACTTGTTCTCTGAAAAACGACGAAGAAATACATGCTTACAGAGAATGTCTAACTACCCACCTTCGCGATACACTAAAATGGGATGAAACCATACCAGTATCAGTACTTAAACCTACTACGACAAACTAATAAATTCCATCAAACTTAGTTTACAACATGCCCAAACCTCAAATAATACTTCTGAAACATATAATATTACAGACGAGGACAATAACATTTATAAAAAGAAGACAACAGTTACAAAGAGCTAAGAACAAAACACGTTCTATGAAAAACGAATTATCTGCTTTGTACAAACTAATAAGCAAACATATAAAAGCTGACTACGCAAAATATAGGACTGACACAATAGAAAAACATCTTCGAAAAGCAGGAAGCACGATAAATGCCTAAAAAGAACTCAGAACCAGCAAAACATGGATCGAAGGTCTTAACCGATCTGGAAAAACATTTCACAGTCGAAGCGACATAATTGATATTGCAACTGAATTCTATAGAAGCTTATACAGCACAAATGCACCAACAAATATCATTTACGACAGCGACTTCACAACAACTGCGGATCCTGAGACTGGTATAAAAATGATTGACGAACAAGAAATCATTCAAACAATTTCGAAATTAAAATTTGATAAAAGTCCTGGTTCTGATAATGTTACAAATGAAGCCATCAAAACAGCCAACACAATACTGGCTCGACCACTAGCAGACCTATTCAACCTCATAATAAAAGAAGGAAACACACCCTCACAGTGGTCAGAATCTAATATTATTCTTATCTACAAGAAGGGAAACCCAAAAGACATAAGTAAATACAGACCAATATGTTTACTGCCATGCTCCTACAAGCTATTTTCCACCATCATTAACCTGAGAATTAGTACCACGCTAGAAGTTCATACACCTGTGGAACAAGCGGGCTTCAGAAAGGGCTACTCTACGGTAGGCCATATACACACATTAGAACTAATCATCGAAAAATTTCAAGAACAGCAAAGACCGCTATACATAGCCTATATCGACTACCAGAAAGCCTTTGACACAGTATCACATGCCAGCATATGGAAAACGTTAGAAGACTAAGAGGTAGAGAACGACTACATACGAGTAATTAAAAGCATATACAACTGCAGTACCAGTAGAGTCAAACTGGAATCAACTGGGCCTAGTTTTCCCGTTAAAAGAGGCGTAAGACAAGGCGACCCCCTATCCCCAACAATATTTATAGCCGTGTTAGAATCAATTATACGAGAGCTAGACTGGAAAGGACATGGATTACAAATACAAGGAAATCGACTAAATCACCTACGTTTCGCAGATGATCTGGTATTGCTCTCGGAAACATGTTCCCAACTACAACAAATGATTGAACAACTTGACATGGCTAGAAAGCGGGTAGGCTTAGAAATGAACCTCACCAAAACAATGGCTATGACCAACTATAATAAAAGACCAATTGTGGTTGGAGGCGAACCTCTTAGGTACACCGACCACTATATATACCTAGGTAAACAAATTGGATTTGACAGAATACACAACGACCTAGAAATAGAGCGCAGAACACAACTGACGTGGAACAAATACTGGAGCCTGAAAGATATATTTAAGAGCAACATGCCGATACGTGTAAAAACGAAAGTAATGACCTCGTGCCTCTTACCGTGCTTGACATACGCCTGCCAGACCTGGAAATTTACCTCAAAAATAAAAAACAAAATTACCACTTGCCAACGAGGAATAGAACGAAGCATGCTAAATATGTATAAAGAAATTACACAAAATACGACACACAAAAATAAGCAAAGTAACCAAATTAAAAAATATGCTATGCTACGCTCAAAGGCAAAAATGGAAATGGGCGGGACACGTCGCGCGACTTCAAGACAATAGATGGACCAAAAGAGTGACTTCATGGAAGGGCCCACCAGGCAAGCGGCGCAAAGGAAGACCCTACACACGTTGGGAAGACGAAATAGTGAAGACGGCGGGTCCAAAATGGCTCCAAACAGCTCAAAACCGTGACAAATGGAAATATTTGGAGGAGGCCTTCACCTGTGGAAGGGTTCTTGCAAACGTGAAGTAAAGGGAAGAAATAAATAAATAGATAACTACTACGTAACTATAATACAAAAATAAACTTATACCTACTTACTTACGTACTAACTTTAAATTAAGGAAATTATAATAATGTATAAACTAATGTAATTTTTTTTTGCAAGAAATAAAAGGCTTTTTTATTTTGTGTTTTTTTTTTTTTTTTTTTTTATAATTATTAGCATGACGTAGAAAAGAACTAACATTATGACATTAAAATTATCACACATTTTTATCGTTCACTGTTTTGGCTTACTAGCTTAATACTAGCGGCGCCCCGCGGTTTCACCCGCGTTACACGTACAACACCTATAGTATAGGTAGCTATTTAAAAAGTTTGTGCATATTATTGTGTCATCATAGTTAGCATCCGAGTACTGGGGCGACATTCTGTACATTAGTTAGCTTCCGATATCGGTCGCTAAGTCCATACGTACCGAAAATGAAACAGTATGAAAGCCCTATTATAAGTTAGGATGAAACCGAGATCGTGGGACAAAGTTAAACGTACCTAATCTGACTACAACAATGTGAGTTAGTGTGTGCGTATGTATGTTTGCGAGTCACATAATTATGGCATAATCCTATCTATGATATATGCCACCCCTATCTCTTTCCCTCTCCTTCTATCTCTATATCTTTCCCTCTCCCTCTATCTCTATTTATTTCCCTCTCCACTCTCAATCTCTATTTTTCTCCCTCTCCCTCTATTTCTATATACTTCCCTCACAATCTATCTCTTTCCCTCTCTCGCTCTCTTCTCTCTCTATATATATCTCTCTCTTCCGAGATCTCTCTTTCTTTATTTCTACATACTTCCCACTCACTCTATCTCTCCCTCTCACGCTCTCTCTCTCCCTTTATCTCCTTTCCTCTTCCTTTTGCTCTCTCCCTCTTCCTCTTTCAATCGCTCTCCCTCTACTTCTATAATGTACCCTCTCAATCTATCTCTCTCTCTCCCTCTCTCTCTCTATCTTTCTCTTCCTATATATTTCCCACTCACTCTATCTCTCCCCCTCACTCTCTCACGCTTCCTTTATCTCCTTCCCTCTCCCTTTATCTCTCTATCTATATACTTCTCCCTCAACCTCTTTCTCTCTCCCTCTCCGTCTATCTGTCTTTATTTTGTATCCATTATTATCTATCCCCTTGCCAAATTGCATTACGATCCGTTCAGCCGTTTATTGTGGTCCGTAGGGGGTGCATCTAAATAATACCTCATAATTTCCACCCCTTGCTTTGCCTCCTTTAGGGATGATTTAGCGAAAAAGCTGAAACCCGAATTTCTTTATTTCTTACCAAAAACCTAAAAATAAATTTTCAGACTCCTAACTTGAAGAATGATTAATTACCCCTACAAACTTTCAACCCTTATTTCATCGCCTTCGAGAATATTTTTTGAGACAAAAGATAGCCTATGTCCGTCTCGTAGGTCCAATCTATCCCTATACCAAATTTCATCGAAATCGGTCCAGCCGTTTGAGCGTGAAGAGCTAACAAACATACACACACACACTCACAAACTTTCGGCTTTGTAATATTAGTAAGAATTTTTATATTAATATTATAAAGAGGAAAACTTTGTTTGTTTGGTTGTAATGAATAGGCCCCGAAACTACTGAACCGATTTGAAAAATTCTTTCACTGTTGGGAAGCTACACTATACCCGGGTGATATAGGCTTCTTTTTATCCCGTAAACATTAACGGTTCCCGCGGGATAGCAGCTAACACGGGTAAACCGCGAGGCGCTTCTATCGGCTATTCTGCGTCGAACGGCGCATCGTGCTGTCGGTGTGTGTCCATTGATAGCACTTGTGATAACTGTTATCTGCACTCCGATGAACTCTGAACTAAGTATTTCATGACATAATATCCATTGACGTCAACGCCCTGCTCGGATAACCTCCCTTGTCGACTGATGGTACGCGCACCGCTTTGTTACCTACATCTTATAATATTATCTTATCTATATTAATAAAAGAAAGTCGCGTTAGTTACACTTTTTATCACTCAAGACCGGCTGAAAATTGGTAGGAAGGTAGCTGAGAACCAGGAGAAGGATATATAGGATATTTATCCCGTTACCACAGGAAACATTTTGAAACTGGGAATAATAATCTGGTAAAATCGGGTTGTACAGTTGACTACTGTCACTCAGTTTAACAGCTGAGGCAGGGACAGGGACAGAGGGAGAGGAAGAGTGATAGAGTGTGAGGGATAGAGATGGATATAGAGGGAGAGAGATAGAGTGCGATGGAAAGAGATAGATATAGAAGGAGAGGAAGCTTTTTCCCATAGAGACAATGACAGGACAACGTCTGTCGGGTCAGCTAGTGATTGATAAACTTGTTCCCGATTGCGGTCAAACGACAAAGATTTGATAATGGTTAGGTACGGATAAAAGTATTACGGTACAGAGATACTTAGTTTTAATTGAATGAATTATGTTTGTAGATTTTACAGCACTAAACCTACCTACACATAGTACTTACCCACTGTTATAGGTATACATAATATGAGGCAATAGACAGGATTTGAAAGCAGTGGCGACACCTGGGAATATACGGACTTTAATATTATTTTACACGTACCAATAAACCTTCTTTTTCGGTTTAATTGAAACATAATAATTGATAGGCCACACTATCGTCATCGTCAACGCCCACCAAAACCAAATTAAACCCAAATTATAAAACAGATGAACGTCAAAAATCGGTTATTCAATGCCATATCCCAACTATGAGGCTACACTTACGGAGAACGTCAAACAACGGGATTTACGGGATATTCAATGGGATATCACGATAGGTGTGGCCTCTGCATAAGAGTTATATTATCGAGTGTCCTAGGTCGATTGGGTTTCGTATTTATTTAGGCACAGTGCAAGGCTTTGACGTATTTATCGAGTTGCTAACTGTTACCGCGCCTTAAAGTGAATTGTTGAGACGTCGCCTTATAACAAGATCCGACATGAAGCATCTCCGTGTGGATTAGGGCTTTCAATCTCGAGACATGGCGCCGTCCCGGGACCAAAAAATCGAGACTCGCTGCGGTCTAAAAAATCCCGGAAAAAACGAGACTTTCGAGACCGTTTCCAAAGTAGGTTTCCACACATATACCTAGACTGGCTGTATAGTCCATAAAACATGGTATTTTACTTGGCACACGACAGACAACGCATAGATAGAGTAGTTTCTCCCTTTGGCAGGTAATATTCAGCTTACTTCCACCGAAAAAATCGGATTCTGGTAATTATGTGCACGATAATTAGAAGCAGGCTAAGTAATTATATAAGTGTACATGATATTTTAGCCTGTGTCAGCTATCCAGCTTAATAAACCATTTAATCAAACAGTTAGGCAAATGACTTGGATCTGTCGCACGCAGTCAACTACCTAGTTGAATCAGCCGTTTAACATTCTAACCTTTTCACTATACGGCGCCGTTTAACTAGCTTCCTGAATGGTATTCAGCATTTCAATCAATCAGCTCGGCAAATATCTCGGTACGATAACGATTAAATATTTCCCTGACCAAGTTTTCTAACACCTATCACTGAAACGCACTCACTGCCAATATGGCGCCAACGAGCAATATTTGTGTACTTACATAGATCTCAGTTTTTGATTACATCCTTACCAAATAACAATACCTACGGATTATTAAAAAAAACGATTTTTATGTCAGATTTTTAACCATAGAGTTATTGTATGAATGGCCTTAGCATACGCCTGCTGTTAATTAAATCTTGTATACCTAAGACTCTACGGCTGAACGGCACCGTTTAGTAATAAATAATGATAGGCTTGGACGGTAGTGTGTTGCGACATATCCAAGCCATATGCCGAGCTGTTCGGTTGAATGGCTGACTATCATTCAGGAATCTAGTTGATCGGTTCCCTACCTGTAAAAAGTCTAAGCGGTGAATCGAACGCCTTGGCTGCGATAGATACGTATATTTTCACTTATATAAAAATAAATATCTACTACATAATTATGCTTAGGATTAACTTTATTTTGTGTTGTTGTTGTCACGCCCATTGATGGTACCTAACGAGATGAAAATGAGAGTTAATTTAGTAGAATTTTGTGCTCATAACGAGTTTTAAGTAGGTACTGTTGAAGTAAGTCTAAAAAGTCTCGAAATTCCCGGGACTGTAACCCTGAAAGTCTCGAGTCTCGAAAATGCCAAAAATCGTCGAGAATCTCGAAATTTTTGAGACCGAGATTCCCGGGATGAAAGCCCTAGTGTGGATAGGTGCAACAGCCAACCAGCGTCGAGTACTCGACTGACGTCACACGGGCCGCATCGAACCACCTTCAGGAGGATGACACTGCCGTTACCGCTCTCGAAGAACGTACCTATCTCTAACCTATTATTTTCAAAAAACATTGTAAAATCGTAATAAACGTGATAATCAGTATTAAAGTTAAACGCTTCATTTTTCGTCTACGCCTCCGACTACAACACTGGAACCTATCACCTAGGAACGGAACCTGTAAATCGCATAGCTGATCGGCCGACTGCCGAAACACTAACAAAGGTTTAGTTAGTTGATATAAAGAATAGTCTTATCTTTTGACAGAGATGATAATATTATAGCCAGGGGCAACGGACCTCCGCAAGGGGGGTAGAGTCGAGCCGACACAGCGCCACGGCCGCCATGCCACAGCGCCACGGCCGCCATGCCACAGCGCCACGGCCGCCATGCCACAGCGCCACGGCCGTCATGGCGTGAGCTGGCGGTCGATCTAAGCATTGCTTATTGCAAATCACTGCCATGTTTTAGTAATATTAGGTTCGGAGTCGAAATAAAAATCGAATAGGTATATTTTGATACACGACATTTATTTATAATTATTATAGGTACAATTTTACAACAGATATTGTTATCCCATGGAAAGTATATCAGTTACCTACAATGCTATTCTACAACTGGACGGCGTTATGAAATAACGGAAGAAGCGACGAATCAGTAAAACTGAGAAAAAGAGCTTCAAAGTTTTGAAATTTAAATATGTTGCTGAGAGCACAATATTTATGTTATTGGTGTGATTTTTACTTAAGTGATTATATATTATTAGGTATGTATATTTTATTTCATAAAAGAACATATTTTTGTATGATGCATAGTATAGAAGATATTGTCATTTTTCCGCTTAATTCCATATTACGTTTTACGTTATTTGTATGATTTTAAAATTGCATTATGGAATCAGGCGGCATTTTGTCATTTAATACGTTTATACAATTTAGTTTTGGGGGAAATAAAGGGTTTAAAGAGATTACATCCAGAGGCAAAATAGTTAGTATATATTACCAAAAATAAACAAAAACTTGTTTTTTGACAACAAAACAATCGGATAAACGGTTGAATAAATGAAAAAATATACCTACTTAAAAAATCGAAAACGTAAAGCAATTTTTACTCATTAGCCCAGTGGAATTAAATATTAAAATCGCGAAGCGATATTGGTGAAATCCCTCGTCCTTTGAAAAAGGTCACTAATAAAATGTTTTTGTACGTTTAATCAACTTTCATTTAAGTACAAGACGAAGTCTGTGACACTAATAGTTCACTTACAATCTTGAAGGTAAAAATGGGATTTGAAGAATTGGCGCAAAATGCATTAAATCATATAAAAAGGATAGAAATACGTTTTCATTTGTGGCCACCTTGCTATACTGAAAGCTAGTTAATCGTACTACATCATTGTTTCAGTGAATTTTTTCATAGGACCAGGGATTTTACCAATATTCTGCTTCGAACGGAAGCAAAACTGAAAATTGTAATTTTTCCGGAAAAACTTACCGTATTTGAAGGGCCACAGTTTGATCGTTATAGGGTTTATAGAGCTGCGTTTGGGTTTCAATTTTTGCAAATTTGATTAACCTTATAAAAGTCCAGAAGTGCACTAGTCCAAAACGCATAGTATATGACTTATAGAGCAAAAAAGTGAGAAAAGTCTCAAAACTTCATAGTTTTTTGCGTGTTGCCCAGCTAGCACAAGTTTTCCAAAGTTGCTAATATGGATTTAGGTATACCATATCCTTACTAGTCCATACAACCTACCAAAAATGCAGTACCACATCAAGCATTGCGATTTTAGCCCTTTTTTATATCTAATTCCAATGGGTTATAATGATTGTTTGATTCTCAATCAATGAAATAGATGAACCAATGGATACTCAATAACGAACTATGCGCCTATTTTTGGTGGGTAATTTGATTTTGCATTTTAGATATTATAGTTGTTTAATAATGAAACAACGATTTAAGTCGAATGTCTCAGGATATAAAACCTTATTTATTGTATTTTGGAATAGCGACTTAGGCGCTTAGTTTGGTATTACAAAACGATAAAATGCATAGAACCTAACATTTGAAGACATGTCGCTTGATTCACCCCTCTATATTAAGGTAGGAGAGTTGATTTTTGAACAAAAAAACGACTAGGAATATAGTTTAAAGTCTCTACAATCGAACTGCATCATTAACTTCTTTTTTTGTGTTTGTTCGTGTAATTCGTTATTTCATAACGCCGTCCAACTTATTTGAAAACTTATAATAACATAACCTAGGCAGGTCTAGCCAGATAGTGTATATAAATGTATAATTATAGTCGTACTTAATGAACTTCGACGAGTTTCACGACGAGAAAGAAACGAGAAATTCTCGTTTCATGCGCGGCGGAGTTCTCAGCCGGGGGCGGGGGTGCTCCACTGCGGAACAAGAGCCGGCAGCGGACGGAGGCGGCAGGAGACAGCCGCCCCGGGGCAGCTGGAACGCACAGGCGCACCGAACATTCAATACAAGTTTGTACATAAGATTACAGTTTGCTATGTCTGTCTGTTTGCTCCGGCTAATCTCAGGAACGAAGGAAGTCAATACGGATGAACCCGGTAGGGGCACCGCTAGTAAAACCTACCTACATAAAAAAGCTGTTTCATATTGTAGTATTTTCAGTGGAATACGTCTTTAGTCTTCTGACAATACTATCCATTCTTAGACATCGATCAACATGAACGAGTAGTACCAGTAGGTAGGTACTGAACGTGCTGTATTACCTCAATGTTAAACTGCAGCGGGACAGTCGAAGCGGATCTCTGCTGCTATGGACCCGACGTAAGAGAACTCCATGTAGTTGACGGCCCCGAGGCTCGCGTCGTCGTCGCGGGATATCAGCGCAGTGCTGTCCCCCTGCTTGCCGAACTGCAGGGTGCCTGGACAGTGGACGTGTGCGCTCAGAGCAAGGCACACACAACATGCTGGTGGTTGAATTGAGAACCTTCTCCGTTTTGAAGTCGGTTAATAGGAGCTATGCTTCCTGGCGCCGTGACATCTCCCTGCCCCGCGGCTTCGCTCGCACTGTTACCCGTTTTTCAGCGGAAAAGCTTTTTTCTATCAATCTTAGCTATGTGCACACACGGCTGCTCTACGCAGTGTATGGCGGTGCACACTACTGCCACAGTGTTCAATCATTATAATTAATTATTCTAGTATAATAATATACTACCACGCTCTACTTCCACTCCCCCCCCCCCTCCCCCCTCCCCCCCCTTTACTCTCAGAGTACCCTAGAGACGTGTCTGTAAACACAATCTAAGAAGAGCTGCAACTTACCGTTGTCTATTCTGACGTAGAAGAACCTGAAGTCAGTAGCGGAGAGTATGTCGGGAGTGGGGATGTCTGCAACACGGGCGGCGCGGTAGCCACTGGTATACTTGTTTAAATACGTGCGTTGATTGTTGTCGTATCCAATGTCTGTTGATATTAAACAATAAACATTATAAATATAACTAACATTATAAATTAACATCATGGGTTTCCAACAAAATTCTACAAAACCGATTTTATGTTGTTAAAGCCTAGTGAGAGGCTGCCAAGCAGAAGTTCGCGGGTTCAAATCCCAGTGGGGGCACATAACGTACCGTGATTCTTGTAACAACATAAACACGTAATTATCATTCGCTTTTCAGCGAAGGAAAACATCGCGAGGAAACCCACTGACGCGAGGATTATTTCGGAGGTACTATATATGCATGTTACCCACCGAGCCGGGCGGGTCCCCGTGGTGGAGCACAGCTCATCCTCCTGCCGGCAGTGAAGCGCGCCCCGGGCCCAGCAGTGGGCGGATGTGCGTTGCGACATTGAGCGAGTGTTATTATTGTTATAGACTTAGAAATATTGTTGTAGAGCATAATGAGGTGGTTAGGTACACACCTATCTCATATCGAACATCCGAGGTTGCTGAGCTTCCTTTATCCATCAGCCGGATAGCCACGTATTCCCCCGCCCGCACCCCGACGCGCGCCTCGAGGAGCGCGAGGCGGCCGGCGGCGTCCCTCCGCAGCGCGGCGCGGCCGAGCCACTGCAGCGAGTAGGCAGGAGAGAAGCGGTTTATGCCTTCCAGGAACACCTCCTTACAAGACAACTCTGGAAACAAAGTCACGCTTTACTATTGATGCTTTTGCGAAATTTTGAATGAACCTATGAATTTAATGGATTGTATTACCTACTATCAGGTGTAGATAAATAGATAACTCTTTATTGATACCAAAATGTAGGTACAGAACACAGGAAGGACAAACTTAACAATAGGTACAATGGGCGGATCTGTACCAGCCAACCTTGGATGGACAAGACCTTTGCATTTTGTACCGACCTGTTTATCTTCGTCGCGATGTTTGTCCGCGATGGACTCCTAAACTAAGGAACCAATTGTTAGATCAAACTGCACACCGTGTGCAGTTTGATCTAACTTGAAAGATAGGATAGATTACATCTCGATTATTAATTTATAGTAGCAATAACAAAAAGCTTAGCCACAGCAATGCGTAGCCGTGTCTGCTAATAGTCTTTAATGATAAACCTCTACAATAGAGGTTTATTTTTCACACCTCATGCTCAAAAAGAGTGTCATATTAGCTCAGCTTAGCGGGACCAAATTTACATAGTTTAATCAAGTTAAATCAAATAAAGTAAATACATATATATTAGAAAAACTTTTCAGAATTATTGTCACGGAATTAAATGAGTTGAATTCTTATCTTGTTACCGGACTTTCAATGATTTTATTTATAAAAACGACGGAGCCACAATGTTAATAAACCAAATTGAAAATATAGCGAACCGACGCAAGAAACGCAATCAAAAAAGTAGGTAGGACCTGCCTATTTTGCATATTATTATTATTTGGTGATTTAAAATATCCAATGTTCATATGTAATTCCGTTGTAACGTAATTAGTTGAGTATGTATCACGGACTTAAAATGACTATCACGAAATGGACAAATTCAACAAGGTTTCGATTATTGGCTATAAGTCAACAAATAGTACTTAGTCCTAAATAAGTGAAATAGTATCTTAATTATTGTAAAAGAAAGACTAATTCATGTTCCTAATTTAAAAAGAAGTGAAGATTTGACTAAAATATCGCAGTTTTATTACATTATGTTGTTTATCACGAAATTGGGTGAGTCGACCCTAGACTAAATCGACGACCTCCCAACGAGGCATCATGCATCTAGACAGATAACAAGTGGTTCAACTTACGAGCTGTTACTGCTGTCAGGTTCTGGAACACTTCCGTCTGCATGTCGTACAATCTTTGTATAGTTTTGTTTTCTAACTTGTGGATCGATGTATCTAACGATACATTCCACGTACGCGTCATATTTTCTTCCAAACTTTTGTATGTTTGCGTCATTGTGTCTTCCATGTTTTTATTAGACGCCACCAAAGAATGGTTCAACTTTTCTTCGGTTGCGGCCAACTGTTCTGATAACGAACTTACTTTTCCGTCAATATATGCTATCAATAGGTTTACAATATCCGTTGTTAACGCGTGTAGTTTGTGATCGATTTTATCTTCTATTCCCGGTTCGTTCACAATATGTAGTGTCTCTCGAACATTTATAACGCCGACCACTGCACTAATTAAACTGAGTTTCAATAAAAATATGCACACCACACTCATGTTTGCGAGTCACTGGCTTGTTTCACTATAACTACAACATGCCGACTCTTCATTATATATGCTCGTAGTTATCTTATCTGCAAATGAACTTATTAACCTTCGATAGGTCTGCTCGGGTAAAAACTCGACTATGGCAACGCCAAAATTAGGAATATTTATAATAGCAGCTCGGAACAGTACCTAACTATACATGTCAGACTTTCTACATACCTACATACATACCGTCTGGATACATTAGTTTTGCGGTATGCTCTTTTACATTGGGGAAATTCAACACACAATATCACGAATGTATTTTCTTACCAAAGAAGTGTACCTATCTGAAGGGCAATCTGTAGCGCTCGTCCACTTGACTCGTGTAGAGCACTCTTTAAAAAGCGGCCAAGTGCGACTCGGACTCGCCCATGAAGGGTTCCGCAACAGCAAGATAATAATAATATAATATTAATAATTCAGCCTGTAACTGTCCCACTGCTGGGCAAAGGCCTCCCCTCACTTTCGTGAGGAGGATTAGGCCATAATCCAACACGGGGGCCCGGTCCGGGTTGGTGGAAGAAAAGAAACATGATTAAAAAAATACTACTAACTAATCTCGTTCAAACCAATTTTCGGTGGAAGTTTGCATAGTAATGTACTTATATCATATTTTTTTTAAATTTATCTTTCTCTTTTTTTAGAAGTTCAACAGTATATAGCTCTTATAGTTTCTGAAAAAAGTGGCTGGGACATACGGACGGACAGACAGACAGACAGACGACATGACAAATTAAGGGTTCCGTTTTTTGCCTTTAGCTACGGAACCCCAAAAACTAAACATTTTGACTTTGAAGGGGCAACCCCTTTTTATCACTTTAGGGGTTGAATATTAGAAAACGATGAAACACGTATTTAATTAAATGTTTTGAAGAATATAAATACCAAGTTTGAAGTTGATCGGACCAAGAAAACACGTTGCTCCATACAAACTTTGTAACCCCTTTTCACCCCTTTAGGGGTTGAATTTTCAAAAATCCTTTCATATTGCACGGCTACGTCATATAAGGAGTATTTGTGCAAAATTTCATGGTTCTAGACCCAGTGGCTTCAGCTGTGCGTTGATCGTCAGTCAGTCAGTCAGTTTTGGCTTTTATATATACATAATTATATAAGATTAGGTAGGTAGGTGTCTGTAGCAACCAATAGACTGGAAAATGTCGAGCCAATAGTTAGAAATCCTCTCCGATTAATCCTAATCTTATATATAACTAGTTGGTGCCCGCGACTTCGTCTGCGCAGGCTTAGTATTTAGAGCAGCTTATAATTATTAGGAAGAGGGCGCTGCAGTCATGTAAACAACATCAGCTCTTCAACAAAAAACCTTTTAAAATTTGAAAATCACAATAAATCCTTGTAAAACAGTGTTCATCGTGTGCATCATCGGCTAACTATGCAGTGATAGTGTTATCTCGTTAAATCTGACTATAACACAATAAAAATCAGTGAAAAACTAAAGTGCAAAGTCCTCAAAGAAACACAACATTGAGTGCAAACAAAGTGAAACAAATCCACACGAACACCATTTAAGTCTTACGGGAGTCTTACGGGAGCTATTTCATCACAAACTTTGATAAAAAGTATAAATTACGCTTTGTTCGTTTTTTTATCGATTACTCAAGTGACGGTGGTTGTAAATTTGTAAATTTATACTACAAACGCTAAGCCAATCATTAGAAATCCTACAACACAACCTAATACTTTGTTTCGTCGTAATCTCTAACGAGCACGGCAGCCCAGCGGTAGCACACGGCAGATTTCGTACAAGCGTTATCTGTAGCCTCGAATCTCCACGACCGTCATCCACTTTTTGCAAGAAAAAATTCTACATCGAGTACACCACCGTAGATGCCAGGCTTCCTGAGAGTGATTTGGGCCGCACACCGCTAGAGGGCGTACCCACCGAGTCTAAATCAAAATCGTACTCAATAAAATAATACGCGATGGAAGAACTTATGGCCGCAATACACCAAATACAGAGAGATCTGGGCGAGCAAAAAGATACTATCCTAAAAACCGGAGAAAGTGTGACAGAAAAGGTAACAGAGAATGTTACTAAAATATTGGAAGATACATTCAGAATATTGGAAGAAAAGTACTCTAAGTGGAAGAGTAGACAACCAAGAAAAAAGACTGTACTTTCTAGAAAAGAAAGCGAGACAAAGAAACATTGTGTTTTTTGGCATGGAGGAAAGCGAAAAATCATACTCAAATTTAGAGAAGAACATTATGGACTTTATAGACAAATATTTATCAATAAAGTTAGATAGCAGAGATATACAGGCAGCCAGAAGATTGGGTAAAAAAGGAGATAGGCCCCGCCCGGTAACAGTGACATTTGCAACTCTTGGGAGAAAAATCGATATTTTTAGAAAAAAAGTATGTTAAATGACAGCCCATACTATCTTAAAGAAGACTTCCCACAAAATATTCTAGAAATAAGAAAGCAACTACAAGAGCAAGTTAACATAGAAAGGGACAAAGGCAACAAGGCCATAATAAAGTACGACAAGATAATTATAATTCCTGATACATACAAACCTGATACTGACCACCTGACTACCTGAGTACTGCAATGGTACCTACCATTGCAGGTAACAAAAAAAGGACCCTATCAAATTCTCCTGAAAATAACTCCCCGTCCCATAGTGCGGACCGCAGCTCACACGCCAACAAAAAGAACAAAGCTTTGCCCGCTCAAACAAAGGTGCAAAGGTCATCAAGTATCTCAGATTGAGTACTCAAGCGTAGCATGCTAAACTTTTTAGTATCAAAAATACGAACACCACGAAAAACCTGCAAGAAAACAAAGAAGAAAACACATAACAATCAAAGCACCCCACCTCCCACATAATCAACAAAGAACAGAATAGCACAAACAAACCTCATCTTCCAATCCGGCTGGTCACCGTGGAAGAATACGACCAACAGCCTCCAAAGAAAACAATCAATGCAACTGAAGTATCGAACGAAAACACAAGCACTCAAATCTATATAGCTACCTACAATGCTAGATCGCTATCATCATATGAACGCCTAATCGAACTAAATGAAGCACTGAAAGATATAAAATACGATGTTATTGGCATATCTGAAATGAGACGATCGGGCAACAAAATTGAGGAGTACGACGATTGGGTACTGTGCCACATAGGGACAACACCAGGTCAGTACGGCGTAGGCTTCATTATTAACAAACGACTGAAAGGAAACGTGGAAAGTTTTACGGGTCTCACGGAAAGAGTCGCGCTACTGAACCTAAACCTACAAGGAACCTACATAACTATCATTCAAGTATATGCTCCTACAGAAGCGGCTAAAGAAGATGAGATCAATCTTTTCTACAAAACAGTAGACAAAGCCATACAGATCACTCGAGAACTTAACTACCTACGAGTACGTATTCTGAAATAAAAAGCTAAAAACCACTCGTACTTGGCACTGGCTGAATGCACTAATAGACCGATGCCAAAATAACAAAAAAAGTAGTAGATTTTTTAAAATGTAGAACCAAAAAGCGTACAGAAGTGCCACTATGGCGGTGTTTTAATAAACCTAACAGCATGCGGCCACTTGAGTACTACAGAAGGTAATACAAACAAATGTTGATTCCACCCTTCGTACAATTTCGAGGTCGACACATTTCCAGGGTAGCTTACCTACCTACTCACCCTTAATTAATATAAAATATATTTGCACTCTGCCTCTTATTTTGCCTCTTCTAATAAGAGTCCGTTTGAGAAAGTATTCGCATTTCTACTGACTACTTTCACATGACTAAATCCAAAGCTAAAACAATTTAAAAAAAAATTACGTGGTTCGTACATTTTCATAGAAACCTCGTGTTAATGTAAAAAACTCACACATTCCTACACTATGCTAGATCTAGCGGGTTATGCCGCTGCGCTCCACGAAATCGTGGAAATCGCTCCACGACCATTAAATTTCATTATTGATTTTAAAAATATACATTATGTCCGTACATGTTATCCACTTCGCTCCATAAGAAAATTAATTACGACAGCAAAATAAAATTGATATCATAACCTAATATTACTATTGCAGGTTAATAAATTATTTTAATTTGCTCCAAATGTTTTCTCAACCTCAGTAATGTCGAACATTGCGCATACTTACTTGTGTCCTTTATGGATATAAAATAGAATAACTCTAACCTCTTGTGAGGTTCTGCTCGCCTGGTAGGTATAAGTACTTCTTATTAACAATTTTGTACCTACAAATTATTTATAAGTAGGTACGTTTCATATGAAAACATATTATTATATACCTATTAGATTCCATTCCGTTGCTAACCTACTCAAATTTCCGTGGAGCGATGCCCACCAAAAATATTACTTTAACCTTTGCTCGGTGGAGCGAAGTGGAACCTTTACTCTTTTGAAAACAATAGCCGTGGAGCGAAGTGGCATAGTCCGACCTAGCCGTCTCACCAGACTTCTAGTCTGGCGCTAGTATGTCAATAGTCAAGTCTTCCATTTCAAGTCATTCGGTTTCAGCTTCAACTGTAAATATGCTATAGTCCGTAGCTATATAAGTAGGTAGAGGGAGACAGTGAGAGTGCTAGATTTTGTCGTATATATCGCCGGCGGGTTATTCTGCTACGGAGAGAAAGTCGAGCGCAGTTGAGATAATATTTTATGTACTTTTTTTTTTTCTTTTCTTCTTTGGCCATGGTGCTTTTCGCACATTGTGCCAGTTTCAAGTAGCTATTTTATGTACTTAGTCGTAGCGTAATGTAACCGGGCCAGTATTCTGATTATTGAGACATTAACCCCCAGTTTCTGGAACTTTTGTTGGCTTTGACAGTAGATTAAAACTATCGTTGTCTCTATTTGACAATAAACAAATGACAAGGATGGCAATAGTTATTCTGTGGCAATAGACAGAATTAATCTGTAGTCAAAGTTGGCTGACGTTTCAGAAACTGGGGGGTAGTACATAATAATGATGCAAACAATAAACAACACAAAATACAATAGTATTAGTCAAAAATAAAGGTAGTATCATAAACAGTTACAGAATGGTATATCGGATAGTGGTAATTTTTACTTACCTATGACAAAATGAAAAACCAGTCGCGCGTTGAAGTCTTTTGCTCAGATTAAAAATCAATGCAAAACATTTCAACGCTTGTGTGACTTCATAATTATTGTGTAGAAAGTTTTTAGGTTTATTTTGACCACCTATACAAAACAAATCTATTTTGCAGAAGCTTGCTCGGTAAAAAATTAATTAAAATAAATTGTTTAAATGTGCCTAGCTATCTCAGAATGTACCATGTTACGCGCAGCAGCCGTCAGGGGGGGCGGAGTGCGGCGTGCGGGCCGAAGATAAGCGGCTTATCTCCGCACCGGAGCGGGACGGCAGCATCACAGCACCGCACGGGAGCGAGCGAGAGAGCAACACATCACTATATACAGCTGCGAAGTTTGTAACCACTGGGCGTTGCTATACAGAACGTTACAAGCGACGAGCAGGCTCGAAATTTTTTAAGCTTTATATCATAAAGATAAAGCTGAAAGTCGTTTGGTTCTGTTTGGTAGGTTAGCGAATTGGGGTTGTCACAGTAAAATAAAAATACATTTTCCAGGGAATACGACAAGTAAAGTTTGCGTTATTATAGATGTGGCTGTATGGGGCGAGGGACGTCTAAACAGTTTTAAAGAATGCTAGTTTTTGATACGCATTTTTATACGCAATTTAATTTCGTTTTATTTTGAGTTATGAAGAGACGTTTAAGAATATTAATGTTAATCAACTATTTAACTAGATCTGAGATATCCGAGATATTCTAGCTCTTATTATTATAGTTTTACACCATTTTTATTATAAACCATGAGACAATTAAAAATTCATCAAACATTTTTCTTCAAAATATTTTGTATTTTTTCTCAGATGAACAAGTTAGTATTGAATTTCAAATCAACATCATCAACTTTAAATAATATATTGAATTAGGTAGACTTATTAAGCGAATTCAAGAGTAACTTTGTATTTTGGTCTTTTTTCATAATAATTATTTATTAATGCAAATTTAATGCTGGACAGCTTAAAATTTAAAAAAAGTTGTTATTGTAAAAATTAAATGGGACATGATATGCGATTAGTTCCTGAAAATGGGACAGTTTTGCGTCCCGATCCTCTTGCGGGACAATGGGAGAGGCAGAAAACGGGACGTATGGTTATTTTAGCTAGTTACCTATTATGTCTAGGTATAGGTACTTATTATCTTCTGGGAAATTAGTAAAGCTCACTTCATCTGAGTTATGTTAGTTGAATAAATATTAAGTCTTAGGACTTTTAATGTTTTATTTAGGTACTTTTTAATAAGTATTATGGACGTGTAATTTGGACTAAGTATACTTACTAATCATCAAAATCAGAATATTTTTTATTTAAGTACTTACATTATATTAAGTTGTTATTAGGTATAGGTACAGTTAAAGTTCTAACAATTTGCTCATTTTGGTCGTACAATAATGAACTTGAAGACTAAATAAAATTATATAGGTAAGTAGATAGGTAAAGCAAATTTTAAATATTTAGTAATTTAGGAATTAAAACCTATTTTAAAAAGATTATTTTATGTTATAAAAACTTTGCACCTTATCCGGGCGGATAAGTAGTTCTGAGCGTGGGTGCCCACCTCTCTTTCCCGTGGAGCATTAGGCCATATCCACCTCGGGGACCGGTCCGGACTGCAACGTTATTCTTACCTACCTCGTCTAACGATTGTAGTTACCAAGTACTTTCTAATACATGCTACAATCCGTAATTGAAATTCCATTCCAAAACTCGATGCCGGTGTCCCGGCGGTCCGTAACTCCGCAATGTCCGTAACCGGATAGTTCGTCGACTGAAGCCCTAGCCACGGACGTCCTACAAGGCTAGGAGGCGCGACACGCGTCACCCGCCGCCCTCGGACATCGGGCAAATGTCCTCAAATATTATTTTATATCTTTAAATGTGCAATTCTTGTATATATAATTGGAATCTCGGAATCGACTCCAACGATTTTCATGAAATTCAGTATTACAGGGGGTTTCGGGGGCGATAAATCGATCTAGCTAGGAATCATTTTTAGAAAATGTCATTTTATTCGTGTTTTTTTATGATTTTTTTCTTTAACACGTTCAACGCCATGACGGTCAATGGTGGGCGACACTCGACTTTAGCACTGGGCCAACCGAAAAACATGGAAACGGCCAAAAAACGTCATTGTGTTTCATTGGTTTAATGAATAGATTATACGTAAAAATACAAGTTTAATTCAACACAGGCTACGTAGTATTGTTTTTTAAAGAGTTACTGACCGTCGCCCAGCATTGTCCGTCGTGGCCCCTGTGGAGAGAAAACCGAAAAAACGTTGCAGGAGGCCGCGCGGTCCCCGCGTCGCCCACCCGCCCGCGCCTCACTCGTGCGCAGGGACGATTTTGGTTACCTTTTTAACGGGTATTGATTAGGTTTATTTGAATGTTTTAATAAAAACCCACAACATATTGGTAAAACTATTTAACGATAACCTATTTCAACAGGTAGCCCTTTTAAAACCCACCAATTCGGGTTACGTATTGAAATGGTAACCATTATGATTTATTGTTTAGGGTATTAATCAAAAACCCAATCGGTTGGGTAGCCCCTTCAAATGGTATGACGGTAACCCATACCGGTTCGAAGCGGTGTAATTTGATCCCTCATGGCGTCGCATAAGTACAAAATAGCATGTTGACTAGCAAGCAACTAAAACTTGAAAACTATACTACGTTGCACCAGCTAGGGTGGTACAATCAAGTACCTATGGTCGTTATAACAATCAACTTAGAAATCATTTTATTTTTGGTGATAAATTTTATTGAAGTACAATTCCTTTTGTTTTGCCATTTTCCCTCCGAGCATACTCCCGCTGAACAAACATGATGAATGTTTGTTCAAAATATAAAACTTACACTCTAACCTATCTCAAGGCCTGTGCATTGTGCAATACCCGAAGAAACCAAATTGAAGGTGTTACCTTTTCAATTGAATACCAAAATGATATGGTAACCCTTCAATGGGATCTGAAAGGGTAGCCCATTTACTGGTTTTAAGGGCGAGGCTACTTGAAGAAGAGGTAACACTATATATTATATGTGGCAGATAAATACTCCAAAATCCATTCGAAAGGGTTTAGCCTATTATTTTATCTATTTATATTTTTTTTATCAAAATTGGTTCAGCCGGTATTATGTTGTAAAAAGTACTAAACAAATAAACCGTTTTAGATACTTAGGATTTATAATTTATGCTTTAATCTATCTAATATTTGGGTAATTATGGTAAAATCCATAACGTTTTTCTAAGAAAATGTAAGCAACAAGAAAACCAGCAAATTTTTCCTTAGCTGTGATTCGTTTGTAAAAACCAAGGCATATAGCTTAGACTGCAGGGCCGCGCGGGTCTCTCTTCATACAAATTAGTTAGATTTCTCTGTCCGCTGGCTCACCACAGAGGTTTAAAAACACGTCTGATGCGCGGTCACCGGTGGGCGACGCGGCCCGAACGGAAATGTTACCTGTCGCCCAACATTGACCGTCATGGCCTGAATGAAAATGACTGCTTTTTTTCTTGGCAGTGAACGTGTTAAACAACCAGGTAATATTTTTTATTATTCTATCGGTAAGATCGAAAAATATTATTCATATTTCATCATTTTATTAGTAATTCTTATTTAAATATAATTTCCAAAAAACGCAATTAAAAAAAAAAACATGCGTGCGTACAAAGTACACATGTCAGAAGTGAAACTTCTTTGGCGAACTAATTTATAAATCTTGTTTATATTTATACCTTTTTCTCTCAATCTTTCTCACTCGCTTGCTCCCTACTCTCACTCCACGGCTAGTTGCTCATGCTACGTTCGCCCTGTCTTACTCTCTCTCAATCGGTCTCGATCACTCTCTCTCTCTTTTCCGACACTTCCGTTGCATACCGGCGTGACGTTTCATCTGTAAAAATTTTACCCTCATGCGCGTAAAGAAGTTTCACTTCAAAAATACCGAGCAAAGCTCGGTCATCCAGATACTTTGACTTCAACAGTAAGCACTGAAGTAAATACGTAGTATCAGAAATAGACTTGACAAAAGCTTATACTCGAAAGGGACACAGCTTGGCTGCAACTTACAAATCGGATAAATTTATTACACTTAATTTAGGTGTAGCTCCAATAATTCGTGCGACATTCTAAAATGTCAAGATTGGTTTGCTTCTGCAGCACAGCAATAAACTAGTGCATACGCCGACAAAGACAAAACATCATCGTACTATCCTACTTACTCCTTTGTCTATTTGTGTACATTTGTCTCGTTTCTTCCTCGGATCTTCAGTTAAATGTCATATCTGTCAGGTGATTAATCTGCGGGTAACTGCGTTTAACAACCTCTTAATACCCTAGGGTCTAGAAGAAGGGAGAACAATTGATGCCTATTCTGTTGTTACAAACTAAACATAACGTTAATTTGACAGCTCTAAATAAAAGTTATAGACATCCTTTTTTTTAAAGATTGAAGTGTAACAATATACCATTAGACAGGAGTAAATTTATGAGATTAAAGTTTAGACGAAAGTGTAGTTTACTCGATATACTTACTTACGGCCGAAATTGATAATCAAATCCAAATTTTGCTATCTGGGATTGATATCACAATCCATTTTTGGGGTCAAAGGTGCCAATAACCGATCCGTGGATTGGTTTATGAAGGCACGCAGCTCGGAAATCGATCGAACGATTGGCAGCAATCCAAGATCGATTTCAATCTTGGATAGGAGATACAATATAAATTCGGCTATTAGTAGCAATGCAGTAGGTACAACGTGGACGACGCTATCTCTTCTATAATCCGATTCAGCCGTGTTGTATTTAGTGTCCACCCTGTGTTCTAGACATCTGAAAAATATAGGTACCTACTTAGTTTATTTTGCTAAGAACACTAAAGAGAGGCACCTTTCAAAAAAAATTGATCAATATTGGTAAATGCAATTCGAGGTTACGTTTCATACAGACAAGTGATATATACACGGACGGTAGCATGAATATAACAAACCTCTAGGGTTGAAAATTGCAATAAATATGAGCTTAAAATATATACATACTTCACTACTGTTTTGCGTGTTGGTTGCGTTGGTTACCTTCAAGTAGGAAATTGGGCAGTATATCCCAGGGTTGATACTTCGTACTTAAAAGGCACTAAAAGCTGCGGAAGAGAGAGACAACGCACCTAATCATGCTATCTCGCTTTAATTGAGTGTCCATTTTTCTAGGGGATATTATAGGTATTCTGTGACCATGTATCAGGATCTTCTGGCATGGCAACAGTATTTGAAGTTCCAAATTTCTTTCGCTCCACTCAACGTCACTTGCCTGTTTTGGTATCGTTTGTTGGCAAAATTTCCTCCACTTGGTTATTCTTTGACAATAATCCTCGTACGAAGGAAACAAACCATCTGTCAGCTCAAGGTACCTCGTGACGTACCTTGAGGATTCCTCGAAGCCGCTTCTCTATGATCATTTGTGTTAAAATGGAGTACCGAGGAACCTCGAAAGTTCAGCTAACGATACCAAATATTATGAGGAACTTTTGGGGGTAATTTCGAGGTCCCTCAGCAAAGGTCAAGTGTAAGAAATTTGGAGGTAGCTAATTTAAAAAAAGTAGCAAACTTCCATAATAATATGTCATAAACTATTCCGAAACTACTCCATTGCGATCCAATTGAAGTGTACTTACATTAGCAGAATTGATCCACTAATGTTTTTATCTGGAGGCAAGTCTTATAAAAACGTGTCTACCTCAATGGTTATAAGACTTGATTATCTGATGCTTATCATATTCATTGGGGTTTAAATCAAGCAGGCTTTTTATGATGGATCGACCCATTCCTGATTAGATTTTTCATTGTCGAACTATGTGTCGATAATAGACATCGATTACTGATTTTTGAACGAACATTATTTTCTTAACTGTGCTTTTTCGTCTCGAGTTAATGTGACGGATAATCTCGTTTCGAATCGATTTTTATTTTGGTCGAATAAATTACTAGAAAAATCTATACTTATTATTATTATAAAGATTTGATTGTTTGTTTGTATTGAATAGGCTCCGAAACTACTGAACCGATTTGAAAACATCCTTCACTGTTGGGAAGCTACACTATCCCCGTGTGAGATAGGCTACTTTTTATCCCGTAAAAATTAACGGTTCCCGCGATATAGGACCTAGTTAACGCGGATGAAACCGCGAGGCGCTCTTAGTAGTTAAATAAAACGCAAGCAATGTATTTTATATGCATATATTCGGATTCAATATTTCAATAGCTATCAGTTAATTAATACAACTTAACTTAAAAAAAATACACTGACTCCTTATCGAACGCGATACAGAACTGTATACTTAATTCTAACTTTAACTTAGCTATGTCCAAGCTTAAAATTTACTATAAATTACAGATTTCATTACATTAAATATTACAATTTGAAAAATAAAATATAAATTAACTAATAATCTCTTTACGATTTGATAAAATTACAAATAAAATATCAATAATTAAAATGCGTTGTTTTTGTAGGAACCAACAGAAGCTCTTGTCAACTTGACAACTGACATTGGTTGTCTGTAGAGTTTTTATTTTCTAAACCAGGTTTGGAAAACCTTTTTTCTATTATTACATGGCAACACATTTTAATGTAACTTCGGTATTTTTCTATTCAAAAGGAAAGTTAATTATTTTTGAGAAGATTTTTACAACTGCAAAACTTATTGAGGGGTTCCGTTTAGTTTTCCTTATGAAAATTACATTACATAATTTTCAAAAGAATATAGGTAGTTAATATACTGTAGTTAAAGCTTGACTTTACAATTATTGCATAACATAAATATTGCATTTAAATAGAAACAAATAATTTGGAAACCAAATTCAGTGTTTCTATTAAATATTATATGAAAATATGAAGATGTGAAATAGAAACATCTATTTCGAAATAGTAAAATAAAACTATGTCTCTCTATGGCAAGTATTTGTCACTGGTCTAGTAAAAAAAAAAAAGAAAAAATACTCCTTATTCTATACAATAATAAGTCACATTTTAAATCCGCAGCACACATACAAAATTAAAAGTCCTCGTAACTATCTATATACACAACACTATATTTACGTGATAATTTAGCAAATTCACTAATACTTATAGCCTAGATTTTTAATTGATATGACTCAGGTATTTTTACATAGGCGTTAGAAAGCAAATAGAAAGGAATCTCTATACAAATTCTTAATTTAAGTAATGGGTTTATTTTTATTTATGGCAATGTTTTTGCTTGTTTTTCGATACACGCTTAGGCCTTCCTCTTATAATTCGTTGACAACTCTTCGTTCGAAGTTGAGGTTTAATTTTGAAAGTATAAGTCGTCTGAATATTATTTCGTAACGGGCAAAGCTTCAATGCATATTTGTTTGAAATTAAATAAAAATAGTAACTTAAAAATATTTAATTCATCTACGTAAAAGATTCAAGTATTAAATGAAGCGATCTACGTCTGCATTGTAGTAAACCGTGAACACATATTTCGTGACTTTGAACGCAACTATTTCAAGTAAATCATTTACGTAGATAAAGTAAAATGTTTATTGTAGTCCTGAAATATGAAGTTAAGTTTAGCTCGAAACGAAACTACAATTAATTCAAATCAAGTACGTTTACTAGATGAAAAGAGAATTTGTCGATATTGTATTTGCTTTGATATGTACTTACGTCGTATTTTCTAAAACTTTTAAATAGATATCAACAATTTTGTACAAAGATATAAACAATTTGAAACAAGAGCAAAAACTGGTGATGAATTTAAAAGTGTTGTTAAATACGATGGCGTTTCTGTCATTCTTATTGTAGTCAATTTACTGTTACGTAACAAACTGGATTCTAAATAAACGTGACTTCAATAAGAATGAAAGAGAATAATAAACATAATTTTATTTAAACCGTTGCGTGAATTGTGAATTCACATTTCTATTTTGGAAACGGAACACTTTTTCGCGCCATTTGTTCTCTATTGACATTGACATTTAGTTATCATGCCAGTATCAAATAAAAAGGAACAAAAGTTTCGCTCAAACTCAGTGTTGCGATACCAAAAAAAAATCGTTCAGAAACCGACAAACTCTCTCAAACCTAGCACTAATCAACAATATTTACACTACAAAACGACTAGAAACAAACTATACACTAGACCATATTGATCCCATACTTTTCGGGTGCGAAGTAGCTGTTCCCAGAGTTGGAGAAGTTCGATATCTGGGAGGCTTGGAGCATCGATAAGTGGGGGGAGTTCTGGGACTGGTTCTCTGGTGACTCCGGGCCTGAGGAGAGGATGTTGTGGTGGGAGGGCCAGGCGCCCGGGGGCGACGGGTTCCCGAAGGAAACCTGGTTGTACAGCTGGTTGCCGTTGGCCGTCAGGTTGTGCCCGTGCCCGCCGTGGGACTGGTTCACGGATGAACCGTTGAAGTACTCCATCTGGAATAGATTGCTTTGGTTACTAATGGTGGAGATTTAATAAGATTGGGCACTTTCAATATTTGTAATGGTAACATTGATGGTTTGACTTGTCAGTGTTGTCAAATGCTACATGTTTTTGCTTTGAATTTTGAACAACAAGAGACACACCTTTCTTTATCTTAATAAATAATAAATAGGACACATCGTAACAGTAAACTATATCGATTCTCATTATGAACAAACTAATTTATCTCATATAAATATCATAGTTGCGAATTGATCGTAAACATATTAACTGTGGTGTTTACGAGTCAATGACGACAGTGCTTCTCGCAGATTGCATCCGGGTGCTAAATACATGTAATTTAGAGTTAATGAACAATAAAACATAATAAAGAGATGTGAGAGGTGTACCGTTTTTATAATATTGAGTCGTTGACAGACTGTCGATGATAGACAGTTATTTTTATAGCCAGTTCGACATTTTACACGTCATAATATTATGTGCGTTAATGATCAGTGATTTATTGCCAATTTCAGCGTCAACAATGAAGATGAAAGATACTAAAATTGATGGAAGTTGTTGCAGCTTACCTGACTTGGATAATATGGAGAGTTGTAAGCGCCCTGCCCGTATCCCTGATGATGATGGGAAGTGGAGTAGCTCCTGATATAGTCCGAACTGCCAGGCCAGTGGAAACTGTTGTAGTTGTCCGGATGGTACACGTTCCCTGGACCGTTCAAGCTCTGAGGGGTGATAGGGGGGGAGGGAGTCGTCATGATTGAGGAGTTGGACCCTAAAGGAGTCAAGTTCCCGGTCAACCTCGAGCTGTACTGATCTTTCACCAGGTTGCTCCCAAACGACTTGTCGGTGTAATCCAGCTTGGAGGAGTAATCGTGTCTTTTAGGACTGCTGTACAACTCCTGCTTTGGAGTGACCCCGTAGCCGTGGATGTTGGAAACATCTGACGAAGATTCCTTGCCCGTTAACCGTAACGCTTCGTTAGAATTGTAATGGGAAGCCGATAGGTTTTTGTTGATCGGTGAGTTTTCGTAGTTGGATGGCGCGCTCTCCTTCTTACAAATAACATTTATAGGCGGACTCACGGATGTCGTGGGAGTAATAGGTAGATCAGTAGACGTTGTGTTTATGCTAGTGGTGCTCTGAGTCCTCAGACTGTTGGCGGAACTGGTTAGAGACTTGGAACTGGACATTTTAGATGCTGGCGAGGAGGAGTTTTTTATACTGCTACTGGATGATACACTGGTTTTGGAGGTAGACGAGGATTTTGAAGATATCTGGCTGTTGGTCTGCTGCTGCAGCTGTTGCCGGCATTTCGCTCTTCGGTTCTTGAACCACACCTGGTGACAAATGATGGAAACATTAAAACAATATTCATAGTGTACGTACTTATAACAACAGCACATTAATTATTTTCAACTGAACATTGAACATCGTATGAACACGAACAGTTATTATACCCACCCCGTTTAGTAACTATAGATCAGTAAGCAAATACTATGGATGTTATATAGGCGTTGGTAGTCATCTTTGGAATATCAGCATAAATGGAAATAGTATAGCAAAAGTAAATGAGCCAGGAAAGTAAAAGATTCACAGAAGCACGATTAAGATATTGCTCCTATTATTTACTACAGCTACCCCAACTTCAGTAACTCGCCAACAAATTACAACCTATAACCACCCCCTCAGAACGCATTGTGTGGTTCCGTCCATACATTGTGTGCAGTTCAATTACAACGCGTTCTCGCTTCGTGTTTGCGCTTCGACTTATGCGTGATTTATTGGTGAGTATGGAGCGAGTGTTTTCGGAGTAAGGGTGTTATATAGCCCCAGGTTGTTTGTGGAGTTAGTCCAAAAGTCAGAGTATAATGATAATATTATAACGCTAGAAGGGAGTTTCGGCGGGAATCCCATAGTAAGACTGTATGCAAATGATATTAAAAACCCAAAAAGCGTGTCCAAAGCCATAACTAAAAAAAAATACACTAGAAACTCTTCCGCCCTCAATCCAAAGGTTGTCTGGATAACACTGTTGTTAAATACGCTGTATGCTGCTCATTGTACCTTTGCCTTCCGTATTTTACTTGGTCTTGGATTGCAATAAACAGTTATTATCTTGCATCATCTGTATCATCTCGAATAGCAACCTCAATTATTAAAAATATCAAGACCGCTAATAAAGTATCAAAGCGTATCAAGATCACTCCCAAAGTATCAAACGCGGTGCCGTGCCTACCCATTCCTACCGAGGATTAAGACCCCTGCATTGTACCGTGCGCTAATAACTGTGGAAGGAATGAATGGGCGAGCAGAGGCGACAGATGCGCTATTGACGGTTACGCCGTTTTGAATTTAAGTATCTGTGGCGTATTACCACTAGTATTATAATTTGACAGTTGCGTTTCTTTTTACGGAATATCACAACAAAAACTCGCACTTCGCGGCTGTACAAGGATACGAAAGCGTACGTGCACTAGGTACAAGTCTCACACCCCTATCGTTAGTCCTCCAGATTTCTTTAGCTGCCAAAATTCCCTCCACTCGGTTATTCCTTGACAATAATCCTCGTACGAAGGAAACAAACCATCTGTCAGCTCAAGGTACCTCGCGACGTACCTTGAGGATTCCTCGAAGCCGCTTCTCTACGATTATTTGTGTTAAAATGGAGTACCGAGGAACCTCCAAAGTTCAACTGACGGCTCGTTTGGCGTAGTGGCTGAGCAATCGGACTGCTGCGCTAGGGGTTGCGGGTTCGATTCCCGCCTGGGACAAATATTTGTGCGATCCACAAATAATATTTGTTTCTAGTCTGGGTGTGATGGTAGGTACTACCAAATATGAGGAGCTTTTGGGGGGAGTTTCGAGGTCCCTCAGCAAAGGTCGAGTGAAAGACGAATAACGATACGGGGGTAAGCTACAAGAGCACGATAGAGCAGTTTCATAGAACTCAAAATTCTTGGTCTTGCACTAGTGACACCAAAACTGTTAGTTTTAGAAGCGATAATAGCTCATTTGGTTCCGTCTTTGAATCGCATACCACGGGGTGCAGGTTCGAAACCAGCTGACTGTGAAGACTGAGCTTGAGCTTCCGATGAAGGTAGACATTGTTAAGAAACTTGGTGGTGGTTCTATAGTGCCGCCTGGCTAGCTACCGCCGTTAAGTAAAACTATCGCCTACCCCCTATCGGGGTGTTTCAAGGGTCCTCGAGAGCCAGCCCCGTTCTAAACTGAGCAAGTTCATCACCTTCGTCCACATCGTCACTTACAGCCGAAATGAATATTGTATCTCCTATCCAAGATTGAAATCGATCTTTGATTGCTGCCTTTTGATCTTTTGATCGATTTCCAATCTGCGTGCCTTCATAAACCAATCCACGGATCGGTTATTGGCACGTTTGACCCTAAAAATGGATTGTGATATCAATCCCAGATAGCAAAATTTGGATTGGATTGATTATTAATTTCGGCCGTTAATGAGCAGGTAAAATACTGGTAAAATGCGAGCTAATGAAAGAAGGATTACAAAATAAAATAAAATTTAAAATTTTAATTTATTTAAATTAAAGTTATAGTATAGCGTTCTCCTTATCTAGGTAAATGCAATGGTTAAAATGTGCGAGTTATATTCATTTTAACATTACTTTATCTACATTATAAACATTACTTAATGTAATTTATATTAATCTCGATAAACAATTATGATTATTAAAAACGAATAAACATTTCATGGATAGACTTGTGAAAATGCGAATGTATAATTTAATGACTTCGCATTAATTAATTTAAATAACACATAGTAATACGCGACTATGCTGTCTAGTAGGTGCACGCTTCCTAGAAGTAACTTTCACTGGGGACTTGAAGATTCCCAGTAAGTATAATCTAAGATTAATATTGGAGTCTGAAGGACATTTTTAAAAGTAACATGCCTCAAGCTATTAAAACTAAAGTCATGAACTCGAGCCTGTTGCCATGTTTGACATATGGCTGCTAAACGTGGAAATTCACTGCCGAAACAAAAAAAAAGATCATCGTATGCCAGAGAGGAATCGAAATAAGTATGCTAAAGATAAAGAAGCTAGATAAAATACGACACACAAAAATTAGTAAAATAACTAAAGCAACAAACGCACTAAACTTCGCACAAAGATTGAAATGGAAGTGGGCATGTTGCGCGACTAACTGATCTTAGATGGACCAAACAAGTAACATTCTGGAACGGCCCAATAGGCAAAAGAACAAGAGGGAGACCTATTACACGATGGGAAGATGACATAAAAGCACTAGCTGGTCCAAATTGGAAACAAGTAGCTCAAGACAGAGACAAATGGACATCACTGGAGGAGGCCTATACCCAATATGGGGTTCCGGTAGATTAAAACATAAATAAAAAGAAAATAAAAGGCTTTTTTATTTTTATTTTTATTTATTTATAATCTAAGATTTAAATACCAATCTTATAACTTGATGTGAGGGTATAGCTACGTCATTGTATAAGATGTATAGACTCCTATTCCTACTACTTTACTATATTGTTTAGTTCGGTTTTCGTCCTAATCATTCTTACATAATCCTACTTTAATTATTATAAACGCGAAAATTTGTATGTATGGATGGATGTTTGTTACTCTTTCACGCAAAAACTACATATCAGAATAACACATAGGCTACAATTCATAAAGATTATTATGGTATATTATCCAAACGCGGGTGAAACCGCGGGGCGCAGCTAGTATTACATACATAGTATGTATATACCTAGTTGTATTTTTTTAACGATATTTCAACCAAACAATCCGAGCTTATCTACCCAATTAGCGTCTGATAATGATAACGATTTATCAGATCTGTTGTGCAGAGGGTTCTTTTTATAAATAGAGCAATAATTAGTGCGATTTCACTCTTTGATTTATGGCTTTTTTTTGTTTCTATTTTTTTTTAAACGTAGCTTCACACTAGGATTGCTCCTGTACCGTGGGTACCGCTTACAGACATATAATTTCACATGCACATCATACCCAGACTAGAAACAAATATTTGTGGATCGTACAAATGTTTGTTCCGGGCGGGAATCGAAACCGCGACACCAAGCGCAGCAGTCCGATTGCTCAGCCACTACGCCAAACGTGCCGTGAAAGCTTGTTTTTATAATTGTCTGGAATTAAAATGGCTGACTGCTAAAGAAATTGCGGGCGCAGTTTTTCGCGAAATTCTCGAGTCCCTAGGTAACTATAGTGGAAAGATTTGTTAGACAATGCTTACTTGCAATGTTTGTCATATGAGGTTGTCAGTCTCTAGTTTGTCAGGCCGCCCAAAAACTCTGATGTGGCTTAACGACTGCTATCGATCGATAACTACTAGGACCGACGGCAGAAGGCAACCAATAAATAGCCTCACACTAGGATTTCTCCTGTGTCGTGGGTAAGTACCGTTTACACGACCAGAAACAAATATTTGTGGATCACACAAAATTTGATCCGGGTGGTAATAGAACCTGTGTGACGGCACTGGCGACCGAACGTATACACAAAACCGGTCGGCCGCACGCACACTAGCGCGCGACCACGCTCGCCAGTCCCGCGACACCGCGGCGCCGCCGCGATAATAAAAAGCAGTGCAGCGACAGAGATCGCTGGCATTTGCTTGAGGCTCCCGCAGTGTACGGACGTGTCGCCGCCGCCACCGTTCCGACTGCCAGTAAGAGGCTCCAGCAAATCGCCATCCGCATTCCTGGATGAAATTCTCGCGCCGGCTTCGGCCCAGGTAGCAGGACATCCACCTCCCGACCGTTACCGAACCCCTGGATGAAATTCTCGCGCCGGCTTCGGCCCAGGTAGCAGGACATCCACCTCCCGACCGTTCCCGAACCCCTGGATGAAATTCTCGCGCCGGCTTCGGCCCAGGTAGCAGGACATCCACCTCCCGACCGTTCCCGAACCCCTGGATGAAATTCTCGCGCCGGCTTCGGCCCAGGTAGCAGGACATCCACCTCCCGACCGTTCCCGAACCCCTGGATGAAATTCTCGCGCCGGCTTCGGCCCAGGTAGCAGGACATCCACCTCCCGACCGTAAACCAACCCCGATCTCTCGCGACGAACCGCTCCGCCCGCGTGCGTGACCACCGCCCGCGTAATTCCTCGCAGGCCGTCGCGCTCTCCTGCTCGAGGTTCCGCCGCGACCGCGCCGAGTCAGGGTCCGTCATACCCTCCCGGCATAAATATGCGTAATATGTATAGTACATGCAAATAATATAATGTATGCGAACCTAGTTTATAACTTAGCTTAAGAAGTGCTCACCTAGTCGCCCTAAGCTACCATTGTAGAAGCTGATTATAGTGATCTGATTTTGTTAACGTTAACACCGTTCGTTTCACTGGTTAGAAAATCCCTACCTACCCCCCAAAGGTTGACAACCCCGGTGGCCCATCCCTGGACGTGCCTAGCACGCGGTAGGGCAAGACCACCAGAAATATATAACGAGGCGTTCAAGCGAGCTAGCCGGAGGGACGCCACGTTACATTGGCGCCCAACGCCCAAAATCCTGGAGGGTTACGCTCGAGGGTCGCCACGTTACATTGGCGCCCAACTCAAAAACCCACAACCTAATCCGGGGGAGTGTATATTATTCTACCAGTACGTACGTAAATAAATCACAAAAATTAAACAATTTAAAAAAGTAAATGTCTGACAAAACGTCGTGGATATACAACCTGAAGAAACCCGAACTCGAACAAGAGTGTAAAAGCAGAGGTCTGGAAACCGAGAACCACACCGTCAGAGAATTAAGACAAGCCCTCGTCGAAGCGATAAAGACGAACACAGAACAGAACCGTACAATATATCGGATGCCCAAAGGGTGTGACAGCAACAGCGAACCAGAGTTAGAGTTCGAGGAGACGATGTCACGACCAGACAGATACACCGAGTCACCAGACAAAGACGACAAATCAAATATGTCGAGCTACCCAGACCAGAGCGAACGAGGCATCGAGAGATGGAACCTGAAGTTCGACACGAACGACGACCCAGTCGAATTCCTGGAACAGTTAGAAGATTTAATAGAAACAAGTGGTATGGACAAAGTGAAAGTGCTAAAAGTGATACCGAGATTCCTGAGAGGCAAGGCCGTGCTATGGTACCGGAACAACAGAGATTCGTGCAATACTTGGGGTGAGTTCATGACATGCTTCAAACTCACATTTTTAACACACGACCAAGAAAATGGCCTGCTAAAAAAAATTATGACAAAAAAACAACAGTACCACCAGAAATTCTCAGACTACCTAATAGAGATACAAACACTAATACGACGATATGGAAAGATGCCAAAAGACGAGCAACTAAATATCATATATGAAAACATGGGGTCAAGATACAAATACTACGTCAAACGCGCTGAGGTCAACACAATACACCAATTGATACAGCTAACCAAGGACTATGAAAGCATATCAACTGAGCGCCGCACAGACTTCGAAGAATATAACCGGAAACCTGATTACTCACAGTACCAGAACCGAAAACCCGAGGAACCCCAGAAGAAATGGGTGACCACAGACCGTAGTCGACCAGAAGATACAAAGAAGTACATGTATAAATACAACTCAAATGAATGCTGCTGGAGTTGCGGAAAACCGGGACACTCAATGAGAGAATGTCGAGGAAAGAAAATACTATTCTGCAGCGGATGCGGAAAAATCGGCGTACAGAGCAGCAAGTGCTGCAAGGAAAACAACCACTACATCGAATCCTTAACGATAAACACGCCCCAACAATCAAAAATAGAAGACATCCGACCGTTCATAGATGTCACGATACTGCAAAAACGTTACAAAGCATTGATAGATACAGGATCCACGAAAACATACGTAAACAAAGAAGTATACAAGGAATGCATGGACAGAAAGATGAAAACACAGAAGATAACAGAAACAGCGGTACTAGCAAATGGTGCAAAATTAGAAATCACAGAAACCTGGCCACTACAAATAACGATAGAGGGAAAGAAGATTACCCACCGAGTACTCTATCACCCAGATATAACAAACGTGTTAATAGGCATGGACCTGATAAAAACAATAGGAATGAAAATAATATGGAGCTCAGACCACGACGAGCGGAAAGAAATACCAGAGGCACCAACGAAAACCACGGAAATAGAAGAGAACCAGCCAGAAACGTACGGAAAAGACCCAACATTAACCACCCAGCAAAAGTCACAACTAGAACGGCTTATAACGGAGCGATACAGAAAATGTGACAATAGCCCAAAAGGCAACAAATGGGTCAAATACAAGATCAAACTAACACACCAGCAACCGGTCAAGCAAAAGTACTATCCACGGAACCCAAAACTACAAGATATAATAAACCAACACGTAAACAACATGCTAGAACAAGATAATTATCATAGAAAAATCCGACAGCGCATACAGCTCACCGATAGCATTAACACAAAAAAAAAAAACCAGAACTTAACTTGTATCAATAAACAAGATGTAGCTAAGAAAACATTGTTACTATAAAGTAAACAAACCGGAGTACACAGAAGTTGTACGCCATAAATAAACACGTAGATAACCAGGTAGATACTAAGAGTAATTAGTAGTAAATATATTATAAATGTAGGTATAACCGAAATGGAATGCAATGATATTGTACCTACTTTTGCTATGTTAAGTGGTTGCACCGGGAATTGTATCGAAAAGTCAACCATAAAATACCGATGAGTACTTATTTATAAATACATACGTTGTAAGAAATACCGAAATAAACTGTAAATAAAACAATACCGAACCGAACCGTAAGATATCGTAAGCAATGTATAATCGGGAAGTATGTAGGTAGTGACCATACATGCAGGTAAATAGACCGAATAAAGTGATAAACAACAATATTAACAACGAGAAAGTGGTCAATACCTACAAACCAGGTGAATTCCATTAGTTTATGAAACAATAGATTAAGAGATAATAATATTGCATTTGTGTATACCGAGGACGGTGATTTTTACCTACGTAAAAATCTCCGAAAACCCGACGAGTGTGACGGCACTGGCGACCGAACGTATACACAAAACCGGTCGGCCGCACGCACACTAGCGCGCGACCACGCTCGCCAGTCCCGCGACACCGCGGCGCCGCCGCGATAATAAAAAGCAGTGCAGCGACAGAGATCGCTGGCATTTGCTTGAGGCTCCCGCAGTGTACGGACGTGTCGCCGCCGCCACCGTTCCGACTGCCAGTAAGAGGCTCCAGCAAATCGCCATCCGCATTCCTGGATGAAATTCTCGCGCCGGCTTCGGCCCAGGTAGCAGGACATCCACCTCCCGACCGTTACCGAACCCCTGGATGAAATTCTCGCGCCGGCTTCGGCCCAGGTAGCAGGACATCCACCTCCCGACCGTTCCCGAACCCCTGGATGAAATTCTCGCGCCGGCTTCGGCCCAGGTAGCAGGACATCCACCTCCCGACCGTTCCCGAACCCCTGGATGAAATTCTCGCGCCGGCTTCGGCCCAGGTAGCAGGACATCCACCTCCCGACCGTTCCCGAACCCCTGGATGAAATTCTCGCGCCGGCTTCGGCCCAGGTAGCAGGACATCCACCTCCCGACCGTAAACCAACCCCGATCTCTCGCGACGAACCGCTCCGCCCGCGTGCGTGACCACCGCCCGCGTAATTCCTCGCAGGCCGTCGCGCTCTCCTGCTCGAGGTTCCGCCGCGACCGCGCCGAGTCAGGGTCCGTCATACCCTCCCGGCATAAATATGCGTAATATGTATAGTACATGCAAATAATATAATGTATGCGAACCTAGTTTATAACTTAGCTTAAGAAGTGCTCACCTAGTCGCCCTAAGCTACCATTGTAGAAGCTGATTATAGTGATCTGATTTTGTTAACGTTAACACCGTTCGTTTCACTGGTTAGAAAATCCCTACCTACCCCCCAAAGGTTGACAACCCCGGTGGCCCATCCCTGGACGTGCCTAGCACGCGGTAGGGCAAGACCACCAGAAATATATAACGAGGCGTTCAAGCGAGCTAGCCGGAGGGACGCCACGTTACACCTGCATAATGAATAGTTGCTAGTGTTTTATTTTCACAAAGTTCCACCATTCGAACTCCGTTCCCGCCTAAACGCGACGCCGATGTTGGCACAAAACAATCGAATAATTCCATTTTCAAATTCCACAAAATTGGATCGCGTAATTCGATTGGGCGCGCTAATGCACCATCCTTGTAGTTTAAATTGAACGTTTGAACGAATCAGGAATCAGTCGCGCGGCAACTGTCGCCGGTGACGGACGTCTTTCGAGTTTTTATCGAGTTTTATCGAATCTATTCTAATGGGCTTGCATTTGGGTGGTTATCGAAGTGGGATTATAATTTAAATTGTGACGACGCCATATCAACAGTTAATTGAATGTTGGTAATCATCGGATTTTGTCTAAGAGGTCGATAAGTAGTAATTGATTTAACAGAATTAAGTAGCTATAGTTCATTCGCTGATTGGTTTGTTGATATACATAATGTATGAGTAATAAGTGACGCAGGATATTTAATAAACAATGTGTGTAAGGAGTTGACGCATATGCGGGAGTACCATCTACCATACCTGGCGCTTACCATCACATGAACAGCCTACTTGTCTCGTTACCATAATATTGTTATACAATCCTGAATATTTTTATCCACATTGACAAAAACATTACGCATGCTCTGTTTCACTATGAAGCGATTAGCTTCACTTTGACCCGAGCATTCCTCCACTTTGACCCGAGCACTCCTCCACTTTGACCCGAGCATTCCTCCACTTTAACCCGAGCATTCCTCCACTTTGACGCGAGCATTCTTCACACGGACCGCCACTGACCTGCACCCTCGACTCCGGAAGGTTGATCTTGAGCGCCACTTCCTCCCGCATGAAGATGTCAGGATACCGCGTCTTTCCGAACAGCGCTTCCAGCACGTCCAGCTGCGCCCTGGTGAAGGTGGTCCTCTCTCTGCGCTGCTTCCGAGGGTTCACTCCTGGGGGCAACCAGAACAAAATATATTAATGCGAGGTATACTCAAATTCGAAGTTTTTTATGCTCAGGAGGCTTATCATGACGTCTTATTGCGATCCAATTGAGGACCTAAACAGAATCGTTTTACTACTTATTCGTACCATGACGACTTGTTGTAACATCTCGACGCTCAATTTAGGTTGATTTTAAATCTAAAGGGATCGACGTCTACCTAAATGATATCGAAAGCTGTGCATTACTATTATGTGAAACGATTAGGTGTATTTTTTTTTGGGAACCTACATCATCTAATTTTGTTATCACTATTTTTTGTTCCTCAAAGTTTAATCTATACTTCTATATTATAAAGAGGAAATATTTGAAAGTTTGTTTGCATTGAATAGGTTCCAAAAATACTGAACCGATTTATACTACTTATTATCTACTTATTATTACCGGTTTATACTCTTATCATAGGCTACTTAATACTTATTATCCCGTAAAAATTAATGGTTCCCGCGGGATACTTAGTAGCTAACGCGGGTGAAACCGCGAGGCGCTTCCAGTAACTTTAAGTTAAAATTAGAGCTGCCATTAATTTTGGAGCAAAGATGCCATTACAGACATGACACAAGAACACCAGTCAATGGTATAACACTCCTCTGTTTATGTCGGGAGCTAAAAAGGTTGGTCTAAGTTTTTAGTTCTTCATTCTTGGCCAATATGCACTAATTTATATGCAAAAAAATAATGGCAAACTATATTAATATTAATTAATTTTTAAGCGAGAATGATGAAGTGTGATGTTGCTATAAACATATAATGTTAATTTCGTAGAACTGGTTTGGGAGATTGTAGTGTAGTTCGAACGCATAGGCGCGTTGGTGGCTGCGGTCACGGTCATGAGACGATGATGACAATACAGATTTTTTTTGGATGGATAGACACGTTTACAATGCGGAGAATGTGCTGGATAAAATTATTTTTTTTATTTTCATGGACCCACAGGTGGTATTTAATATTACAAAGTTAACTGATTCTAGTTAGGTACCTCAGAGTCAGTTATTCCATTGATTTGAGTACCTACATCTATTTGAGAAAAGGCAAGCAACTCGACAAAATGGTGATAACTAGGTGATAAAAATTACTACGAATATGAAAAAACGAGCGGGTGACCGCGTCCGCTACCCAACGTTGCGGTTTGTTCGTAGCTTTACTGTAGTAGAGAAATTTTCTAGAAAGCCTATACACGAAATGAGCTTAAATTATATTTAATATTGTTTTCTTTGGTAGTTTTGATGTTATTATTATTATATATTCTTTGTTAATTTGTGGTTTTAAGTTCTGGGTGACACTACAACTGTGACTGGCGTGGCGTTTACCATTAGTTGAATGTCCTGCACGTCATGTTAAAACTCTGAATGAAGACTATAATAAAAATCAATGCACTTAATTTAAAAAAACATTTTCATATTTATTCGTTCACTGATCTTATAGCTAATAATGTCAACAAAGCATAACGAATAACTGACTATTTCATAATTACTATGGTTTACTTCATTATTATAAAAAAACTGGTTTAACATTTTCACTAATAAATAATATAACTGGCACAACACAAATATACCTGCGTCCAGCTAGTGATGCACATCGATCTCGAAAAATCAAATTAAGAATATCGATTAATTTATGACCGTTATAAAAAATAAAAAAGGTCATAAAAATTAAAAATTATGGATCGGGAAATAAAAGAGAAAATTTTATGACTTTTACTATGGATCAAGTAGGTTTTAGAGCAGTTTTTTTTTATTATAATTCTTTATGGCCAGTCCGTAGGTACCCGGTAATGAAATTGTTTATGGTCACGTTTTATTTTGATTAATATATGATATTTACTAATTTAATCGCATTAAAAATAATTTTATCATCTGACTAAGTATGTGCAGTCAAAAGGTTTATGAGCTTAGAAAACTTATTTGCGTTACTAATGTATTAGAGATTTATCCGTTTAATTTTATAGGTTTTAGAAACGTTGTAAGGATTATCTTATAATAAAATAACCTATAAATATTTACAATAAAATTATTTGGAAATGAGGATCATACAATAATAGGTACGTAAGGTTGTAAGAGAGATGTTGTTTCATGTTATTTTTGTGCCACTTTTATTCTATAAATAAAAATCCAAATTCAAGAAGATTAGGTGTGTAATCAAAATACTTATTTGGCTCCTCGTATTAGCATTGCAACTAAACCGGCAATGCCACCAGCATGTTGGGCACTGCCAACTGGAAGTGGGTTATGGCTATCTTGTAATGGTTTGAAAATCGTCCGACAGCTAAGTACATGTAGTAATTAGTTTCATTCGGTAATTAAATCCAGATTTTAAGTTTGTTTTTGTAAAATCAAGTGCCTTACTGATAAATAAACCAAATAGCAAGAGCTGTTCTTTGCCATTACAAAACATGTGTATAAATCTTTATAATATTATACCTACCTACACTTACCGGGTCGACACTCGTTTTTTTAACAATTTTTTTCTACGTCGGTATAAAATCAGCCTGCTAAATGATTACCGTTATTTTCAATAACGGTAATTATAAATCGACAATTACCTACAACCCCATCACTATATCAAACGGTGAGCTGCCTCGTAAATTGACGCCAGTGCGTGTAATATAAAAGGTTAATAATGTGGATTCATCACATTATGTTAATGTCTGATTAATATGCCTCTGTGTAACGGACATTAAACGTGCGACAACTTGTCGCACGGAATGTTGTCGAGTTGGTGCCCTGCTGCGCGACCAAATGTTGGGTCTGAACAGTAAAGTCTGGCTCTTTTGTACTAATAATAATATGCCTGTGTTTCCTACCTTATTAAATACTAGCAGTGGCCCGAGGTTTCACCCGCCTTCGTCATTATCACACAGGAGCCGTTCATTATAATGGGATAGAGTAGGTATCATTTAATTTTTATCTATTGCAGGGGGCTTACCATGACGTCTTATTGCGATCCAATTGAGGACTGAAACAGAATCGTTTCACTTTAAATAATAGTAATACATGGCTTTCGATATCATTTAGGTAGACATCAATCCTTTTAGATTTAAAATCAATCTAAATTGAGCGTCAAGATATCACAACAAGACGTCATGGTACGAATAAGTAGTAAAATGATTATGTTTATATCTTCAATTGGATCGCAATAATTTTTCGTGGTAAGCTCTCTGGTGTTGTATCTGTATAGGTACTAACAAATTTCATCAGAATATGTTCATCCGGTTACGGCTAGAAGAGAGGACAAACACACACTCAACCCTCACATACACGGAAACTTTCGCATATTTACAAGAATAATAGGATATTAGGATCAAATAAAATGTTCTCCATAGACAATTAAATAGCATTTGACCACTATCTCACCTGGTCTTAAGTGACGATGGGGTCGAAGATGGTAAACATGCCCAGTCTAGAACGGGGCTGACTTTCAAGTACCCCCGGAACACCCCGATAGGGGTTCCGCGACAGATTTCTATTTGAGGGTGGTAGCTATCCAGGGGGCACTTAAATTGCCTATCACATGACTTTAGAAAATAAATTACTGATATAAAAGACCGAGGTTCGAACGCGCGCAGTCGGATTGATGAGCGCACAAGAGCTGCGTTTTAATATTTGATATACTATTTTATTTCTTTCATTAGGTCATATTTGAGAATAACATTTACTAGAAATTTATAAGTAAATCAATATTTTAGGAGTTGCGATCGTAAAACACGACCTTGCTGAATCAAACTTCGAAGTTATATTATAATTAAAATTTGACCTTTTTCCATGTCGTAATCCATCAAACCTGTATATTTTCACTAATAATAAAATGTAAATAGGTGGTTTTGATGTTTGTTCGTCTAGAACAGTCTGTAGTCTGTAGTCCATTTAATCACAATCGACGTCACGATTAAAAAAACTCCATAATTATACTAATTATCATATCGAAAAACCAGAGTTATTAGGTATGTTCCTTCATTGTATTCTGTTGATATAAATTGCAGACAAAGCTGCGAATTAAAAGTAGTGTAATTTACAAAGATTTACTTAGGTATCTGACATTTTTATTAGTTATTTCGCATAATAATGACATATATTTATAAATTATAATGTTAAATAGAAAGAAATCACGTAAATATCTGATTAATTTGGAATAAATTAAACGTCACCAACAACTATATTATTTTGTACAAAAAAAAAAGAATTTATTAAGACGTGTAGAATTCCGAAAATTTTACGTATTGTTTTGTATCGTTATTTAGAAATTAACCTTATTTACTCGTATAATAGGGTTTACTTGATATTTATATAGATAACATACAATACAGTGAAACCTCGCTGGTTCGTGGAACGGGCTTATAGTCTGTAGATAATATGTATCCGTAATTTCACCACAGTGGCTTTATGTTTGTCTGTCTGTATGTCATTCCGAGTCTTACGTAGTATTTATTACCTCTATGATTCCGAGTGGAATCTCGCAACTCAAATAAAGGCACTTCGCAATTCCGATTCAGCAGTGACTTTCAGGGTAGATAACTCAATGACTAAGCATTCTCAGCCTATTTATCATCAAAACCGTGCTTTTTAGATTAGGTTTTCATTTTTTATACTCGACTTGTTATAGATAGTACCAATTCTATCGATTCCATGGCTTAGATGTATGGTCTAGGACTTTCCCACATTTACTTAGTTTTGATCATTTTCAAGTATATTTAACTCAAATTACATGAATTTCGTATCAAAATTGAACAAAATTAAGTGCATCGAAAAGACAGAAACATACATTTCAAACAGATTACCCTATAGAAACAACTCCTTAATCCATGTCAAAACCACTGAGGCTGTCATTTTATCGAGTATTAAATTCGTATGATCGTACTATAGTGACTTTTACCCCATTAAATATTCAGCATTGTTCAAATAAAGGTGAACCTTAATAAAGTGAAACTAGTTTTTGATCTTTTAAGCGACAGTGGAGTCAATAGAAGAAAAAGTTAGAAGACAAAGTGACACGCTCAAAGAAATCGAGCAAAGAATTCCACCACCATTACTCATGTACGAACAGACAGACAAACCGTACGTGTATGTAGGGTAACACTAATCCATGTAATCCTATACAAATTAAAAATTATTAACTACACAGTCATTTTTCAAGCTAAATTACATTAAAAAGGCTACAACTCTATTTGGAGAGGAAATTCGATGATTAATGCTTTGGACGCGTGTTAGAATGTCTAGGTGTTGTCTAATGAATGGTCAAAGACAGACTGCGTGTCTCCGCAGAGGACGTGCGCTTTTGTTAAGAACCATAGACAAGGAGTGAGCATTATGTATTTTTTTTCAGTTTTGGAACACTTTTTGTTCGGCATTACATGCTTGTTTTGGTATGGATTTAGTGTAGAAAAAAATTATATGCGTATTATTGTGAAATGTACGCTTTCATTTTAAGAAAATATACGCAAGTTAAGCAATGCAAAGCATATCCTTTACCGAAATTACCGAAATGAATTTGTGTTACCTCAGAGAAACAAACAATGACAGAAAGATCATAACTAGATTTAAATGTCTAAAAACACAAAAAAAAACAGGCGAATGCAACAACAAAAAGTAGCTGGTGTAACAAGTAACGAGAAAAACAGAACGTAACAAACGTTAAAATAACAAGCGTATTCAATACACGATCTCGCCGACGGATTAAAATACTAAAAATAATACAAAATCCATTCGAAACTGTCCCTATTGTATCTATTCCAAACAAACATTTCATACAGAACTGTCACATTTGGAAAAGTGAAAATAGAACGACATCTGTCTCTTTCTTTATTAGGCTGACAGACGTGGCTAGACAGGGACGGATGTATTTCAATTGTCACGGTTGACAATGGAGCGGAGCTAATCCTCGTGACATAGACTCGACGTTTTTTTTTAATGGCAACGATTTTTATCTTTGATTTCCGATAGGGGCTACTGCATCTTGTTTATGGTTGAGCTTGTCTATGACTGCTAATGGTGTATTCGTGTAGGATCTTGTTACGTGCTATCGTTGATTTTAGAAGGCGGTTAGATCGTGCGATAGTGTTCGAAATTTGAAACCGTGTTCGGAAGCGGTTTCTATTTGATTACACCGCGATCAAAAAAGGAAGTAGGTAGGTACCTACACTACCAATGAAGTTCTTTTAACACGTGATTAAAAATTATGTTATTTTTTACCGCCAATTATAAAACGTTCGTCATAACGTAATAAACCTAAAATTTTGATTAATTATGGAAATATTTAATGAACTAATCCACTCATATTTTTTTATAGTGAAACTGTATTAATCAATATTCATAATTAGCACTGAATAAATTCACAACCTAATCATAAATCGACAAATTACCTAAATATTATAAGAAAACCAAATAATAAAATTTCATCAACTTTTATGGCGATTTTCTACTTGCGACTACAACATTTTTTATGAAATGAATAATTATTGTTTGGCCGAAAGCATAACCCTAACAGAGCCAAAAATATTTTTCTAAAGCCGTGTCTTTCGATTCAACATCGTATTTTATTTTAAGGCACACGTCAAAAGTATCTCTAAAGCCACAGACAACATTATCCCGGGGCAAATATATTATTTTCCCGTTTTTCACGGCATTTGACCCCGGGGCGCCCCTCGCCACATCTCTTTTAATGACGTGTAAAATATTCTAGGGGTTGCATCTGGCCACCCACAAAAAAAGTAAAACTAAACCTTATGGTCGCCAGGGAAGTTCCATTTTAGAAAAGTCCGCGGAAATGGTGGAAATGGCGGGCGCGTCAACTGTCACTTTGACAGCTCCTCAGGGACCGTTAATGGGTGCGTTCGGATTTAAAACCGGATTGTTGTTTTAGATTTTAAGGGCCTTTGGAGGGGACAGTACTTTTTTATTTATTTTTACGGTAAGTAAGTAATTTCTTTTCAGAATTGGATTTAGTAGCGACTAAAATCTATATTAATAAAAGAAAGTCGTGCTAGCTACACTTTTTTTAACTCAAGAACGGCTACACCGATTTGGCTGAAAATTGGTAGGAAGATAGCTGAGAACCAGGAGAAGGATATAGGATACTATTTATCCCGTTATCACGGGGAAAAAATTGAAACTGGGAAAAATATATCTGATAAGGTCGGGTTGTACAGTTGACCACTGTCACTCATGTTGACTCATAGAGACATTGACAGGACACCGTCTGTCGGGTCAGCTAGTTATGTATAAAACAACGAAGACTACTTTGTATTACTATTAATCATACCTATTTTAGTATGCTTTATTAGAATAGTGATATAGATCCTTCTATAAATATTTGATAGGCGAGATATTAATATCTATACACACAGATATATCCCGGAGCGTAGCTAGTAAATAGTATAAATGCCAACTACCCTAATCTAGCACCCATATACGTTACAGCCACTACCCTGAAACGAGGGCTGTCACCCATAAATCATGTTAACACATAAATTGCGTTTGCAGCAACCCTGAACGAACAGGGGTGTGCGACACGACAAGTTGTGACAGATTACCGCTACCCGAAAACTTCACACCCCAACGTTCCTAGTAAGCTATTGACAACCCTATTGGTAGTACGCTAAAGTTCATACAACCTCGAAGTATAAATGTCATAAAATAACTACAGTATGCGTTGAATTTATTTTATAACAATGATAACGTAGCCAGCCCTAACAGCTAGGGGTGTGCTAACCGAATTGTACCGAATCGAAATTTATCTAATAAATTATTGCCTATTTGCAACAGTGGTGATAGGGGGTACTATTGTTTGGGGTTGTATAGAATGTATAGGGTGTTGCAGATTTGAGGGATGTAATAATAGGAAGTTATCAGGGAGGTATATAGCGTGATGTACTTAGTAGGGGTGTCGCATATGACACATATTGTGTTGAATGAATTATCAGATATTTTGTTCCATACGACGCGCTGGCTTGTTTTTTGATGGTAAGAGCCTAATCAGCCTAGGACCCAAGATATACTAGATTTTTTCTTCGTCATATAAAAAAATACTATCGCGAGTGGTCAGTTCCTGTTTCCGCTTTGTAATGCCCTGCTAATATTTTTCATCGTCGGAAGCTAATGCTACTTTTTGCATGGTAAGTCTATTTCAAACCCACAACCTACGGCATAGCGTCCACCGCAAAACCAACTAACTTCCCAAACTATTTCATCCTTTACTGAGGTCACTCTGAATTCTAGAAATCGTCTGCTGCCGAAAAGAGTGCTTTTCGTGTATAACTGAATACCCTATACTCTCTCTCTCTCCCTCTAGGCGTAAATTGGTAAATATTCACAGTAACAATTACCCACCCACTGAGTGTGAATTGCTGTGTAAATAGATAGCTGAGAGACGCGTGGCGCACACGTGCGCACTCTCCGGCGGTCGAGCGATAACTGATGACTTTATACTTTTGCTAGGTCCTAGGTAAACAAGGGGAAATACGAGATGATGCGTAGAGGACACGGTTTGCGAGTTCGAATCCCAGTGTGGGCACGTACCAATGTCTTTCCTGTAAACGTCGTGAAGCGACACATAATATGCGTGAATGTTTTCATGTATCCACCAATCCGGACCGGGCCCCGCGATGGATTATGGCCTAATCGTCCTCACGGAAGCGAGGTAAGGCCCGTGCTTAGCCATTGGCGGATATGTAGGTATACGATGATGATAATCTATACTGATATTATAAAGAGGAAAGATTTGATTGTTTGTTTGTTTGCATTGAATAGGCTCCGAAACTACAGAATCGATTCGAAAAATTCTTTCACTGCGGGAAGCTACACTATTCCCGGGTGACATAGGCTACTTTTTATCCCGTAAAAATTAACGGTTCCCGCGGGATAGTAGTTAACGCGGGTGAAACCGCGAGGCGCTTTAGTAAAGTATTTGTAGCTTTTTAAATTGCATGTTAAAAAAGTGTTGTAAAATTACCTCCGCTAGCGTAGTCATGGGTAACATGAGTTTATCTAGCCTGTAACTTTATTCTTGGAGTTTTGGCGGAATCCGATAGTGAGACGTTGTTGAATTTGTATTTTTTCTCAAGCTTGTGTTTCTTCGAATGTTAACGTGTAATATTGGTGGAATATTAGTCATTGAGTGTTCGTTAACGTGCACGAGTATGGGCAAATGATATAAACCCAAAAAGCGTGTCGCTTCGCATATTTTCCAAAACTGCCCAGGAAGTTTCAGTAAAGCATCCACCACTTTACTGAACCGTGTCTATGACCATGTAAATAATTGACTTGACTACTTGACCACGAGGATTCCTTTGACTTTCCTATTGTGAACTTGAGAAATGCCTAAATATTTTAATACTTCACACTGGCTAAATGCACAAGCCGTGCGAAGCCATACCTAAAACAAAAAAAACTTTATTGTTTTCACTATACAAGCGCCAACACCTTTGGGGCTGCGTTATTGTGGCTCGTGAGACCTCGGGGCTAATTGGTAGGTCAACATTGTTTCACCGATTGGTTGTGTTTTTTGCGAAGTGCGCGCCCTCTAGCGTTTGTTGGCTAATGGTTTTAGGACGCGGTAACGTGAGATAGTGTCAAGTGTTTTAGGGTCCCGTACCGAAAGGGTGAAACGGGACCCTATTGCTAAGACTCCGCTGTCCGCCCGTCTGTTTGTCTGTCCGTCTGTCACCAGGCTTTTTTTTTTAATTATTATTATATAACAATAAAACCATCGACGTGAAGCGTCAATGCCATTTTTTTGTCTATTTTTACTTTTTTATTTTCTTTCAGATTTATTTACTCGCTGTCACATGCAATGCTTAAAATTAAGGGTTCTTAAACTAAACTAATCGGAAGTCTAATCTGTCACCAGGCTGTATCTCATGAACTTAGTTAGACAGTTGAATTTTTCAGATGTACTTCTGTTGCCAGTAGGTAGGTACTTATACTTAGCCTCAGAAAGCAGAATAAAATAAATATTTAAAGGGGCTCGCATACAATAAACGTGATAATTTGCCGTTTTGATAGATAATGATACGGAATCCTCCGTGCACAAGTCCGACTCGCACTTGCCCGGTTTTTTATTATTGGAAAGGTTCGCGTATGACCACTATCAGCCGAAATTAATAATCAATCCAATCCAAATTTTGCTATCTGCGATTGATATCACAATCCATTTTTAGGGTACAAACGTGCCAATAACCGATCCGTGGATTGGTTTATAAAAGCACGCAGATTGGAAATCGATCGAACGATAGGCAGCAATCCAAGATCGATTTCAATCTTGGATAGGAGATACAATATTAATTTCGGCTGTATATCGCCTGCTGTTGTTGTTTGTCGTACGAGGTGGTACTAGCCTCTAGTGTCAGAGTTTATCTAACTGCCCGAGAGACTGACGTGGCTTAACGACTAATCAACCGATAACAGCCGGGACCGACGGCTTGACGCGCCCTCCGCGGCACGGGACGATGGAAAACCACACATAACTTACGAAGTCATTGGTGCGGCCGAGGATCGAACCCGGTATCGTAGGATTATAAAGCGCGCAAGTTACCAAAGTTTTCCAAACTAATTAAGCTAATTGTTTTTGGTTGTCTTTTTTATTGTTAGGAAAAATTCTTTAATAAAAAAAAGTTACGCCGAACATCAGATAATTAGAGGAAACTTCACGACCACATTAACTTTTGTAATGTAACTTTTTAGACAGGAAAAATGACAATTACAGGACGTCTGTCGGGTCAGCTAGTCCTACTAATATTATAAACGCAAAAGTTTGTGAGTATGGATGGATGTTTGTTACTCTTTCACGCAAAAACTACTGAATGGATTTTGATGAAACTTCACAACAATAAGTATAGCTTACATATCAGAATAACACATACCTAGGCTACAATTCATTAAGATATATTATTGTATATTATCCAAACGCGGGTGAAACCGCGGGGCGCAGCTAGTTATAAATAAAAATACAGTATAATATATTTCTAGTTAAATGGGTGCAAATTGGTCACACCTTTATAACCTTTTATATTAATAAAATACGTAAAAGGGTCTCCATTACAAACACACAGCTACCTGACTATTCCATTGGCATCAATTGCTTGAAGAAACACTCCAATTCGAGTTCGCCCTCGAGCCTAATTGAGTGGAACACGGCGCGGCGGTGGGCGCGTGGCGCCGCCGGCGTAGTGGGCACTCAGCTTTATATCGCGATGAATGATAATTGTTATGATAAACTTTCTGCTATTTACGATCTCAGTACATCGTTGTATATTTTACCAGCCGTCCCGACCCAAAAAACGATGTTCTATCAAAAATATACCTACGTGAATATTTTTATATTTTTGTCTCATTTTCGAACAGATAAACAGGCAGACAAAATTCTAACAATCAAGGTTATGGGTGGTATTTGCGCTGATAAAGGTCCTAATAATATTTTTTCACATATATATCTTCCATGTACAGACAGCGATCCGTTACATTTGTATTAATATGTACCTATAGAATAGAAGACGATTGATTAATCTGCTATTTGGAGCGAAGACAAAATTTAATCTATCAAGGGGCATATCATGAAACACGGTTCAGTCGTTCTTGAGATAAAAATGGTGAAACTAACACGACTGTGTTTTAAACATAAAAATAATAATAAAGTAGATTGTTCTTGTTTTCAATTTTTTTTAATTTTTGTACGGAGTCTTATGTATTTCCTTCATAATATTTTGTAGTGATATCCAAAGAGTTTCGTTCAAAAATTTATGTGTTACAATGACGTAGTAATCACCCGCTTTTCGGTGAAGCAAATCACCATGAGGAAACCCCCATGCCCTAGAATTGTTTCGAGGAAAATGAACCACTATTAGGGACTGAATCTTAGTTGATACTTAACGGCCATAGATTCTACAATCGTCGTCAGTAAGATAACAGCTGACGAAATGCACAAATCGTGCTAAGCTAAAACATAACAAAACAAAATTATGTGTCGCGTTCACACATACTCCGTTACACTGTTGTTTGCATTTAATAATTGAATTCTAAAAGTTATTTTTCAATTTGGCTCCCAAATTGTCGCCCCACGCACCCTTGCGAACTTTCACACTTGTCGTGTTTATTTATTCAATAGAGTCATAATGTAGCCCGAGAGAGCAGAGCTTTCTAGAATACATTGTTTTGGAATAGAGAAGCGGTTGAGTAATTTTAAGGTTAGGAGCTTTGGCGGGAACGCGAGAAAAAATTAAATGTCATGGTATATTTTTTTCTCTAACTTATGTTTCTTCGATGCTTAATGCGTAAAGTTGGTAATATATTTATCATTAAGCACGAGTGTGGGCAAAATATATATTTTCCAAAACTCCCAGCAAGTTTCAGTAAAGCATCCACTACTTTACTGAATCATGACTTTGACTTTAAATTGACTTGACTATTTGACGACTTTCTCGCCAGGCTATCTCTAAAACCAGATCTAAACCCAGATAGTTTATAAGAAAAATATATTGTATCATTAGTTCACTCTCCACGCCGGTCCTAATTTGCGACATGTAGAGCGTCCCAAAGATTGCAAGTGTCAACTTTCACACGGTTTGTTTTTAAAGCTGCAATGTTTGTTGGTTCGCGGGGAAAACAGATTTAGTTGCCCCATTAATGGGAGAAACAATATAAATTAGCTGTGGAACGGTTCACGGGATCAGTTTAAAGCTTCCTCGCTTTGTACTGTGTAGGAATGTGAGTTTTATCTTCGTATTTAGCACCATCAAAGATCGATCGAAACGCAGATCTATGGCTTAAAGAATAGAATAGGAAATACATTACTTTATGTTGCAGTTTACTTTTAAATACATTAGACAGCAATGCAATTTCAAAGTGCAATGCCTATATTCTAATTAACAATGCTAGTGGAGGTCTCTATTATTTTTGAAGGACTGCTGGGTGTGGTAATAAATCTATCATCTTACTCATTACATCACAAGAGGCCTTTTGTTATGTAAGTGAGCTAACCTAGTTTAAAAACACAAGTTATAAATGGCATTGTTAAAAAAATTATAAGAATTAAGTCAAGTATAGTAAGTAGGTAAATTATGACCCTAAATGAAAAAAACATATGATATGAATGATAAGAGAAAGATTTTAACGCGTTGGAGTCTTATCTATGAAATTGAATTTCTGTGCAAAAGACATCAACGCGTTCATGTCCAAAATAATGTACCTGGATTTTGTATTATCGATTTAGTTTATTCTTAAAACAATAGTGTATGTACGATTTTGTATATTATGTGATATGATGTGTTAATAATTATATGTAAGTATAAATGTTTATACATGTATCAGAAGTACCTACTTATTTAGGATTTATAGTTCCTACATAATATTTAAGAGATGACGAACGCCACCGACCGTACTACTTGCAATTGCTTTTTTCTATCCACCGAAAGGTTGTCTGGAAGAAATTTCTTTAAGCTATAAGACCACATGTTTGAATAGGCTTATTGTGTATCATATTTTTCTGTAACTTTGTTTCTTTTTGATGCTCATTAAAGAGTTTATATTATATTGTAGATTTCATCCTCAGATTTGTATTGATAATGGATGGACCGTATGGATCTATGTTGTAAATGGTAAATTGTCTGTTTGTTTGTAATGTTATCACGTCAAACGCTGAACCGATTTTGATGAATTCTCGTACAGAGATACACTGGAGCTTGGAGCAGGACTAGAATACTTTTTATCTAAACTGTAAGAAGTTCAGTAAAGTTCAACCTTTTTACTGAATCGTGACCTTAATTACAACTTAACTAGGTACTAACCAAGTAACCACTAACCCGCTACTGCTTCATTGAATGGGACTTGATTGAATTTTCCATAAAAGTCGAAAATGCAAAATAAGTGCGAGGAAAAAACTTTAAAAAAAACTGCACAGCGCTTGCCTTCTTCAATCAATGGTATACGGCCAGTAAATTCCGCTGCAGAAAGTTGCATGTTGCCAACACACAAAAACAAACTTCACATTTTCATATCAGGAACACTCCATGCAATAACAACTGCATTCTTCGTTATCGCCACTCATGTCTTATCAATTCTTTAGCGAAATTACCTTTCACGTCTTTCCAAAGTGACGTCCCAGATAACCCGTGACGCTGACAAGAGCCGCGCATTAATGAAAAAGGAACATGGCGGCCAAAATGGCGGCTCAAAGACGCCGCCGGTAGCCGCTCTCGAGCCGGAATTCATAAATGATAAATTTAATAATATTTATTATGATCTGGAAGTAATAAGAGATGAGAGTACATACGTCTGTCGTATCATTTTGGACAATATTTTAATAAGGATTAGTCGAAATTTTTTGAGTACAATAAAATTGTCGTTAAGTTTTGTTAAGGGTCGCCTATCCTTAAAAAAATAGAGAAAGAAAGCTTCTCTATATAAAGTTTGCTGTAATGACTTGCAAGAGCACTTGAAACTGACTCCAACTTAAATATATAAAAAAAAACAGATAAATAAGGCCTAGCTTTTCGAGAGAAACAAACGTGAAGCGCACGCACTACTTAGATAGAACATGTATTTTATCAGACAAGCATTTTTAAAATAAGTGAGTAGTTTGATACTGAAAGCTGATTAAATTGAAGCCAAAATCCATTAATCTACCGTTAGTCATTGAGTTTTTTACTTTAGACATTTACTTTTTACCTTCTAAGTGCATTTAGCCAGTGTCTCAAGTAAGTAAAAAGTAAGTACTTACTTAATTGAAGTATATTTATTTTGACGATGGTCATAGTGGGCGGTGCGGCGTCCCAGCCAGTCAAATAGTCGGTTATAATAATATACGGCCGAAATTAATAATCAATCCAATCCAAATTTTGCTATCTGGGATTGATATCACAATCCATTTTTAGGGTCAAACTTGCCAATAACCGATCCGTGGATTGGTTTATAAAGGCACGCAGATTGGAAATCGATCGAACGATAGGCAGCAATCCAAGATCGATATCAATCTTGGATTGGAGATACAATATTAATTTCGGCTGATAGTCAAATTGCCATCGACGTCACGATTCAATAAGTGGATACTTTATTAAAACTTCCTGAGTGATTCGGAGGGAACACGAAACTTACACTTTTTTGAGGTTGTATCATCACACTCGTGCACGTTAACATTCAAATAGTAATAACCTACCAATACTTACTGCGCATTAAATTACACACACAAAAAAAAAATCAAAGACACATTTACGATTTCCTGCATTTTTTTCCTGCATTATGTATATAGGTAAGTACTTAGTTGTATCATCTCTTACCACTTCCACAGAGTATCAAATATAAATACTATACAGTAAATTCACGTCCGTGACACTCGCATCGATTTCACGGGAGCCTTAACTGGCGCGTTTTATAAAAACTGATGCAACTGGTCTTAAGTTGACTTTTTTAACTTTTTTCCGTGACTTATGGAGTCAGTCGGATGGCTTAAAGAATGAAGATATCAGGCGGGCTGCGGCCGTTGCGACGTGTTTCTTAATTATGATGATTAATGTGTTGTTGTTGTCATTTTAGGGTTCCGTGCCTAAAGGGTAGAACGGGACCCTATTACTAAGACTCCGCTGTCCGTCCGTCCGTCTGTCGCCAGACTGTATCTCATGAACCGTGATAGTTAGTTGAAATTATCACAGCATTTCTGTTGCCGCTATAAAAACAAAATATGGTAAAAAACAGAATGAAAAAACAGTTAAGGGGCTCCCATGCAATAAACCTAAAAAAATTTATAATGGTATGGAAATCCTTCGTGCGCGAGCCCGACTCGCGCTTGACGGTTTTTATTTTCAAAATGGATGCTGGTTCAGTAGAGTTGTTTTTTGTTTGTAAAAGTATTTTATGAAAATAAGATTTTCTAATGATAGTACCTACTAACTTGCCCATTATAAAAACAAATACACACACAACCCCCGCGTAGAAATCAATGCGCCTTCCTAAGTTACAATAGAAAGTAACCGATACATATCGATTATAGAAACCTGTCAACTTGAGTAATTCTAACCGTCCCGTCATTCTATCACCTGAACTAACGTGTGAAGCCGAAACATTAAAAAAAATACAGTGTTGCTATACCTAATTGAAGCGAAGAATCATCATCATCAGCCTGAAGACGTCCACTGCTGAACATAGGCCTCCCCCTTAGACCGCCACACCTAACGACAATTTGCTACTTGCATCCCCCGGTTGCCTGCGACTCTTTTGATGTCGTCGGCCCATCTAGTGGGAGGCCTACCTACACTGCGTCTTCCAGTCCGCGGTCGCCACTCTAGAACCGTTCCTAGCGAAGAACCGTCAGTAATGATTGCCATCACCAACACGCAAAATAACTCGGAACTAGGAGCGGTGATGACCAAAGTGCTATATTGCAATCCAACTACATCCATTTTGAACTTCGACTTTGCGAAAAACGCAGCAAATAATAACAATGTAGATTGTAGATATTCTAGTATTTCTAGTCCTAATATTATCCTACAAATATTATAAACGCGAAATTTTGCGAGTATGTATGTTTGTTGCTCTTTCACGCAAAAACTACTGAATGGATTTTGATGAAACTTCACAATAATATAGCTTACATATCATAATAACACATAGGCTACAATTCATAAAGATATATAAATCGTATATTATCCAAACACGGGTGCAACAGCGGGGCGCAGCTAGTAATATTATAAAGGTGAAAGTTTTAACTCTAAAGCGTTACGCTTATGCGTACGCTTTAAAAAGTTTAAAGTGTACTGTCACCGGCTGGAACAACATTTAAATCGATATTTAGGTCATCATGTCAACGAATGATCGATTTTGGAAGAAGCCATGCAACGGTCCGAGGGTATTTCGGGGTCGGCGCCCGAACGGGCTTAATGCATTGTGGGTCATTGTGGTGACTACGGGAAGCATAATGTAAAAATACTTATACAATTTGTTTTTTTTTAAATGTTGGTAGTTGGTGGCTGAATATAGCTTATTGCAGTAGCCACAATGAATGTTCTTAAGAATAAAAGTTAATTGAAGCTATGAGCTGAGTAACCATTACGTCCAATTTTTTAAAATATTTTATTGTGTTTAGCTTCTTACGTTTAGTGCATGTATTAATTTTTTTCACAAAATAGTCAAAATGTCGAGCCCCAGTCAGTCAGGTAGTCTGTAGTCTAGTCACGTTGCATTCGACGCCACAATTCAGTAAAATGGTGGATGCTTCAGTAAAACTTCGTGGGAGCTAGTTTTGAAGATAACACGGAATATATATTTTTAGTGGTTTTGTACCTACCATTGGCACAGTTTTCTTTTAGAGTTGACGTCTACAATGTATATATTATCTCCATCCTAAATAGGGAAGTAATTATATAGAAATTAATTAAAAGCTCCCGCCAAAATATTAAAAAATCAACTGGCCGTATACAATTCTAAGGGATGCCAATAAAAAAGAAATATACATTTAAAAAAAGAACGCCCAGCTGCCAACGGCCGCGCATCTATTGTTAAAAAGAGACGAATGTATTTACCTCCGGACGGGCGTGAGGGAGAGGCGAACACGGATTAAAAATTGAACTTTGCAGGGGATTAATTTTATTTTATTCGAGTATTAAATGTGTATTGGACTTTAAATCTAATAAGTCGCCAGTCGTTAATTTTGTGTAGATTTATAGTTTTATTTTCTTTACGCACTGGCGTCACGATTAGGCTTGTAAATTAGAAACAAAAGTTATGAAAAATACATGGCAATTATTTATAATACATAAATAGGTAGGGTAAAATTTCTACCAGTAGGTACACCCTGATTTTCGAAGTAATAATTATTAAGAAGCTTATTAAGAACACTTTTAAGTAAACTTAAATCTTTTTCCGAAAAAAAAACAAGTTACCTAGGTACTCCCAAATAATACACGTAAAACGTATTTTTTAAATAAAAAACCCAAAGGCCTTACATCTACCTGAAAATGTAACAAAGATTGCCAATTTTTTCGCGGAACAACCCTTTTTGGGATTAAAAAAATCGGCAACATTATAATCTACATTTTTATAAAATGGCAAACCATGACGTTTCCGTAGGTATACTTTATTTATATGCAAAGAAGATTTATGAGGAGTTTCGTTTATTACATTTTTTCCTATAAATTGTTTTAAGGGTTTAGCTGTAAGGTTGCCTGGAAGAATTCGCGTTAAACTATAAAACTGCCCAATGTTCTACGAGTAACCTCGTGCCTATACGATATAGTTTTCTTTTCTTGCATTCTAAGCATGTTTCAGGCAGAATCCCTTATAAAACAAATGAAACTGGCTGAATTTAAAAACCTGGTTGTAGAATATTTTTCTTAATGGCGCGGAAACTATGACGTTTTAAAAACTTACTTCAACTATTAGGCCTCATGTTTGTATTTGGTTACTTAGCTACTCTCTCACCTACATGTAAGTCCCTACGTAAAGAAAATCATTACAGATTGAATCTCGATAGCTCTCAAAAATAATTATATTTCCTCGCCATTTGCGCAAAGCGCAAACAGTGGCAACTCAAACAGAATGCTCTTCGGAACGCATCTTTTGAAAGCCCCTCAAGTAAAAGAAAAGACCACGGCCACAATATCCGAACGCACTGAGGTTTCGAACGCACTCCATTCTCAGTAGCGAGGGGACGCTAATCCGACCTCTTCTACTCCCTTTTGAATAGAGAACGTATCGGCGGATTCCTTTTTTCAAAATTCGAATATGCTTCTTTTTTTATTGTGACTTGTACTTAATGTAAGCTTGAAAATAATATAGGTACTTCGTTTATCCTAAACTTATTGGGTTTATTGAACTCAGACATGAGGCTATTGGCTAAAGAATTTTTGTCACGATTACTAAAACTAAAGTGATTGCTTATTTTGTCCACAAATGATTACAATCGAAACACTTCAATTTAACTATTTAGGTTTGTAGTGCCCGATACCTTAAACACCACTCGATTAAAAAAATAAACAAGCAACCGCACGCTACCAACATCAAAAACCGAACTCGCTAATTAAATCAAACTAACAAGGAGCGACTTCCGCTTCCCCCACATTTTAGGGTAGCATGGCAACACTGAACCCCAGGGAGGGGGCGAGGGGGGCTGTAAGCCGCTTACCCGGGTGGTAGCGGGGCCTGTTTTGATTATTCCCAAGGATGTCTTCTTGGTACGTAAATTATGCAACGCTTTTCGCTTTGTTGTTCTGACGAGTTGGGCTCGTCATGTTGGTAGTTGTTTGTCTATGGTTAATTTGGGCTGTGCTTTTAATGAAACCCGTAATGGGTTTGATCAGACAAAATATGAGATTTTATTTCGTTAGCTTCTTGTAAGACTTTGCTCGTATATTCTGTATAATGCACATTGTTGCAATTAGACTGAATAACCGTATGAAAAACATGTAAGGTTGTAGCCATAATCACGTAATATTGACTTCTTACACTAGCAGTGTATATACTTATTTAACCTTGCTATACTTATTTAACCGTTCGTAGTGTAAGCTTTTAGTTTCACTTGACTGACCTTTCATTTCAAATTATCTTAGTTAAGTCTCAATAAAGAGTTTAATCAATTCATTCTTTGGCACAGTGACATCATCATCATCATCATCATCATCAGCCTGAAGACGTCCACTGCTGAACATAGGCCTCCCCCTTAGACCGCCACACCGAACAACAATTCGCCTCTTGCATCCACCGGTCGCCTGCGACGCTTTCGATGTCGTCGGCGGACAGTGAAATAAGCTTAAATAAAACAATCAAAAAAACTCACCTTGAGGAAACCCCACAGCCTCTAACCCGTGATGCGTCAAGCCAAATGGCCCCAGCCCGCCCAAGGGGCCGGGCCCCATGCCCATGTGGTGCGCGCTGGAGTGATGCGCGTACGGGTTCTGGGCCAGCGGCGACGGCTGCTTCAGGTAGTGGAAGTAGTGGTGCAGGGGCGTCGCCGAGTGATGCGCCTGGGGCGCCGCGGGGCCCGTCGCGGTGGGCCCCGCGGACGACGAGTTTGTCAACAGCGCCATCTCTTAGCGGATGTGGGCAGTCACCGGCGCAGCGGCTTGCGTGTGGGTGACATCGCGCCGCCGTGCTGTCAGTGCGCCGTGCCGTGCGTCCGGAGCGTCGATGGCATTTCGGTATTGGGCCTGGAATGAGAGACGTGGTTACTTGAGGTTAGAAATTTGTTAGGTTTCAAAACTGTCCCCCGTATCGTTACCTACAAATTTCTATCACTCGAACTTTGCTGAGGGACCTCGGTTGCTGACAGATGGTTTGTTTCCTTCGTACGAGGATTATTGTCAAGGAATAACCGAGTGGAGGAAATTTGGAGGTAATGATTAACGATGCGGGGGTGTGAATGTAGGGGAAGGAAAGGGCTGTAACTGAAACACTTTTTCACTAATTTACAGAATCAATGGAGGCCTTGATTAAATTGTGTTTTACAGTTACTATCGCAGCGTGTTTTTGAGAGTTGGTGGCCGAGCGGGTAACTTGTGCGCTTTATAACCCAATGGCACTGGGTTCGACCCTCGGCCTCTCAGCAAAGACTTTTCGGAAATTTTGTACCGGTTTCAATTGGCCCGTGATTCGGAGGATACCATAATCGCTAAGCGACGTCAGACGCCCTTTTTTTCTCTTCTTTGGCCATGGTGCTTTTTTGCACATTGTGCCAGTTTTCAGAGGCCCTTGGATGGTATGACAAACTTTGACAACCTAGACGTTACTATACCGCATTCAACAAACAGCAATTAGTAATAAATTATTCAGTCTCTAACGTTGTTGCATTATTAATTCTCATATTTTAACATAACTTAATATAATTTTCAGCTCATTCACAATTTAACAAGAGTATCAATTTAAGAGATTTGCAACGACTAGAAGCATTAAAAATAGTTGCACAATAATTACTTAAGTAAGTAAGCTGGTTTTTAAAAGTCAACAACCTACAGTCGACTCAAGCGCAAACTTAAGTGGCCTTAAACATGCCAATTATCCACGGCTCATACAACATTTAATAACTTCTCATCATACAATTTAACGTACGTCAAGTCGAATTATAAGCAACAGCGATCATGACTTTTTTTTATTACAATCGCTAACTATTTTACAATTACCCCGATGAATGGGGAATTTTCTGCGCTATTGCTACACTGCAATTTAAGTAAAAAAATAACAAAAGTCAAACACGTGGAACGCCTTCGAAATTCGAAATCAAAGAAGGTTCGATACGGATGTTTCAAAGGTTTCAAAGATTCGAATTGCAGAATTCAAAAGTTTTTTTTTCAATGTTGGTAAAGGTGTAGGTACATGTTTACGGACATTTTGTCACGTATAGTTTTTTTGGGATGTTACCTGAAGTTCCTTTGCCAAATTGAGGGGGCTATGATCGCTCGATCTTTTGTTAAAAAAATTTGACGAGCTGTATCGCGGTGACGACATTTGCGATGAAAAAAAAACTAAGGATATCACGAATGAGTCAACGCGGGGTCTTCTTGATTTGCTTTATGCAGGATATTAAGCATTTGGTATCTGATAATATTATTTTGGTATAGCTTTGTTATGTACCCACCTAATTGAAATAAAATTCACAATGTAGCTATATACGTAACTGCATGTACCTACTAAGATCTATAACAATCCAAATTACTTACATTTTGACTAAACTACACTAGTATGAATAGAATGTAAATTATTAATTTCATTTTAAAAAAGATTTTCTTTATACTACCATAAAAAAAACTTATGACAAGAATGTTTGCTAGAGAATGCTACATCTTGAAATCCTCCATTTTACATAATATTATGCAATTATGCACATCATAGAAATAAGGCGTTTTATTTCTATGATGCACTTTTAATACTTAGGTACGTAATTAGGTTTATAATAACTTCTTTTTTTTTAAACGTAGCCTCACACTAGGATTGCTCCTGTATCGTGGGTACTTAACTGTTTACAGACATATATTTCACATACACATCATACCCAGACCAGATCTGTGGATCACACAAATATTTGATATGCAATGTTTGATTGTTTAAGTAAGTAAATTAAAAAACTGTTAAGTTACAGGAATAAAGTGAAATATAGGTAGATCTTAGGAGCAAGTGTTGATAGTGGAACTTACAAAGGTTTCAACGATCATAGACTAACATTAATCGGATCGGATTTCAAATTACCAGACTAAAGTAGGCTTTTGCGATAATCGAGTTTAAAAATCGGCGATTACCCACTAACCGGCCAATTGCCCTCGGTAATGGCCACACTGATCCTTCTACTACTAGATAACATAAAAAAAATGAGAATGTATGTAAGTTTGTTACACAATTGAATATTTATTACACAATTACGCCAAAATCGCTAAACGGATTTGGATGAAATTTGGTACGTACGATAGACGAGGCACAAGAGTGACAATTTTACACATACAGGCTACGTTTTATATCTAATCCAAAATCTCATTGCAAGCCAATGTGTACCCTACGTGCATTGCATAATGGCGATATTACGCTGCACTGTGATTTTGGAGCGTCCGGCGTCGGTCTATGATGCTAGGCTTCTTACAAGTCTTAACAACCTTATTACAATGTTAAAATCAGCTACGACGCCTTCGCAGAAAAAAATACATTGTCACTTTCAAAACCGCAAATGTCTTATCAGTTCTTAGAAATCCCATTTTACTTTCCTCCGGGCACCTCAGGATTGTCAACAAAAGATTATCCTAAATCTATCCATTAAAAAGAAAAAAATTTCGTACCTGCAATCGACACAGGAAAATCGACTTTATTTAGGGAAAAGTTAGCGCTAATTTTTGCAAACTGGCAACAATGGCAGAGGAGTGAAGGATTTCCGCCTGGTTAATATTTTTGCGTTTTGGCGGTAAACCCCTCGAAAGGTGTTCGATTGTGTAACGAAAGCACTCGGTTTTCTACATTGTTTTTTTGCTAATCGGTGCTTTTGAGTTTTCACGTCACTGGGTTTTGCTGTTACTTATTTGGTTTGTGGAACTCGTGTTTGTTGCTTAGTGAAAGAAATGGTTCAGGCTATCATATTTCATGTTGGTGCTACATCACATCAATTTAACATTTAGGTGTAATTTCAAAGTAAGTAATTAACAACCCATGGAAAAATATACATACCTATTTAAGTAGGCACATACCTATGATTTTTATTACTAACAAAAAATAGCTGCCAGTGAAGTTTTTAACTTTTTTAAAGGCAGATAAAATATGAGGTTGCACCTTTTTGGTTGGTGTAATTAAAATAATTTCCGATTATAAGATAAAGCAAATTATTCTGCTTAGTTACACTGTAGGTATAAGATTAACTTAACACTGTAAGGTATAAAAATATATTATTTTTTGATGTAAAAATAAACTGAGTTCCATAATTAAGTAAACAATACAAAAATCTTTCGTAGATAGGTTCTAGATACCTATTTAATATCTACTTACGTACTTAAATAAAAATATACTGACTCTTTAACATGAGTTACATAGGTGTGTAACATAATGTAGGTTCCAAGTAAGTAAGTTTTTTGTTCGTTTTAATTATGGCTTCGCACGGTTTTTGCCTTTAGGCAGTGTCAAGTTTATAATGTAAAGTATTTAAGAGGACGTTAGTGGGCCATCCTTTTTGAAGTTGGATACACAAATTCATACTATACACCCAGCCTATTAATATGAAATGCGAAAATGAGTCTGTTGTACTAAAATTCATTAATTCCAATAAATTACTTAAGTATTACCTACGTCATTTAATTCTTAATGTCCTCACTCAAACAATTATTGCAACAAAAAAGACCGACACATTAACACCCCTAAAAACGGTGTCATAACGCCAAGAATCTATTTGTCACAATGCAAGCCATAAATAATATCGCAAAGCAAACAAGTCGCCATATTGTGTTGGAAACAAACATTTCGCGCCCTTTCCGATGTAATGATTCGTTCTGTTTGCGCAGTTGGCGGCAGTGGCTGTCACCGTGACAGATCGATGACCCCGCACGGTGGTAAAAAGCCATGTAAAAAGTTTATTGATTTCGGACTCAAAAAAGTTTGCAGATACCCTGGCAAAGTGTTATGAGTAATTCATTTTTTAAAGTTTCGCGGGGAAATAATAACATGACCACGGCCACTTTTGATTAGAATCGAAACTTTTTAAACAGTTCGTAATTTTCCCGTGTTAGTAACACTAAATATACATAATATAGGCAATACGTACTAATTCTTTGAGTAGGTAGGTATTGTTTGTGAAATTAATGTAAGTAGGTATAGGTACTTTAGGAGATTCGAAACTTTTCAGAACAAAAGATTATATTAGGTGCTCTGGGAATAACTCCACACAGAAATAACCTATGATAAGAGGTTTTGACAAACTTAGAAATAATAAAATATTAAGGAAATCAACATTATAAATTCGATACCTACACAATATAATAGACATTATTATCTACAGTAGGTACTACTAGGTACCTACTTCAAACATATAATATTTAGTTTAAAGCTAAAACATTGTTAGAAAGACAGTACTACCTATTCAAATCTTTCCAACATTAACAAACAACCTTTTCGATGGCAACAATGATTCCCGATTCGAAATAGAGACGTTCCAATTTCAAATATTCATTCAAAAATAGAATGCCGACGTTAAGCAAACTGTCAAACGGACAATAGTCACGCTAAGCTCTCGGATCCTAAACATGCGTGTCCAAAAACAAATTATATATTTTTTTCTGAATGAGGGATGGAAATAAATATTGAAATGCTACCGCTATCTGATTGTTGTGACTTTGACGGTGTACGAAAATATTTTTAAAATATAGGATTGGTTAGAAAAAAGTAAAAAAATCCTTATCAACAGACCTACGTAGTTAGCTGAGCAATCAACAAAGTTACGTAGCTCTAACAACTAATAATTTTTTGTTTGCCAAAATGTCCAGCCCCAGTCAGTGTCATTCTAGTCTGGGCATGTTCACCACCTTCGACTACATCGTCGCTTAAGACCAGTTGAGATACTGGTCAAATTCTAAGCCTAGGAAGTATACCAAAAATATTATAATATCCAACCAAGGAACTTGGTATAAAAGACAATACTTTTTAAATCGCATAAGAAGTAATTTTATACTTAGCTTTGTGCCTGATAATTATAACGATTCGCGAAAGGCATAATACACACGTCATGTAAAAAATTAATGCGACAATTATTCGTAATAGGTATTTAGTATTCTAGACTTCAACGGTACGCGTACAAATTCCCAAACCATTCACAAAATGGAAACCGCACAAAAACTGCCGACAGACCGCCAGGCCCACATTGTCGACAAATGGTTACTCAGAAAAACCAAAAACTCCATTGAAATTGTTAATAGTGTGTGCCGATGCGAGAAATTTGTCATAATAGGACGTAGGCGGCCCACTGGGCAATTATCACGGCCGAAATTACGTTTTTTTTTTTTTTTTTTGTTTAGTATTGGCTTCGCACGGTTTGTGCATATAGCCAGTGTCAAGTCTTTTATTATTTAAAAGTATTTCTTAATTTCACATGAAAGTCACAGCAATATAGCAATCGTGGTCAAGTAGTCAAGTCAATTATTTACATCGTCAAAGTCATGATTCAGTAAAGTAGTGGATGCTTTACTGAAACTTCCTGGGAGTTTTGGAAAAAATGCGAAATGACACGTTTTTTGAGTCTATATCATTCGCCCACACTCGTGCACGTTAACGAACACTTAATGATTAATATTCCACCAATATTACACATTAACACTCGAAGAAACACAAGTTTGAGAAAATAATATAAAACCAACAACGCCTCACTATCGGATTCCCGCCAAAACTCCATTACGAGTTTTTGTCATAACAGCTATGTGGGATCCGAGAAAAACTATGTGGCCGGTGACAAACCCGTGTAACTAAATTTAGAAATTTGTATTGGAGGGGATGTTTAACACTCGAGTACCTACCTACTTATATTGTGAAATCGCAAAATATGTGGTTTTTTTTTTAGCCCCAAACTAGGATTGCTCCTGTATCGTGGGTACCACTTGCAGACATATAATTCAGTGTTTCTTGTCACTTGGTTTGGATGAAGCTCGATATTTATACACGTTAAGATATTTTGAACCTGCGAGACGTACGAGTACTTATTAAGCTTATAATATTACTAGCAGACACGGCCACACGTTGTTATGGCTAAGGTTTTTGTTATTGCGACTGTAAATTGCTATCCTATCTTTCAAGTTAGATCAAACTGCGCACGGTGTGCAAATTTGATAAAAATCGGTTATGTAGTTTAGGAGTCCATCGCGGACAAACAACGTGACGCGTAATTTATAAATATTAAGATAGTAAAATCGCAAAATAGGTATGTATTTCTTGTCCCTTGGTTTGGATGACACTTTATATAGGTACACGGTATGATATTTTAAGGCGTAATGAGTAAGTACCTATAGTTGTATATAATATACCTACTCATATAATAATACCTCATATTTTAAGACGTTGAAAACGATTTTGAACTTAAAGTTTGATGTGTTATTTCAGAATTATAATATAACTGGACTGATATAACTCCACGTACTTAAGGATATCACTAGAAACCTCTTTAAAACTTAAAAATATAAAAAAATAAGAGAGTCAATCTCGATTTTAAAGCTTTGACCTTTTACTTAAGGTAAGAACGAATACATCAATATCTTACTACAAAAGACACGAAGAGGGTATTAGATACTCTGGAGACTTCCAAAACGCACCAAACAATTAGACGCACAGTGGGCAGGGAGCACAGAAATGGCGAGAGTGAATCAGTTGCCCACTGGGGAGCAACCGGATACCCTCATTACTGGTGCAATGATTGTATAAATGATTATTTTGGATTTAGGGGATGGGCGTGTGGCGCTTTTCGGGAAGAAAATTAAATGAATGTTGTGATGCGTCAGTTTGGCGATGACATTTGTTTTTTTTTAAGTTTCACAGTGCAGCAAAGGGGCTATGCACAAAATGTAGGTAAGTATGTATTTCAAAAAAAGGTTGGTTGGTGGGTTGGGTCGGTTTCCAAAGGTTGTCTGGTAGCTATCGATTTATGTTACTAAGTATACCTTTTTTAAGTTTGACGTTTCTGTCTTCTGTAGGTACATTTTAGTGTCAATAAAGACTTATCTATCTATTTTTTTGTACTTAGTTTTTCTTTTCCTTGATTTATTGGTCAGTTATCATAAGATTACTTATCTGAGACGATTATTCTGTTATGACCGAACGGAGAATTCGTTCAATAGGACTGGTAATTACTACAAGAGTCTATCAAAAACTTTATTCCAAAACGCGTAAATTTGTTTCTAAAATGTAAAAATGTTTTTTTTTTCACTAGGTAAGGATTACGTAGGTATCTACGTATTTTCTGAATAGTGTAATTAAGCTAAACAGTCTGGGTTTTCAATAATTTAAAGCAGGATAATAACAGCAAAAAATGTTGCGCTTATCAAGAAATTAATACGAGTGAATTTGTCAAAAAAATAAAACTAAAACCAAACATCCCGCTGCGTTTCGCCATTTGCGCCACAACGCAACAGGGGCGGATTGCGGATCCCTAGGGGCGCCCCGCTAATGGCGCATGTTGGCAAATACCGTGTTACAGATGCGGTCAAGAGGGCGTGGGAGTAAGTTATTAATTTTGGAAGTTAATAGTTCTTCTGTAAAATATTCGCCACTTTACTGAAGCGTGACGTAGACTCGCCTAGGCTACTGACTACGTAAAGTCTGCATATTATGTAAGAACGCTTAAATGGAATTTGAATAGAGTGGATTTAAAATAGTTTGTAACATTGATTCCAAATGTTCTAAATTAGCTAACATAATGATTTTAAAAAATTATGCAATGTTGGCGAAAAAGAAATGCAAAGCTCTGTTGTGGCCGTCCTTGTCGGCACGTTTTTTTCTTCGCAGTACTCAATCCTTTCGGATTGTACGTCCATGAGTTAGCTATCAAGAATGAAAATTGAAACCACTCTCACTCCATAGAGAAAGCATTGCAAATAATAATCTCAATTCAATATCATTACTTAACGATACAATCTCAATTCCACACACACGGCTTCCTATTCAACCAAATCTATCAATACGATTTTCAATTTATTATTTCAATTTTTGTCCCCCACGAGTCTCGCTCGAACAATGAGCAGGCGCGTGTCGCGGCATTGTCCGGGAAATTAGTGTTGCCAATTGATAGTTCTAATTTGGACATGTTTTAGGTGTTTCCGGTGGGGAGTTTGGGAGTTATGTTGGCCAAAATAAAATAAAATTATGGCGTATGTAACTGAGCTCTATAAGATTGAAGTATAATCTCTCTGTACAGATGTTATATCACATGAAAGTATAGCTATGATAATTGTAGTGACTGCTTTTTTCTTTAATCGTGTGCGTAATGTCAAAATTTTTAAAAGACACGCACCACAGACATGTCAATTGTTTATCTGTCAGTACGTGTCAATATGGCATCCTATGCAGACTGGTATTAGTTAGTTTATTTTATCTGTAATAGGAAAATACTAACAAAATTCAATATTAATAGGTAATTTAGGTAACCTAATTTAATTTTATAGACAAGAAACTGTGTTCATCTACTTATCATGCATCGACCGAGTTCTGGATTCTCGTGGTTTCTACCATAGATATAAAATAAAAGGCCGGACAAGACAATCATTAGGCTAGGCTACCTTACCATGTAAAAGTACTTATGCAGGAAATTATTACGGTCCTAGTGGGATAATTAATAGACAATGCAATAAAAACCGCGAGCCGCAGCTAGTATAATAAGCAATATAATCGAGACACAAATGAGTTATCTCATATTTTCAAAAGAAAAAAGAAATTAAAACAAAACCCCGTAACAAACATTCAAGTTAATTAAACCGTGAAAACAAATGACTGAAACCGTTCATGCCAGACTGCAAACTTAATCTACATTCAAACCTTTCAAAATCATGTACTTATTTCAGGCCCCCTCAATTTCATCCACGAAAATTCAGGCGCACCAACCCGCCCGAGTAAAGTCAACATGCATTATTACAATCTTCATATGAAACGGGCACCGCCGGAATTCAGACGAGTAAACAAAACTGGCAAGAAAATCGATACCCGACGGCGGAGCGAGACGAAACACAACGAAAGAACGAGAGGGCAACAGCCGAGGGTGTTTCAAGGCGTGGTCTCCGCCTAACAAGGCTTCGATGCAGTTTTTAAACGTGTAAGCGAGACAACTACACTTTTATAAGCACCGCTCTGAAATCTAGACTGTAAATAAAACAAGTGATTTATATGCCTTTGAAGTGTTTTGGCTTATTGCAGCTATTTCTGAACGTAGTGTAGTTTAAATCGTGGGATTGGTATATTTTGTTATGTTGGTAGCACCATTTTGCGGCTATTTGCGTGTTTTCTGCCTATTGGGGAAGCAACTGTACGTCAGGATGTATAGGATAAAGTTTTCTATTACTTACACCAATCTCAGTGAGCAAAGACACGTGTTTTTGATGGAACCTCAAGCTTTGATGTAAGGGTTGGAAAATCACAAAAAAAGGCTTTACACATTGTTAACTCTTTGGTGAAGTTATAGATAGATAACAGTAAAGATACAACCTGAATGCGTGCTGAAAATAAAGCTTCTTTCCCAGTAATCTACGTAAAGAAGCAAATTCATTAACAGTAGGTACATTATTTTTTTTAATCTTTGGGCTTTATCTAATACCTACCTACTTTCATTTTAAAAAGTATCCTTGTCATCTTGATGTTGGATGGATGGAAAAAAGAATGCACTATCTTGAATCTTGAGTGGTTCCCCTTTTGATTTACCTACAGAACTCTAAAAACGCCAACATTTATTGTGATACATACCTACATAATTAAAGTCGTCAAGTCATATTCTCCATGATATAGGGTTGATTCATATCCTGGCAGCACTGAACAATGCTGTCAACATACCGAACACAATTTTAATTAATGGTCCCTCTACGTGACATTCGAAAATGGAACGCACAAAGGTGATTTCACATGCAAGTTTCGCGCCAACCTGAATGCTGTGTACGTGATTGTAACAAATAGGTGGCGCCATTGTGTCGCCCATAAAATAAAAACCTAGTTCTGAATTCAAATTGCGCGATGTGGGCGGGCTTTATTGGAGCATAGACTAGAGAATTGTTGTTTTTATGGCACAAACGTGTTTCACATTGAGCCAACTACGAATAATATCGCAGATAGGTTACTTATCAAAATGTAATATAAGGAATTATAAGAGATCAAACATAATTAAATGGTTTCATTTTCAGGTTTAAATTTATTATTTGTCGTTTATTTTAGACGCTCTACGTCTAGCGCTGTAACAACTAAAACGATTTACGAATATAATTTTATTATGTACTTATAACTTCTTTCAATTTCTTCCTCAATTGAATTTGCGGTAATTAATTTTACAGGCCTATGAACCTATAACTATGGTGGCATAATAATAAAATGACTAATAAGTAAGTAAGTACCTAATGATGCGTAATGATGAGCCAAAAACCGTATAAAATTACACAACTGTTCCAATCATTGTTTTTTGTGCAAATTGTTATTAAATATATTAGGTAGGTACTTAAAACAAAGTCGCGTTAGTTAGGTAGGTATACGATTTATAACTCGGGAACGGCTGGACCGATTTTTATAATCTTTGCCGTGTTGGATTCGAATAACTGTTAAAATATACGTATTATTATGAGAAATACGTCAAACTAGTTGGTGCCTGCGACTTCGTCTGCGCAGGATTAGTATTTAGAGCAGCTTATAATTATTAGCGTGACGTAGAAAAGAACTAAGGTTATGACATTAAAATCACACATCTTTATGGTTCACTATTTTGGCTATAATGGCTTACACATAAGATATAGATATATACTGTGGCGGGCTTTTTTGTACAACTATTTAAGATAAACATTTCCATCATACATTACATATGTATAGCTCTAGCGATTTTGGCAGCGCACGCCTGAATAGCGCGCAGATGGTAGATTTTTTCCTACTTACTTGACACTTACCGTCATATTTTAGACAATTCACACAATAGCTGTATAAATTGTAGCCAATGTGTTATTATGATGTATAAGCTATATTATTGGAAAGTTTCATTAAAATCCATTGAGTAGTTTTTACGTGAAAGAGTAACAAACATCCATCCATCCATACTTACATACTTTCGCGTTTATAGTATTAAGTAAGATAACAATTTTCTTATACATTTTGGGAATGGCTTATTTGACAGTTGACAGGACTTATGTCAGTCAGGCCAGCTAGGTTTTTATACAATTTGCATATAATATGTTTTACCTAGTGTAGGTGTAGCCAATTAGGCACTCACAAACAAACATACCTACTTAGAAAAAATGTTTAACGTAGGAACCTATATACACAATACCTATATAAGTAAGTACTTCAATTAAAATTTAGACAAGACGACATTGGCTTTAACAGACAGATGCGTAGGTTTTCAATTACTGACCAATCATAAAAACAAAACGCTTTTTGAAAACAGGATTAACATTTTACTAATAATTTAACTTGACCAAAAAGGTAATGCGAGAAAATCTAATCCCGGTAATCTAATCTTATATTTCTAGGTAAAATGGTAGTCAAATGTTAGCCTAATAAATGGTACAAAAATATTATCTACTATGCGGTAAACATAATACATATTATTAGTAAAATATTATTTTATCAAGTATTTGTGAGACCTTATTTCCACATTAAATTGACAAAATAAAGCGCTCACTGACAGATGTATGTTTACAAAAACGCCCAAAACGCATCTTTTATCTACGGTAGCACGCAAAAACCGGTCCAACCACTATAATTATCATTATTACCCCAAACAGAACGGGTGACGAAAATACCTTTTTCCCAACAAAGAGGCGGCCCTTATGCGCCGCAGGGGCCGATAGAAGGGCGTACGGCTAATTATTATTTTTATTGTGGATGTGCCATATAGTTAGGCAGTATGTGTGCCGAAACATCTGCCTGTTGAGATGTGTAGAAAAAACACATTGTCTATGCCTGACTGCCTGTCAAAAATGGCGGGAGACGCTTTTGTTTTTTAAAAGTGATGGGCAGTTTTGGACTCGGGCATATTTAATACTCAGATAACAAAATAAAAATGATATGGCACTGCAAAAAAACTCGCCAGTTGGCTAAAAATTGAGTTTTGCGTTCGGGAAACATAGATTTCGGATTCCTTTCATCCATGGTTGAAAGTAATGCTCATACTACTCAGCCAGCTACAAGACAAGACGTTACACAACCGACCCACGTAGCACGGTAGCCAGTCAACAATGCGGACTGCTGAGTCACCGCCGCCGTCCAATTAGTGTAGTTCTGGTATACTTTGTATACTCACAATGGTCCGGGTAACTCGCATAGTTTGCGTAAGAATGACGTATTGATTGAATGCCAAGTTGGATTTGAGCTGGTATCGATTTTATCATTCGATTACACGCGATGCGCGACATTATGGTATGTTTGTAGGCCAGCACAAGTGGCATTGTTTCGAAGGCAATCTAGCATTTTAGTTGATACGATTTCTCGTCTTTTTTATCGTCAGATAGTAGACACCTGAATAATACTATATTTTAATGATAGATAAGGATTATTATGTAGATATTTTGTTAAGAAATTTAAACTTGTTTTTGACAGCCGATTTATTAGTACCACTTAACTATAAGTTATTAAACATAAAGCCTTGTATCCATTATAGCAACAATCCACATTACGCTGCGTAAAACTCGATGGTACCTACACAATAATAATTGTCTACACCAAGGTTAGTCTATCTCAAAAACTTCAGTCATCTAATATTATGCCACCTCTCTCTCTTGCCCCTACAGTAATATACGAAATGTAACTCTCTCTCTCTTTCTATCTTCACAAACTTATATCTCCTTCTCAACCTCCGTTCGCCTCGCCCGATCACACTTTTCGTAACGCTCTCGTCTCATCACCAGCTCCCCAAGTCAAGCGTGCGTAAAAAACTTTTTCTGAAAAAAACTTAAAAGAAAAAGCGCGCGTCATGTTACGCAACAGTTATGTTGTTTTGTTGCTTAGTGGATACAAGGCCTTAGTCCAAAACCAAGCGGGAAATCTTTTAATTAAATTTAATCATTTTATATCTAGTCATGCATCAGCACTAATTAATCTAAAAGTGGAAAAACCTAATTATTGCTTAAAACAAAGCATTATCTGATAATTGTTAGCTTCCAATCATAACGTGATTAATGATTCAATAACAGGCTCCTGTAAAACTGACGCGTTTCATTGTGAAGTAGTTTTTGAATTGGCCATTATGCTTTTTAGGCATTTTACTAAATTGACATTATGCGTTTTGCTGCATTGGACTATTGAGTTGATTGAGTTCGACATGAAAAAATCATCTAAATCTCTAGTCAACTTATATTGCATACCCTTATAAATCCATGTTATTTGTCTTTACACTACCTAAGTAGGTATACCTACTTATAACAATCCTATAAATATTATAAACGCGAAAGTTTGTAAGTACTTATGGATGGATGTTTGTTACTTTTTCACGTAAAAACTACTGAACGGATTTTAATGAAACTTTACAATAATATAGCTTATACATCAGAATAACACATAGGCTACAATTCATAAAGATATTAAAATCATTAGTAGGTATATTATCCAAATGCGGGTGAAACCGCGGGGCGCAGCTAGTAATTTATATATTACCTACGCAACGGAATGGTACTGTGGGACGTAATCAAATATCGCTTGATTTCCGTTAGAAAGATCACGGACAAAAAAAACATTCATTCTCTATGGCGCCTGGGGGTCATTTTAAAACAATTACGAGTAGATACATAAGTTACCTACTAAGAATTTGACCGTGGGAGTGAGGTAGGTAGACGTTACACTACCATCGTTTTTAAAACAGCTGGTTTTATATTTTGAAACATAAATATGAAACTTTGAACGTTTTTTATTAGAATGCAAAATAAATAGGTAGGTAGGTACCTATAAAAATATTTTTTATCATTAGGTAATATTTTCTTCATGAATTTTCTACCTATTACAGTTAGATTTTACGACCATCCGGCATTAATAGAAACAGACATTTCGAAAATCAGTAAGTATTTTGGTAAAGTTCTTCTTGAATTTTGTACCTACATTAAGTATGATATACCTAAGTAGGTACTAAAGCAGTATAAAAATCCGTCCAAACAGACCTTCCAGTCTAGTTTCATTCCAGAAAAGCTACCTACATGTAGTAGGTAAAGAATTAGCTGTGGTAAGTGACATTACCGGGAAAAGAATGACTAGAATTTTTTTTTAGTTTTAGTTTTAGTTAGAAAAATTATGTTTGTTTAGTTTTGGGTTCTCGTCACTCTTATTACTTACCCAGTGCGAGAGAAAGAGACAGACGCAATTGAAACGCCACTGCGAGGTGCTTTTTAAAAGCCAATAAAACCAGCCTTTTCTGCTAAAAACATCGTGAGATCTCATAAAAAGGTGATAGAGTAACCTAAAAATAGGATTGCATAAAATCTCCTACTAGGCAATAAACCCTGTTATTACAAGCAAGTACAGTTAATCTAATTAAAACTGATAAAGGTTTATATTCGTCTGAGTAAATTTATTTGACGCTAAACTTGGGTCATAAAATTATAATGGCCTGTTTTTCCGCTCTACATTATTCAGATATGACAGTTAGGCATACTTGCTTCTGAATAGATGATCATTTTATTTTAAATGTGTTTATGACCGTGACACGGATGCTTTGCAAGTTATTTTTTTTATGTTTTTAATTATTTTGATGTGGTGAGTTTATATTTTTTCCACACGCATAGACTATTATGATAATTATTATTATTGGTAATAGTATATTTTAGATCAAGCCAATTTGTTAAGATTTTTTTAAAACAAAATTAAAAACGATTCAGCATATTTTCATAAAACATGGTACCTATACCTACACTTATTATCACCATGATATAAAAATAATATCACGTGATTTTAATTAACATCCACATGCACATAATCACTAAAACACTTTAAAATAACAAAAAAAAAAAACGAATTTCGTAATTAGATCATTCGAAAATCATCAATCGAGATACTTATCGACGGCTGACATGTCGATTTATCGATAAATATTGTAACTAAATAAATGCCCTTATCACGAGCATTTATCGCAAATTTATCACTAAATTTCCCTAATTTAGATAAAGAAATCAGAGTGATACTGGTCACATTTAAAGGATAACATACGTAAGTCTGCAATATTGTCGTATTATATGTAATTTTGGTGGCATTTAGATAATAATTAACTACTATTTTGCTTAAGCGGGAGATTTCTTTCTATAAGTGGCTATAATCTCATGATTGCTCGGTGATTAGCCAGTCTAGTTGTAAATAAAGAATTGAGATAGTCATGACAGTGGCTACACCGTCATGTCAGTTGTGAATGGATAATAATCTGCCAGTATAATAAAGATAGGAACGTGTCTGGTGTGTTACCCAGTGCTTATGCCATGTTGTTTTTTTTTTAAGCTAGCATCCTACCTATACTATAGATTACGAGTAAGTCCAGAGTCAATTACTTTAAACTGGCACAATGTGCGAAAAGCACATGGCCAAAGAAGAAAAAAAAAGTCCTCAGGGTAGCGTCAGAATAGGGTTACCAGATAGTATCCAAAGGCAGGACATAATACAGTATAAAAATTGTCCCCCATGTTTTGAATAATTAGTCCTCCTATCCTATAACCGAATAGAGGTCACCTCCTTTTCAAATTTCATCCAGTTTATAAAACCTTTAGTCTCACTAACAAAAAGACAAATAAAAACAAAACAATGAACAGGTACTAAGTCAAAGAGAAATTCAAGGTGGTTTGAGTTAGAAAAAAGGTAATTTCCCTTTCGTGACTGAATCTCGGACAGGAATAGGAAACTCAGACGGGGCTTACCATGACGTCTTATTGCGATCCAATTGAGGACCTAAACAGAATCGTTTTACTACTTATTCGTACCATGACGTCTTGTTGTGACATCTTGACGCTCAATTTAGGTTGCTTAGGTATAAATCTAAAAGGATTGACGTCTATGATATCGAAAGTCATGTATTACTATTATTTAAAGTGAAACGATACTGTTTAGGTCCTCAATTGGATCGCAATAAGACGTCATGGTTAGCCCCCAGTGCTTCAGAAATACGCCCGTTAGAGAAGACAGCACCAAGAAACTATGGGGGATGTAATTTTTTCCAATTTTCGTCATTACAAAGCCTTGCATGGGGACTTAGCAGGCCGTGTCGCGCGCACTGAACCTTACACGCTTGATTGTAACGGTTATCTCCCCTTAACAGGCGCAATTACTCTGCCTATGCTTTCGCCATGACATTTAATCCGGAGTACCATAGAGAAATGTCCATACTTTCATACTAATTAATGAGTCTAATGGAGGGTTTTGGCGGAAATCCGATGTGAAAAATAACAAATATTTTATTAAATATTATGTAATACTTGACACTGGCTAAATGCACAAAACGTGCAAAGCCATAATTAAACCAAAAAAAAACAATGAGTCTGACGTCAATATGCGTTGTGTACGTGGGACAAGGTGTGTAAATGAACTCTCCCACATAATTTCATGTATCTATTCTATACTAATATTACAAAGATTAAAGATTTGATTGTTTGTTTGCATTGAATAGGCTCCGAAACTACTGAACCGATTTGAAAAATTATTTCACTGTTGGGAAGCTACACTATCTCCGGGTGACATAGGCTACTATCCCGTAAAAAATAACGGTTCCCGCGGGATAGTAGTTAACGCGGGTGAAACCGCGAGGCGCTTCTAGTATAGTATATTACGTGGGCTCAGTCTGTTCTTACCTTATACTCTGTTGGTTCCGTCTGAACCGATGAACGAATTGTCACGAATTTTTGTAACAGGGAAATATTGGACCTAGGAGAAATAGCTTCGACTTTCGACAGGTCAAACGGAAGTGGTATAAGTGCAAAAATAATAAAATCCAAATACTGAAGCGTTACCTTTGCTTTTAACATTAAAATAGTTCACTGTATTTGCCTACTTATTTTAGTAAACAATTTTATCAATAACACGAGGCTTATGAAACATCGATACATCATTATGAAGTCTATGAGTATACCTACTTAAGGTAGCTTCCTTAGATTACAATCATATCAGTAAACATAATAATTATTAATCTAGTAAAAATGTTGCTTTGTTCTAATACTTGGAAATTACATCAATTTACTTATCAATTGTGAATTCTAATTATTTGGTAAATTATATTTTTTTTTAATACGTTTTTGTGGGACCATGGCCAGTCCTCTGTGGCTTTTCGTTACTTTGATACAGGGAATCTTAGTTAGGGTTCCAGATCTATATTCTATGTATGTATGTTCGTTACGTGTTATTTATTTATTCACGCAGTAAATATATTGCGTATCGTCATTGCCGTATAATAATAGGTATATTATGCATTATAAGAAATGAAATCAAGCGTACCTATTACAAATTAAAGTGCCGTAAATTTACCACTGTAAACATAAAATAGAACACCTTGAGTAGTACCCGACTGTATAAATATACGGCCCCATACTTGTAAAACTAAATTGTAAGTCTTGTAGTCGGGAAATGATTGTAAAATTAAATGACGCTAGAAACTAGTTATCGGGAAATTAATTAGTTCGAACGCTTGAGCCCGTCTGAGTAATTAAACTGGTGTAGGTATCTGAGTTAATTAGTCGGGATTTCGAGCCTCGGTTGTGATTAATTTGGAAAAAATAATTAATTAAGAGATGCAAAATGGAATCTGTTTTTCTTACAAAATGAATGTGAGGTTTCAATAATTACGAAGTCGTATAATGTTTCACATTTGCCACCATTTGCATTGAAAAAATATGAAATGCAAAATACTTTTATCTAGAAAATATTATCTTCAATTATACCTACAAATAAAACTTACATTGAAATCGTGGTGGCACCAATTCGAATAGTAAATCGCGTTATCGAATTATTAGTAAATAAAAGCGCGTCACGAACACATAAGTAGGTATATTACTAAGTACCTACCTATATAGGTACATACCTGTGTAATAAAATGATAACTATGATAAGCATTATTCCTTATACCTACATACAGACTGAGAGCAAAGCGTAAATTTAGAATCATTCATTTCAAAATGTTTGATTTGGTTGACTTTTTTATTGAACAATTTTATTGTTTTTGCATTAGAATGCACAATCAAAACATTGTCTTCGATTATATTTTACGACCAAAAATGCACAATCTCCACTTACCATCGAGCGGGCCAATTAGGCACATCGTTAGAGGGCTCCCACCCTCCACACTACAAACGTCAAACAAACAGACAAACAGATTTAATTGGCCATTTGCATCGCTTTACATCTAATCCGAGATTATCAGAGGGTGCAGGTTAATGATCATTACTGTGCGCAATAATCTGGAAAACTCAGTTAGGACGTTTTATCGGCACGCGGCAGATATCGTAACAGGTAATGGCGGCTAATTCACTAAACTAAGATTTGACAAATAGCTCCATTACCAAAGTAGGTACCAGTCACAAGAAAATAGGTTTTTAATCTTATCAGGTAGAGGTTGTTATTGCTTGGTTGACGCAGTGATGCGAAAATTGGTTTTTCGTAATGTCAAAATAATTGTTGTTGCAGCTTCACACTTTTGCTGCGTTGAGCCAATTATATTAGGACCTTTTATCATCTGAGAATAAGTTACCATATAAGGTAATTACTTAATTATTTAAAAATATATTCTATATTAGACATTTTGAAAATTAGGTACTTACATGTAGGTAGATACGTTACTCTAAAGGCTTCATTTTCCTTCTAAGTTATGCACTTATAATTTTAAAAGTTAATGTGCCTACAAATAAAATATTTAATGGGCTATCAGAATCGCTTTACATCTGATCTTAGATTCTGAGAGAGGGTGCGTTAACAATATGCAGCTATTATCTCGCTAATTTGATAAAATTCGTTTTGCTCAATTTGTTCTCCAGCCGTCGATAGTGACGCTTTTGTGCACGTCTAACTAAGAATAGCAAACATTTATAGTTTTGTCTTGATTAGGTGGAAAATAAGAAGTATATTTAATTATTATTAAGAAACGGTAAACATTCACTTGGTTTGGATAGAATAGATGCAAATGAAGTACTTAGTAGTAGCATGTTAGTACTTATGTAATTATGTTTGAGTAATGAAAAATATCAACATTTTGGTTTAAGTTAGTCGGGCCAGGTGCTTGGCTGAAATTCAAGACTGAATCTAAAGAGAAATAGTATTAAGATTTCCTTTAAATCCATATTTTTCAAATGCTTCACTACGCGAGAGTTTAGATTAGTCTCGTGAGTTAAAAACTATAATTTAACTTTTCATGAAAATGTCTATACTTACCTACGTTTTTATTTCATCAATAGATATTAAAAAACATCGTCCATCATCATTTTCCCTTCTATCTACCTACCTAAACATCAATTCATACCATTTTTCACGTCGACACTCGGGGCTATCGTCGCCCTACACGCGAAAGGGGGTAAGGCAGAAAGTCCATAAATTGCTCTAGGCGTGCCCCGCCCCACCACGCCCCGTGGGGAGAGAACCCTCGGGATGTTTTATGTATACAGGAGGAGAGGTGAATAAAAATGTATATTGTCCGAAATTATTTCATGTTTTCGGTGGAGTAGTGACTTTTTATGGTGAAGGTACAATTTTGAGGCAATTGCCGATATTTTTTGGTACTCTGGTATGATACCTATACGAGTATTGTCAAGTGCATAAATTAGTTCTGTTTCAATACATTTACTTGTTCATTGTAGTATACCTTATAATTTATTCGAAAAAAAAATTAAAATGATATTCCTAAATCGTAAAATTTTCTCAAAAGTGTCCATGCAGCATGGTGTCAAAAACACTGGCTGCATTTAAATATAAAACTACTTTATTCTTTAGTTATTATATACGATTTATTTGTCAAATATTTACTTGTTAATTTATCAAAGATATTAAGTTATGAAAACTAAACCTCAACTAAAATTAAATCACGAATTATAAAAGTATCTTTTACTGAGTAATAATATGGTAACTAATGCGCTTTTAGGCAAAAAAATCGTTAAACCTCGTGCGATTTATTATATGGTTAAACTAAGCTATGCTATCTTTGTTATTACAAATTACATATTAACAATAAATATTATATTGCTACATTATAACCTTCCCAGAAATCTCTACGAAATCGGACGTTCTTAGAATTATTGTCGTTTCATTGTAATAAAAATCAATTAAACTTTTTAATCCAGACAATTATTATCAGTCTCGATAGTTGACAGATTAGTGATAAGAGGATGATTGGTGGTCAGTTGGTTGGTTAATTTTTTCTTCATCATTTTGATCATTCTACTTAGATTAATAAAACCCGGCCATGTGCAACTCGGACTCACGCACGAAGGGTTCCGTACAATTATCTATAAAACGGCAAAAAAATCACGTTTGTTGTATGGGAGCCCCCTTAAATATTTATATTATTCTGTTTTCTAGTTCTGTGTTTGTTGTTATAGCGGGAAACGGAATAACATTATTTGTGAAAATCTCAACTGTTTAACTATTACGGTTCATGAGATATAGTCTGGTGATGGACGGACGGACAGACGAACGGACGGCGGATTCTTAGCAATAGGGTTCCGTTTTACTCTGGCTACGAACCCCTAAAAATTGACTAAAAATGATGTAAACCGATAACTGAGATACCTAGGTAATATTCTGAACTTACGCTTAAAGCATGTAGGCCTATCTATAATTATTAAGTTAGGCAAGTATATTATACCATAAATACTTGTCTCAATCCATAAAACCATAAACACGCCATAAAAACGGGTGTATATATGAACACATAATATACATAATAAGCAGTCCAATAGGTATGTATACCAGTCTCAGTGTCACCTACACTACTGTTTCCTTATTTCTTTCTTTCTTTTTTTTTAATCGTAGCCCTAGCTTACAGACATAATATAAGTTCACTATTACACAAATATAATAAAAAAAATATGTTATTATTACCTACTAATATTATAAATGCAAAAGCATGCTTTATTACGTTTTTACGTCTAAACAGCTATACCAATTTTGATGGGTTTTGGTATATAGTAGATTTGATCTTGGAAAAGGACATGTTATACTTTGTATTGCGATATAATGTAGTAGGTACGTACGGAAAAAGTCACGGGCAACAGCTTGTAAATTTTATAAATTGTACACAACTAATCATGCAAAAAGTATTTCAAACAAAAATGCAGTCCGGTAAAGCCATAAAATCTTAACAAAAGATCAACTGAGTAGAACCAAAGGGGTGGAAGATTAAATTCATTTCTATAATGGGTATTTTACACCCCTACATTATACATTGGGTGTATCAACCCTTAGAACACGTGGGTATGAATTATTATCGAATGAAAGGGCGGAAGATATTGTCATTGAATTGGTTTTGACGAAAATATGGGATTATTATTGTTATTAAGTAATTAATTATTGATTTTAATGAAAAAAGTATGTCGAATACAGAAAACAACCTATTAAGGAAGAAGTCTCGAAATAAAATAGAATATAATATGGCTGTGCGAAAATTTAATAAATATTTGAGTTTTTTTTTGTATTATTGGATTAAGGCTATTGACGTGTTAATTTCAACATCAACGTTAAATTATAATTTAGAAAAGGACTATAAAAATATCTGCTTAAAAATACATTTTAAAAAGTATTAACTAACGTAATACTTATTTTATAACTTTCTAGAAACTTTGTTACTTATCGAGCCAGTAATATTCGATTATATAATTAGGTACCTACTATACAATATACTTATTGAAACATTAATCATTCACATTCCTGTGCAATAATTTGTATGAAATAAACATAATTATTATTGGAATAATAATTTTCTTTATTTTTTTTAATATGACGTAGATTTATTCAACAAACGAAAATAATATATAATTATCTTCTTGGACGGTAAAGAACTAGGTATTCTATTTTAAGTCGTATATATTGTATATTGTAGATATATTATATATTGTAGATTATACATGACTGATAACTTCTAGGTATAATATATAGTTATCTGCTTACAAACGTATTTTAATCTGCGAACGTTATTTAGGCCTAAATAGATACTGAACCCGCTATGTACCTACAGTTTTAAATAAACCTTCTAAATCTATTTGAAATATTAATTAATGGAATTTATTTTTAAAATCTTATTCTTATGATATTAGTAGTGGTTTTACCTTTATAAAGTAGTAATGTGTTGTTAATATTGATTTCAATAAAGTATTTTTTTAATATTTTAACTGTTTTTTTAATGGTAAATATGAATTAATTGGTTTTCTTCACCACAGTTGCAGTAGCTTAACAATTATTTATTGGTACGCAGGTACCTACAGACAAAAAATCAAAACAATAACTTTAAAATGAAAGTAAGTAGGTAAATAATTGCTTACTACCCTTCCAATGAATAAATAGGACAAGGTATTTAATAGTTTACAGATGAGATACGCTAGTTTTTGGTTCCCATTTGTAAAGTTACGTTATCTTCTGTCAGTAACTTCTTAATTTTTTCGTTAGCCCCAAGTCGTGGATACGTAACTCCAAAAAAAGTAAAAAAATAGAAACTTACCTCAAAACGTAAAAATCCAAACTTTCCACCGCCGAGCACAGATTGTAAAACTCGACCGTGGCACTTAAGCGATTAAAAATCTTTAATAATCCGCTGCTATCAATCACTGGACACGCACACGACACGACTGAAACATTTATCTTATCGATGAAAAAAAAACACGATACAGCGACTCCTCGTTTCCTAATTACGCGTTCAAAGTCCGAAAATTAAAAAAAGTAAATTCAATTCCGTTTCATTTCACGTGCAATTTTAGAACACATTTGAAATTGGAATGTCAAAGACAAAAGTTTTATTTTTAATTTCGCTGTCGGATTAGGCCTATCTATTGTTAGGTTTGGTACACACCGGCCGTAAACACGGGATAGTATTAGTTCTGTTGTGGGATTAGGCGGCGCGCAACGAGCAGCCGTGAGGTCGGAGCGAGACTGCCGCGCGGTGTCGCCCCGCGCGTCCCTCGCGCCCCACCCCTGCCCATAAACATTTTTCAGGTAAAAAGTGGTGAAAAAAATGTTTATTATCTATTTTTGGTGACGAAATTAGTAGTTTTAGGTTGGTGGATGTATAAAGTAAGGTAGGTGGTCCCGGCTCCCGTCCTTTGTTCAGTGATAGCGAGCCTATTGTTTTTGATTGCTTTGTTCCTGGTTGGCGCTTAGCACGAGCTATTGTATTGGAAATACTTCAATAATAATTACTGTAAAGCGAAGTCATTGCAGGTATAAATATTTTTCACACCTTTTCTGTTATACGATCTGATGCTATTTTTTATTTCAACCTACGAACTGTCTCATTGACGAAAAATTGGTTTAATGATTATTAATAAAAAATATTAATAATAATTTTGACGTTTAATCCTACTTCAATTATACAGCTATAGCGCTTTATTATGTATTCAAACTGATCAGTCTGTATGGTAATAACCGAAGCGACTTTTTCATAATTTTTAATCTATATTTATATCGACGCTTAAAATAAAATACTTATATAATATGCGTGTAGTTATCAAAAAATACTTAATCGTAAGTAATTTATTTCTTTATTTGCAATAATTATGAAAACAATAAAAATAATATTTTATTTACACAAATATTAAACGTAAAATACATGACATGCAAAGAGAGCGCAGTGCCGTTCCAGCGGTTGCGAATAAAATACTCATCGATTTAGCAATCGGCTTTTGAAAATAAAATACAATATCATTGCACTTATAGTATTTCTAATTGGTAGTTTTACTTTCTTCAGTACCTACTACTACCTACTTGAAAATGTATATTTTATAATAACCTTAAATACCGGTATAATTACCGGTAAATAAATACTGTACCCAGTATATAAAGTTGTTATGTCATGTGTTTCTATGATGTTCAAACCTAGACTGTTTTAATGAGTAATCAATAATTATAGGTAATACAAATAGTAATAATATTATGTAAAAAAAATGTATGCAATAGGTACTTACCTACCTAATGATTAATTCATCAATTTAATTTTAATTAAATTTTCACGATCATTATTACCCTTATCTGTGATCACATAATAAGTATAATTATATAAATCTGGACCCAAGTCCCTGTAATTAGAGAACCAAGAACTACGAGGACTATTGATCCTCTAACACCCAGACAGAGCAAATACAGCTGTAGTTATACAAAATATGTGAGCAAGTACTCTGTGCGGGAATCTAGACTGAAGCTTCATGCTTTTCAATGTTTCTTATCAAATTCAGAAAAAAAAATATAAATAATAAAAAAACAAAAAAAAATTTAACATAAAATTCATACTTATTAGGTTTAAGTAGGTATGTACTCCTTCGGAAAAAAATATAGATTTATGTTGTTGTTTTGTTAACATGTACCTACTTATCTAAGTAAAAATTACAATCTACAGTTTAATTAATTAATCAGTAATTGAATAGGTACCTACTGTCATTACATAAAAATCCAAAAGAAGTAGGTACCTACCTACCTAAAGCTAATTTTGAACTGACACTGTGTTACTCTCTTATTTTATAAACCACAGATAATATATAATTATAAAAGGAAAATATGGTTTCAAGTTCACACTTAGGCGTAAAAAGTACTTTTGGTTCGCTTATAACTAATGATTTGTGGCTTACCATAATCTGCTCTTTTAGATTTAGATAATAATTCCAAGTAATTGTTTTCTAATTATTTTGTACTGAAATAATATTCGATTGTAACTGTTAGTAAAAAGGTTAGCTTGTTCTAGGAATTTAAGAGGCTGAGAATTTGGCATTATAATTATTGAAGTAGAGTTTTTAATCATCATCATTTAATAGTCCGCGAAATCCAGCCCTAATTACATTGAATTCAAGTTTTAAGACGGCACTATTTAGGACCATTATTGCCTGTATTTAAATATTATTTTTAGTAGGTATCTCGACCGCTATTTGTATACCTATTTGTGCAGTCAGAGAAACAAGTGTTACAATTAAAGATTTTTACTTCAATTATGTTGAAATGTCAGCACTATCACACGATAATAACATTTCAAACCGACACACAACATCCACTAACCACGCTCTAAAAATCCCGCGACGCGTCCTCAGTTACCTACTACCGATTAAAAAAATACCCAGACCCGTTTCGTTGCACGGAATAATTTGAACAGCCTAATTGATATAGTGGCTATAAAATCAAAGCCCGCTACTGGTTTCTGGAGCCACAATATCGTTATGGGATTAGAAAAAAAAGTAAAAAAAAAACAATTTATATTCATAGGTTATAAAACTGAGCGCTTACTTTTTATTGGATTATTTTTGGATATCATGAAAGTGTTTAATATCGGGGTGTTAAAGGTAGGTTTGTTGAAAGAGGGCAACTAATGCAGGCGATGGAAAGTATGTGGGTAGTACTACCTACCTAATAGTGCATTAATTTTCATGTAATTTAATTTTCATTGAATTATTTATTAGTATAAAAGTAAATATAATAGTTTAGAAACAATAGAATACATGCACAATATTTTCAATTTTGCACGTAGGGGTTCTTTGTATAAAGAAAGTCGATACAATAGGTAATGTAAAACTTAACGTAACAGGGTTAGGTTGTCGTTCAAAAACTTTCTATTTGTATTGAGAATAGAATTTAAAAAGAAATAGCGACTTTGAGGTATACCTTATGAAACTGAGAGAGATTTTCTTACCCATTAATTTGATCATTAATCATAATTGGATAGATAAAGATAACAATTATTTACAGTAAGTTTGTGCAACAGTTTATAATACGTTGAACTACGTACGTAGTAAAATTTTCTATTGCGTTACATAATCGTACTTATACGTCTCAAAATGTTAAATAGGTCATACGAACAAAAACAAAAGCGATTAAGTTGTTGGGTAAAAAAATAAAAACAAGTGAGTGTGTAATTACTTGAAACTGGCACAATGTGCGGAAAGCACCATGGCCAAAGATGAAAAAAAAGTGAGTGTCTTAAAAAATAATATTTATTTCGATGAAACCTGGCATGTGACCAAGTTGCGTACAAAGTATTAGAATGAAAATATGTGTCCAAATTACACAATGACGTGTAATTTACACTAACCCGTACGTTCCTAGACTATTTGGGCTGTAACCATCAGTTAAAGCTAACACCCGGTTAACAACTTTCGCCTCATAATGGACCATTCAACCAGCTCCCGGCGGTGGACAGTTCGATATTCAAAAATTCAAATTTGAAAATCGAACTCCGCAGCATTTTCAAATGTCATAACTTTCACACCCGCCATAATGACGTTTTATAGGAAATTGTACTGTTCAATTTTAAAACCTAACTCGAAGGAATAAGCGATAGAATTATTTGGCAAAGTTGGCAGTTGTTACCTTTGGATATGAAAGGCAATGATGGTAAATGTCATTGGTGTTGTATGGCTAATGAAGGATATCATAATGTGGATAGGGTAACATAATGTGACTCATAAAAAAATTTTAAAAACTGTATAATTATTTATTTACTTTAATTAAAATGCTCGATTTAATAAACTGATTTGTCTTTTATGAAAAGAAAAATGGAAATTTTGTCTGGAAAACACGTATGATTTTTGTTATTTTTATCGTTTTTGTCTTTATTTTCGATATAAAATAAAGAGTTGTATATATATTGTATTCTAATATTAAGTATATATAAATTATTGTTTATTTTCATTTTTAACTTACCTCACTACACATCCACACTATCCTTTCCCTCACGCGTCGTCGGCGCGTAACAAAAGTGAGATATATGTTAAATACGACATTTTTTTACTTTTCAATGCTCTGGCGAGTCTAAATTTATGATATTTGAGGCTATTTATCCTTATGGCGGCGGACGGAGGGCCTCCGAGGATTTTATGCCCCATAATGATGGTCGGAGCTAGGAAATGTTGCGAGGTGGTCGCGTCGTGGAAAAGCATTACACGGCATTAACAGAAAATAATAAAAAACAACCAGTATCAATACCAAATCCAATGATACCAAACCACTGATACCAATACCAAATCCATCAATGCCAATATCAAAACCAGCAATACCAATACCACTGATACTTACCAATAGTATCAAATCCAGCAATTATTATCAAATCCACCAATCAATCATCAATCCATATCCGCCCTCAAGCACGGTCCTCACCTCACTTTCGTGACGAGGATTAGGCCATAATCCACCACGGGGACCGGTCCGGATTGGTGGATCCACTCCGAAATAATTCTTCACCAATGTCCAAAACAAATAAGTACCTACGTCTTTAATTATAAATACACAAACAATAATAATAGTGTGCGGGAATCGAACCAGCAACAAACACGCTTCGCAGTCGGATCATCACGCACTACGCCAGAGAAGCTGTCAATTTCATTGGAAAGCCACATCTACGCAATATCACTCCTTCGGGAGAATCAGTGGTCCTTTATTCATAAATTTCCCGCGTAGGTGCACAGTGATATACACCGTGTATACCTCTGAGATGTACATAGTTTGATGGGTACATAACGATATGTACACGTCAAGGTATACATTTTTCATTTTTCTTTAAACGTAGTCCCACACTAGGATTGCTCCTGTATCGTGGGTACCGCTTACAGACATATAATTTCACATACACCTCACACCCAGACCAGAAACAAATATCTGTGGATCGCACAAATGTTTGTTCCGGGTGGGAATCGAACCCGCGACACCAAGCGCAGCAGTCCCACTGCAATTCGCAGGAGTTTTATTTTGTCAAAAGAAATATTAGAAACATCTGTTTATCTCTGGTCTAAACGTTTGTGGTTAGACGGAATGTGTCTCAAGCCCATTTCAAATCATCAATGAACTTGAAAAAGTTTATGGTTCTTTTTTCAACGTCACAATTATAAATTCCTAAATTATTATGAACGGCCAGTAACGTTCCACAATCGAAATCATAAAAAAGCCGAAAGGTCATATCCTACTTCTAAGCCGTCCACGCTATTTAAAAAGTCACATACATTGCTGGCCGTTAAGAAAATGAAACATTAAAACGAATACGAAACTGACAGTGTGCGCGTCGCGCTCAATAATAATCGAAAATCAAAGTTCAAATAAAGGAATCCCGTCGTCCGGAAACGAATAAAAAACGCGGCAAAACTTTCAAACTTGGAACTGAATGGGACGTCATTTTTTACGTCCGTTAGGGTTGTCGCAATGAAAAATGATATAATTTATATCGGTTCGGTTGGTAGCGGCTACCCGTTTTGTGTTCGTGTTAAAATACAAATAAAAAATAAAAATTTATAATATTTTTTCTCTTCTTCTACTAATTTAAAATGTTTTCTTATCAACGCGCGGCGCGATGCGACAAAAGAAATAGGGATGTCACGTCTGTGATAAACATATCGATATCGACAGTTTCAGATTTTGTTCATAAAATTATGTACCTACTTATTCAGTGCTTCGTATTATACAGGTGCCTCCAATCAATACTATATTGTGCTATATAAAAAAATTGTTAGAATTTTATCTTTGCGCTTTTTTTATTTTCGTATTAAACTATACTAGGTACATCTATTCAGATGCTTATTTTGTGGTGATTGTTATGGTTATTACATTAATAGTCGAATGTGAATAACCGTTTGGCTTATTAACAAAAAAAAAAATGAAATTGTCTACGACGAGCGCGTTGAAGTCTTTTCCTCCTAGACTAGAAGCGCCTCGCGGTTTCACCCGCGTTAACTACTATCCCGCGGGAAGCGCTAACTTTTACGAGATAAAAAGTAGCCAATGCCACCCGGGGATAGTGTAGCTTACCAACTGTGACATAATTTTTCAAATCGGTTCATCAGTTTCGGAGCCAATTCAATGTGAACAAACTAAAAATAAAATTTTTCCTCCGTATTATGTAAGTATAGATAGATACAGATTTAGAATTTTAAATATAGAGTGTAGACTAACATACCTTGTGCAACAACATTTATATGCAAACAAAAAATCATTGTTAATTACCCACCACTGATAGAACACAATTAAAACTTAGCTCATTCATAAATCATCTCATTACTTTTTGCACACAATTGCAACTCGCAATTATAATTCACTGATGTTATCGATACAGCACATCACTGTCTCACTCACACAGCCACATGTTTCTCACACACGCACTCCTTACACACAAATCAAGCGCGCGCTCGCACTGGCAGACTGGCACGAATGAAATATTCAAATTTGGAAGCTGATTCCGTTTATGGCTACTTAATTTGGGTGATTCGATTTGAATATTTTAAAAAGTTTAAAAGAAGTAAACGGCCATAGACATTCCAGCGGACGTGGCTTAGCTTTGGATGTGAGGTCTTTTTTAGTTTTGGCGGGACTTTGCTACTGTGCTACTATTTTAAGTAAGAGAACTACTTATGAAATTCTGAATTCTGTAAAATTATTAGCTAGTCTTTCTTTTTCTTAAAGTGCTGACATAGTTATCTGTACTTCTTTACTAAAACTAATACTATTATAAAGAGGAAAGATTTGTTTGTTTGTTTGTTTGCATTGAATAGGCTCCGAAACTATTTAGTGGATTTGACAAATTCTTTCACTGCTACACTATTCCCGGGTGACATAACCTACTTTTTATCCCGCAAAAATTAAAGGTTCCCGCGGGATAGTAGTTAACGCGGGTGACACCGCGAGGCGCTTCTAGTAATATTATAATTACGAGATCACACGGTTTGAGAAGTGTAGCAGATTTTTAAATTTATAATTTACGAGCTGCATCGGTGTGTCAAATAAATTGATTGTTATAAATGGCTGTCCGTACGTTTTTGTTTTTTTTTTTTATTTTTTTATGCAAATTACCATTCGAGCTTCTTGGTGTAGGTTTTTATAATAATTTGTACCTACCTGTCTAAACTTATTTGGTTTTTTAGTAGTTACTCATCAAAAACGAATGCATAAATTAATACAATTTAGTATTCCTATCTATATCTACCTCTTTACAATGCCTATATTTTATGTAGATTTTTTTTATTAAATTTTTATTTTCATAGTTATTTATTGCACACGTACGTACACTAGGTATAATAATTAATGCTATCCTTCCGAAAAATTTCACCGAAAACGGTTCAGCCGTTAGGGCGTAAAAGGAACACAGACACAATATTAAAGTTTTGTTTTAGTGACGAAAGAGAAATGCAAGTAAAGCCGAAAGTATGTCTAATTTCTGATACAAATACTGTTCTGTTCAAGCGATTTACTACGCAAAAATAGTGATGAGCGCGAGTTCCCAGAGACATGTCGATATATCGATAAAAAGTTGACAAACTATTTCGAGTGAAATTTAAAATACTTTTTTTTGTTCATTATCATCATCATTATTATAATTATGGCCATATCTCCTACTGGGGCTACACCACTCTTTCCGGTCCTTCACCCATCTCTTCCAGCCCTGTGTTGTGTAATATTTTTAGTATAAGTACCATACATTTATTGTATGGTTTCGTTATCTATGTTAATATTTTATATACTGCGAAGCGTGTGTTTACGTGTTCGATTCCCGCACAGGGTAAATATTCTTATGAACAAGGATATTTCCTCTGAGCTTTGGAGTAGGTATATTTGTGTTCCAGGATCAGAGAAAATATTCAATACTTACTTAAATTGTTATATTATAATTATCTAAAATAACGCACATTCATATTATAAGAAATAACTACACATAACAATACTTACGTTTATCTAAATCAATATAAGAAATAATACGATAATAAGATTAATTCCAAATTAGAGCCAAACATTTATACATACATAGGTATGTAGGTACCTACGTAAGTTAATAAAACATAATCTAATTATTTTTTATTAAATCATAAGCCGAGTGAAGTAATATCAATGAAAAATTAGATATACGACCAACTGTCTGCTTGCTGTCATAAAAAAAGATGTCATATTATTTTTAATCTACAATATCACCCAGAACGAAACTTGGAATGTCGACACAATAAAAATGTCCAGTAAATTGAGTTGAACGCTATTTGTGAATGGGTATTCCGAAATGAACCCCATAAAATGGAAATAAACATTCAAATAGCTCTTCGTTTTAACAACCGACTGCTCGCGCCGACGGACGCACAGGGAATGAGCAAAAAAGCGCGCGAGACGTTCATCTGACATTCAACGTGGGTGGAGCTTACAGTTTCCCGCCTCTCAAAACGAGCCCGTCCATTGGCCCATTTAAAAATCGATTCCATTTTATAAATATGTAACCACTTTCATTTCCCGCGCTTTGCGTCGCCTTAAAACACTCCGGGAAGAATCCAAACTCATTCTTATTCGGCATTCGAAAGAACTCATTTTTAAAAAGCTAAAGTTTAGTGATGGGACGTTCTTTATCGATAAACAGTCAATTGTTTTACCGACATGTCTTTGTAGTGTCTTTTGTTTTATTTAAAGGCGAACGGGCCCGAGAGATGTGTTTTTTACAGCATCCACGACAACGCATATTTCTGTTATATATACATATAAGTATGTAGGTGCGTCGAAATAAACAATGAAGGTGCGTGAGCGAAATTGGATCGGTAATAAATAATGGTGTATTTATGATTTATGAACAGGGGAAGAAGGGATACGGATATCCAGATTATAGTGGAGTGCGGCGTCTTTAGTTTAATAGTAATGATGTTTTACAGGAGCTTGGGGCAGAGGTGGTTTGCGGACTGAGTACATTTTAGTGCTCGATTCGATACCAGCATGCATATTGAGTACCTTCTGGGTCCGTTCGACCCGTGGGTTAAAACTCCCCATACCATACAAACATAAACATTAATAGCTAAGTATTTGGTAGAGGATTTATAATTATACTTACTTAGGTAACATTCCTTCATTAACTTGTACAAACAAAAAAAAACATCATTAGGGTTTGCTTTTCTTTTAATTATTTTCTGCTACACTATTATACAGGTGAATTTATGAGACCGCAACTATGCGCTGATTAAAAAAAATAGTAGACTCGGTGTAAAATTTAAGAGGATTCAGTCCACTTTACAAAGAAAAAAAATTTTTTTTTAGACAAAAATACTCTAGCGTCTATTAAAAACGTATCTATTAATACGCCAAATTAAAAATAATACGTGTCGTGACGCGTCCGCCTCGGGAAAGCCTCCAACGTCGCACGTGACTGTCCCGCCTTATACGGATTCCCGACCGGCGGGCGCTGGGGTGGAAACCTTTCATCTATTCGGCACTTACGCACTTGAAGTTATTACGAAGAAAACACTATACTTAGGTTTAAGAATTAAAAAATAAACTTACTTTTTTGTGTAGGACGGGTTGCGTAGACTACTATTCTACGCGTACTTAATTGCATTTTTTTACGTGATATAAGTATTCTACATGTTCTAAAGCAGAGCCTGAACCGTTGCCAGAAAAGTTTAGACCACAGTTAAACAGATGTGTCTAAAATGTCGTTCGACTAAATCGACGTCGATCACTCGCATTGTCTTACTCAATTCTGGCATTCCTAATTAATTTACTTGTGAATTTGTTATTTAGTTAGAAAAAGCGAGGGTTAGACGTCGATGTGCAATGAAATTTTATAAAAATCTATTTAGCTGTGGTCTAAACTTTTGAAATAAGATCGGAAATGTCTAATACTTATACTAAATTTTCATCAATATCCGTCAATACAGGACAAACGTAAAACGGTCAAACTTTCGCCTTTTATTTATATAGGTACTTAATGGTAATATATTTTGTAACTAGAAAAAGTGTGTAGCACTTAAACACGACAAAAATACACTTAATCTTAAATGATAAAAAAATATGTAAGTATGTATATATTGTATTGTATTCTTACCTAAATTGAATACACAATAAGTACATCACCATTGGCATTGTTGTGCAAAGTAACAATGGTAGGTAAGTGTAATTTTATCATCATCGTTCATTTCCAACATTCGGAAACTGAAAATACGCGATTTTATTAAACATTTTACCTACATAAATATACCTACTCACTTTGTTCCTTTCAAAAGCATTCATTCACTTCATATTATTTATAAAAGCGAGTTAAGTAACCTATTGAAATAAACATACCTATACATTTCCGAGCAATTTTTACTATAGTAATAGTAAGGTATAGTATGGAAAATTGAAATTGAAAATATTAAAGCCTTTTCATTTTCACGGTGATTAAATTTTATTGAAATCTCAACATTTGGATATTCATTTTAATAGAACACAAGAAAACATTATATAACAATAATTTACATTTAGTCCGTATTAGTAACTGTCACGAGTTGCCATCCTTTGGAATTTCATTAGCCAGTTGTCAGTAATAAGGCCGAGTGGAGCGCCGACGGTCATTTCAAATCTGCCAGCTATTATGGAAATGAAAACAACTCGCCTCAGGGACAATATAACTACACCGCAGTAGCGTAGATCCCAATAAATGTATAATTAGGACAAGCACGAATCAATAATCGAGAAGGTATTCGTGTCGTTAACGTAAAAATTTAAATGCGATTTAATCTGCTATCGTCAAGTTGCGTAAGTATACGAACGGTTACAGATCGATACGAATCGTTAAATGTTCGTGTAATTGCTCTATTGTAGGACTATAATATACCTACTGAAGAAAATTCTAAAACAATTATTTCGTTAACGTAACGAATACTTTCTTCATAGTGATTCGTGTTGATACTGACCTTTGATACTGCGGCGTGCAACATTGGACGGTAGACGCTCGGCTTTGATCGTGCCAAAACAATGTTACGTTTGTTTTTGACGTGCCTACTTACAGTAATTGGGAATTTTCCCGCAAGGTGAGGCTTTAATGTTTTATCTTGGGCAACCATTGCTTTGAATTAAAGTATACTTATTTATAAAGAAATTTGTCATCGTAAGTTTATCTACCATAGTATTGGAAATACGTACTTACTTACTACGTAATCCATCTAAAGATATCTTATTTAAAACAGTTTTAAAATAATAATTCAGATCTTCTATGTAACTGCAAATCGGTAAATTTAAATTATTCTACTTCATAATTATAATAATTGACCCGATAATAATGACCTTAATGATCCGTTATCAAGATTTTTTTTTAAATCTCTGAATCGAATACTAAATTAAAATAATAATTAGGTATTGAAACAGAACTCAAACATGTAACATTTGCCAACACTATTATAGTCAGGGAGCCTCCGCGAGGGGCGAAACAGCGAAATGGCAAAGCAAACGCGAGCTATTATGAATATTAAATTTCACCCTCACTATCCTGCGTGGTTTAGTGTACTATACTCCTATTTATCGACATCGATATCTATTTGTCGATATCGATATTTTTCCAGATTTTTGTCGAATTAGGTAGTGTCGGCCTGTAGTGTCATAGTGACACTAGGTCTACTACCCCGAAAGACCTTTGACGTGGCTTAATGACTGCTACCGATCGATAAAAGCTGAACTATTGGCATAACGTGCTTATATAATCTGTCGTTATTCCACGTTTAACATCCTTGACTAAACTTAGGTAGGTACTTACTATAGAAATTCCAATTCGCATAAATACTTACCGAAATATATATTTTTTTCACTTGTTTTTAATCATTAGCTACGTCTGCTGGTTTTTAAAGTAATTTAATTAACTGCACCCTCGTTTCTATTGAGACAGAGCTAAGGATATAAAAATTAAATTATAAATGACACTTTTATTCCAATGATAATTATAAAATGCCTCGAAACGTTTCTATCGATAATAATAATTATAAACGAGCATGAAGGCCATCCCTACGCGACCAACTTAAAAAACCACGATGCAGAAAACCTTTCGCGCCAATTTTCCCCGCGGGGCTGCCAGTAATGAACATTTTGAGCGCGTTCCGAAGCTGACAGACGCGCATGTGGTCAGATTGCGTTCTAAATTCGAATTCTGAGGGCCCGCGAGATTCACGCTTCGCTCGCTGGGGCTATGAGTGAGGGATTTCGAGTAGGTACACTACACAAAATGTACAAAACTTTAAAATATCTTCATGTTTGTTCTGTGGTGAATTGAAAAGTTTGAGTTTAAGTTGAAAGTTTAAATTTTTCCCGAATATGCCGATTTTCCGGGATTTTCTTTCCATAGAAACCTATTTGCCTAACTGAGACTTCCTCGATTTGATTTTGGAGTTTTCGGACGAACGCTGACTAGCCTAATAAAATTTTCGAAATTTAAATATTTTACAAATATTTGTTTCAACAAATTTCAATTAAAATTTCGCTTATTTGTTTGGTACCTTTATATTGTGAAAAAATAATATTATTATATATAATTATGACGTATTGCAAAATAAACCACTAGGTAGACCTAAGTACCTACTCTAAGTAGGTAACACCAAGATTCTCTTCTTTTTTAAACAGTTTTGAGTAATAAAGTTATGGTTGGTCGTTAAAATCATAAAATATGGGAATCGTAAAAATAGTTTACCTACATTTTTCAATACGCATATTTTGGAATCTCGCGTATTTCCGGTACTTTTGCTAGTAGACCAGATAATCTTGATCTACAACCTGGCACGTATCTCTCCGAAGGGCCTTTTTTGAGAGATCAACATTAATTGGTCTTACAACGACCATTTTAGAAAGACCTTTTGATGTTTGTGACGTTTGTTCCTGTGAGAGAAACGTCAGAGGTCACTGATTTCTGGTTTATATTGGTTTAAATTGGCGATCGACAAAGCGTTTCCGTTCTTTTGTAAGGCGTTCGAAAAACTAATAAATTCAAATAAAGAATGTCCGATACACAATGTCTTGTGTGATTAGATGAGGTTGTGAACCTTTTTCACATTTTTTTTACTACAAAATTAAATAAGTAGGTAGTAATTAAAGAAGTGAGATATAAAATCCATGTAATATTTTTATACTTGATACTGACTAAAAGCACAAATCGTGCTAAGCTAAAACTAAAAAAACTGTTCGAGTTAGAGGAAATAACACTGTGTCGCCATGAAACCATGATAATATAAGGATTACTCACCACAAGGGTTGCCACCACAAGCGTTATAACAAAGTATTGTTCGTTATTTCAGGTAATTGTACTCTATACGTTATGAGAACAATAAAGTACACGAAAATACTTTATTTCGCATGAAAAGTTTAGTTGTAAGTAAGTGCTCTCGTAATTCTCGTAATAAATATCCTCGAAGGATAAATATTAAATCTGAATAAAATCGGCACAATTATTTTGTATCTAAGTATTTATTAATTTCACAAGGTAAACAATAGATAAATAATAATAATATCATCAAGCCGCGTTAATGTGTAATGGTAGATGATTAGTTTGAGTTTCTTTCTTCTTTAGCTGATCCAGGAACGTCCTGTAACAAAAGTAAGGGGACATCCATAAAGTATGACACAGGATAGTGGGGGGGGGGGAGGGGGTTCGTCGAAGTGTGACATTGTGTGACAAGTGGTGGTAGCGGGAGGGGGGGTCCTCACAAATGTCACCAACTGTGACAAGGATGGAAGAAGGGTCAAAAATATCAATAAAATATAAAAAGTTATCTATCTAAAAAGTGCTTACTGGACCACAGTCTTCAGCTCGGGCGCCATACACAGGTTGTTGTGCCCCAGCCCCCTGCCCTTGTCGAACGAGTGCAGCACCAGCGGGGCGCCCCCGCCCTCCCGCGACCTCGCTACGACCCTGTGCAACTAAAATCAAAAGTTACACAATAATAATTATGAAGAGTTTTAGCGGGAATCCAATAGTGAGACGTTGTTGGTTTTGTATTTTTTTCTCATACTTATGTTTCTTCAAGTAGGTACGTGTAATATTGGTCGAATATTAGTCATTGAGTGTTCGGTAAAGTGCACGAGTGTGAGCAAATGATATAAACCCAAAAAGGTGTCACTTCGCATTTTTCCCATAACTCCTAAGAAATTTCAGTAAAGCGTCCACCACTTTACTGAATCGTGACTTTGACTATGTAAATAATTGACTTTACTACTTGACCACGAGGATTGCCTCATGCTTGACTTTCCTATTGTGAAAAAAAGAAATAGGTACTTAAATATTTTCAGACGTGACACTGGCTAAATGAAAAAACCGTGCGAAGCCATAAGTAAAACAAAAAAAACTTCACTGGAAACACTGCTCTTAACGGGAACACAAACTTCATCATCGTCATCGTCATCGTCATCGTCATCGTCATCGTCATCGTCATCGTCATCGTCATCGTCATTCATTCATTCTTTCTTTCTTTCTGTACCTTAACGGCCAGCTGATGCGGCACGACCCTGTCTCCCTTGCTGTGCAGCATGAGGACCGGCAGCCGCGGCGCGCGCGGCAGGTACTGGTCGGTGGTGAACGCGAACTCACTGGAACCTTCGAGAGGCTTCACGAAAGTCTCCTTGTAGTAAGGGAGCCAGGACACGCACTGAAGAGGGACGGCGGTGGAGAAATAACCTCGCCTGAGGGCTCACCATGACGTCTTCACCATCGTCATCATCAGCCTGAAGACGTCCACTGCTGAACATAGGCCTCCCCCTTAGACCGCCACACCGAACGACAATTTGCCTCTTGCATCCACTTCATGACGTCTTATTGCGATCCAATTGAGAACGTAAACAGAATCGTTTCACTACTTATTCGTACCATGACGTCTTGCTGTGACATCTCGACGCTTAGGTTGATTTTAAATCTAAAGGGATATACGTTACCTAAATGATATCGAAAGCCATGTATTACTATCATTTAAAGCGAAATGATTCTGTTTAGGTCCCAATAAGACGTCATCGTAAGCCCCCAGGTTGTACCAAGGTGGTACTGGCAGATGGCCGCGAGCGCTTCAACTAGTTCGCTAGTTTTTAATGAGTTGTTACTTCTACGTATTTAATTACGGCGAGTATGTCTGCACAGCGACCCTACCGGCGCGTTTATGAACGGAAAATCTTGATACAAAGAGCTAGTTAACGCGTACTATGTCGAGCTAGTAGAAACTCACACTAGGGGTCGGTACTGTAGCCCAGAACAACTATCCAAATATCCGGAAGAAAGCAAAATCGGCCCCTCTTAAACTGGAGCTCATCGCTCACGTCGTTCGCGCGGTCGATTTAATTGCCGATTATTTAAGTTGGTGTTGATATTTTATTACCATCTATGGGATACCTATTGAGTACCTTAGAAAAGGGATGACACTCGATCTCCTCCAGTAGGTTGTTGAAGGGCGCTTCGAGTACCAGCGCGTCCGGCGGCGGCAGGCGCCCCAGCCCGTGCCGCTGGCACAGCGCGGACAGGTGCCCCGCCATATTGGAGGCTATCGCCGTACCTGACAGCGAGGATACCGATACCGATATAGTGATACTAATTAATATCAATACCGATATCGTAACGATACTTATACCGATATTTGTAGATACTGATACCGATATAATATATGCCGATAGGTACCAAAATTGATACGGATACCAAGATCAGCACCGATACTGATTATGGTGCCGTTACCGATACCGATACCAATACTGATTCAGATATTGATACCAAAAGGCTTGGAAACCATAACTCGCAATCGAGAGGCTAGGGGACGCTTCTACCTCTCGTCATTCCTCTCCATGCATGGTTGTCTAAAAGAGATCGCTTTGAGATTTTTGCTTGTTCTGTTCTAGCTTTAAGTTTTCTTCGTTCAGTAGTTCAGTTTTCAATAAAGAGTTTATCTGTCCGCCTACATTAATAATAGATATATTTATTGATCCAGTCTATTAATATAAGCTTACAGTATAAAATCCACATGCTCACTATCCCAAATATATAGTTAAAAATAAATTCAAACTAACAAATAATATGGCACTTAAAACTACCATTCTTAAAATGTCAACGTATTGGAAACTAGAAAGCCGTGTGTTTTTCAAAATGTCTACATAAGTGTCTCACCGAGCGAGTGCCCCCAGAGTATGACTTGGGGCCTGTGCTCTGCGCTGAGTGCCCCCTGCAGCCAGGAGTACACCTGGAGAAGGTCCTCCACCACGCCGCGCTCCGTCGGCCTGACGCGGGTGGAGTCGCCGTAACCTGAAGGCAACTATGAATCAGCCGGATCAACCATGAATCAACCGGTTCCACCATGAATCAGCCGGTTCCACTATGAATCAGCCGGTTCCACCATGAATCAGCCGGTTCAACCATGAATCAGCGCATGAAAGGGAAATATCCTTAGTTACAAATTCAAGATGAGTAAAGAATAAATGCGTGAAAGGGAATCATCCTTTTCAAACTCACACCATAACATCGTAATTTTTTTTATTTTACTATTCTCTGTATTAGATCTTGTAAAAGTGTGATGTTATTTTGCTTACATACAAACTGTGCTTTAACTATGACTTTGAATAATATTAGGAGAACCTTGCTCCTTGGGTAGTTCTCCCCACAGTTTTTTTGCTGGAGTTTTTAATAGTAGTTTGTTTTACAAGGGCACAAAACGACTCATACTTTACTCGATGTTTTGCCTCACGAGCGTAGCGAGTGTGGCACACAGAATCGAGTATGAGTGAGTCGTTTGAGACCCGCGTAAAACACAAAAATTTTCACACAGAGATTGCGAGAAATATAATAAGTAGGTATACAATTAAAAAAAGCTAAGAATATTTCACAAATAGTCACGTTCACTTTCAAATAAATAAATAATCAAATTCAATCTTTTAAAACCAATTTGCATTGTTGTCAAAATTCTACACACACCTACAGATTATAGGCGGCAATTACAAACTTTTTAAAATTATCTAATGCTCGCAAACGCACACGTACACATAGCATACATCCTATGATCGCCAAAAATTAAGACGAGAATTACACTTTCATTTAAAAAAGTTAACTGTTTAGGCTTCGCACGGTTTGTACATTAAGATACTCTACTTTTTTTTCTAAGTAATTATGTCAAAATGGAAAATTGAAAAGTCGAATCTTCAGCCTGTTGATATTTATTTATATGTAATATGTAGCGAATACAAATAAAAAGAAACTACTTTCACTCACTAGTGCCTAACAAGCTCGTTTGCTACCGCTAAGCTGAGCTAATCTGACACCTTTTTTGAGCATGAGGTGTGAAAACATTATTTTAACCAAACTAAATGGCCCTACAGACGTCGTCGTCCTGTCAAGCCATACAAAATGTACTTCTGACGATAATTATTATTATTTTTATTGTGTTAGCCGTTCATGAGTTGTAAATTTGTAAATGGTGTAACTCACACAACCTTGTTTTTAGATACCTCGATAGTCAAAAGTGATGACGTGAAAGTTGAGTTCTTGAAAGACTTTGTATATTTGCAGCCTGTGCGGTGACGCTCGATGGTTTGAATTACCTGGAACAAAACGCGTTAAATTTGTGCGTGAATTAGTCCCGTTTTTAGCTAGTTACCGTAACTAGCTAAAAACGGGACTAATTCACGCACAAACTAATATCAAAACAATAATTTATTTAACAACTGGAGATTGCTATAAAATATGTAACAGGCGCAAACCCAGACGGTAAGTACTAAGAATAGAATAGGATAGAATATACATGTTTTTATCGTCTTTTGTGTACAAACAATGGTCTTAAAAATAATGTTGGTATAGTATGCACAGTAATTCTCCTGTTTCAGCCGAATATAGTTCCAATAGACACGACGTTGTCACCTCAGTTGCTTATGAAACCTATGAAACACTACTACTTACATTGTTATCTGGGGATTGCTATGACATATATAAAAGGCTCTTACCACGACTGAATTGTACTAAGGTGGTGGTGGTACTGGCAGATGGGTGCAAGCGCTTACCTACAGTAGGTACAAAAACTAGTAACTAGTTTTTGTATGTTTTAATTTATTGGAAAAAAGTGAAAACGAAGTTAGAAAATGTAAGTTCCTAATCGCTTCCTACATAAAAAGCTCATTTATTGGTATAACTTTCACGCGGTTTCATGATGGAATCTCTTAGTAGGTCATAAGGGAAGATGCGATTTATTCATCATCGTTTTCATTGTATGATCAATTTTAACAAAAAAAATATGTTTCACTTATAATTTTGTATTTTAATTGGTTTCCTGAACTAAAAACTTCGAAATTGAGTAAATCCTCGCCATTGCTATGAAATATTTGCAGGCGCTAACCATGACAGTAGAGGACGACGTTGTTGCGTGTGCTCTTCAACTCCTGCCACTGCGCGGGTTCCATGGGAGCGTCATCATTCTGTTGGAACACTCCTCGCACAGAACAGCACGGGAGTAAGTGCCAGACGCCTGGAATTGGAACAGATAGAACAGAATATATTGTGTCTCATAACTACACTAACTACAGATTTTGTTCGTATCGATTAATTTACCGAGACTGACTGGACAGTCGTCCTCCTTGGATTGGAACTGGATGGAGAAGTTCCTGCCCCCTATGATGTTGGAACTGGAAGGGCTGTCGTAGTTCAGGTTGCGGGGGTAGTTTACTGGAAGAAGTTTACTCTTAGACGAGATTATGAGCAACGAGGTTTTTTTCTTCTATAGACACTACTAATCTATGTAGACAACAATGATGTTATGATTCGTGTGATTGGACAGTTGCAATCGCATTATCAAAACACCCAGTCTAAGAACGTCACATTCTCAAACCTTTCCCTTCTAGAACGTCACATTTAACGACGGCCCTTTCTTAAAATGTCGTAGAGCTAATTCCCGTTGTCCCCCACTCGCTTGTCCACATTTTTGAAAAAGTAGTGCAACGTCTTTTTCAACTTAAAACGTCCCATTTCAAGAAAGTCAATTTCTCATTACATCTTATTAGCAGAAGTCCTCGAGAAATTCAACCAATGCGACACTCACTAAAATTTGAGAAGACCATTTTCCTCTGAACCGTCTTGCTGTATTTGAAGACCAGAGGCAGTACAGCCGCCTGAACCACCAGAATGCTGGCCGTCAGAGACGCGCCTGTGGCCAAGAGAAGCCTGGAAGCATCATCAGAACACATGGATTTAGGAAAGAGTGGATAGGACGACGACATCAAAAGAGTCGCAGGCAACCGGTGGATACAAGTGGCATATTGTCTTTCGGTGTGGCGGTCTGAGGGGGAGGCCTATGTTCAGCGGTGGACGTCTTCAGGCTGATGATGATGGATAGGACACAGTTAAGTAGTAATGAGTGAACGTAATGACTTTATACACTCTGCCCTGGGGCTGATAGAGCTCGAGTTTTGTTGTCTTTATCGGCATATCCTATTTTTTGGTCTCAGTTACTTCATTATACCTAAGTGTAAACTGGAAAATATCTTGTAGCATTTACCACCCAAGTTGTGTAGTGAAATTAAGCTAGGCGGACGCGTTCTTGTCGAAGTTTTAAGGTTGTTTTCTGCTTACGCACAGGTAAACTCTATGTAACTCCTGTGTCAGGGCAAGATGGAAGATAGATAGACAAACTTCTTATTGAAACACCACAGAAAAAAATAAACTACCAAAAGAAATATAACAAATTAATGTTGCAGTGGGCTGTCCCATCGATTGGTCTCGTCCAGACGACCATGTATGGAGAGGAATGACAACATGATAATAAAGTACGGTGGACGTGGTGATAGAGTCCATGGTAGTGGTGGAAGTATCATAGTCCGTGGTTACATGGCTTAACGACTGCCATCAGTAACATGGCCCAAGAGCCTCATAGAATCTGTCATACCGCCCAAGGGTGATGATATGAAGTTCTTAAACTTTCGCGAACTTTATACATGTTATTTAGTATTTAAACGGGTCTAATTCAAAATAATATATTTATAATATATAATTAATATAATTATAATAATGTCAAAATTATATATTTTGATATTCGTTTGTGCGCGAATTAGACCCGTTTAGATACTAATTAACAGGTGATGATATGATTGCTAAAATAATCCAATATAGTGATTTGCTCAGAATTACCCAAAAACCATTTCGGTTTAAAAATGTTCCACTGAGAATGTAAAAAGCTATGTCATATTATTGAAGAATAGACATGAATAACAAGGCTTGAGGTTTTTCTATTTTTATTTTATTCTGTAGATAATTTCATTAAATTATTAATATTTTTATTTAATATCAATATTTTTTTGTTGTTTTCATGATTTTCATGTGATTTCTTCATGAATGACATGTCATGACAATTCCTGTATAATACCTAGCTATTTAATTATACCTACATAGTTTAGGCTTCGCAACTTTTTGTTTTCATGACAGTCAAAATGACAATTCCTAGTGAATCTCAATCAGTCGAACAGTCACTAGTGTAGTCAAAGACGTCGTCGACGTTACTTTATACGTACCCGCTGAATAGAGGATATAAATACCGACTACGCCCGCTCTATAGGTAATAATAATAATACGATCAGAGAAATCCTGAGAAATCACAACACGTAGCGTGACCTTCTGCATTATATTATTATAATAGGATGTTCTGCCACGCATACCTACATACTACTATTTATTACAGTAGTTACCTATTATTTTTACTACTATTTATTAAAATATTACGTATCATAAAAAATACATTAATTAAGTCATACAAATGTTCATTTCAACAATTAAACACCGTTAAATAGAATTAGGATTTATTTAATCGCATTTTGCATGCATAACTTTTATAATATATACCAAGTACCTAGTTAGCAACAATTCACTTAGAACATAATATTAACATCTTCCTTCATGTCCGCTTTAACTTTAGTTTGTTTTATTTCAATGGAACCAGCTCAAAATATCTGAAACAAGAAAAAATAATGTAAGGACTGAAAATTACCTACTTAGTCATTTTTTCTTTATAATATATTGTAATATTTTTTCCTTAATAATAATAATTCAGCCTGTAACTGTCCCACTGCTGGGCAAAGGCCTCTCCTCACTTTCGTGCGGTGAGGAGGATTAGGCCATAATCCTTCACTGAAAAACGAGTGATAATTACGTACATAGATAATATGTTTAACAAGAAACACATTGGTACGTGCCCGCACTGGGATTTGAACTCGCCACCTCCGTTTTCGCAGGCGGACGTTCGCCCACTAGGCTGCCACCGCTTCTTTATCCTTAATTTTGTTTATTTTTATTATTTGCCAGTGGCAACGTATGGGAATTTTTATTTTTGTCGCCAGTGGTGATAGAGCTAGTAGAAATATACATTGAGGATATAGGTAAATACTACGTAATTAATATATATATAGGTAGGTACGGTCGGCATCAAAAGTAGCTTAACATGTATTAGTTTCCAATTCCATTGTAGATACGCAAAATGTAAATTTTTAGGGTGTATATTAAATTTAAGATACGGAAATGTTCAACTACTTTAGAGGCCGTTCAATTGTAGATACGCAAAATGTATATTTTAGGGTGTATATTAAATTTAAGATACGGAGATGTTAAGCTACTTTTGATGCCGACCGTACGTAAAAAACTTGTCACATGAGACGTTATTATATCTCTCTGTTAGTTAATTTTTCCCTGATACCTTTTGTCTTTTCCTTCAAACTTTCCTTTTTATCAGATATTTGATCTTTCACGTCTTCTCTGATACGGTGAAGTCTTTCTGTAACAATATCAACAAGTAAATAAAAGTGTTCATCCAATGATTTATCAAAGCAAACCCATAATAAATACGTAAATAAAAATGAATTGTTGTTCGTTGGTTGGCATATCACGTCTTGAGAACGGCTGGAACGATTTGGCAATTTTTTATTTACAATATTTTCGTAATAAGTAATCGTTACGTTTCTATGGAAAGAAAGGTTGGAAGCTGCCCGGGAAATTGGCAAGTTCGGGAAAAACAAAGTGCTACTTCATCTTTTCGCTTTCCCAACGTATCGTAATAAACTTATTTACCTCTCTTCTCTGCTATGGACTCCTTGAAATGTTCAACCAGTCTGTCTTTCAAGTCGGATTTCACATCGCTAACTTCACCTATAAAAAGAAATAGGTAAGTAGGTACCATATAAAACTTATATTCTAAAATAGGTTTATCCAAACCCGGGCCCTAGCCTCTATCGTATATTCTAAGATAACATTGTATGTATACCTATTGTATATAATATTACTAGCAGACACGGCCACGCGTTGCTGTGGCTAAGGTTTCTGATATTGCGACTATAAATATAATTGAGATGTAAGCTATCCTATCTTTCAAGTTAGATCAAACTGCGCACGGTGTGCAAATTTGATTAAAATCGGTTAAAAAAGTAGTTTAGGAGTCCATCGCGGACAAACAACGTGACACCTAATTTATACATATTAAGATGTTATATCTAAACCCTTATCGGGGTGTTCCGGGGGTCCTTGAGAACCGACCCCGTTCCAGACTGAGCATGTTCACCACGTTCGGCCACATCGTCACTTTACGCCCAGATGAGATTAGTAGTGGTCAAAAGCTAGCCTACACTACACATACGAGTAACTAATAGGTAGGTACTATAAAATATGAGAACTCGCTGTTTGTTGGTTACCCTTTCACGGCTAAACGGCTGAACCAATTTCGATGAAATTTGGTACAGAGATAAATTGGACATCAGAGGACTTGGCATACTTTTTATCGCGATAAAAAAATGTACTTAGTCCACTCGAAGTCGCGTGCAACAGCTAGGAAAGTATACAAAAAATGTAAGTGCCTACCTTTTTTAGATTTATTTGTGACATATTTACGGTAACCATGCGTTTCTTGTGTGGTAGAAGCATCAGAGACGCCATGCTTGTCTCCATGGGAGCTGCTCCGTGGTGTGCCAGTAGTGGTGCTCTCGGGACCTGAAGGAATCATCCTGATTACGAGCAGGGCATTGCCGTGATGGAGAGCGGCGTATCTGACCACAATGTCCTGTTTTAATGTTGTCGTATGAGCTAATGGCAGCCTCTGGTGTCAGAGTTTGTCAGACCTCTGACGTGGCTTACAAAATAACAACCAGCGACAGTTTAACGTGTGAGATTGGCGGCTCCAATTGCCACAAATTGGTAATTTCAAGCGTGGTCAGTCTCACCATCATGTAGAGTAGGACCATCATTAGATTCAGTGAGACCGTCGACACCACAACCGCAACCCCGTTTGTCATCATCTGTTACAAGGGATTCAGGTATTATAGTTAGTCCACTTAGTACAGTACAGGATGCATACGACATACATATTATCTATATATATAAAAGCCAAAACTGACTGACTGACTGACGATCAACGCACAGCTCAAACCACTGAGTCTAGAACCATGAAACTTTGCACAAATACTCCTTATGTGACGTAGGCGAGCAATAAGAAAGGATTTTTGAAAATTCAACCCCTAAAGGGGTGAAAAGGGGTTGCAAAGTTTGTATGGAGCAACGTGTTTTCTTGGTCTGATCAACTTCAAACTTGGCATTTACATTCTTTGAAACGTTTAATTGAACACGTTTCATAGTTTTTAAATATCCAACCCCTAAAGGGGTAAAAAGGGGTTGCATAATATTTTTCATCCGATTTAGTTCGACATTGAAATTGTACACAAATATTTCTTAAGTGACGCAAGTGTGCGCTAAGAAAGGATTTTTGAAAATTCAACCCCTAAGGGGGTGAAAAGGGGTTGCAAAGTTTGTATGGCGCAACGTGTTTACTTGGTCTGATCAACTTCAAACTTGGCAGTTATATTCTTCAAAAGATTTATTAAATACTTTCATGTTTTTTTTTATTCAACCCCTAAAATGATAAAGAGGGGTTGCAAAATATTATTCATCAGATTTAGTTCGATACTGAAATTTTGCACAAATATTCGTTATGTGACGTAGGCGAGCAATAAGAAAGGATTTTTTAAAATTCAACTCCTAAAGGGGTGAAAAGGGGTTACAAAGTTTGTATGGAGCAAAGTGTTTTCTTGGTACAATCAACTTCAAACTTGGCATTTATATTCTTTAAAAGATTTAGTTAAACAAGTGTTTCATTGTTTTCTTATATTCAACCCCTAAGGTGATAAAAAGGGGTTGCAAAATATTTTCATCAGATTTTGCTTATAATTGAAATTTTGCACATTTATTCCATAAGTGACGTAGGTGCGTAATAAGATTTTTAAAAACTCAACCCCTAAGGGGGTGAAAAGGGGTTGTAAAGATTGTGTGTAACAACGTGTTTTCTTTGTCTGATCAGCTTCAAACATGGCATTTTTATTATTTAAAAGATTTAATTAAACACGTGTGTTATCGTATCTTAATATTCAACCCCTAAAATTTGGATAGCATATAGTAGGAATTTTGGAAGGAATGGTAGCTTTGATAGAAAATAGTAGATTTAGAATTAAAATTATAGATATTGGTTATAATTGTATATTTTGGTATAAATGGTAGGTTATGGTAGAAAATTGTACATTTTGGTACAAAATGGTAATTTTGATGGAAAATGGTGGATGTCGTATGCATTTGATGTCGGATATCGGATGTTGATTTCGAACTCGAGGTCATGGTTTATTTTTAGTTATTTGGAATTTGGTAAAAAAAAATCGTCCGCGCGAACGAAGTCGCGGGCAACAGCTAGTTATTAATAATTATATAGACCTACCTACACTATGACATATTTTAGTAGGTAGGTACCCCATTTTTTCGAGGGGTTAAATTTGTTAGGACAATTAACTAGGTACAGTAGTACCCAACTTATATGGCGCGTCGTGAATCTTCGTTCGCGCAGAAAAGAAAGTATGGTCCGAAGATTAACGAAAGAATGCTTAAAACTTACAATCAACCTAAGATCACTATTATAAGGTTCATAATACACTGCAGCTGTTAGTTCCATTTCACTCGCAAGCCACGCGGCGATCGCTAAGATGGCGGGGCGGCTGCCGACCAATAGCGGTCAATAGCATTTCCCGCGCTCTGAAAATTCATCTTCTGCGCAGGTACATCGGTAAGCCATATAAGTTAGGTACTACTGTACTTACCTACAATATCGACTATTGTAATATTCCTAGTGATATACTTATATCACGTAAGTACTTATACTTACTTTACAGGATGCATACGACATAGTTATATACCTACATAATTATTATAGGCATAATCTGCCTACACTATGACATTTACTATTTACTATAATAGTAGGTACAATTTTCGATGGGTTATATATTTGTTACGACAATTAGGTACCTACAATATCGATTGTTGTAATATTCCAAGCGATATAATTATATCACGGCTTTAACTATCTTAACTGGGACAGATATACTTACGTGAAAAGATAAATACATACCGTCCTTGGTCGTCGGTCTGTCGGTAGCGACAGTTCGCTTCGGTGGTGGCCAGAAAGGAACCCCGTACCCAGGGGTGACTGGCTTCCGTCGGAACGGTACGAGAGTCGTGAATATGTTTAGCTCTCGAATTTCAGGGACCATGAAAGAAGTTTCAGTTGCTTAGTTTTACAATATTTTGGGGGGCTTACAGCTATATTTACAAGGCATTTTTAAACGTTGATTTAGATACGCCTCTATTAATAGATAGGATATATATATATCTTCTATTAATAGATAGGAACGAAGTAAGTAGGTACAGTATTACCCAACTGATATGGCTTACCGATGTACCTGCGCAGAAGATGAATTTTGAAAGCGCGGGAAATGCTATTGACCGCTATTGGTCGGCAGCCGCCGCCATCTTAGCGAGCTAAGAGTGAGATGGAACTAACAGCTGCAGTGTATTATGAACCTTATAATAGTGAGCTTAGGTTGATTGTAAGTTTTAAGCATTCTTTCGTTAATCTTCGGACCATACTTTATTTTCTGCGCGAACAAAGATTCACGACGCGCCTTATAAGTGGGGTACTAGTATACTTAGTAGGTAGGTATACAAAAAAGTTAGTTGAAAAATACAATAATGTTTGTGCACTGCTGCTTGGGAAATGAAAATCTGACGGCGGTGTGGTACTACTCAGGCGGACTCTTGGAGAAGCCTACATTACAAGACTACCACCACCCCCTGGTTTACCTGTGGTTGTGGGCCCATTACTGCTCTGAGTGGTTGATAGCTGGGAAAATAAACAACTTATAATAATCATTAACCTAAATAATTATTATAATTATAATATACCCGCGAATTCTAGAAGAGTTTTCAAATTGTTTTTTTTTTCTATCAGAAACTGATCTACACTTTGGATTTATAAGTAGGTACCTATTGTAGATACTTGATTACTTATATCATTCAGTTCTAAGTTACTACCAAATACTGGAATGTGTATTGCAGTCCGCTCGATAGAGTAGGCATTTATATATAAATCAAAAAGAAAGAGATAGACATTATTATTTTAAATGTTACATACTTAATATTCTTTTAGCTATGGATGTATGAGTTATGTTTTAGTTTTTGTGTATTTTAAGTTACTTAGTGATTTTTAGATATTTTTAAATATTTCATTATTATAGACCACTTACCACTAGTATATAGTTGCCAATGAAAAATAAAAACAGCGTAAACTTCATATTATCTACTACCGATTGTAAACAATTAACAAAATATAATGCACTTTCGAGTTGCGACAGTTCATCTAATTTGTGCTAAAACCGGGTCGATAAAAATTTAATTCATGGTCTTGTAATTTACAATCTTTTCTTTTTAATCATGCAATTAGTCGGTGAAAATGATAAAATGCTAATTTGGAACGTTGTAGTAACGTATAATGACCTAAAATGTAGGTGTTTTCGAATGTTCAAGACATAATGGGTAATTACGAGTAACACCTAGAGGGTAAAAAAATAAAAAATATTTTACCGATAAAAAATACTACTTTATTAACCCCTTAAACTAAATAAATAAATTAAACAATATGTATAATACAAATATTTATACAGTCTATCACAAAATATATCATATTATATCAGTCCAAAAATTACCCAATTTCCGCAGTCGGGTAAATAGGTCAATTTTTAAGCCTCTACTGCTTACACATTCTCGTCTACGATACGAAACTTATTGTATACCAGCTGTTACCATTAAACGTAAGAGTCTAAGCTACAAACCAGCGAAAACCGCATCACAATCTGTTGAGTAGTTTCAGAGTGATGTGAAAACAGACAGACAGACAGACAGAAATAATATTTAGGCTCAGTCGCCTTTATTAACCTACACACTATTTATTTGATATACATTGAATCTAGGGACTATATTTTGTCCTTCACTATTTTATTATAAGTATGTATATAAGTACATAAATAATACATTGCAGAAACAAATCATGGTATCTAATGAGGATTTTTTCAGAAAAATGTCAATAATTCTGCTGCGAGCTGATCAAAATGAGCCCCAACACCACCAATCTACTGTTCCACTGAGGAGTTCCATAGTCTACCTTCCGTCTCCATCATCAGACCAGCTCGCTGTCACCACAATATTGTTTAGTCATCAGATATTTAACTTACACAGTTTAAAGTATACTTCATTACAGTAAAGTTAAGAAAAATCCTCATTTAATTATTATACCTAATCAAAAATAATATTATTATGCATTAAGTGCATAAATAATACGTTTTAATTATTATATGGAATTATTATTATTATTATATGGAATACACGGCGTATAATCACATGCTATTAAAACATGACACCAACAAAACGCGCTGTCTTTTAAGTTGAACAAATTTTGTTCAACTTAAAATTTGAAAGTTTTGTTCAACTCAATAAGCGAACTTGTTCAACTCGACAGTTGACCGACTCCCCCCTAATCTAACCATAACACTGTAATCTCATTAACAAAATAAATAAAAACATAAATTAACAGAAAAACAAAATAATGAGCAACTGATGTTTTCCTTAAATGCGTTGATTCTTCAATCTATGACAGAGAAAAGAAACTCCGTCGACTCTACCAGTGCCATAGAATATCTATTTATACCATAGAAAAGGGGGACACTCTTTATTTTAAAATTAAAGCGAGATGGCTGATCGGGAATTTGTATGACACTTTAAAACATGTCGGGTGACCTTTTCAGTCAGACGACGGTATCGCTTCGCATAGTTTCGCTTGTCTTTGGTCCGATTCAGCCGTTTGTATGAAGTGTCCACCCTGTGTCAGTGCTTCGGAATACGCCCGTTATAGAAGACACCGAGATACTCTACGGGGATGTCATCTTTCATCCAGTCTGCTGCGTGGTCGGTGACGTCTGAGCGTCACGCTGGTGTGTCTCGTGGTCGTCACTGTCCTCTTGGCCACCACTCATAAAATAAAACAAAATAAAATAAACGACAAAATTTAAAACAAAAATTTTTGAACAAAAGTCAGAACTTATATTATAGCTATTTACTGCCACCAAAGTAACTAGAAAGCATCTAATGCTCGCTACAAATGTTTTTTTGTATTTTTTGGTAAACTTGACTAGATAACATAAGATAAAAGAGAAATATAAATATAATTACCCTAAATAGAGTAGGTACTTATAAAAACTTGACAAGCTGGGCCGACAGACGTTGTCCGCCGTATCATACAAAATGTATCATAAATAAATCATAATGTATCATGTATCATCATGTATCATCGTAAAAGTATCATAGAAACTAAATGTTTTTTTTTTGTTTTTCGTGAATTCTCCTCCTTCATATTTTAATTGTTATTCTGCTATCGAAGCGAAAACAGACCAACAAAGAAGATCTCATGAAAATCGGTCCAGCCGTTTTCGAGTTATAAATGGTGTAACTAACACGACTTTGTTTCAGCGCAAGCCAAATTGTACCCTAGGTGGATCGGAGAACGGCGAGATTTCACTGAACTGCTCAGCTCGACCGATTTTGAATTAATACATATATTTTGGAAAATCGACTCCAAAAGTTATTTTAGGCCTATCGGAAGAACATTCTCGGGTCGACGCCGAGCATGGCGAGTAATTCTCGATTTATTCCGAAATTATATCTTCTTGAATATCTGGCGTACCTCCATGCGTTCCTCGTGACGAATTTGCTGAAAAAGAGAAAAAAAGCCGTCACATTTTTGATAAATCCTACTTTTTTACACAGAGTAAGGGCACAGTAAAAAGTGAGAACCGCGTTATAGGATTTTGGTGCAAGTATAGTCCTAAATCTAATTTTGTTGATTAAAATTTCAGCGCCAAATTCAACTCAAACTCAGCGTACCCCTTTTGATTCCATTCATTTCATTCATTCATTTCGTTAATTCATGTTTTCATTCGTTCATTTCACTCATTCATTTCGTTCATACATTCATTTCACTCATTCATTTCATTCGATCATTTGATATCTTCGTTAGTTTTATTTAACCCGTCCAGTGTATTGGGTTTTGGCAGCCCCACACTAGGTATTATTCTCCTGTGTCATTCATTATACATTAATTTCTTTCGTTCATTCATTTCATTCGTTCATTGACAATCGTCCACCACATAGCTAGACAGGACAGTGCCTCACCCGACAACCTCAGGCAGCTCCCTCGCCCTGCATATGTACTTGTGCCCCAGGCTCTCCCGCCGCTCGAAGGCGTGCAGCGTGCAGGCCGCGCCCGCCGCCAGCCGGGACTCCGCCACCGCGCGGTACAGCTGTAACGTGGACACTGTTGTATGTTTGTCATCATTTTTTTAAGTTTTTTATTTAGGTGGCGCTGGTGTTAGGTTTTCCAAAGTTTTGGCTTTGTGGTGTGTAGCTTCATTTCGCGCGTGCAGTATGAGCGGCGACGCGTGTGTACCTTCAGCTCGCGAGTGCAGTATGAGCGGCGGCGGGTGTGTACCTTCAGTCCGACGTGGAACGGCACCACGGCGTCGTCCCGCGCGTGCAGTATGAGCGGCGGCGGGTGTGTACCTTCAGTCCGACGTGGAACGGCACCACGGCGTCGTCCCGCGCGTGCAGTATGAGCGGCGGCGGGTGTGTACCTTCAGTCCGACGTGGAACGGCACCACGGCGTCGTCCCGCGCGTGCAGTATGAGCGGCGGCGGGTGTGTACCTTCAGTCCGACGTGGAACGGCACCACGGCGTCGTCCCGCGCGTGCAGTATGAGCGGCGGCGGGTGTGTACCTTCAGTCCGACGTGGAACGGCACCACGGCGTCGTCCCGCGCGTGCAGTATGAGCGGCGGCGGGTGTGTACCTTCAGTCCGACGTGGAACGGCACCACGGCGTCGTCCCGCGCGTGCAGTATGAGCGGCGGCGGGTGTGTACCTTCAGTCCGACGTGGAACGGCACCACGGCGTCGTCCCGCGCGTGCAGTATGAGCGGCGGCGGGTGTGTACCTTCAGTCCGACGTGGAACGGCACCACGGCGTCGTCCCGCGCGTGCAGTATGAGCGGCGGCGGGTGTGTACCTTCAGTCCGACGTGGAACGGCACCACGGCGTCGTCCCGCGCGTGCAGTATGAGCGGCGGCGGGTGTGTACCTTCAGTCCGACGTGGAACGGCACCACGGCGTCGTCCCGCGCGTGCAGTATGAGCGGCGGCGGGTGTGTACCTTCAGTCCGACGTGGAACGGCACCACGGCGTCGTCCCGCGCGTGCAGTATGAGCGGCGGCGGGTGTGTACCTTCAGTCCGACGTGGAACGGCACCACGGCGTCGTCCCGCGCGTGCAGTATGAGCGGCGGCGGGTGTGTACCTTCAGTCCGACGTGGAACGGCACCACGGCGTCGTCCCGCGCGTGCAGTATGAGCGGCGGCGGGTGTGTACCTTCAGTCCGACGTGGAACGGCACCACGGCGTCGTCCCGCGCGTGCAGTATGAGCGGCGGCGGGTGTGTACCTTCAGTCCGACGTGGAACGGCACCACGGCGTCGTCCCGCGCGTGCAGTATGAGCGGCGGCGGGTGTGTACCTTCAGTCCGACGTGGAACGGCACCACGGCGTCGTCCCGCGCGTGCAGTATGAGCGGCGGCGGGTGTGTACCTTCAGTCCGACGTGGAACGGCACCACGGCGTCGTCCCGCGCGTGCAGTATGAGCGGCGGCGGGTGTGTACCTTCAGTCCGACGTGGAACGGCACCACGGCGTCGTCCCGCGCGTGCAGTATGAGCGGCGGCGGGTGTGTACCTTCAGTCCGACGTGGAACGGCACCACGGCGTCGTCCCGCGCGTGCAGTATGAGCGGCGGCGGGTGTGTACCTTCAGTCCGACGTGGAACGGCACCACGGCGTCGTCCCGCGCGTGCAGTATGAGCGGCGGCGGGTGTGTACCTTCAGTCCGACGTGGAACGGCACCACGGCGTCGTCCCGCGCGTGCAGTATGAGCGGCGGCGGGTGTGTACCTTCAGTCCGACGTGGAACGGCACCACGGCGTCGTCCCGCGCGTGCAGTATGAGCGGCGGCGGGTGTGTACCTTCAGTCCGACGTGGAACGGCACCACGGCGTCGTCCCGCGCGTGCAGTATGAGCAGCGGCAGGTGGCGGACGCCGCTGAGGTGCCAGTCGGAGCGGAAGCGCTGCTCGGGGTGGGAGCGGAACGGAGCCAGGAACATCGCGTCGTGGTACGGGAGCCACGTCACCAGCTGGGGGCGGGAGTGCGTTTCATTTATATGCGTTCATAATGACAAATTGCGAGAAAAACAGAGATTATTGTATTTTACAAAAGTTTGAGAATGATGGTAGAGAAGGGAAGGAAGAGAATGTAAGTTAGTAGAGAAGATATTTAATTTTGTTTGAAAGTAGAGAAGGAAAAAGTATGTTTTAAAGTGGAGAAGAGAAGGTAGTTTATAAGGTATTGAAAGGAAGTTTGAAAAGAGAAGGTACAAAAGCGAAGTTAGTTTGAAGGTTTATTAATTTGTTTATTAGATTGAAGTGTTTGATTTGTAAAAGTGCGATTTTATTGCCTATTTACAATAAATGATTTGACTTTGACTTTGACTTTGACGTTTCAACCGAGTTACATCGGCCGTGGTCACTAGAAGACTGGAGAATGCGGGTGTCACCGTCCGGAGCGGCGGGTGTTGTTTCCAACTACCCGCGTTTGGTCTTGCAAAATATAACCGTCACTACATACAACACTAACAGTAACTCGGTCGAAACGTCGAGGTATGTCAAAATTATATATTTTGATATTAGTTTGTGCGCGAATTAGACCCGTTTAAATACCAATTAACATGTATTCAGTTCGCGAAAGTTTAAGAACTTCTATTGTAAAAGTGCGATTTTATTATCCGCTTACAATAAATGCTTTGAATATAACTGAAGAGAAAGTAGTTTGAAAATAGGCCAAGGTATATTTTTCGGTAACTAACGAATCTATACCTTAGCTAGCGGATGGCTTGCCACTTCGTCAGCCAGATTGCTAAACGGCGCTTCCAGTATCAGTCCGTTAGGTAGCGGCAGAGCCGGTACACGTTCCAGTATCGTCCTGCACAACTTCCGCAGGTTGCCTAGTAGAGATGCCGATACCCCCGTGCCTACAAACAGTAGAAATATGCAGGGTTCCGTAGTGGAGTCCCATTATGAAGTTAAATGATGCTTGGTTGCTTGCACCTATGAATTTTCGTAAGTAATGTGCGGATCTCAATAGCGCCGTGCTTCAGAGGGCGCGTTAAGCCGTCGACCCGGTTGTTATCGATCGTCGGCAGTCGTTAAGCCACGTCAGAAGCGCTCCGGCGCCTGATAAACTCTGACACTAGAGGCTAGATCAACCTCATACGACAAAGAAAAAACAAACAACCCGCGGCGTGTCCCCCCATACCCAACTCGTGTCCCCACTTTCCCAACTCGAGTTCCCATTATCAGAAAAATGTTGTAACCTCTTACCCAACTCATGCCCTCACATTCCCAACTAGTGCCTCCACTTTTACAACTCATGTCCCCATTTTCCTAACTCGTGTCCCCACTTTCCCAACTCATGTCCCCACTTTCCCAACGAGTGTCCCCTCTTACCCAACTAGCGTCCCCACTTACCCAACTCATACCCCACTTTCCCAACTCATGTCCCCACTCACCCAGCGAGTGTCCCCACACGAAGATGGGCTTGTGTCCGGGGATGCGGTCGTCGTTCTGCGCCGCGGCGTGCAGCCAGGCGTACACGCGCAGCGCGTCCTCCACCACGCCCGCCTCCGACGGGGACACGTTGCTGGAGTCGCCGAACCCTAAGGTGGACACATACCTTTATTTTTATTTTATTTTTATAAAAACGTAGCCGCACACTAGGATTGCTTCTGTATCGTGGGTACCGCTTACAGACATATAATTTCACATGCACATCACACCCAGACCAGAAACGAATATTTGTGGATCGCACAAATATTTGTTCCAGGCGGGAATCGAACCCGCGACCCCTAGCGCAGCAGTCCGTTAGCTCAGCCACTACGCCAAACGAGCCGTCAAATTTTTCATTCTATTACAATCGTCAATTTTTGATTTTATTATTTAAAAGTAAAATCCAATCTACCTCTATGCCAAATTTCATCGAGATTTGTTCAGGGGGGGTTAAAAGCCCTCAGAGTGACAACAAATTCCCAAAACGACAATTTCCGTAAACGACAATTTGTGTTTGTAGACATTTTTGTCATTTTAGGTGCCTATTTGTGATTTTAGGAATTTGTAATTTTCGGCATCTTTCATTTTAGGAATTTGTCATCTCAAAATTGACGAAGTGTAATTTGTCGTTTTCGGAAGTTGTCGTTGTCACCCCGAGGAGTTAAAAGTTGTAGTACGGGTATGTCCCCTAATATGTTTCTCACCTCTATAATCGAAGGCGATGGTATGAAAATCCATTCTTTGGAAAAACTTGTACATCATTACTCTGTGATAGGTGGCGCGGCAGTTGGAGTTGCCTGGAAACCAAATGAATAATAATTCAGCCTGTAACTGTCCCACTGCTGGGCAAAGGCCTCCCCTCACTTTCGTAGGAGGGTTAGGGGATCCATCCGTGTTGGTGGATTACATGCCTTCGAATTAATGCTCGGGCATGTTGGTTTCCTCACGATGTTTTCCTTCACCGAAAAGCGAGCGACAATTACGTACATATTGTAGCGACACATTATTGCGTTTGCATTGCATTCTGCTGACGCGAGTTAATGCAATGCAAGATGCAGATGGGGCGCATCAGTCGTCACCCCCCGGGCACGATAGGTAGACGTAGTTTCTCTGTAATTGATTTATAATATAGGTACCGCTTGACCTACTTAAATAGTATTTTCTTTTCTAAACGCCATGTTAGGAAAGAACGGACGGGAGATAACTTTACACCGAATCTCTCTATTTAGGTAGATACACGCACACACTTATAAAGCGGTAAACTGGTGACCCCGCGAACTTTGCAAGATTTTACGGTGACGACTCACTTTATACGTATTATCTATCGTGCCCCGGAACCTCGCCGAACACAATGTTATTCAGTGTTCGGTGGACATTTCTAAATTTTTGTGCTATTGATTGTGATGGACTAGTGGATTGTTGCTGTGATTGTGGGCATGGTGTTTAATTATGTTTCCTGCAACGCTACCTGGATAGGGCCCCGCGCCCGGGCGGACATCGAGCCCGGCGCCCGCCCCCGCTGCCCAGGCGAAAGAAGAGATATATGCAGAGATGGCCGCCATAGCAGTCACATCTTGAGTTCCAGAGTTTTGGACTGATCACCCGAGGCTCTGGTTTCTACAGACAGAGGCTGTCCTGGCGCCGCAATACTATCCGATGATGCCAACATTTTACCTCATCATCACCAACACATAATGTCCGATGCCAGCATGAGACATGTCGACGGTGCGAAGCAGAACGATAAAACGATGATACGGCCAATGAAGCGTACTTGAAATGTAAGCTGAGTCTTCAGAATGCCGCGAGTTCAACGTATCCCGTGCCAGACATACCTATTACCCTAGCTCTTATACAGTCAATCGCGAACTGTTAGCCATTTTGTTAGTAAACATGGATTTTTTATTTTAGAAGTTAAGAATTGCAACCATCCAGTGTGCCGATTTTTACGTGCCAATCTGGTGATGCGACCCAAGTAGTTACGTTAACATTGTAAGGTATCTGCACTAGTATTATGCGACACATATTTTGAGAAGTGTCGACTGACAAATACTAGACCTTATTTACCTTTTGCTTTTCGCAATTAGCTCTCAAGGCGATTTGGATACTACGTCATGGGTGGATAAGTTACCAACTGTATTATTGGAACTCGGAACCACGTTACGTAGTGAACCAATCTTAGCGCCGCTGAATTAACGTACGGATGCACCTTGAGATTGCCGGGCGAATTACAGTTAGCGTACCTACTGATCGACTGGAATTGGCATACCAGCTTAATAATGAGCATACGGATTCTTCCGCGGACGCTCATCGTAAGCAGGATTTTGCAACGTCCATGTACGCTCCGGTCGCATCTAGCGTTTCTAACTCTACGGGTATGGTGTGTATAAACAAGCCCGGTATTCTTGTCTAGATACGTAAAATACACTTACCTACTGTTTATATTATGTATAACATTTTTATTCTTTTACAAGTATTTTTGTACAAAACTGTTGTTATTTTATTTTGTTACGAAATAATATGTGTTAAGTATAAAATGTATGAGGCATAAGTATTAGTAGGCAGATAGTGATTTTGTTTTTATTTCGCAAGTATTTGTCACACTGTATTGACAGAAATCAATAATATGCTGAATATGCTTTGCATAGTGTGTTGTAATTTCTTTTCTGTTCAATGTTGAATGTGTTAGTTTGTATTTTGTTATGCTTGCGAAACTGTATCTAGGCTAAGACAGTTTCGCACCTGAAGGCATAGGGATTTCTATTGTGCTTCGATGTAAACGAGTATATACCTACCAATTTTGTTTTAAACCTACTTTGTAATTAAACCATGTATATGTATATTTTTTATTTGGCTTCGATGTAATTCTGTATATTTTTATAGGTGGTATTTTAATCAGAAACGTGCCCTAGTTGTTATTTAATTTAAAATCAATTTTATTATAGGTATTAATAATTATTGTGACACCTGTAGTGCATATGCCTAGGTAGTAGAGCGCACCTGACAACACGGCTGACAATCGTATCGAATTACTTCGGCATCAGCTATTTAGCCGTCGCGCGATGACGATAGCGCCCTGTGCAGAGCGATACGATTTTTACCTAGGCATAGCGAATGTTTGTGATGTCGTTTTGTTTTTTGTTTTTATATTGTAGGTATACCTTTTTTTTTCAAAAAGGGGGTGGTTGATGTAGCGACACATTATTGCGTTTGCATTGCATTCTGCTGACGCAAGTTAATGCAATGCAAGATGCAGGTGGGGCGCATCAGTCGTCACCCCCCGGGCACGATAGGTAGACGTAGTTTCTCTGTAATTGATTTATAATATAGGTACCGCTTGACCTACTTAAATAGTATTTTCTTTTCTAAACGCCATGTTAGGAAAGAACGGACGGGAGATAACTTTACACCGAATCTCTCTATTTAGGTAGATACACGCACACACTTATAAAGCGGTAAAATATCTTATATCTTTAAATGAGCAATTCTTGTATATATATATATAATAAGAATCTCGGAATCGGCTCCAACGATTTTCATGAAATTCAGTATATAGGGGGTTTCGGGGGCGATACATCGATCTAGCTAGGAATCATTTTTAGGTAATGTCATTTTATTCGTGTTTTTTTATGATTTTTATCTTTAAATAACCAGTTCATATTTTTTTATTATTCTATCGGTAAGATCGAAAAATATTATTCATATTTCATCATTTTATTAGTAATTCGTACATATAATATCCAAAAAAGACAATTTATAAAAAAAAAAAAATACCGAGCAAAGCTCGGTCATCCAGATATTTATGTTTAACAAGAAACACATTGGTACGTGCCCGCACTGAGATTTTAACTCTAAATTAAAAAACAATAAAAAAAAAATAGACAAAAAAATGAACTATTATTCCTTTTAAATACACTAACTAGCTCGACCGACTGGACACACAGTGTTCTTTATAGATAGCACTTGAATACCACTGTTTGTCTGAATGAAACAGTATGATATAGTTACCATGGCAGTAGAAAATGATGGGTGTCTTCGCGTTGGACAACTCTTCCTCCATCAGTAGGTTCAGCTCTCTCCTGCTGGTGTCACCTTCGAAGTCGCCTTTCAGCTTCTCGTACGAGGACTTGGGAAGAATGTGCCATACTCCTGCAAAAACAAATTCTTTGTACCATGGCTTTTCGTCACTTGCGGTTTTCCATCGCTCCTTGCTTCGGAGGGAGCGTTAAGTCGTCGGTCGCGGTTGTTGTCGTTTGGTGGCGGTCGTTAAGTCACGTCAGAGATTAAATTCGAGATTCAATCTTGGATCAGCGCTTGAAAGGGAAACATCCTTTTTCAAACTCAAACCATAATACATTATTTTAGATCATAAACATCGCGGATTAACGTTTATTTTCGGTTAAATAAGAATAACAGATTGGATATTAAATAGGTAGGTACCTACCTAATAATTTGTTGGTTTAGGCCTATGCATTAGGCAGCCCCAACACAGCTATTTATTTGACCTTTGACTTTGAACTCTAGAGTACCAAACGGACCGTATCATAAACTTATATTGGTCAGATAGGACAGGAATAGGATGTGCGTTTGCATTGTAAACAAACCACAAAAGATAGTAGAATACATTTTACTGTTAGATGACACCGGGATCGAAACCTCGCCCCAGTGACAATTAACAACAGCAATTTAATTAGGTTTTTATGGCAAGTAAAATTTATAACTTCGAAATAAATGTGGAAGTTATGTCTAAGGATTTATGAATGAACTCAAGACTACAACATGATTTTAATGATGAATAATTATTATGCGTAATTCTGGTAATCTATACCATACATAGGTACTAATAAAATTAATGCGAAAGGGCTGGTAGAAGAAGAACCAAAAAAGAAGAAGAAAAACAAGAGGAAAAAGAATAACAACTCACCTAATTTGATGTGACATTTGTCGACTTTAGAATGGAACTCGACGTTCAAGTTGCGAGCACCATCTATGCCGCTTTTAGCAGGGTTCTCGAAGTCTATGTTCGGCGGCCATTGTACTAGAAAAAACACATATTTAGGCCACTACATCCACACACACAGGCGACAGGCCACATAGCGATATCGAACTAATTAACTATCAAATAATGTTACATTACACAATACTAAATTCTTATATGTAGAATAACAACACAAGTAAATATGTACACAGATGTATTTTAAGTAGGTACAAGAATGGGGTACAATTAAAAATGTAATTTAAATAAATCTAGGAAAGTATGTACTATACATTATATTATTATTAAGTGTCGAGCGATTTTTTAATGTAATAATTAAAGATAAATGAGAAATAAACAGACCTACTTATTAATTTTCATAGAGCAACCAAACTGTTTATCTGATAATTATTTATCTCATTTATCTGTATATTATCCTTCAACTTGCATTAACTTTTTAATTTATAGTTAATATTGACTATTTAATCTTGCACTTTGATACGGCTAGGTATGCCCCAATTAAAGTCCAATAACTTTACTTTTTTTTCTAATCATGTGTATAGACATTGGATGGAAATTAATTAGATGTATCGAGTGGAATTTAATTTGGTTCAGTGTTTACCTAAATTCTATAATAGGTAGGTGAACTGTTGCATGTTTTTGGAGTAGAACAGGACCCTATTACTTAGACTCCGCTATCCGTCTGTCTGTCTGTCCGTCTGTCACCAGGCTGTATCTCATAAACCGTGATAGTTAGACAGTTGAAATTTTCACAGATGATGTATTTCTGTTGGCGCTATAACAACGAATACTAAAAAAACAAAATAAAATACTTATTTAAGGGGCTCCCATACAGCAAATGTGATTTTTGCCGTTTTTATAGATGACTAGAAGCGCCTCGCGGTTTCACCCGCGTTAACTACTATCCCGCGGGAACCGTTAATTTTCACGGGATAAAACTTAGCTTATGTCACCCGGGGATAGTGTAGCTTCCTAACAGCGAAAGAATTTTTCAATTCGGTTTAGTAGTTTCCGAGCCTATTCAATGCAAACAAACAAACCATAAAATCTCTCGTCTTTATAATATTAGTATATAGATTTAACAGAAACCTATGTGGGCGAGTCAGACTCACACTTGCCCAGTTTTATTTATACTAAACAGACTGGCATTTCACCACTATCTTGTCTAGTCAAAGGTAGCAGACATGCTCAGTCTAGAATCAGCTCTCAAAGGCTTCTGTCTGAGTATTCTGGTAGGGGTTTGGCGACAGATTTTCTATTAAGAACCAAGGACTAGTAAAATAAGCATAATTACCAAAGTTAGCAAAGGTGATAGTCCGTCGCAATGTTTTGGAGTATTTGAAGACTAGAGGCACCACAGCCACGTGGAAGAGAAGGATGCCAACCGTGATCTCAACACCGAGAAGCAGAGTCCTGGATCAAACACCTCAGATTATTTATTTAATAATAATATAAAAATTCTGCCTATAACTATAACTATCCCTCTGCTGGGCAAAGGCCTCCCCTCACTATCGCGAGGAGGGTTAAGCCATAACCACCACGGGGGCCTAGTCCGGGTTGGTGGGTAACACGCCTCGGAAATAATTCTCGGGCATGTTGGTTTCCTCACGATGTTTTCCTTCACTGAAAAGCAAGTGATCATTACGTACATATGTTTAACAAGAAACACATTGGTCCGCACTGAGATTAGAACTAGCCACCTCCATTTTCGAAGATTATTTATTTATTTGTTTAAAAACGAGCAGGATATGTGCTGATAATATGTCTACATCACACAGTGTATAAAGTCACTTCACGTAGTTCACTTCTGTAACAATGTATTATTTAGATGTGGGGGTATCCCAAACCATACTTAGTGAGCCAATGTCGACTGTAGCAAAAACAATGTACATTCTAAGTTTAGGGGCTATATGCCCACAACCTTAAGACCGTATTAAAAGAAGAGATCCTATGGGGCTGGCATGGCCACAACTAAGTGGCTAAAAGTCCCAAAAAAAAAGATTAAAAAAAAGTTAGAATTTATTAGTTTGTAGCCAGTTGCCGAGTTTGTTTTTAAAAGAGTTGACTGAGGTGGCAGATGTCACAACATCTGGGAGCATATTAAATGTGGGCCACTCGGGTGCTGAGGAAGTGGTCTTATGTTAATAAAGACCACAAGAATAATCCTACTTAAATACCTGATAAATGAAAAAAGTCTTTTGCTTTTTATAATGGGTTCAGTAACAGACTCAATATCTGCCTTTAGCATTTAATTACCAATGATGGAATATTGGCAGTTTGTTTATTTGGTTAGTTTTATTTTTTTAATGTAGGTAAATATTATAACAACAAATTTATACTAAAAACAGATTAAAATAAATATTATAGAGGGCTCCCATACAATTGTTGATTTTTATGCTATTTTTATACATAATGGTATGGAACCCTTCATGTGCAACTCTGACTCACACTTGGCAGCTTTTTTAAGTATATGTAAACAACTGGGTCATAGACAAAAAGAGTGAAAAGTTAATTTGGTGAAAGTAGGTGCCACAGATAAGTTTATTATTCATTTAAAACCTGTTCAACACAAACTTATTAGATATTTGCACAAAGTAAAAATGACCCAAAGGCATAAGTGATAGGTACTTTTCTAAGCTATAAGGCACCTACCCTACCATTTTTTATTTGATAGTAAGTATTTCAACAGACAAATTACAGTTACGCGGCATCGCAATGAAGACGTCGTTTTACATAAAAAAAAATAAGAAGTCCATCTTGAAAGTCGGGTTAGACTCTATTACAAGCCCGAGCAATCCCAAGAGACTATTAAAAATTAAACAAATATTTTTAACTTACCCAATTATGTACAACGGCACTGATATAACAAGTCCAATAATCTGGAACATTTTGATTCCTAGCCTCTAGCCGTTCAAACACAAGTCACAAACAGTAAAAAGCAACAAAAACAGTTACTTAATTAAAATATACAAGCTAGGTACCGGTGCAACTAAAATAGGTAATTCTAATGAGAAATTAAAATACGTGCACTGGCAGGACAATGGGGATGAAACTCAATTATTATTTTTGTTAGTCTAAATGAGTGATTAGTTATTAGTAAAGGTCTAAATAAACTAACATGCTGATTTATCGTTTATCTATATCTTTGGAATACGGGATTTAAATAATTTAATTTATAAAAATTACGATTTACGCGAGATATTGACCGGACCTTCGCGCTTTTGATTTCACGAAATTACACACAAAACTTGATTTCTTTTTTTTCTGAGTGGTGTCTTTGACGTTCATTTGACGCTTGACATCTTGCTGGCGTTGACATTGCTTGACGTTTGATAGTTCGTTCAAAATATTAAGTTAAGAACTTTTTTGTTTTTGCTTCGTAAGGTTTATTCATTTAGTCAGCGCGCAGCGTCAAGATTTTTACTAGATTATTTACATTTTGTATAATTACAGTACATAGGTACACAACACCAAAGAGACTACAAACGATACGCTAGACACAACACAACACACAAGTATAAAAAATACCTACACGACTATTGTCAGATTGCCACTGATCTGGATAAAATTAAACTAAATAAAAAGGTAGGCATTGAAAGTACAACAAACTAGTAATACAACAATAATAGTTTTAATTAGCGAAGAATAATAAATATTATCATTATCTTAAAACTTAACCTACCTACTTACCTAATTTACTCAGTACCTAACATAAATATCACACAAATCTCACAATATAGTTTTCCAGGTTACCTATATCAATAGATAACTAGTAGGTTCCTAGTGAAGTATACCTACCTACCTACCCAATAGTTATTCATGTTTTCGTTTTCTTGCAATCCGTTTCTTCTTAACTATTATTTCTTTACCAGTATTTTTATCCACCATAAGTAATCTTCCATTTGAGAAATATCTAATTTCCAGGAGCAATTTAGTTGTAATTTCATTCTTTAGGGCACCAGCTCTCATAATATTCCCAATGGTGGGTGCCCATAAATGGTATTTACCATATGTATGTGCGTAATTAGCTACAATATTGCCAATTAAATGCGCATCCATTTCGACTTCCACAAGCAAAATGATTTTCTCTGCCAACAACTCCGTCACTATGCTTTGTCCAGATAATATTCCTATGACTTCTTTCGGGTTTGTAATGTGCAAATCAAACGTAGAGGTATTAGGGTTCCTCCAAGTAGCTTTCTGTAGTATCTTTCCGTAGCCAAAATCGAGAGAGAGGTTATAATTGATGGCGTCGTCTGGTAATCCTCCTTCATTCCAAATTGCTGTTGCAGTATTGGTCACAGGCACAGCTATACTCTCTGTCTCGGTCTGAATAGTTACTGTAGTATTATTAATGTATTCATTCCTCTTCAAAACAACGTCAGCTTTGATGAAATCAATTATTTTAACTTGCCTCACACTCAATTTTCTTCTTACGTCTGGCCAGTTATACTTTTCGAATACGTTGCCGTAAACAGTGGGATCTTTTAGGAATAATTCGTCTGGAACCTTACCCATCTCTACCCTGACGCCTCTGTTGAGATTTTCATTCGTTATGTCAAACAGTTGAATTTCTTTGTCGGTCACTTGTTTTATATCACTGCCTTTGTTTTTGATAACTATTTTGTTCAAATGTTGAGACGTTGTGATGTTTATTTGGATTTGGCCATCACAAGCTGTTATAAAAAGGATGAAAATAATATATTTATCCATAGTTACGTTGATCTTATTAACGTCTGCGTTGATTAATTTATTTTTGCTTATTAGTTGAATTAACTGTGCATTATCGTTGTACTTATGTAGTAATCTTGAACTCTTTATCGGAACAAGGTCGAGATCAGTGGTGCTGAAACTGTAATCGGACCTTTAATACACCACTAGCTGCACCTTTGGTTTCATCTGCGGAAATTATATTTTCCTAAAATACCTCTGCATTTATTCTGAACCAAACTTAGGCTATAGCACTCAGAGATCATGTACCTAGCTCCCTATTAGTGAAAGAATTTTCAGAATCAGTTCAGTAGTTCTAGAGATATGGAGACATTTAAACATCAACGCACGTAGTCAGAGTAGATAGTAATAGGTAGGTATTACTTAGTACCTGCACTACTATGCACCGAGGTCTACTTAATCCAGGTGCTGTCGGATTGCAAAGCGCACTAGCCTTGCTAAACTTAACGTCGATGCGACAGTTTCGCCACAGATACTTTATCTCAATTTGTATCGTTCCAATCACTGTCAAATGGAAATAAATGTGCGCCATTACAAGATTTACAAGTGTGTCGTTGAGTTGAGAATGGGTGACCTTTAGAGCGTGTGGGATGTGTTGTATAAACTATCTGTCTATAATACCTACTCTGATCCCAAGATATTGTAAGCGAACATCTAACACGTACTTAATTATAATAGGTGTGACCAAAATGCACTGAAGAGTTGAAAACTAATTGACGTGTGACCAAATTGCACTCAATTATTATCCATCTAAATAAAAAACAAAACACAGAAGTGACCGATTTACACGGGGTTTTTGCGTGTGATCAAATTACACTAACACTTAATATAAGTAAGAAATATTGTTCAGCTTTTGAAGATTATTGTGTCGGGAATTTGTTGGAAATGTGTGATTGTAGTGTGATTTTTTTTTCTTCCCTTTCTCTCTTCCAGCAATATTTTGTGTCACGAAATGAGATCATATTAAGTAAGTACCTATTATTAATCATTCAGTTAAACCATGATTAACACGACGGTGCCGTCGGCCTGTCAACTGTATCTTATCTTTTGACCTACCTATCTTAAATTTTAAATGTTGAGTATTTGTAATAAAAAAACACAATTATAATTTGTTGTTGCCTTTTAATTGCTACATCATTATTATCACAATTCACTTAAGTTATGAACACATTTTTTGTACATTTTCATTTGCTACATTACAATCTACTTACATAAATACTAATTGAGTATTTTTACATTATTCGAAGTCCATGTGAAGAGCCAGTTTCGTTAAAAACAATCAATCCTCTAATTCTAATTTTTCTGCTTTTCCACCATATTCTAAATTTTTTTACTAGCAAAGGCTGAAGAAGTCGATCTCTACGCCTATTACAGCTTTCTTATAAATAAGTACATCGCTATCGTTTTGTCCGTTATACAAAGTCCAAGTCAATTAATTCGAGACACTTCCAATATTTTCCGATCAGTTCCAATTCCATATGAAATCGATTTCATTACTTTTCTATTTGAGTGGTTCCATTTAAATTTTAACCGAACTACCTACCATAATTTTATCAATAATTTCACTCGGAATTATTTCAAAATCGGTGGTTACGTTTCAATTACCAGTTGTCCCATTTCGTTTTTTAGTAGTAATTCGATTTTAACAGTTCAGAACTAGTAAGGTCCATCAGCAGACCTGGCGACGGCGATGTCTGATGCGTTCTCGTCATACCCCCCGGAGCGTGCGGAGGCATCAGCTGGCTCCACGGAGATCCTGGGCTTGAAGCCACCTTCATCAGCCTCGTACTCCACCGTCTGGAATCAAATGTATTATTTTAGTTGTATTTTATGATTTAGGTGGGCTTACAGCTAACGAGGTAAAGTGTTAGGAGTCGAAAAGCCAATATGTTAGACACCCTCAGTGACATAGTGATGGCGGCTGAACGTGTGATGATGCCATGACTAAATATGATTGGTAGCAGTCGTTAAGCCTCGTAAGAGGCCGATAGACGACCTGACAAACTTTGGCTCAAGAGTCAGCACTAGGGACTAAGTTCGACGCATACGATAAACAACAATATCGACACATCACGCTTTGCACTGAAACGGCCCAAAACTTATTAGCAAGATAACAATTACCAATAATAGCACACCTATGAAGTTACTCTACCGTCCTATGAAGTTATTTTATAATTATTTTCAAAGTCAACTTAAAAATGTATGGTTGCACCTAAAACCTACATAGAACAACATTGCATTGTATAGTATCACTAACCACAGTCAACAATTATTAAGCAACCTTCTAACAATCATTGCTACAAGTTTTGTAAAAGCGCCTCAGCTTAAAAACATGCATAATCATTATAGTATTCTTTTGTCAATTCTAGGCTACATACACTAGAACTGTACAATGTACAGTTCTAGTGTATATTAAAATATATAGTATAATAAATTAAATATATAGTAAAATACATTAATAATTATGTCATAATTATTAATGTATTTTAATAAAGATATTTTGAAATTGAACAATCACCTGCTTGGTTCCATCAGGCAGCACGACGAAGTATGCTCCTTCGGCGCGGTCGGCTTGCCTGGTCTCCGCGTGGCCGAAGTCGCTTCCTGACTCGTAGTCTTCTATCTGATAGGCGAAGTCGTAGTTGGCTGGTTCCTGTGTAGTTGTCTTGCGGTTAGTGGAGAGGAAGGGAGGAAGACTATGCTTGCCAAGATGCTACCAGTTTTAATTAGTACTATTTAAACGGGTCTAATTCGCGCACAAACTAATATCCCCGAATGAGACCCTTTTAAATACTAATTAACATGTATTCAGTTCGCGAAAGTTTAAGAACTTCTACTACCAGTGTGTACCGAATATGTCAGCAGTAGCAGGTATATCCGAGCGTGCTACGCAAGGCAGCTGTGGGAGTTATAAGGATCTGCAGTTGCATCGAGTTTCTTTATGTAATATATCTTCGCCTGAACCTTTTCCATTAACAGTTTTCCATGCGAGAAGACTAAAGGAATTGATCTCTTTGATTCCAACCACGTCCTAGTCCTGCTTGTTAACGTTATCACTATCTCAGGCCACAAAGATGGTGCCCGGAGTTATGGTCTTTGTGATACTCAACGTCTCACTGTGCCACAATGAGATATTAGATGCTTCAATGTTAGTTTTGTTTAACTTTAATTTGTCAAATGGTTTCCCGCGTTTCAATTGATTAGTAGGGCGTGTACGAATCTCTATCGAGAATATATTCGTATCGGTACGTGCAAAACTACGGAACCTTAAAATTGAATGAGATTTGATCAGCACCCTTGCTCTCGTCAAGATGCGTATAGGAACGGTTACCTTGATCGAAACGTTAACGATAAAATCATGCTTGATCAGCGCTTGCTGATCGAATATAAAATATTTTTGTACGTAATTAACATAACGAATGCTTCTCTCTCTCTCTCTCTCTTTCTCTGAGCTGAGTGATATCAATGCTTATCTATTTACCTGGCTGAGAAGTTCATCCAAAGCTCTAGCCCTGGCGTAGTCGTAACCCTGGCTGGCTCCATCACGCTGTTCTGGCACTCCGTACTGCTCTGAAGGTGGAGCGCTTCGGGAGGCAGGCAGGTATGATGATGATGGAGAGGACCTGGAACTGTCATCAGCATTGTATCAAAATGTTATAGGGCCTAGAAATTATTATTTGATCCTAGCCTAGAGGCTGGATAGGTTTACTGAAACATGAAAAGCTGGTGAAAATATGGGGCGACTTTGAAGCTGAATGTTTTGAATAAGGAAGAGAGGTAAAACGCTCGAGTAACATAATATGGCCAGAAATACAGAAGTTATTAAATTAGGGAAAGTGTTCAAGGGATATGAATACAGTTAGGTACGGCACTATTTGGTTGTAACCAATTATTTTTGTGAACTAAAAAAGGCATGTTCACAGCACTCATTACTACAAGGATAGGTACAGGGCATATTTCTTACCTGGGCGCACCATAAGATGAAGCTATAGCATTGGTGTTCAAATTGCTGCGGCTCGATGGCGCTCCGTACTCCTGGGACAGGCTCCTCGCACTTGGAGCACCATACGCCTCCGAAGGCTCATCGGAATAGGAGTCTGATGCTCTCGCAGAAGGTGCACCGTACGATGTGGACAGAGACCGAGAAGACGGAGCGCCGTAAGTCGAAGATGGGGCACTGCGAGAAGCAAACGCAGACTTGGAAAATGGCCTGGGCGCGTCAAAGCTGGATCTGGCGGAAGGATCACCGAAACCATGAGAGACAGAGTCTTGGAACTGAGATCTGGCCGCCGGAGCGCCACGGAAGTTAGACGCAGGTGAGTGAGACTTCTGGTTGCTTCGTGCAGCTACGATCGGAGCGCCATATTCTTCCGACGGCGCGGATCTAGCGTTAGGTACGCCGTATTCAGTAGACAAAGACCTAGCTGCTACAACTGAAGGGGCCGCGTACTCCTGAGACAGTGACCTGGCAGCGGGAGGGCCGTACTCTTGAGAGATTCCGCTTCGGGCATTAAGACCGCCGTGGTCTTGACCTGAGCTTCTGCCAGCTGAGCCAAATCTCTGGTTGAAGCTGACGCGAACTGTGGCAGGGGGATAGTTGGACTGTCCTCGAGCATTTGCAGAACTCCTCGCGTTTGGTGCGTTGTAATCGTATCCGTCAGAAGGGGCGTTGCGAGCTGATGCGAAGGCGTCGGATGGGGGGCCATACTCCTGAGACAGGGACCGTTGGTGATCTGACGCGTGATGGTCATGGTGGTGATCATCGTGGGAGGATCTTGCTCCAGGATATCCGTCACTAAAAAGTAAAAAGGTATTTGAGAATGTTTAGGTACCTACTACTTAGCTGTTAGGTGCCTGTGTTTTTAAGGCAATGGATTTACATAATATCAAGTATATAGGTATCAGTTTTAAAGACAGAATTTAAGCATACAAACAGTGAAATCAACATAGCTATCAGTTTAGCAGTTCATTAATTACAATAGCATACAAAAGATATATTTCTAAATCTTCAAATCTGTTGTAAAACTAGCATAAGAGTGAACTTGAACTTGAAAGAAACTGTGAAAGAGTGAACTTACCCGACCGGTGGTTCAGCTAAAGCCATAGCTATCAAACACATTAGTGGTATAAACATCTGAAACGAAGCAAAAACTGCTATTAACATCACTATGTAACAATATGAAGGCAACTCCACCAGACCAGCAAAATAGACATATTACCTTCATGGTAAACACAACAACGCAAGGGTTCGAAGACAGAAATCAACCCCAAAGTTCCTCTGCAATACCCTTGATATCTGTTCCTCCTGATGTTTCCTCGATGCTGATACCAGTACTGAATGATGCCATCCACAAACATCTGAACTATATATACAGACCCAACAAACTTTAACAATACCGTCACCATTACACACTCCTCGATCGTTCCGATTCAGGATGTGCCAAGCCGATTTACACTCAACTATCATGAAAATAAGTACGCGGGGACATCTTTTGTGATCGGCCTGGGATTCTTAAGCTTTTATTGTCCAGTTAATAGGTGATTATGTGTAGTAATGAGACGGCATTAGATCCAGTCTATTGTTCTGTGTCATCAAGGCACGCACGCTGAGGCACAGGTGCTTTTTCATTGATTTTCAAGGTTCTTCGGTGCTCTCTTTGTGATAGTATGTCGTCTGTGCCTTGTTACAGTACGTTAACAAGGTCTATTGGAAGTGTACTCCTATTTTCAACATGTATAAGGATATCTGATAGTACTGTGGTAAAGGTTTATCAAGATTTTTAGAAGTAGCGTAATAACGAACCATTTCGAACATTTTGTATTATGTTATTATACTTCACTCGTAGAACTAACAACCGATGTGGAAGAAAGTTTCTAGAGTGGCGACCGCGGACTGGAAGACGCAGTGTAGGTAGGCCTCCCACTAGACGGGCCGACGACATCAAAAGAGTCGCAGGCAACCGGTGGATGCAAGTGGCAAATTGTCGTTTGGTGTGGCGGGCTAAGGGGGAGGCCTATTTTCAGCAGGAGACGTCTTCAGGCTTATGATGGTGATGATGATGATGATGATAGCTACTGCGGTCTTACCACAAAAGATTTAAACAAGAGTTGAGCAGATGAATCTAAATATTTTCTCCACAAATCGACGTGTAACCCTCGCTTTTTCTAACTCAATAACAAATACACAAGTAAAATAATTAGGAACGCCAGGATTGAATAAGGCAACGCGAGTGATAGACGTAAATTTTGTCGACGAAGGAAATTTTAGATACATCTGTTTCATTCTGCTTTAAACTTTTGTGTTAAGACGGCTGAAGTTCAGTCAGTGTACTAATCGAACGATATCAATCCAAATCCATCGATAATTGAGATACCTATCTAAAAGTCCAATGGTCTAGCTGTTATAATATTGGGGGCGGCTTAGAATAATAATAATTTTAAGTTGAAAAGTGGCAGAATAACGCAATGATATTAAAAGATCATGAGACTTGAGAACAGAGTTTCAGCGGGACGAGCGCAATGATGTAGATTATAATTATAATAATAATTATTTAATCAGGTAACTTATGAATAACATTAGTAGATTAAATTATTCTATGCTAATTGTATGACATATAATACCCAAAACATATAGTAATACTACTTAGCAGACACGGCCCGATTGCTGTGCTAAGGTTTCTGTTATTGCGACTATAAATTGAGATATTGTAAGCTTTCCTATTTTTTAAGTTAGACCAAACTGCACACGGTGTGCAAATTTGATTAAAATCGGTTCGGTACCTAGTTTTGGAGTCCATCGCGGACAAACAAGGTGACACGTAACTTATAAGTATATATAAGATACCTTACAGACTAACATAAGGTATCCTACTACTATTATAAACGCGAAAGTTTGTATGTGTGGATGGATGGATGTTTGTTACTCTTTCACGCAAAAACTACTGAATGGATTTTGATGAAACTTCACAATAATATAGCTTTCTTATCAGAATAACACATAGACTACAATTCATAAAGATATATCGTATACTTATTATCCAAATGCGGGTGAAACCGCGGGGCGCAGCTAGTATATAATAACCTTAAATAATAAGACCTACCCATTTTTCTAAAGAAAAGTAGGTACTGGGTGATACAGCTACTGTTTTAGGCAGGTCACTTACCATCATATTATGGCTGTGATTGTCGCTTCGTATAACATTAATATATATAGAGCTGTTTATATGGAGCTATGGGGCAATAATATCGTGTTAAAGCCCTAGTTTGGCAATGTGTGAATATACTGTGATATAAGTTCGACTCTGAGCATCCATACTTTAATGTCCGACTGTGAACTAGAAGTTCAAAACGTCGATAATTAATATAATTTTAGACTATGCGGTGCATTAATTTTCAGAATCTATAGTTTTGGGTTTATAGGAGACTATATAAACTCATCATATTATCATGTAAGGTATACATTACTTACGTAGGTACTATGATAAATCAATCTTTCAAAATGATTTTTTTTATTTTTCTGGTATTATATTATTTCCTTATGTTTACGCAAGGAGTTCCTGTTTTTTAAGCGACCGAACTACTTACTGTGTGTCGCTATGTACCTAAGCGGCCTATGGCGTTTAGATCTTTATTCGTAGGAAACCACAGCCTCATTAATACAGCCTTCGGTGTGTAAGCTAGTGATGCGCTGGCTCCAAAAGTGTGAGGTTGCGGGTTCTATTCCCACATAGGGTAAATATTTGTGTGAATCACAAGCATTTTAGAATCTGAGGTCTTGAAGGACCTTGAGCCCTGTAGTTCTGGATTGTTTAGATAAGTAGTTACAGAGAATCCTGAATGGGGTTACGGAATCCAACATATTACGAGAAATAGTGACCCGATATTTTATTAATGAAATGAATTGATTGCCACTCTGAACTGATGAAAATAACATGAGTTTTAGGTACCCAGTTGCCTAATTGGTACCTATTGAATGTACAACTGATAAATGAAGAAATGCAAATTTTGAATGAGTACGTGTAGTTTGGTCGTAGTGTAATTTGGTTAGACGCAAAAACCAGTGCAAATTGGTCGCACCTGTCTAGGGGCACATTTTAGCAAAAAAAGTGTGATATAAATACAATCCACAGGATATAAAAATGCTTTCACACCACTAATGGAAGAAATTGGGTTTCGAGTTCAAATTCCAGTGCGGGCGCGCAACCAATGTGTTTCCTCTAAAACCCTTACGTACGTATACAATAGACTCGCTTTTCGGTGAAGGAAATCATCGTGAGGAAACCTGCATGCTTGAAAATTGTTTTAGAGGAAGCCAGAAACATTCTTAGGAGTTCTGATAGGTATTTTGTAGGAAAGCATTTGATAGTTGACACGGTACGTTGTTCAGTCAAATTTCCGGCGGAATTACAGCTACATAATCATTATTCTTGATTCATTATTTAGGAAAGCATTTTGTCGAAGGAATACTAGAAATATAGCAGCTTCATAACAATAGTTTTTATTACCACTTGCTGCTATAATTTACACTAATAAAATATAATTATTTACTATTATAATATCAGACCTAGGTATAAAAATGAAGCAAAATACTAGTCTACAATATTTTAAATTTTTATTTCGTTTTGACTTTTTCTTAAAACTAAATTAGAATCTACCTAATTAAAGAGATCACAGGAAACATTATTCATAAAACATTTCCCAGTCAGGTGCCGTTCCGAGTCAATGTCAGTTCTTCCATTTATTCGGTCTTGCCAATGTTTTGAGTTGAGGGAGGTTCATCATCAGTAAGGTCCTTCAGCAGTTCTGGCGCTGGACAGCTCCGCCGCATGCTCGTCGTACCCGCCGGCTGCTGCCTCCACGGAGATCCTGGGCTGGTAGCCGCGCTCGTCCGCCTCGTACTCCACCGTCTGGAACACCACAATACCCTCAAATCAAACCCGGCACGATCAGATTTCCTGGACCTAAGGTATCAGGAACTATGAGGATCATAGACAAGCAGAGGTCTCAAACAAACTAGGGGCATTTTCAGCTGTGGCTGACACAATTATATCGCATCAACGCTTCGCAATCAGGTCGTCTTTGTTAAGTTGGTGATGGTGGTACTGATTGACGAATTAATCTCTGACAAAAGCTACTGCCACCATCTCCCTACCATCACAATATCTTTTTCTCCAGGTGGATTTTTGCAGACAAGAACTACCACTACAAAGACTCGAGCCTAAGTCAGTAGACGCTCCAAAATGTATTCCTGGTTGACTTGGCTGTATGGCTCAAAAGGGGGTGTTCACCTGCTTGGTCCCATCAGGCAGCACCACGAAGTATGACCCCTGAGCTCGGTTGTCCTCCCTCGTCTCCGTGTGTCCAAAGTCGCTGCCAGACTCCTGGTCTTCTATTTGGTATCCGAAGTCGTAGCTGGCTGGTTCCTAAAGGGTAAAGAGATGGCATTTGTATATGTTTCTGAAGGAAATATATATGTTTCTAAAATTCAGAAAATAAAACCGGACCCTATTACTAGGCTCCGCTGTTCCTCTGTCTGTCTGTCCGTCTGTCACCAGGCTATATCTCATAAACCGTGATAGTTAGACAGTTGAAATTATCACAGATGATGTATTTCTGTTGCCGCTGTAACAACAAATGTAAAAAAATATAATAAATTAAATATTTACGGGAGCTCCCATACAACAAACGTGATTATTTTGGCAATTTTTAGATTATGGTAGGTACGGAACCATTCGTGCGCGAGTCCAACTCACACTTGATCGGGTTTTTATAAAGGATAGATCAAAAGGCGTTTGGGCAAAATCCCATTTAGTCTCAAAGTGACGAAGTGGTCGAAAGTAGTAGTACACCGTAGATTAACGGCCAGTTTCTGGAACGTCTGTTGGCTTTGACAGTAGATTAAAACTATCGTTGTCTCTTTCTGACACTAAAAAAATGACAAGGATGGCAATAGAATTAATCTGTAGTCAAAGTTGGCTGACGTTTCAGAAACTGGCAGTGAGAGGCTTTAATCAAGATAAGGGCTAGATTCGGCCGAATCTTGCAACTGGGGAACCGCAACGGACTATCAGCTTAAAGATGCTCTCACCTGGTTCCGAAGCTCTTCTAAGGCTCTAGCCCTGGCGAGGTCATATCCCTGGCTCCCTGCCTCACGCTGTTCTGGGACTCCGTACTGCTGGGATGGCATGGCATCACTGGTGGAAGGGTAAGCAGATGAAGCTGATCTGGAACTGAACAAATCACTAGATCAGAATGATATCAAGAATCTTAGGAAGAATTGTACGTTACTTTGCAAGGGCAAATGTGAAATTTTAAAAGGTTTCTCACCTGGCAGGTACGTAAGAAGACGTTACAGCATTGTTGTTCAGGTTAGCGCGACTTGAAGGCACTCCGTACTCCTGGGACAGACCTCTAGCATTAGGCGCAGCATCTCTTTGACCAGGTGCACCATAGGTTTGCGAAACCGAATCGTGTTCTAGCAAATCTGAACTCCTTGCAGAGGGAACACCATGAGAAGTAAAAAGAGATCGGGAAGAAGCATCATACGTTGATGATGGGGCATTGCGAAAACCAAAACCTGACTGAGCAAAGGGTTTGGGTGCATAGCTTTGAGCTTCACCGTTAGACCTTGCTGACGGTGCAGAGTATCCTTGAGGTATAGAGTCAGTCGGGAACTGAGACCTCACGGCAGGCACGGAGGATTGTGAACTGCGAAAGTTAGATGCAGACTGAGGTGTCTGATTGCTTCGTGCAGCCACGGGGGCACCGTACTCTTCCGAGGGAGACGACCGCGTGTTGGGTGTACCATATTCGGTAGACAAAGTCCTGGCTGCAGGCATTCCGTATTCCTGGGATAAAGACCTGGCAGCGGGAGGACCGTACTCTTGAGAGATACCACGGGTGTTAGGGGATGGACGTTCAGAAAAGCTTTTAGCAGCTGGACCCGTGTGCCCTGAGCTTCTGGCAGATGAGCTGAACCTTTGGTTGAAGCTGACGCGGACTGTAGGAGCAGCGAAAGAACGACCTCGTTGGTTGATAGCTGATCTGGAACTGTGGGTATCGTGTTCGTTAGAGACGGCATTGCGAGAGGATTCGAAGGGTGGTGGACCGTACTCTTGGGACGAGGATCTCTGGTGTTCTGATTGGTGATCGTGGTCTTCGTAGTGGTCATGACCGTGATGATCGTAAGACGACCTTGCTGCGGGGTATCCGTCACTGTGGGATTCAAAAATGTTATAGGTATTTAAGTTACTTGTTAGCTGTTTTATCTCTTATGGGAATGTATTATTTGTTTTTAGAGTTCCGTACCCAAAGGGTATAACGGGACCTTATTACTAAGACTCCGCTGTCCGTCTGTCTGTGTGTCCGTCTGTCACCAGACTGTATCTCATGAACCGTGATAGTTAGTTTAAACTTTCACAGATGATGTATTTCTGTTGCTACGATACCTAACTACAAATACTAAAAATCAGAATAAAATAAATATTTAAGGGGGCTCCCATACAACAAACTTGCTTTTGTCCTGTTTCTATAGAGAACGGTACGGAACCTTTGTGTTCGAGTCCGACTAGCACTTGGCTGGTTTTTGGTTTTGTTCTGTGTTGTTCTGATTTTTTATTCTTGTCTTGTTTTGACTTATACCACAGAATAATAACTAGTAATACTGCTTATACGAGTATAATATTATGGTCAAAATGTCAGTTTTTTTTAAATGGTAATTTAGACGTTTTAATATTTAACAAGAAATAAACAATTTACCCAACAGGCGGTTCCGCCAAGATCAGTGACACCAAACACAACATCGGAATGAAAACCTGAAAAATTACAATTTGTTATTACAACATTATTAAAAGCTGGGGACGATATTTGAAAGCCATCGGTTATTCGATATCATCTGGATAATATCTATTATCCAGATGGTACTTTTGATGGTATTTTTAAGATACAATTATTTCACAGCTTTTGCTACTAACAAGCGCATGAATGCGTTACATTCTACGCAGTAATTAAGGAACCAATCAAATCGCTGATGACTTAAAAATCCCCCCCGAGTAATTTTTCCGAAATTAATGTTATAATATATTATTGGAGAGGTGATAATAATGATTGTATAATAGTCATTGAATTGGACTGAGTTAAAAGTTACATAATATTTTTTTTTTCGGGTGGTATTTTCCTACCTTCATGGTGAAATATAAATGTATATTGGTATAAGTTTCTGAAACCGTGACAAGTCCGCTGCAGACGATGCTATCGAATGTTGACATCTTGCACTACATCCTCTATTTATACTGATCTAATCTTAACAATAACTTAAGTTCACCAAGTCACGTCTACACTCACATTAGCCGCTTGCCAAGCGACTTTAATTTTAAACTGGTTAGAATAAGGTCGTGCGAAGTGACTTTGTAAGTGATGCTTTAAGATGGTAAAGCGCTATTGTCCGTTTGATAGGCTTTGCGTACTAAATTCATTCATGCTGCGTTGGGTCTGCAGGGACTATACTAGAACCTTACTGGTACCTTAAAACTCGTACCTTTATACCTTGCCTGTCTTACCACAAACAAATTAAACAAGAGCTAAAGAGAGTCTAAATATTGTCTCCACAAATCGACGTCTAACCCTCGCTTTTTCTAACTCAATAACAAATTCACAAGTAAAATAATTAGGAATGCCAGAATTAAGTGGGAAAACGCGAGCGATAGATTTTGTCGAACGAAATTTTAGAAACATCTGTTTAACTCTTGTTTAAGCTTTTGTGGTAAGACGGTAATTCTTATATTCAGCCTACTAAAATAAAGAAATATATAAATATATATAGAGTATTATTTATATTCAGCCTACATCGACCCACTGCTAGGCAAAGGCCTCCCTTCCCTCCTCCCATCCCTAATTCTATGCTACAAATATAGAATACTTTAGAATGAATGCCTAAAACTGTGATAAAAATTAATTAGGTAAGTAACCGACCAAGTGAGAGTTTGACTCTCACACGAAGGGTTCCGTACAATATCTATAAAAACGGTAAAAACAAAATCACGTTTGTTGTATGGGAGTCCGAATAAAATATTTAATTTATTCTGTTTTTTAGTATTTGTTGTTATAGCGGTAACAGAAATACATCGTCTGGGAAAATTTCAACTGTCTAACTATCACGGTTATATGAGATACAGCCTGGTGACAGACGGACAGACAGATAGACAGACGGACAGCGGAGTCTTAGTAATAAGGTCCCGTTTTACCCTTAGGGAACGGAACCCTATAAACCATAATCACCATAACCAAATCACTCAAACCATAATCAATTACTGCTTAATTTGATGTATCAACCTTTATGTTTTTATGATTCTCTTTGTTAACGAGAATTAGCTGTTTGACTTGTAAAAGTGCGATTGAATTGCCTATTTGCAATAAATACTTTGACTTTGACTTTGACTAAAAACAATGCCGCCTCGCTATCTTTCATGAAAGTTTAGGTACCTACTACTAAATTAGAATAAAACTGGTCCAACCACGTGGCTTTAGTACTTACACAAACACCGTGAAACGCATCTTTTTGTAAGAAAACCGTGAAATTGACTTGGAAGGTATGCTCCTTTACCAAGTTGATTGTCATCACAAAGAAAGCCCGGGAGAACCTTGAGAGGAATCCGACCGCCAACTCCTTGGAGATAGAAAATAATGACCCAAATCGAATGTCGACACACCGCGTAAAACCCTATCAAAAGTACAATAGCATTGGCAAACCATCCTCGTGCGTGCTACAGAACATGGCTCGATCTTAATTGCATGGGGGTACAGCTTAAAGCACCTTGGCAAGGTGGAGAATGAAAGCGTATGCGGTGTAGTTTGATAAAGTCATTGTTACAAGTTAAGATGTGTATAAATAGTTGGTCTGGTTTACGGTGACAGCATTCGATAGTGACATCTTCATTGGGATATCAAGCATTATCTGAGAGGTTTCAACACGGAGTACCTAAGCTGTTAAGAAAATGAATGTAAGACCGATTCTGTACAACAAAAACGAAATCAATTGATTTTGAAATGCTTTCTACAAAATTTTCGATTATTTTCGTCATTTCTTTCATAAATGCAATAATAAAGGAAGATGCGTTAGGTAGATTGCGACTTTAATGATTAATATAATTTCTTAACCTTAAAATATGCTTATTTCAGATATTCGTCCCAATTGTCTTTTTGATATCTCTGGCGTTAGCGGAACCACCTGTTGGGTAAGTTTCAATTACAAGAAAAAATGTATTATCGTCAACAGGATAATAATATCCATAGGTATTCAAATAGTAAAAATAAAGATCAATCTCTAATTACATATTTCTTTACAGTGATGGCTACCCAGCAGCACGATCATCTCATGATCATCACCAGTCTAATGATCATGATCACCACGATCACCTTATTTCTGAACACCAAAGATCTCCATCCCAAGAGTATGGACCCCCTGCGTTCGGATCTCGAAATGCTATATCCGGTGACTATAGCCCACCAACAGGAAGGACTGGTCAAAGCACAGGAAGACAGTCTCAAAAACACGCACCGGCTACTGTCCGCGTCAGTTTCAACCAAAGATTTAGTTCAGCAGCTGCCAGAAGTTCACCGCAAGGTTACACTGCTTCTCCCACCAAAAGTGCCCAAGGGTATGCGTTCCCTAATTCCCGAAGCGGAGTCTCTCAGCAGTACGGCACTCCAGCTGCCAGGTCACCGTCGCAGGAGTATGGAGCTCCCTCAGTTGTATCAGCCAGGACTCTGTCGACTGAATACGGAATGCCTGATGCTAGATCCACACCGTCACAAGAGTACGGCGTGCCGGTCGTAGCTGCTCGAAGCAGTCAGATGTCCAGCTCATCTGCATCAAATTTCCGCAGCACTCAACCTGGACCCGCCTCATCTAAAGATTACCCAGCACCTGTAGCTAGGTCTCAATTTCAGACCAGCTCTCAGTCCCAGGGTTATAATGCTCCCGCAGCGAGATCCAACATTGGTCCTCAAAGCTATAACGCACCCAAACCTTTTGCCAAATCAGCTTTCTCTTCTCAAACCCCGTCTGAAGCTTATGGAACACCTAAAAACGAGAAATCTTCGTCTTACGACATCCCCACTTCCCGATCCTCATCTACTGCTCACGGGGCATCTTTTGCAAGAAGTTCCGACTCTTTCAACTCCGACTCGCAAACATACGATGCGCCTAACCAGAAGGATCTTTCTGAGACATACGTTGCCCCTAACGCCGGGAGTCTGTCTCAGGAGTACGGAGTGCCGTCAAGCCGTAACAATCTGAAGACTGATGCTATGGCGTCTTCTTACGCTCCTTCTAGGTGAGAACTTTTAGTCTTATTATTATAATATTAGTTATTATTATACTTTTAGTCTTACTATTATAATATTAGTCTTACCAAGAACATGTATCAGATCGGCGTTAGTAGTCCCTACCTACCTACTGACAAAGGAATCGCAGGAGGTGGTATAAAACAGACTGAAGTAGCGGCCCTAACTATCGCAAACCAAGAGTAATTTTAGCTCATTGTTCGATCCTAGTATACTATGGTCTTACGAATATTTACTAATCTTCCAACGAAATCAGTTCTAGATCTGCTCCCTCTTCGTCCTACCTTCCTGCCGCTCGTGACGCCATGCCCTCTCAGCAGTACGGAGTACCAGATCAGGAAAATAAGGGTTACGAAGATGCCAAGGCCAGGGCTTTAAATGAGCTGCTAAACCAGGTAAGGATCCAACGTGGGAGGCATCAGCAAATATTCTATACGATAGCTCCCAGTAACTAACGAGAAGTTAATCATTCTCATGCATTATTCTAGGAACCAGCCAGCTACGACTTCGGGTACCAGATCGAGGACCAGGAGTCTGGAAGCGACTTCGGACACACGGAGACGAGGGAGGACAATCGAGCACATGGATCTTACTTCGTCGTACTGCCTGATGGAACTAAACAGGTACGGAGTAACCAAAATGTCTAGCAAAATCAACTACATAATCATCATCATCATCAGCCTGAAGACGTCCAATGCCAAACATAGGCCTCCCCCCTAGACCGCCACACTGAATGACAATTTGCCACTTGTATCCACCGGTTACCTGCGACTCTTTTGATGTCGTCGGCCCATCTAGTGGGAAGCCTACCTACACTGCGTCTTCCAGGGAACCACATAGCCAACAGTTAATGTAAAATTTCGTGGTAGGTACTTTGATTGGACACCATGTAACCAATATCAATGACACAGAGGATCATATAATTATTTTCATTCGCTATTCATTCATTTATTGCCTCAAGAGTGCTATGTGTGATTAATGAAAATTGTCAGTCTGTCTAAGGGCTCTATCTGCGTGACCCTATTCCTCATAGTTCCAGCCTACCTAGATACCGGAAATCTGATCATGCCGGGTTATGATTTGAGGGTATTGTGGTGTTCCAGACGGTGGAGTACGAGGCGGACGAGCGCGGCTACCAGCCCAGGATCTCCGTGGAGGCAGCAGCCGGCGGGTACGACGAGCACGCGGCGGAGCTGTCCAGCGCCAGAACTGCTGGAGGACCTTACTGATGATGATGGGACAAGGACCTTACTTATACACTGATCCAGTTCTCTGATCATCTTGGAACTGCTCCGAATACCATGGAACTACTCAAAATGACTGGAACTGCTTTATGACTTCGATCCAATTACATTGGAACTGTTGAATGAATTGTTTTCTTTGTGATCTCTTTGTGTTAATTAATTTTAAGTGGCATTAAAAACGCATCAAAATTATATGTACCTACCTACATATACATAGTAACGTAGAAACTTAGATTGTAATTGTGTTGTAGTATAATTTAAATAAATATAATGCAAATTTAAGATTTTTGTTTTTTCCACCAACACCCTATCAAAATAGCTCTATACAAAAAGGTTCTCGACAGTTCTGACTGAAATTTGAGGAAACTGCTCAAGATAGTATTGGATACGGAAACCAAATCAGTATTATCAGTAAGTATATCATAATTCTGTGAATGTACCTTGAGTTTTTTTAATATATTTTTTTTAATCTAGTATTCTACTTACGATGTGTTATCACCATCTACCATTCCCATTCCCAGTTGTTACCACCGTTAATGCCCCCAGTGGTGACAACTGGGAATAGCCTTTTAGAAGGTAGTAAATCTATGCCTTTTACAGTCGAAATTAATATTGTATCTCCTATCCAAGATTGAAATCGATCTTGGATTGCTGCCTATCGTTCGATCGATTTCCATTCTGCGTGCCTTTATCAAAATCAAACCATAATCAATTACTGTTTAATTTAATGTATCATACTTTATGTTTTTATGATTCTCTTGTAACTTTTGTTTGACTTGTAAAAGTGCGATTTAATTGCCTATTTACAATAAATGCTTTGACTTTGACTTTGACTTTGAAACCAATCCACGGATCGGTTATTGGCACGTTTGACCCTAAAAATGGATTGTGATATCAATCCCAGACAGCAAAATTTGGATTGGATTGGTTATTAATTTCGGCCGTTAACCACTGCTAGGTATATGCCAGCATGCCACTCACCTCGGCCCTGCGCCAATCGGACCCATGATTTACACAATATCATTGGACCATCTTGCTGCTGGCTGGTCGACGCTGACCGATGATGAGGTAAGATAAAGATAAATATGGATGGAAATAGACACAAAAACCTGATTTAAAGTTACATACAACAGTCTAGTTACTAGATACACTTTTGGGGTTTGAATTTGTTATAAGTACTGAGACAATGAAATTTTGAAATTTTACACCAATCAAAATCATATTATTTTTTTTAAGGTTTAGTAAATAATTTATTTCAAGCTTTATGGTAATATAAAAACATTTTGGGAACGTTGCCCATTGGTAGCAGCCTATTAGATTAGTTTTATTTATGTTTAGTTTTTATTTTGTTTTTAAATCATAATTGTATACTTACCTACTGTAACTGAAAAGGTATGTTTGTGGTGTTATTTTCTTCAAAGCAATTTCTGCATAGAAAGTAAATGAATTATCATAATTATTACGTGAGCTTTTTTCTGCTCTAGAGCTGTATTATACAGCCTGTATGCACCTATAGTGACATAGGTTACTTTTTATCCCGGAAAATATTCTCGTTTCTGTGGGATAATAGCCTATACGGGTGAAACCACGGGCGCAGCTACGCTCCGTAGCTTCAGTTATCGCGTTACTTCAGGATTAAAGTAATAAACCTGTTCGGCTGTTGCAGTGCTAAATAGTAACAAACATACACAATGAGATACGCAATAACTTTCACAGTGATAGTAAATAACTTAGTAGAAATATTACATTTGAATCAAATGCAGAAAGAGCAAGCAGTCATCAACCAAATCTACAATAATTTACATTTTCCCTAACTGAAGGTTGTTACGGGGTAGAATGTAGTGTAAGAAATGGTAGCGATACGGGTAAATCCTCGTGCGGTGGTATGCCTAGGACATCATCAGAGCTACGCTATGACGTCGGTGTAGTGCTACGTCTATGACGTCATCACCGACGCCATGACGTCATTGCTGCGCCGTAGACATCCCAGCGCTACGAGAGGGGAAGATAATTTATTATTATGCGGGGAAGGACTGACAGCACTCCTATTCGAATAGGAAAGCTCGAGCTTTCCTATTGAATGTACGTGCGTCGATGATCAATCGAATTATAAGTGATTAGAAACCATAAGCTTAGTCGTCTTGTTTCAACATCTCAAACAGTAGATAATGATGATGATCCTACGTGTCACAGGACTCAATAAAGAAAATCCCAAGATGATTGGGAATTTCATTCGGCAGTAGTCAAAGTAGGTAGGTAAGTAGGTAGGTAGTAGTCAAAGAAGACCTTCTTCTTCTAATCTTGGATAACACTGCATTGCGCCATCACCTGAGGCATGAATTTTAAAGCCATATGTAGCAAATAAATGAACAATCTTATCCACAATTTCTTTTCAGACAAAAATACCATTACTCTACTCTGCTCTACGACTAGACTGTCGTTTATAGCACAAAATTACAATAGGAGAAAAAAACTGAAACTGCGACCTCTTGTCTACCTATACCCCTGGTAGCCAAGAGGTCGCTCTTACGGCTTAGCTATTTAATTTATATTTAAATTTGCTACCTACTTAATAAAGCTAAACAAAAAAAAAAGTTTAGCCAAAAAAAACAGCTGTAGCGAATTTTTTGGTATTCTGTTTTTATTGGGCGTTTCGCATTAACTCCGACTCGGACCACGGTGTGCCATGAGAAAGATCCAATTCAAAAAGAGGGTGTCGATTCGCACCACAACCGAAAGTTTATAAAGAGTATAGGTACGTCGCCGGCGGAAACAAGGTGGCGGCGACAACTGGGTACCTATATTATACGGTTGAGCCTGTCACTACTCGTATTTTGCTATTTTGGCTATAATAGCTTAATAATTATTATAGACTAGCTGCGCCCCGCGGTTTCATCCGCGTTTGGATAATATACGATATATCTTTATGAATTGTAGCCTATGTGTTATTCTGATGTATAAGCTATATTATTGTGAAGTTTCATCAAAATCCATTCAGTAGTTTTTGCGTGAAAGAGTAACAAACATCCATCCAAACAGACAAACTTTCGCGTTTATAATATTATATATATATATATTATAGTAGGATTAGTAGGATATACTGTGGCGGACTTATTTGTAAACATTTCCATCATACATTGCATTATGTGTAGCTCTAGCGGTTTTGGCAGCGCACGCCAGAATAGCTCACAGATGGTAGATTTTTTCCTACTTAGGTACTTGACATTTATCGTCATATTTTGTACATTTTATACAATATCTTTATAAATTATAACCTATGTGTTATTCTGATGTATAAGCTATATTATTGTAAAGTTTCACTAAAATCTATTCAGCAGTTTTTACGTGAAAGAGTAACAAACATCCATCCAACCATCCATCCATACTTACGAGTACAAACATTCGCGTTTATAATTTAGTAGGATAAAAATGAAAAGTGACGTACTTAAATGACGAAGATGAACTTATTCTTAGGAAAGATGCAGTTTATGAAAACGAACTATAATAGGAATCAGAAATTAATTCAAACAGTCGACATAGTATAATTTTAATAAGTTAGTTAATAATATAGTGTAATAATAAGCTTACCTATATAAATGATTATGCAATAAAATTATGTTTTCTGTTCGCAAAACTTTCAGAACTTTGGAAACAGTCAATAATGGGTATACCGTAAAAAAGACCGTATATACGAAAATTTTAACGACAGTTTAATTGAAATATTAGGTATAGTAGGTATTTGTATACCCACCTTTCACGTTATTTCTTGCATATTAGTGTAATACTTGTGGCATTAGACTTTATACTAACTACTAGGGATGATCAAACATATGGAAATTTGAGGTCCGTAAAAGTATGACGTCACCCATATTACGATGTGCATCGTTATGCGAAAAAGTCGCGACTTGCGACCTATAACTAGCTGCTTTTAAATCTTAAAAAGCAACCTATTCTTAGTTTTACAGAGAGAACATGATACGACCTTGAAATTCAATGAAAAGGCACCCGTTTCATCAAAGCACCTTGATAAAAGACAATGCACCAACCCTAACGAGGACGATGGCTAAAATCACGGTCAATAAAAGCTCGATAATCTATTGCACTCTCAAAAGAATACACATCTTTATTGCGAATAGTGTAAAGCTCACAATCGCATGGTAAGTGGACAATGGGAGTGTCACAGAAAGTTGTCAAAGAGACCATTGTTGAATTTAGAGCAACACATATAAATTGTTGACATGTGTTTCGATGTTATCATTCTAGCCACGTCTTCATTCAGACAATCGTCCCAAAGCTAAGGGAGGATATTATTTCGTTGTGGTCTTGAAAGGAAAAGAGTTTATAAAATTAGCCCAGTCAATTATATTAAAACTCTTTCCAAGTTTCATTTGCCCTAAAGATGAAGGTGCTTACCTTTTATACAAAAGTTTAATCATAAGATTCTACCTTAAAAAACGGATAATTTATTTTAATAATTGAAAATACCTACTTGAAAGAAGACAATGCTTTTATGGTTTAATAAACTTGTTAACTTTAGTAAAGATATAATTATTCGCCGTCCTAAACAATTGTTTTCTTTTTCAGGTGTTCATACCGTTCCTATGTTTTATATCCCTGGCATTAGCTGAACCTCCAGTTGGGTAAGTTTTTTTGAACTGTGTCATATTTATTTATTATAAAAAATGGGAATAGTAATTAAATATTCTAATTTCAGTAATGGTTACGTAGCCGCGAGATCATCTCACGACGACTTCTCTGATCATCAACGACCTCTATCTCATGAGTACGGTCCTCCATCCGACGCCTTTGCATCAGCTCGCAATTCCCCTTCCGATGGATACGAATACAACGCACCGAATTCTAGAAGTTCTTCAAGCTCACGAGGACAGTCAAACTTCCCTCCTGCTACAGTTCGCGTCAGCTTCAACCAAAGATTCAGCTCTGCAGCTGCCAAAAGCTCCACTGCAGATTCCACCAGCCTTTCCCAAGAGTATGGTCCCCCTAATGCACGCAGTGGAATCTTTCAGCAATACCGCGCCCCCGCTGCAAGGTCACTGTCGCAGGAGTATGGAGCTCCCTCAGTTGTATCCGCCAGGACTCTGTCGACTGAATTCGGAATGCCTGATGCCAGAGCCACGCCATCACAAGAGTACGGTGCGCCGGTCGTGGCTGCTAGAACCAACCAGACGCCTGCATCCACCTTTCGCAGTGCTAAGCCAGCAAAGGGTTCCTCTGGAATGCCTGCTAGGTCTCTGTTCCAGACAGGCTCACCGTCAAATAATTTGGCATCAGCTAGATTCAGCAATGTAGCTCAAGGCTTTGACGCGCCCAAACTGTTATCCCGATCGGCTTCTGCTACTCGCAATGCTCCATCTTCATCGTATGGGGCTCCATCTCTTCGATCTCAATCTTCTGCTCATGCTGATGCAGCTACAAGGAACTCAAATTCACAAGGGTTCCAGGAGTACAGTGCGCCAAATCAGAGGCGTTCTGAAAATCATGCCGCTCCTCTATCTCAAGAGTATGGAGTACCATCAAGCAGGACCAATCAAATGACTGGTGCTATACCGTCTTCATTTAATTCTGCCAGGTGAGTGTTTATGATGAAATGCTGAATAATACAACCACTTACAGATTCTTGTAACAGTCTGTCTAATGTTGAACTGATTTCCAGATCATCACCGTCGTCAACTTACTTACCGGCTGCGCGTGATGCCGCACCGTCAGAGCAGTACGGTGTACCAGAACAGCGTAATGATGATAGCCAGGGCTACGAAAATGCCAGGAGTAGGGCATCAGAGGAGGAACTTCTGTACCAGGTAAGACTTCAAAACAACACTTAGAGATCTAGTTTGAGCCCGGGTCACCCAGACTTAATAAAAATAGAAAACTGTGCATCCGAAAAAATCTGTTATTCTCCAATATTAGTATCTAACCATAGTTATATTTACCTACAGGAACCAGCCAGCTACGACTTCGGATACCAAATAGAAGACCAGGAGTCTGGCAGCGACTTCGGCCACACGGAGACGAGGGAGGACAACCGAGCTCAGGGGTCGTACTTCGTGGTGCTGCCTGATGGTACCAAGCAGGTAAACCACAATGAGCCATCCCGTTAATTCAACCTGAAAGAAGACCTAAAATTGTATCATTTGCTATAGCTTTATATTTCAAGATAGCAAAACTCAATCTTCGTCGCTCAGCGTAGCCTGAATGGTATTTTACTCAAGCCAAGCTTTACAAGAAGACTGAATAAAACCGTTTCTCCCAGGGTACTCAGCTCCTGGTGTTACTGATATCCACAGGTGCCAGGTAGGAAGCATCTTGACGCATGCAACCATCTTTTTCCGTAGCTCTATCCCACTTTGTCTCTCTGAAACTCTGTTTGCTAGAGCGGGAGGCGTTGGTAGCAAGCAGTAGCATGTCACCAAGAAGAAACTTTTTCACTATCCCAGTGAATCATTCACTTACAAATGTGGTGTCCTCTTCCAGACGGTGGAGTACGAGGCGGACGAGCGCGGCTACCAGCCCAGGATCTCCGTGGAGGCAGCAGCCGGCGGGTACGACGAGCGCGCGGTGGAGCTGTCCAGCGCCAGAACTGCTGGAGGACCTTACTGATGATGATGGGACGAGGATCTTACTTATACAATTATCCGGTTCTCTGATCATCTTGGAACTGCTCCGAATCCCATGGAACTACCTACTCAAAATGCCAGAACTCTTGGAGGACTTTACTGATCAATTTGTACCGATATCTACTTAATCAAACTCCTCGAACATAATACTAACTAGATAGGATAAAGAAAACGATTGGACCTGAAAAAAATGTTATTGCATCTTGAAAGTGGGTTTAGTGTTAGGGGACGGTGGGGCAAGACGGGTTACTTAAGGTTTGTAGGTCAATAAAACAAAACCTTTTAGTTAATTCTGATCATCTTTATTATAATAATTATCTTAAGTAATCAGTCTTTGATATTTGAGATATAATAGGAACATAACTTTTATTCCTTGCTGGAAAAAATACAAAATTCAAAAAATCACCTACTACCCCGTCTTGCCCAATAGGTGGGGTAAGATGGGATAGCCTATGGGGTAAGATGGGGTATAGGCTATCATACTATTCCTGCTCACAAAACTCGCAAGTAAAAGTCGCCTCTTCATCTTCGTCATCAATTCCTGCACAGCTGCAGTGTGCCCACTTCCCACAAACTCTACAAGCTGCCCAATCTTCGTTGGAGTCCATATAACGTCTAGAACAATAGAAACATGGAGTGTTCTCAATCTCATTGTCACTATTTTCCGATGACGACTTACTTTTTACAGCTTTTTTCTTTATCTGTTTCCCTTTAGATTTTTCATTAGATTTTGCTTTTGTCTGCTTCTTGGTTAACTTCGATTTCTTTTTTTCTTCTTTTTTGGCACCATCTTCCTTTTTTGTCTTTATTTTATCCTCAAGATCATTTTTATAAGGTGACGCAGTTATTATAGCAGTTTTTCCTCGTTTTCTAGTGAAACGTTCTTTTTTTTGAGTTGCCGGAAAAGGTAATAGTTGTTTTGGGCTAGTCAATAAAAATATTGAATCTCTTGGAGCAACAGATCTTTGATCCATATCCAAATTATCAGTCCAAATTGAACAACCAGGTTGAGGTTGTTCATTTGCAGGCGTTCGCACGGATTTTGCTAACACATTTGGACTAGTAGCTGGTGCAGTTAAAGCAGTTGCAAGAGTTATATCTGCTGTTGCTCTAATAGTAGATTCAGAAACGATTTGAGGCTCTGTACATGGCAAAGCTGAAAGCGTAGCAGTTGTAGTTGCTGTAACTGCAGCTACATCTAAAGCATCCAAGCATATCGTCGGTGTTTGAGACACAGGACATTGCAAAACTGCAGGAATTTCGGTAAACGTGGCCATATTTGAGACATGGGTATCAGTATGCGATGAAATTTCCGGCTCCGTTGCAAGTAAACTTGGTGAACAGGCATCTTCACGTACTGTATTTGAAGCAGTTGATGCCTCTTCTCTATCAGTTTGTGTCTGAGGGACTGGTCCCTGAACTTGAGGTATGTCTGTCACCAAAGAAGGTGCGAAGTCACTTTCTGAGAAAACTGTTGAATCATACGGCCAGATTCCACACTTCCTGAAACCATTAACAGCAGTAGACATCGTAGAAGCCTGTACAAAGGCTTTACCAAAAATTTCTGCAACTTGACGTACTGTAAGCCCATAAAATCGACTTTCCATGTTTATAATATAATTACACAACTCAGTCTCTTCCGAGTCTGTAAATACTTGTTCCTTTGGGCCTAAAGGAACCTTCACTGCATATTTACTGGTAGAACTGCTGCTTTCGAGGTTACCACGAGCAGTTTTCACTCTTCTTTCTAGAGTCGTTTGCGGTACTGAAAATGTTCGTGATGCTAGCCAATATCCCATTCTTTTTTCAATGACAGCATCAATAGCGTTTTTCATATTTTCTTCGGACCAATCTCCTCTATTTGTCTTTCTTTTGTAATCCCTAACCATACTGAAACAAATGTATAATTTTGTTAATCTTCGATTTCTAGGACTAAGGGGCAAGATGGGGTACCTCGTCTTGCCCCTTCATGCATAAAATATAGTAAAATTACGTCACAAAAAAATGGCTGCCAATTAAGTGATAAACAAGTTCTTACCTGACAGAGCAATCATCAGATGAAATAAATAACGATCACTGCATACAGCATCTCAAATATTCACGGCAGTAACACAACTGATAAAACAAGAAAAAATGATAACTATTCATCAAAATATATATTTTTTTTACGAGAAATGAATAAAAACGTGGTTATTGCTAAAGTCAGGAGACCGACTGGATGGCAATATGGCAGCACGTCTTCGAAGTTAAAACGGCTGTGATTGGTCAACTCTAACACCTCAAAAGACTAGGTACCCCATCTTGCCCTCCACCCCGTCTTGCCCCACCTTCCCCTAATTAGAAATTGTTGTCGTTTATGTTTATAATAGTTTTAAGAAACTAGCAAGATTATGAAAAATTAAATTATTTTGAATTACACATGCATTTCGTTTAACTAAATACCTACCTACCTCTTTGTGCGAAATCATTACCTGTACCAATGCTATCAGAAATAGAGAAACTTACATCAATACATTTCATCTATATTCGTGTTCCTTGATCTTATCCTACTAATAATTGAATACCTATTAATACCCTAGAAGAAGGGACACTCGCTATTTTTAAATTAGAACGAGATAGCATGTTCGGTCGATCGTATCGAACTTAATTCTTAATTCGTTCTTCGGCTCGTTTGGCGTAGTGGCTGAGCAGTCGGACTGCTGTGCTAGGGGTTGCGGGTTCGATTCCCGCCTGGGACAAATATTTGTGCGATCCACAAATATTTGTTTCTGGTCTGGTTGTGATGTGTATGTGAAAAAATATGTCTGTAAGCGGTTACCACGATACAGGAGCAATCCTAGTGTGGGGCAACGTAAAAAAAAAATGAAATTTTGAACACGATAGAGTACCTTCGAGTACCAAGCAACCTTGAATGTACCAACAAATTTAGCCCAAAAGAGGTTAGTATCTAATGGTAATTGACCATTATCATCCATCCAAGAAGTAAGAAGCGGCGCGGCGGCATATAAGTACAATAAATTATTATACCAATAAGACCTCTGCAATGGAATAATAATGCTATAACAAAACTTATTTCTTTCGCCTATTTTATCTATTTTATATTCTTACGCTGTTTACATACAGGCAAGAAATTTAAGCCTTGGCATAGATTTAGGGTGTACAGTCTCTCAAGGAATTTATTGCCTACTGCGCCTGTTTATACAGTGACAGTTATTATAATTATAGAAAGTAACGGGTAAGGCTTCTTGCTTACGAGTTTTCGACTTGTCTAAACGGTCTAAAATTGTCTCAGACCACTCAAATTATAATTAGTTAAATAGTGAAAACTGCATTGTAATCTATGGAGAAGTTTTTACGTGATGCAAATAAAGACACAATTTTATAAAACCTTCAGGACCCTGTTTTATTCCTAACGAGATACGAGTATGTAGTATTTTTGTTATGATTCTCTTTTACTAAAATCAAAGATAGTATAAACTCCTTTAAAGAAATGGAATGCGGCAAACTCAACGCGGACGGCCCTATCGCTTTGACACAATAACGTTTGTCTTTTGTTCGATCTAGCCGTTTGTATCTAGTGTCAACCCTGTGCCTATGCTTAAAAATAAAGCTGCAGGATACAAAAAAAAACAGTTTTATTGTGTCGTTGGTTTCACTAAAAAGAAACCATGTAAAACGTAACTGGTTAGACAGAACAAAAAAACAAATATTTCGAATTAGGCGGTAAAAGTCATTGAACTTTGTGATTTCGATTTAGCTAAACGCACTCAAAATATGAAAATACGCTGTATTTACTATTCATCAACAAATGTGGGATACTAAACTTCAACACACAGACCGTCAAAATATAAAATGTCAACCCAAATTATACGACAGTTTAATTTATAAACGTGTCAAAATAACATTACTTCATTTTAATACCTGTTATCGTATCTTGTCTTTCCTTCAGGGATGGTGCTGTAACTTGTGCGCTTTAGAAACCAACCATACCGAGTTCGATTCTCTGCCCCGCACCCCGCACCGAACACTAATTTTGTAAATTATGTGCTGACAAAGTCTGACAAGCACATCCCCATACGAAAAACAGCAACCTTACATTATCTTAAAAGTCTGAAAAGGTTCACTGAATTTATTGCTGATCGTCCAAATACTAAAGCTTCCCACCACGTATCTAATTGTAAGATGTTCGAGAAGATCCGGAACGCAACTAGATATTTAGTTTAGTCACTAATTAGTACCTAGACTAATTAATAATACAAGGCATTGTCACCTATATTTGGTTATAGGTACGGAGCAAGGTCAGGTGGCGGAAGCTCGTGAGATAAGTCTAGCCGTGGTTGCATCCTTGAGTGGCTGTTGGTGGACAGAGATGGTGTGGAGTGTTTAACATTTTTTTTTGTCATTGGCTTTATAACATATACTATAACCGAATTTGAATCAGCTGTTCCTTACATCCTAGTGCAGCGGTACTCTAAATGTGTTCCGCGGAACCCTAGGGTTCCGCGCTACCCCTGTAGGGGTTCCGCAAGACTAGAAAAAAATGACTAGAAAAAAATCATAACACCTCTCTCTGGTCACTGGTCGAACGTTTTGACTCCGCCCGCCGCGCGTAAGTATACTTGTGAGCGCGCAGTCCCTTTGATAAAAGCCTCTGAATTAGACTCTATAGTTGTGAACAAGTGACTTCCGGCTCTATCTTCGAAAACATAAAGTCGAGATTGTTAAAGAATACACTTTTAAAAACTATTGTTTTATTGTAGGGTTCTGTCAAGTATTTTGCTTGTCAAAAGGGTTCCGTGACCAAAAAAGTTTGAGTCTTTATGAGTACTTATATAAGTATCTTATACAGGGACGTTGTCCCCACAGTAAATAAGTTTAATTATGCTGGTATGCATCTGTATGACAACTATCTAAGTTGCTTATTTTTAGACTCTATCTAAGGTTGAAGACATTTTGTTACATGGACTGCAAGAGTTAGCTGACTCTACTACCTCTACCACCGGTGTCAAAATACACCCAGTGGAGTAGAATTATCAAAAATATTACCCGTTATTGTAAGTATAAACAAGAATTGTCTGTGCTTAATCGGCTGCATTACTTAATTTTATTCTTATCATTTCGTTGTCATCACACTCACTCATAAATTTCATATCTAATATTTAGGAACTTGCTAAATTATATCGAAAGAAAACGTAAACGTTTAAGTTTTACTAGGTGGTGAATTGACTAATACAAAAAACAATAATAAAAATATTAACAATAAAATTATTAAATTACTCTAATTTATAGGTCTGCATTATCAAACACTTGTAAACATGAAAAATACCTGTTAGAAAACTAAATCTTCAAAAATATTTCCAACAATTATACATGCAGTAAAATTGTCTTCTAACTATGACGACTCCATAGTTTACTCTGTGCGTTAATCCAATGACACCTTGAAAGTTCATCCATTATCTCGTTAATGAGGGCCATTTTTCACCCCCTACCCTGTGGAGGTGGTATAAAAACTAAATCGTGTGTCAAAATGTATCATTCGTTACCACATCGTATAGATCAAGTGTTAGCTCCGTGTTTTGGGTTAAGATGCAGGTATTTAACTTAATTTTGTTACTTAATTAATAAAACTAGAATATCTGAAAATAACAATCGGAATACACGCAATATTATTCATATTTTTTAATTTTATTTTCGTAAATTCACGCCTGATTCTACTTAGTTATTGCAATAACTAGCGGTCTCGATTCCGATGCAAACCGACGCGTCGGCGCCCTATCCCTCCTATCTCCAAACAAGTTATTACACTATCTTTAATGTAACGAATATCTACTATGTCTGTGTACTGAGTGATAGTGGTCGAGTGGGAACTTGTGCGCTTTAGAATCCTATGATACCGGGTTCGAGCTTCGACCCCGCACAAACAACTTAATATGTGCGGTTTTCCATCACTCCGGCACGGATTCACACGAATTCGAAAGCTACTCAGTACGTACTATAATACTAAGTACGCACTTCTATATTAACATTAATATCTGGATGACCGAGCTTTGCTCGTTTTTTTTTTTATAAATTGGGTTTTTTTTGAAATTATATAACAGTACGAATTACGAATAAAATGATGAAATATGAATAATATTTTTCGATCTTACCGATAGAATAATAAATAAATATGTACTGGTTATTTAAAGAAAAAAATCATAAAAATGATTCCTAGCTAGATCGATTTATCGCCCCCGAAAGCCCCTATATACTGAATTTCATGAAAATCGTTGGAGCCGATTCCGAGATTCCAATTCTATATATATATATATATATATATATATACAAGAATTGCTCATTTAAAGATATAAGATAAAGAGGAAAGATTTTATTGTTTGTTTGTTTGCATTGAATAGGCTCCGAAACTACTGAACCGATTTGAAAAATTCTTTTACTGTCGGGAAGCTACACTATCCCCACGTGACATCGGCTACTTTTTATCCCGTAAAAGCTAACGATTCCCGCGGGATAGTAGTTAACGCGGGTGACGCTACTATACTTAATATGTCTTCTTCTTTCCAGTCCATTTTAGCAGTTGCGCTCGTCACTGCTTTCGTGGCAGCTGAAGTGCCATCGAACAGGTAATAAATAACAAACTTTAAACATAATTTTATTTATAACGGGTAATTGCCTTCATTATCTAACCAGCACCTATGCATTACTATCGTATCTAGGCTGATCATGTTAACCACCTTCGATGACAAGTGACATACGACCGAAATTAATAATCAATCCAATCCAAATTTTGCTATCTGGGATTGATATCACAATCCATTTTTAGAGTCTAACGTGCCAATAACCGATCCGTGGATTGGTTTATGAAGGCACGCAGATTGGAAATCGATCGAACGATAGGCAGTAATCCAAGATCGATTTCAATCTTGGATAGGAGATACAATATTAATTTCGGCTGATAGTGGACAGAGACTATGAAAAAAAATAGCGTAGTAGGTATTAAAATAACTTTCATATGACAACATAAGAAGAACTTTTCATCTCTCCCGTGCTTTGTCAAGGATTCCTGCCGAGACACATTTCGACGGTGAACTACCAAGACCTCCTAACTACATTTTCACGAAATTTTTTTTATTCCATTTTTGGGCGTAGAAAAATACAACGCACAGACTCACGAAGACTCCCGTCACTGGTTTCTTTCAAATTTCTGAGTAAAACTGCAATTTCAAGACCTCCTTAGTTACATTACGAAAATTTTGCTGCTAAAATCTGCTATCTGCGCTCAAACAGGTTTACGCTCTAACATTTCCCCCAGAGCGGACTGTTTTATAGTCTGGGCAAAACAAATAATTTTGTTAGGAACACCCTGTATAAACTGCACAATGGGTATGTTGTATATTCGAAAAATCATCACATCAGTCTCCGATGTATACTATTTTATAAGGTTTTAAAGTTTGTTATGCAAAATGTTGGATTAAAAGTAAGTAGGACACGTGATTATTGGTTAAATGGCTTGTTTTATACTATATCACTACCATTAATAGCAATATTTTGATTTAACTAGAAATTCAACTTATTATGACAATAATTTTGATCTATAAATTTTCTTCATAATCTTTTCAAACAGCTACTTTTTCCAATATTCATGAAACTTGTCTGGAACGAGGATATTCGCCAAAGAACTACAGTTTACGACATGGGTCGCAAGGTTTGTAAACTGAAGTTGCGATGGAGAGAAAAGTTCTACGGTTGTGACCACGAACTGGAAGATGCAGCGTAGGTAGGCCTCCCACTAGATGGCCTGACGACATCAAAAGAGTCGCAAGCAACCGGGGGGTGCAAGTGGCAAATAGTCGTTAGGTGCGGCGGTCTAAGGGGGAGACCTACGTACAGTATCTAGTGGACGTCTACAGGGTAATGATGATGATGATGAAACTTGTTTCTGTAACCAACAAAACGTAAGCTATATCTAGTTAAAACAAATTACTTACACACAAAAATATACTTAACAGTTTTGTAATGTTATTAAATGTGAGTAAAAGGCTTTCAGTTCAGACTTCAGACCATGTTGGTTGTTTGAAAAGAAACATGTGACCTGTGACTATGACTGTGAAAAGTTTATGTTTTACCTGGTTGTGTTCCTAGGTTACCTGTGTATTTTTTGTTATAGTATGACGTTTAGTAATTTTAACAAACAATGAGTGATTTTCTATTATGATTATTATGTGGTATTTTGTAGCTATGAACGCTGCATCGTTGATAGTGGTGTAAAAACTAGGCCTAATAATATTTATATTTCGATGAACGTTAGGTACATGTTTATATCAAATAACTTCTTAAAAGCTCAACTAATCAACACTTTGGACCTTTATTTGGTCTGAACCTGATTCAATGCTATAGTTTTTTCTTCTATCTTCCTTTATAATACCTTCTTTCTTCATAAATATGACAGGTTTTGTGTCATATCAGAAGCAATGTATTCTATCTACATTTATTTCAGAAACTAGAAATATTAGATGAAAATGGGATGCAGTACTATATTCGGTATCTATTAACTATACCTAAGCAATAAGAAAACTATGAAAAAGTAATAACCTAAATAAATGAGACGTTTTTTTCGCCTCCTGTAAAGTAGCGATTTTTCACTTAGGAGTTCTTGGTAGTTCACCGTCGATTTGAAAATCTATTGTGTCTGGAATCGCTGCAGCGGAGAGGTTATGAATCTCAAACAGACTAACATGGTAATGACTATAATATGGTACCACCTATTGTATACCTAATCATGCAATTAAGTTGCGACTAAACTTATTATTTAGCAAGAGGTATAGGTAATTGAAGATAAGGTACACTATGAATGTCGAATATAGATACGATATTTAATAACTCTAAGGGAAAATATGCAATACGCTTCATGCGTTCTGTTAACTTTTGTTAGCTCGATATCTTGACTATCAAATAAAAATATTACACTGTTACAGTTACCTCCCCCCACCACCGAACCGAGGGTACTCCCAATCGGGCAGCCCCTCCATCGTCGCAGCCAGGACCTTGGACCAGGGTCGTGGTGACCACCACAACGGTGACCATCACAACGGTGACCACCATGGGTTGAGTGATACCGTGGGAGTCAATGCTTTTGGCAGGTAAACACAATGTTTGAATTAATACTACAAATTTTTAACTATACCTACGCTTAATTCTATATTTCGCGAATTTCGGGAAACGTTAAAATAATGTTGAATCTTTTGGATAAGTAGGTAAGTACATGAAATTTAATACAGTAAAGGTATAATATTACTAGGTATATGTATTTATAGCTGCGCCCCCGCGGTGATACGCGGTTAGCCATACAAAATTTCATCAAATTTGGTCAAGCCATCGAGCGTGAAAAAGTAACAAACATACAAACACACAAACTTTCACCTTTATAATTAGTAGGACGTTTGTATACAATGGGAATAATTTTTGCCTTACTCCAAGTATGCGAGTTCGGGGAACATTACTCATGAATATCATCATCGTTCCTCCTATAGTGGGCTACAGGCCTTCTACATGGAAACCCACCACACCCGCCAAGAAAGTGGAATTTGCAAAGCTACAAAATATACTCGTATTTTCCGATTTGTTATTTAATCATAATTTAAACGGGTCTAATTCGCGCACAAACTAATATCAAAATATAAAATACTAGCTGCGCCCCGCGGTGCTACCCGTTGTTTTCGAAATACAATAGTTTCAGTAAGTAAATAAGTAACCTATGTGTTAATCCAAAGTGTTAACTACCTCCATACTAAATTCCATCAAAATTGGTCCAGCCGTTTGAGCGTGAAGCTGTAACAAACACAAACTTTCGGCTTTATAATATTAGTAGGATTGACATACCTCGACCTATAATTATTACCTTCGATCTATATTACCTTGGACCTATATAATATAGGTAGGTAGGTAATAATTACCTACCTACCTATATTAGTTTGTGCGCGAATTAGACCCATTTAAATTCTAATTAACATGGTATTAAATTCGCGAAAGTTTAAGAACTTCTATATGTTTTCCGATTCCCAGGAGCAGTTCTCAGTCCCACGAGCTCGGCCCCCACGGCCCCGAGAGCAGGTTCACCAGCAATGAGGACCAGGGGTACGACCATAACGCTGCCGGGTACTCGAGGAACAGCCTGGATGATGCTAACGCTGTGAGTAATTTTGGTTGAGAGCATCTGCTCAAATAACAGTGCCTAGACAAGAGGACGTTTCGAAGCATTTTGATTGGAACGGAATGAAAATGTAAGACTTCTGACATCATCTCACGAAACTTAAGTTTATATATAACTAGCAGACACGGCCACGCGTTGTTGTGGCTAAGGTTTTTGTTATGGCGACTATACATTGAGATGTAAACTATCCTATCTTTTAAGTTAGATGAAACTGCAGACGGTGTGCAAATTTGATTAGCTTAGGAGTCCATCGTGGACAAACGACGTGACGCGTTTTTTATATATTATATTATAATAAAATTATTTAGTGAGGCTCTATATGACTTCAGAACATTACTCTGCTTTACTAATAAATTAAACGAAGTATATCGGGGGCTTCATACTAAAAGAACTACATACCTACTAAAACTTTTGTGTTAATTATACATTTTATTCCTATCAATTTCCTAAAAAATATATGGGAATGCATAGGTCATTATAGTAATGTTTATACATAATATACCAGTTTAACATACCTATGGCTACACCAAACTCCACGCTTACAAAGAATTAGTACAAGTACTGGTAACTCCAAAATTACCAGTTTTGAGTTGAGTTTTGAGTTCTTGCAAATGCCAAAGTACTTATACTAATTCTTGTGCAGGAGACGGATGGTTACCATTACGGGTACATGGTGGAAGATGACGAAGAAGGTGTGGTCTTCGGGCACCAGGAGTCGAGGTTGGAGGGTCGGGCTCATGGGGAGTACCATGTGGTGCTACCCGATGGGAGAAGGCAGGTAGGTTCATCCTACCGTACCCTACTTCCTCTTACTCCTATTACCCTACTTACTCCTACTGCCTTTCCTACCCTAAATTTTTACTTATTATTATATCTTACTTACGTCATACCTTCCTACTATCCTACCTCACTTTTGATAAGGTAACATTATAATTTTATTATTCATGTCACACATCATAAACATGTTTGTACTCACGCCACTCATGTGATTTTAATCGAAGATATTATTGAAGAAATTTTGAATCAAATGCGCAGAAAAATAATAAAGAAATACATAGTAGGTATATAATAATTATAGGTCTATAAATTGCAATAGATACCTAGTTATCTAGTAATGCTTATCTCGTTATGTCCTAATAAGAAAGTTGGTAAGTTGGTATATTGCGCTATAGCTATGTATCTTTTTTGTTGCAGACGGTAAACTACGAAGCTGACGAGCGCGGGTACAAAGCTCAGATCTCTTACGACGATGCCGAGGACGGTCGCTCGGGTTATGACTCCAACGCCAACAACTTTCGCGCAAACAACGGTTACCATGGTAACGAACAAAATGGCGGCGCCGCCGGGCGTTCCAATGGCTACTGACTAGACTTTTTGATTTTGTTGATTTTGGAGTTAGGTCTCATTTTTTATAGTGGTGTTAATTTTTAATTCGCTCGAATAAGCTAGGTACTTGGTTTTTTATCTATTAGGCATATTTTAAGGAAATAAAATGTAATTATCAATTGGTTTCTTTTACTAATCTGCCCCAAATATTATGGGATCTGCGACAAAAGATTAACAGAGTTAAAAAATAGTGAATTGGTTGCGTTACCTACTACCTATTTAACATAAAAATTATTTTCAGGCATTTTTAGACGCATCTATAGATACTTCGAAATCTACCTACTTACCTATATTTCATGAGTATTTTGTTATGATGAGAAATAGTGACGACCGACTTGAAGCGAAGAAGTGCAGTAAATTATGTAACTACTTAATAGTTGGTAGGTAAATAGCAGTTTTATGTAGGTATAGTGTGGCGATACCCAGGTAGGACTAGGTAAGTACATACATAGGTCAGACATCTTGATTCTACCTAAAATTAAAATCAATTAATTATAGAAACACACATCCATCGCAAGCTCTTCAAGCGGAAAATTGGCAAATATTTGAACTTCGCCTTACAAGCCGACCGACCTTGTGCGACTAATTAATTTATACCTGTCTACTTATTGTAAATTTGCTCTCGGTATCTAATTAAAATAAAATCAATTTCCGGGAACAATGAATGTAAGATTTGTGGATTCTCCGAGCTTCCTTCTTTTCCCTAAGATATTATCTTATATCTTATGTTATGGCATGAAGTCTCTTCTTAGTTGCACACTTGCACAGATAACATACTACATTACAAGAATTGGGTTTTTGAAAAAAAATTTTTTTTGTGATAAATGGAAAGATTATATATTAGTTTTATAACAAAACTATTTTTTTTTTTTTTTTTCGCAATAATTCAAAAGTTATTTCAAAATAAAAAAAAAATTTTGAATCCAGTACCGAAGACACGCCGACAACTCCCGAACAAACCCGAGCGCGTGTGACGTCATAATGTTAGTTTTCACTCATTGCAGTTGATAGAAAAATAATAAATACAGTGTTTTGATCTATTTAATTTTGTTGTCATTATTAAATATTTAAATTTATATTAAAAATGTCGAACCTCAAAAGTTATCGTTCTTGTTTTGTACCATTATGTAATGTATGTTAAAGTAACTGAATAAGCTTTACTCCGAACTCGGTGTTCTGGACATACCCGTCCTTTCACAATACAAATATTATTTTTACGACTTAGTTGAACATAACCTATAGCTTTGTCGCCGTAACTCTCACGCGATGCTCTGCAATTTATGAAATAAATAATTATATTTACTGTAATGGAGAATAAATAATTAAATATTTTCATTTATTATATTATTTTTTAACAAACTTACCTTGATGCCTTGGCACCTCGAACTTCAGCAGAATTAAACCGAACGTCATTTTTTTAAAAATCGGTGATCATAAATATATCAACATCAGGAATATTATCAGACTTTGCCTTAATAAATCCTTTATCACACATAGCTAATCGAAACCAACTAACAACTCGTATTTTAGCAATAAATTTTTAATATTATTGTCTAGACACGTGTAATAGCCGTAAACGCTGTACTGTTATTAAATAGCTATAACATTATGACGTCACAACTATGATGACCAATCATGGCGCGTTTATAGTCACGTGATTTTTATTTAAATTTCATCAATTTTTAATTGTTTATAATTAATTGAAAAAAAATTTTTTTGAAGTTTTTTGCATTAAATATCAATATTATTAATAATAAAGTTTTAAAATACATAAAAAAAATCAATATTTTTTTTTTTTCAAAAACCCAATTGGCGGACTAATTATTACTAAGGGCATTTACTACCAGTAACTAAATAGAAGTTCTTAAACTTTCGCGAACTGAATACATGTTAATTAGTATTTAAACGGGTCTAGGTATGGCAAAATTATATATTTTGATATTCGTTTGTGCGCGAATTAGACCCGTTTAAATACTAAGTAACTAAATATCCATAGCGAGATTAACGCCCGAAATTAATATTGTATCTTCTATCCAAGATTAAAATTGATCTTGGATTGCTGCCTATCGTTCGATCGGTCTCCAACCTGCGTGCCTTCATAAACCAATCCACGGATCGGTTATTGGCACGTTGGACCCTAAAATGGATTGTGATATCAATCCCAGATAGCAAAATTTGGATTGGGATTGATTATTAATTTCGGCCGTCAAAAGGTCAAACATAAAATAAGAGACATTCAATTCATAATAAGTAGGTAGTATATTAGAACCTAACGGATTATGGGTTGAGTCTGAAAATGATGTTTCTCTTTCATGCGCTGGTTCATGGCTACATCTCCGATCGGACGCGGTGACATGGCTGAGGAGACATTGTTTACAGATTCGTGGAAATGACTCAACTAGTCCATCAATCAGGCCATCATCAGCTCATGTACTTGACCTTACTTCATCCCTAGGTACCGATTACGGAACGTTTAACTAATCGGAGCCTTAACAAATATTGGTCCGAGCGTATCAAGGCTAGGTTTATTTGTTTGGGCGATTTTACAAGCGAATCTGATCATATATAAACTGGGCTGAACTTAGATGGGGCATCAGTCTATTCAAGTTCTTTAGATCTCAAAACATTATGAAGGTATTTTAATATCACTTTTTTTATAATTAAAAGAGGTTCCTTTTGTTTCTTTGATAATTTTTCCAGATATCGATCAGTTTCTTTTGAGGCACAGTGAACAATTTTGAGAGTAGAATGTAATCATTTTCGTCTTACTTTCCTTAATAACTTCTGTGTTAAATTAGAGATGTGCTCGTCTCTTTTTATCTTACATACAACCTATACAACTTAAATGTTCAACAAAAAGACATCCTCAAATTGAAAGGCACTGTAAAATGGCTATTATACCTTTTATAGCCATGCCAAAAGCAACACCAATTCGAATCCAGTTTAGGCCCTTTATTTCATTCCATAACTTCTCAATTCTGCGCAGGTCATTGTAGCAGTCATCTTGGCCGTCGGGTCAGCCTCTGCCCTAGGGTCAGGCCCTTACCTGCCGAGTGGGTGGAGACCCCAAGGACCTTCCTTCCTTCTGCCGGGAGAAGCACAGGTACTTTAGATCTATTTAACCCTTGATGAGAAAAAACCACCAACCTCCAAACGTCACACAACGGTGTGATTACATCGTGGAAATCATTGATAAGAAGTTCACATGCCAGAGTATAATTTCGGAGGCATGTAACCAATCCGGATCGGGCTCTCGTGGTAGATGATGGCCTAATCTTCCTCACGGAATATCGCTGTGATCAGCAATAGGCAGATATGGGATTGAAAATGATGGCTAGAAAACGTATTATTCTACTGTATTCTTTAGGTGTAAAGTGATTTACCGTTCGGCTTTTACAGAAACCCGCAGACAACCCTCTGAAAGAGACCATACTCTTCGAGAATGAAGCTTCCGGCTCAGATGCCCTGCGAGAGTATGGACCTCCTAAGGCCCAAGAGGTCTCACAGGACGTTGTCAGCCAGGGTCTGCCTGACGTGGTCACTGAACAGACCTTCCTCATTGTTGAAAGTAGGGGAGAAATCAGTGCCGTCGTGGTGGAAGAGAGTGTAGCTTCTGAAGGTATGTAGTTAGAACGCTTTTTATTCCATATTTTTTAGTGACGGTGTCTTGAGTTGTTCTGACTTTACAGTTCTCTGATTCCTTGTAAGTACGAGGACCAAGTATTACGAACACTTTAGTCTAACAAATACATACCTTATTCAGGACAAATACCTGTGATTAACACAAATATTTGCCCTGCACTGTAATTGAGTAATGACGCAATGGAGGCTTTAAATAATGTGATTCACAATTACTGTTTTATAATATTGAGCTCAGTGTCACGATGTTCCTATAGACACGGATTGAAATTTAGCTTCGTGATCATCTATTTCTTTTTTCTAAGATCCTAATTAAGTTCACGACTAGTATGCTCAAAGAATGAAAGTGCTTATTACATTATAAACAGAATTAGAAATTATGAATTCAAATTAATTATATTGCAGTGAGTGCTGAACAGAACTCCGAGATAGTGGAAGAAGCGACCACAGAAGCTCAAGCCGCCGAAATAAAAGCCCCCGAAACTATTGAGAGAATCGCTGACATCGAACTGCAAACTGACGTCCCTACCGCATCGTATGCTGAAGCCATCGTAGCAGAAGAAATTCAAGCCAATGAAGGAGAAGCCAAGGTTCAGGTCACTGAGGCTGAAGTGATCAAATCTGAAGACGTTCAAGCCACAGTTGCGACTGTAGAAGAGAAGCTTGAACAAGTCGTAGCAGATGAAGTGGAAACCGTTGAAACAGGAGTCAATAACATCGCTGAAGCTCTAGTTAATTTGGAAAATGAAATCAAAGCTCAACAGGTAATTAACATTCTTATTTAAACCTCTGTTACTGGCGATGTTTGTACAGGAGTAGCTTTTAAAACGCTGAATGGTTTTGAACATGGTTTTACGGAACTATTGGACAGATTAATATTGTGTGGAGGATAGAGTTAAGTAAATTAATGATTAAATAGATAATTGGCGTCGTCTGGAAGAATTAGCGATACTCGAGAAATAGTAACTATTAAACACTGTGGTTTCGGTTTAATAGTTAATAGGTAACTATTTACACAGTTTGATTGCAAAGTATATATCCAACAATATGGAAATTGAAAAATGACATCCCCGTAGAGTTTCTTGGTGCTGTTTTCTCTAATACGTATTCCGAAGCACTGATAGAGTCAACGGAGTTTCCATTTCCGGTCCGATATCAAATCTTGGGTCAGCGTATGTAAGGGAAACATCTTATTACAAACTCAAACCATAATCAGTTAGTACTCCCATAATTATTACGTTTTATGGTTCCTTAGTAAATGAGATTAGAATGTTGACTTACTAAAATGTTATTTTATTTATTGCCTTCTTACAATGCTTTGATTTTGACTTTTAATAACGTTTCTTATATTCAGGTCCAGAGTGTAGAAACCACCGCTGAAGTGAAAGCAAATCAGGAGGGTGCTGTCCCAGAAGGGTTCCTCGAATACGGGCCCCCTGGTTTCAGGGAATACGGGCCCCCCAAAGGCGATGAGCTGCTGAGTACTGCAGCTATTGTCGAGGTAAAATTACATTAGAAAATGATAGATAGACGTTATATTAATAGGACTTTCAACAAAACTGATGAAGTTAATGATGCAATAACTAATAATATGGGTGTATATATGCAATAACTAATAACGTATCATTATATCATATCATAAGAAAATATTCCACAATATACATATCGACGGTGAACTACCAAGAACTCCTAAGTGAAAAAACGCTACTTTACAGGAGGCGAAAAAAACGTCTCATTTATTTATGTTATAACTTTTTCATAGTTTTCTTATTGTTTAGGTATACTTAATAGATTCCGAATATAGTGCTGCATCCTATTTTTGTCTAATATGTCTAGTTTCTGAAATAAATGTAGATAGAATACATTGCTTCTGATATGACACAAAACCTGTCATATTTATGAAGAAAGAAGATATTATAAAGGAAGATAGAAGGAAAAACTATAGCATTGAATCACGTTCAGACCAAATAAAGGCCCAAAGTGTTGATTAGTTGAGCTTTTAAGAAGTTACTTGATATAAACATGTACCTACCTAACGTTTATCAAAATATAAATATTTTTAAGCCTAGCTTTTTACACCACTATCAACGATGCAGCGTTAATAGCTACAAAATACCACATAATAATCATAATAAAAACACTCATTGTTTGTTAAAGTTACTAAACGTCATACTATAACAAAAAAATATACAGGTAACCTAGGAACATGTTCAGGTAAAACATTAACTTTTCACAATCATAGTCGCAGGTCACATGTTTCCTTTCAAACAACCAACATGGTCTGAAGTCTGAACTGAAAGCCTTTTACTCACATTTAATAACATTACAAAACTGTTATATTTTTGTATGTAAGTAATTTGTGTTAACTAGATATAGCTTACGTTTCGTTGGTTACGGAAACAAGTTTCATCACCATCATCATCATCATCATCACTCTGTAGACGTCCACTAGGTACTGTACGTAGGGAGAGACCCTTAGACCGCCGCACCTAACGACTATTTGCCACTTGTTGCTTGCACCCCCCGGTTGCTTGCGACTCTTTTGATGTCGTCAGGCCATCTAGTGAGAGGCCTACCCATGCTGCATCTTCCAGTTCGTGGTCACAACTGTAAAATCTTTCTCTCCATCGGTAATCAGTTCTATGAGCAATATGGCCCGCCCATTGCTACTTCAGTTTACAAACCCTGCGACCTATGTTGTAAACTGTAGTTCTTTGGCGAATATCCTCGTTCCAAACCAGTTTCATGAATATTGGAAAAAGTAGCTTTTTTCCAATATTCAATAATTGCTATTAATGGTGGTGATATAGAATGAAACAAGCCATTTAACCAATAATCACGTGTCCTGCTTACTTTTCATCCAACATTTTGCTTAGCAAACTTTGAAACCTTTTAAAATAATATACATCGGAGACTGATGTGATGATCTTTCGGATTTATGTTATTTCAATCTACAACATACCCATAGTGCAGTTTATGCAGAGTGTTCCTAACAAAATTATTTGTTTTGCCCAGACTATAAAGCAGTCCGCTCCAGGGGAAACGTTAGAGCGGAAACGTGTTTGAGCGCAGATAGCAGATTTTAGCAGCATAATATTCGTAATGTAACTAAGGAGGTATTGAAATTGCAGTTTTACTCAAACATTTGAAAGAAACCAGTGACGGGAGTCTTCGCGAGCCTGTGCGTTGTATTTTTCTACGCCCAAAAATGAAATTCGTGAAATTGTAGTTAGGAGGTCTTGGTAGTTCACCGTCGATATACGATCTAAGCATAAGTAGGTAGTTGACTTTTTGACTTATTTCTAGGTACTTTCATCGTCACTAGGAGATAATAGTGATCGAATGCTAGCGTCTAATCGAAGTTAAAAAAAATCGTAATGGAGATAGACTTCAATAAATAATAAGTTATTCAAATACTTATTTTGTTCTAGATTCCATCAAATGCCGTATCGAATGAAAACATTGATGCTAGGAGAAGGAGATTCTCACCCAAATTCAGGTAATATATTACGTTTTAAAACACCATTTCATATTGTTTTTGAAAACTGTATACCGATCGGGTTCGTCCATCCATAAATCCAATATTTAGGTACTAGACATAGGTACTATTGTAATATACGTATACTTACCTACGTAATAATATTAGTGGGTGTCAATAATTATATCGTATACGAGTATACATAGTTTTCACCAGTATTTATATTATCTCACAGGAACCCTTATTATTTACGGGATTAAAAATATAAATTTACACTGACCTACTAAAATCCTTTTGGCCCGAGAATTATTTCGGAGGTATGTTATCCACCAATCCGGACCGGGCCCCTGTCTTGGATGGCCTAAACCTCCTCACGAAGGTGAGGGGAGGCCTTTGCCCAGCAGTGGGACAGGCCGAATCATTATTATTATTATTATAAGTACCTACCTAATGTAGGTATGTAATTAAAGTGATCCCGATATTTTATTTCAGAGTACAAAAGGCGAAAAGGATTCACTAATACAATAAACTGACAAATCTCTGACAACGACAAAAATCATCTCCAAAGGACTGATGCTTTTGCCGCCAACTATACTTATGAAGACCTGTCTGACACCTTAGTAAAGAAGTCTGGACTGAACCTCTAGTTAATTTGATTGCCGAACAGATAAACATATTGCTGTCTTTGTCATTTGCTTGCTGCCAGATAGAGACTACAATAGACTTTTTATCTAGAAGCTCATAAACTTTCGCGAACAGTAAACATAATTCGCGCAGACTCAAAATTAAAAAAAAGAATAATTATAGGTATGTAAAAAATACGTTTTGTTATGAGTTTGTACGGAAATTAGACCAGTTTAAGCTAGTAATTATGACTTTATAGGTGTCTATTGTTCGTAGTTAACTAGGGGTTCAGAAACCGGACATTAGAGACGTGGATCAACGCTAATTAGTAAATATACGAGAAGTAATTAACGTTTCTAAGCGCAAAGTAAAACAGAGGAATTGGTCTTCTCAAGTGTTGTGTGTGGCTCGAATTATTATTATGAATTAGTAATTTTACTTTGACTTTAATGTAAAGGAGCTATTGCAGATTTTTATGAGTTATTATAATCACTGCCTTATGTTATCAATTATTATAAATTTGTTAAAGGCGTTAAACCTTCTTTTAAATTAATTAAAATGCTCTAGCAATATATTGAATTAATTTTTATTTCCCTTCCGTCTTGTCTGGTCACCTACCTACGATTTATTGTTTTAGTTACTTAGTTCCCTAGTTACCTAACCTACCTATATAGCCTACGTACTTTTTAAGTAGGTAGGTAAGTACAGTTATCGTTAGGTAGCTCTCAGAGGTAGATACCTAGTATAGATACTTTGCATGATTTGTTTGGTTATTCTTTTTAATTTTGGCTTCGCACTGTCTGTGCATAGTGGTGGATGCCTTTCTGAAACTGCCTGGGAGTTTTATGTAGAGAACAAGAAAATAATGTACCTAGGTACCTACCTAAGTATCTATATTATTTTTGCTGATGGTAATGGGTCAGATGCACGTGCCTTGGGCGGCGTAGACAAAAAATATTGTCTGGATGCCTTTCTGAAACTGCCTGGGAGTTTTATGTAGAGAACAAGAAAATAATGTAGGTACCTACCTAAGTATCTATATTATTTTTGCTGATGGTAATGGGTTAGATGCACGTGCCTTGGGCGGCGTAGACAAAAAATATTGTCAGTCACGTAAGGGCGCCGTAAGGCACAAGAGAGAGATAAAAATAGTTCCCTCCTACCCCTATCTATCCAATGCATCTCATAGCGCCTACCGTATTGTATCAGCAAACATGCATTCGAAGCTATTGCTTGTACCTATGTATTGTATATTTTTAGTAGGTCGGTAGGTACCTACGAAATTTCTTGATAGACCCACACTTTATTGATACGGATTTAGTTAGTATTTATTTGTAAACATAATAATCAAATTGGACGGCGTTATGTAATAACGAATTACACGAACAAACCAAAAAAAAAAAGTTAATGATGCAGTTCGATTGTAGAGACTTTAAACTATATTCCTAGTCGTTTTTTTGTTCAAAATTCAACTCTCCTACCTTAATATAGAGGGGTGAATCAAGCGACATGTCTTAAAATGTTAGGTTCTGTGCATTTTATCGTTTTGTAATAGCAAACTAAGCGCCTAAGTCGCTATTCCAAAATACAATAAATAAGGTTTTATTAAACATAAACGAATTAAATCCTGAGACATTCGACTTAATTCGTTGTTTCATTATTAAACAACTATAATATCTAAAATGCAAAATCAAATTACCTACCAAAATAGGCGCATAGTTCGTTATTGAGTATCCATTGGTTCATCTATTTCATTGAATGAGAATCAAACAATCATTATAGCCCAGTGGAATTAGATATAAAATAGGGCTAAAATCGCAATGCTTGATGTGGTACTGCATTTTTGGTAGGTTGTATGGACTAGTAAGGATATGGTATACCTAAATCCATATTAGCAACTTTGGAAAACTTGTGCTAGCTGGGCAACACGCAAAAAACTATGAAGTTTAGAGACTTTTCTCACTTTTTTGCTCTATAAGTCATATACTATGCGTTTTGGACAAGTGCACTTCTGGACTTTTATAAGGTTAATAAAATTTGCAAAAATTGAAACCCAAACGCAGCTCTTTAAACTCTATACCTAACGATCAAACTGTGGCCCTTCAAATACGGTAAGTTTTTCCGGAAAAACTACAATTTTAAGTTTTGCTTCCGTTCGAAGCAGAATATTGGTAAAATCCCTGGTCCTATGAAAAAATTCACTGAAACAATGATGTAGTACGATTAACTAGCTTTCAGTATAGCAAGGTGGCCACAAATGAAAACGTATTTCTATCCTTTTTATATGATTTAATGCATTTTGCGCCAATTCTTCAAATCCCATTTTTACCTTCAAGATTGTAAGTGAACTATTAGCATCACAGACTTCGTCTTGTACTTAAATAAAAGTTGATTAAACGTACAAAAACATTGTATTAGTGACCTTTTTCAAAGGACGAGGGATTTCACCAATATTTAGCTTCGGACGGGAGCAAAACTTAAAAGTGGTAAAACTTTGCCGGGTAATGGACCACATTATTGAAGGGTCATAGCTTGATCCTTATAGTTTCGTTTGGGATTAAATTGGTGTAAATCTAATTGACTTTATAAAAGGACTGAAGTATGTTTGTCTAAAACGCATCGTTTACGACTTTTAGGTTGCATGTTTGGACTTATACTAGGTACACTAACATAACTGTTCGATACAACACACCAATGCAGTAGGTACAACAAGCTTCGCGATTTTAATATTAAATTCCACTGGGCTATTGAGTAGAAATTGCTTTACATCTTCGATTTCGTAGGTATATTTTCATTTATTCAACCGTTTTTCAGATTGTTTTGGTGTAAAAAAACAAGTTTTTGTTTATTTTTGGTAATACATATATAACTATTTTGCCTCTGGATATAATCCCTTTATACCCTTTATTACCCCCAAAACTAAATTGTATAAACGAATTAAATGACAAAATGCCGCCTGATTCCATATTGCAATTTTAAAATCGTACAAATAATGCAAAACGTAATATGGAATTAAGCGGAAAAATGACAATATCTTCTATACTATGCATCATACAAAAATATGTTCTTTTATGAAATAAAATATACATAATAATATATCACATAAGTAAAAATCACGCCTATAACATAAATATTGTGCTCTCAGCAACATATTTAAATTTCAAAACTTTGAAGCTCTTTTTCTCAGTTTTACTGATTTGTCGCTTATTCTGTTATTTCATAACGCCGTCCAATTATTATATTACTTTCTATGGCTACAACGCCAAATACATCGTAAGGAAGGATTCGATCACTTTTAGCGATAGCGACATCTCACGCTCATATTAAAACCTATACATTGTTTCCAATGACATTGACATTTTTAGATCCGATGACAATGACAGTGACAGTATGAATATCGAGTTGTCAAATTAAAGTTACCATTATATTCAAACTACCTTAACTAGTGAGGAGATACAAACATATGACATTGCTGAGGAGTCCTGGGTCCGTATTAATAAATGAACCTCAATAGCGCTACCAAGTGCGCTACCAGCTAATCCACACTCAAAATGTAATCTGCATCTTGAGATCGTTGCTATTTAATAAATGGATATTGAGATGTAGCACTGGCTACTAGATACTGTCTTGTATGTGTCAATTGTGTCATAATCGGATAGCACTTAACCGCTGAGTGTCATTTATTAATTTGCCAGAGATCATGTAAGTTTCTGTTCCTAATCTACAACGATGTATTTATTAAATAGAACAAAAGAGCAAGTGTACACTGCAGAGAGCTCTCAGAGCTAAGTTTGATTTATTAATACGGACCCTAGGACCTAAATAGATCTCTTTATACCGAGATTGATATTAAGCATAGACAATAATAATTAGAAACTCATGTAGTTACTACCTCAGTATTCCAACACCATCATCAACAGAGGCAAATCAAATTAGTTGCCTCTAAACTAGTTGAGGATCAAACCTTTATTAATAATAATTATAGGTAGGTACTTATATTATTATCTAAAACCAACTTTGCGGCAGTTTGCGTATTAGACGTTGGTGATGATAGATAAGATGGTGATGAAATTATTGATTATAATAATTATAATTATGCGACATTTGTTATTGGTTGCAAATAATGTTTCAAGAGTGATGTACATGTAGTGCAAATACGTACGTTTTAAATGGCAACTCAGCTTGCACTATCGTCATTTTTCTTGTTTGTACTCGTTTGAAGTTTGAAGTTTGAATTTGTCTTGTCAGTCAGTCGGCTAGCTCGCTCAGTCAGTTCGATGTTCGGTTGATTTCGGTGCGTCTTGTGTTTGTTTACGTTTAGTTTTTCAAATTAACTTTCCTAACATCGTCTTTTGTTTACATGAACTAAAACTTATTATAAGCTTGTAAAACGCACCGTTCGTTGTGAGACACTGTGATATTGTGTGATAGTTGAGTGTCGCGAATATTTTCGCAACTAATTAGTCATCTCTCAAACTTTTGGTTGTCTTGTTTTGTGATTTATCTTTAGTGAGTAGTTTTATTTTCTGAGAACTTCCGTGTCGCCGCTTTTGATCAACAAGTAGGTAAGTTACATTGGAAACTATTTATTTCCAAGTTTAAATAAATGTAGGTAAGTAGGTATATTATGTTACTTTTTTACTAATAATTATTTGGCCAGTTACAAAATTGAATGGGCGGAGATTCTTGTTTTTGCCATATTTGCTTGCGATTGCAAAATTTTTTCGTCTCGACGACCTCGTTTGTCGGCCAAAATCTGTGTGCAACTTTTTCTAAAGATAATGATCACTTTATTGCCTAACTAAGAAATCATTAAAGTTAATTACCTACTCTACTTTTAAAATTGCCATGCTTTGTTTAAAAAGTTAAAAGTAGGTAAGCAACTACTGGAAACATTTATTTTGGTAAGTTTGTATTATTTATTTGTGACTGAGGTAAGGTGTTTTAAATTAGAACAAATTAGATTTTACCTTGAAATGAAAAGTTAGGTTAAGATTTTTATAAAATTAATAATGTCTATCAAGGTAATATAACAAACAGTCTAGATGTGTGCCGCAAATAACTGAATGTAGCTGCACAACATTTTTTTTTTTGGGACTTATCGCCTTTTGGTTGTGACCATGCCATCCCCATAAAACCTCTTCTTTTATTAAGTACTTATAAATGCCATTGGGCACATAGTCCCTGAACTTAAAATATACATGGTTTTGCCATTGTCGACCTTGGCTCACTGAATATGACTTGGCATACCCCCACATCTCCAAATTAGGCACAATTTGAGCCTAACTTTGGTATTTATAAACGGTGTACTGTACCTAGGCAGTATGTAATATATAAACTCTAGCCTGTACGGTCATAGTTGCAGCAAAAACCTAGTACATTTATTTCATACCAATTTAAAAGCTTAACTGACTGATTACGATCTTAAGTCACATTGCTCACATTGCAATTTACATAGGTCACATTGTCACATGGGGTAAGACGGCGGTCAAACTCTAGTCTATACATAAATAAGTGTTAAAAAACACACTTGAAAATTACAATATTTAACATCTAATCATGCTAATAAGGTTGTCACTTTCATTCGGCGTGTCGATGTGTAAAACACTGCATCGGTTTGAATACCAAAATGGTTTTCTTGTGAGTAGGTTTTAATTTCTGTTGTCTATTGCACTGGGGTATGGCTGGAAAACACTGTTAAAGTAGATAGGTTTGAAACTGGCACAATGTGCTAAAAGCACCATGACGAAAGAAGAAAAAAAAGTAGATAGGTGTAGAAGTTTTTGGCGGGAATCTTGAAGTGGCCTGTTCTTGGTTTTGTATTGTATTCTCATACTTGAGGTTACTAACCAATTAAAAAGAAAGTTGTAAATTTTTGACATTTCTCTAGTTCCCAAAGAAGGACCCACTAAGTGGGTCCTTTTTATTAAGACATTGTTCTAGTTGTGTTGTTAATTGATGTTTGGAATGGAAGATACCTAATCCAAAATCTTGCACTGCTCTTGAATCCTAGAAATTAATACAATATATTAAATTCTGTATTATAATTTTTCACAGAACCGGGAAGATTATGGCTAGTGTCTGTAGAAAATCGTTATGCTAAGGTATTAAAGTCACAGAGTTATTAAACTCATAATTATCTACACTCACTGCGGTTCGGGCAATCAGTCAAAATCAAGTGGCATGTGGAAATGATATCCACTCAACGTTGTGTAGGGTGCACCTATTGATTTTCTTCGGACATTTGTAAATATATATATTTAGACATGCGATTATTTTACTTGTTTTCATATTACGTCCTATTTCCACATAACATATAATATATTATTATGTAGTGATGTACTCAGGTATCAGTCAGGCGATTCACTCAACTCACAAAACTCACTTACGTGGCAACGCTGCCATGTAAGTGAGTTTTGTACAGAATCGCCTTACAGAACACTTTCGTTTTATTAAAATTGAAAGGAAAAAAAAATTTATAAATTATATAGGAAATTCGGAAGCATTCAGTTATTTATTTCTGACGCCTACTGTACCTATCTGCATTATGAAGTCATAAATGAAACCTAATTTAATATTCAACTGCATGAAACTAGTGGGCTCTTTGTATAGAAGAATTGCGCTAGCCTATTCACATTAATACATCCGTCTTGAAAAATAAAGACTGTTGGTAACCCTATCCTCCGCACCCACGCACTTCTCAGATGCACTAAATGTGTGGAACATGTGTGAAACTGGGCCGAAGCGCAGGATGTGTCTCGAATTATAGCATATAATATACATAATTATATAGATACTAGCTTTGTCGTGCAGTTTCTCCCTCAACTTGTTTCTTACCTCTACTTTCCAGGAAACCATTTCATCTTTTGACTTTTGATGGGTAGGATTTTGGATCTAAATTCCCCTTTGTTACGAAATATTGTTGTAGGTCTATTTGACGTCAATCAATTAATAACATCCTTCATCCCAAGCCTCACCACATGATTAGTATAATATTATCAATATTATGTATGGATACCTTCCAATATCCATAGTAGACAGATACAGAGTTAACCGTTCTGTTTTTACTATGTCCCATCTCCGTGCCACAGCCTTCACCCTTAACCTGCTTATAATAAGGTCTCGATCTCATGCCCCACTAGATACGAGTACATTGTCCCAGATTATAAAATCAGTGTCAACTTTGTCCACTGAATTAGTCGCAAGGCCCGAACAATGAGAAGAATTGCGATGCAATGGGAATGAGGCGCCTTTGTTATGTCTAGACGACGCGACGCATCAACAATAATCAACATTTTATAATGTAGGGACAGCAAAAACGTCACCTAGAAAAAAAAGCTTACAATTTCGCTCATGACATATTTTTTTTCATTAATTCACTAATTGATAACCTAGTGGGCGAAGGTCGGCCTGCCAAGCAGTGGGTGGTGAGTTTAAATCCCAGTGCGGGACTAACAATGTTTTTTGGCAGTGTACACACCTAAACTTAGATAATAAGTGGTCTGATAATTATAGTTCGTAATTACTGACGTTAGGTACTTAATTACTTACCTAAACTTGCAGTGGTCTACTTTAGTTGCTGACGCTATATCCTAGAAATAGGTCTGACAATTCTGACATAGACTAGAATATATTGGCATAATATACTGCCTTGTGGCAGTTTAGTCTAGAAACAATCCGCCCACGGAATTTGATAAGATGGTACCTATACTATAATAGGTACCCAATTATACTCATACTTGGTAGCACAGTGGTAGATGTCAAACTTTGTCGCGTGATGTGATTTCAACAAAATAATCGGTTTGTTTACTTTACACAGACATCATAAATAAAGATGTAAAGTTGTTATCTCAATAAATAGAGCCGTCAAAACAAATTCGCGCCAAAAAACTTGCGCTGCCAGCTAAAATCGACGCAACCGTGACTCGTTTGAAATTCAAAAGTCACGCACACTCAATCTTTCATTGTCATTGCTTGGCGATTTTAGAAAAAAATGTAATTTTCAACCCTCTTTCCCTGGTAATAAGGCGCACTGAACTTAGTCGCAGAATATAAGTAAAAGAGTATTAGTTCTCCAAATTCGAACGGTCAAACAAAAAATTCGAGCGTGGAACGATCGTTTGTTGTAGTCTGTGGGAAAACGCGGGAAATTCGAGTCGCTTAGCGACAATGCAAAAAGCGGGAAGGTCGTGATCGATTAACAAAAAAAACATCACAGCTTTTGTTACGGAAAATGTTGCATTGTGATTCATCAATAGTAATAAGGCTGCGAAATGTATACAGGCCAAGAAGCGAGTCTGGTGGAAGAATGGAGAAAGTGACAGGATTAGCACAAACGATTATGGGCTTTACTGCTCGTTGGACAGTAATAGAATCAAACCTTATCAATAGTTCTTACCCTATAAGATTCTAGAACGAGCTGGAAAGATGTGAAAAGTGCTTATTTATATACTTACCGAAAAATATATCGAAGAGAAAGCGAAGTGGAGATAAAAGACTATTCTGAAAGATTATCACAGATAACCAAAAGAAAGCGAGAGTTAAAAACTCCTTACGAAACCATATTAGAGAATAGTAGACTTCCAAACTGATTGCACTAAACATTGTAGTAATTGTAGTAGTAGTAAAAACAAATTGAAGTAATGTACTTCAATTTCCAATCGAAGCGCTTGCGATAGTCGTAAAACAATTTAACTTGCAAAGCAGTAGTAACCAATGACATCATTATTTTATAAGTAACCTGGGTGTGCCTTGTTCCCTAGGTATTAAAACACTGTGGCGTAGAATAATAGCGTTAAGAGATTCCTTCCTTTAAAGCATCCTTCCACAGACGATGATAGCTCAGTTGGTCCCGTCTTCGGATATCACGCTGCAGGGCTTAGGTTCGAAACCAGATGTCAGCAAAAACCGCGCTCGAGAATCCTACAAAGGAAAACCATAGTTAAATTTGTTGGTAGGGTACTAAAGTGCCGCCTGGCTACTCAAGTACCAAATCTGTACCCCTATTGGGGTGTTCCGGCAGTGGTCTTAGAGAGTCAGTAACGTTCTAGACTGAGCATGTTCACCACCTTCGACCACATGATCATGGTGATACCTAGTAGGATAGTAGTGATAGTAGTGAAATGCCGATAAATTTACTATACAAAAATACTCGTTACGAAAGTGAGAGGAGGCCTTTGCCCAGCAGTGGGATATTACAGGCTGATTTTTAACTCCTCAATGTCAACTCAATACAAAATTGATATATTTTAGTATCTCACAAACCAGACCTCAGGTGTATCGGTCAGGCGCCTGATAGTAGAAACATGATTGATGTAAATGATGATACAAATATCTAGTAAAAACCGGCTGAAATCTCCATATCTAATCATTCGAACCCAATAAAATATTAAGACGTACTTAATCTAATCAGAGATCTAATTATATTAATTGATTGAATTTTGATGAGCATCCTAATGAGGTTTCTCGGCGAAAATAAAGAATACTGTTTGTTCATAATGTAACTACGATCGTCAACTAATACAAATAACCACATTAAAGTTAGGCCACTTTAGTAATAAATAGGTAGTTACGCCGTCTTAGTACCTGTGCTTAGAAAGTTAGAACAGCTATGTTTAATTTGGACCAGTGGAACTATGCAGAAAGCTTTGACACAGTCTAGACCGTATTCCGGGTTCCCGAGGTATTTTTTGTCATGAAAGTCTAGCACTTAATTTGACCACTATATGGTTGAAGATCGAAGCCAAAAGCCCGAAGGTAAAAGGGGCTCTCATGAACTCTCGCCATAACATTCTGATATGTGATGGTAGATTTTCGGCCCTAGCCTAGTTACCCCAACAATGTATCCCTCCACATTCGATGTGATCAGCTAGTTTGGAACCTACACCCAGCGGCGTGTGATCCGAAGAAGAAACCAACTGAGCATCATCACCCATTTTCGATTTGCATTTTCGATAACTGATTGTTATTCCTTATTCAACTACTCGTATTCACTCTCCAGTACAGTACAGTCTCCACATTGTAAATGACCTAACAATTCCTAGAACAGTCTAATGGAATGTAAAAATAAACGTTCCAGCATCGTTGTAAAACGATATCGATTCAGAGAATCGTATCGAGCACACATGCCAAAATCGAGATGTGTTAGTTATATAACTAGGTGGTCTAAAACTGTTGAATTAAGCTTAAAACCGGCTACATTACAATACTGTTGAAAGTAAAATAGAATATTATTTCAACAGCTTCTCGACGATCTTCATACTTTTACGGTATTACCACAAAAGGTTTAAACCAGAGTTGAACAGATGAGTCTAAATATTTTCTCCACAAATCAACGCCTTCTCTAACTCAATAACAAATTTGCTAAAATAGGTAATTAGGTATGCCACCAGGGTTTACTAAGAAAACGCGAGTGATAGACGTCGATTTTTACGAACGAAATTTTAGAAACCTCTGTTTAACTCTGGTCTAAAGTTTTGTGGTAAGATGGTTAAACTCCTGGTCATAAGCACTGGATGATACTGGAGTATCTTCAAAGAGATTTCAAAAGAAAATGGGTGACTAAGGAAAGCAAATGGCATATTACAGTCATCATCAAAAAGTGATTTCTTTGGAAAAGCAAAACTTTTGCCAGAAAGTCATGTCACTTTCAAATACCGAGTAAAGGACTAAACAAGTCCACTATTGAGGCAGTGACCTGATGAGTCACTGAAGCTGTACCAGTTTATAATGTGCCACAATTGTGATCTTATTACCTTCTGGATAAAGCTTGAACTCGCGTAATACTGAGTTGGACGAGATTATGTAGATTGGGTCTACTTAAGTAGATACCTCGTTTGTCACACAATGAGATGCAATCTGCTCCTGACCGTAATAAGTTGTCGAAAAATATATGTGTCCAGGCAGCTTATAAAATGTGTATTCGGTACAGTTAGGTGATCAAAATGAGTCCATACACCGTCAGTCTACTGTCAAGCACTGAGGAGTTACGTGGTCTACCTTCCGGCTCTATCATCAGGCTTGATGTCACTATAAATATAGCATTTCATCTGATCTCTATGAACAAAACTTCAATGGCATCGGAATTTGAATAGCATGCATGATTTCAACTCGAATGGATAACGAGAACTATTAATTACAGAAATGTTTTTCAAGATTTATCTCAAACATACAACTCAACAACAATTTACAACAATTAGTTTTCAGCCAAACGAAGAATACCTGATTACTAAAGAAGCCTCGAAATTTCGTAACCACTTCAAAGATCTTGCTATCAGTAAAATTGAGAACAGATAAGGCCTAAAACATATATATATATAGCAAACAAAAACAAGATTATACTTTGCTTCGATGCATGCAAATATGTTTAACCTACATTGATGGTGTTTTGTATGGAGACAGAAATAGAGGCTGTGGACGAATAATAACCTGAACAATAAAAAAAAATCCGGCCAAGTGTGAGTCGGACTCGCGCACGAAAGGTTCCGTATCATTATCTGTAATAACGGCAAAAAATCACGTTTGTTGTATGGGAGCCACCTTAAATATTTATTTTGTTCTGTTTTTTAGTAAGTGTTAGTTGTTATAGGGGCAATATGAATACATTATCAGTAAAAATTTCAACTGTCTAACTATCACCGTGCGGTTCCTGACGTACAGCCTGGTGACAGACGGACGGACAGCGGATCCTTAGTCCGATAGGGTCCCGTTTTACCCTTTGGATACGAAACCCTAAAACCGACATGATAGCGAGTAACACAGTAGAAGAGACACCCACTAAGAGAGAAGTGTAAGAAATACTAAGAGGGATGAAGAAGTAAGATGATATTTTGTACCTGACGACCGGCATTATAAAGTAGCCGAATTGTTTCAGGGCATAGTTATGTAATTCAACGAAATCTCCTCGCGAACTCATTCAAGCGTCTACAAGATCTAGATTCTAGGCTTTCAAATTGCGAAAATGGCTACTACTATTATATCTAAGTATTGCTCGGTCATCTACTGGTTACCAAACTCATTGTCTTCCCAGCATTATGCAAGACTAGCTGCGCCCCACGGTTTCATCCGCGTTTGTGTAATATACGATATATCTTTATGAATTGTAATCTATGTGTTATTCAGATATGTGAGCTATATTATTGTAAAGTTTCATCAAAATCCATTAAGTGGTTTTTGCGTGAAAGAGTAACAAACATCCACCTATACTTACAAACTTTCGCGTTTATAATATTAGTAGGATAGACTAGCCATGTAGAATCTAACCTCCGTAGAGGATTGTGTTCGATGTGGTAGGTCGCAATGTGTTATGACATAGGTAAGGTCAGCTCTGACAGCAGACTTCTTCAATGATGATGGGATGTTTCTAGTTTCCATCATTGGAGCCTGCGATAGGCAGGTAGAAACATCCCGATAATGGATAAGTTGGTTCGATACAGTCTTCTGTGAATACAGACTAGCTAGATACTGAAAAAAAAACAGGAGGTTAGAAAAAAAAACCGGCCAAGTGCGAGTCGGACTCACGCACGAAGGGTTCCGTATCATTATCTATAATAACGGCATAAAGAGCCTCCTTAAATATTTACTTCATTATGTTTTTTTAGTATTTGTTGTTATAGCGGCAATACAAATAAATACATTAGAATATTATGTGAAAATTTTAACTGTCTATCACGGTTCATGATACACAGCCTGGTGACAGACGGATAGACAGATAGACAGACAGATGGACGGACAGCGGAGTATTAGTAATAGGGTCCCATTTAACCCTAAAAAATAACCTAGCCATGATATGAATTTTTATTTAGTTTTTTGCCGACTTAACGTCGGTAACTGGCATAGAAGTACCTATATCAATATTATATGACGGGTGTGTGATATCTGTAAGTTGTCCAAATTGCCCATTCTAGCCATTGTCGGACACTTTCTAATGTGTCTGAGTTATGTATGGGCCAAGGCAGAAGAGAATAGTTTAGGTAGCAAATCAGTTTACCACACGTCAGACAGTTCGCGTCCCGTGTTATCAGTTACTATCAGGACTATCAGGCCGCCGACTGATAGTAACGTGCCAGGGTCTATATATGCGTTTTTGAGATGTGAAACTCTTCTTCTCAAAAATTGGTAAAGTTCAACCCTATGATTTACTACGTTGATGGTTCTGCAAATTCTTTTTCTGAACCCCTGCAACACTTTTTCTCTTTCATTCAAATCTCGTTCTTGATATCTCACCCTTCTCGCTCTTCTCATCGCTCACTGCTGATGATCGTGGTGATCCCGACCGATCTTAAATTTTAATAATCTGGAGCCTGGAAACATCTCTAGCGGTCCTCGGTTAGTCAGTGGATAGTATCTTCTCGTTAAATCACTCATTTGGTTTGTTTCCCGACCGTACTAATAGCCAGTATCAAATGGCCAGTAGCCCGCTCAACTTCGCCTATTTAGTCTTAGTCACAGCCCAGTAAAATAAGACACAAAAAGGGCTAAAATCGCAGAGTTGGATGTAGTTCTGCATTTTTGGTATGTTGTATGGAGCAGTTAGGATGGTGTGAATCCAGATTTGCAAATGGAAAAACTTGTGCTAGCTGCGTTACATGCGAGAAACTGCGAAATTTTGGGGCTTTTAACCGTCCCGTGTAGGCCGCGCGTAATAGACCGCGGTAATCTGGCGATCCGTAATAACCACAAGCGACCACTACTGAAAATAAAAGATGAATAAAGTCAGCGTAATTTTGTTAGGTATTAGTAACATTATGCATCACCCTTCTGTAACTTCAACCATAGACCGGTGACCCATCATTTAGTGTAGTGACTCAGCGCTTCGGGTACCGACCTATTGTCTAACAAAAGCGTGTCTGATATCTATTCTCCTGTTGACTTTAATGTCTATTTGTGTTTGAAAATTTAACTTATTTTGTAACTTATTAGACAAGCATTTGACTGTGGTATGATCAGGTATCATATTCCCAACGCGTCACACTTACACGGGTGTGACTCGTTGGGAATCCTCTTGGAAAAAATAGTTGCGACGAGTAACAGTGTGACCCGTCGGGAAAAAATTCTCAACGAGTCACACTGTGACTCGATTTGGTGTGACTCGTTGGGAACCCATCCATGTGGGAACCGTGAAATTGACAATGAAACATGTTTTGTCTAGAAGTCGTTATGATCCGGATTCCAAGATTTACGGGTTCTACTAGGTTTTTGGGGCACCTAGATATCCAAAGAAGAAATGCGAGAAATACCATAAAACTGAGTTCTAGATTACACGGATTTTACTGCATAAAATGGGTTGATTTATAGGTGCACCCGTATCTATAAAGGCGTCTAAATTAGTATAGTAGGTGATCTGGTCGTTAATGATGAATAGGCTAATGAACGGTTCTTGTCTCCAAAACATCAGGAGTAGACACACATCGAGGAGGGAACACGAATGAAGTCTCAGTAGGATTATGTAGGTAATCTTACGTATTATAAAGGCGAAAGTGTGCTCGCTCAAACGGGTGGATCAATTTTGATTAAATTTGGTATGGAGTTGATCAGTTGACAGAATCACCCTGAATTAACACATTGTATAATATGCTACCTTTTATTTCGAACACAGCGAGTAACACCACGGGGCGCAGCTAGTGTCGCTGAAAGAAGCTTTCAATTTGCTGTTGAGCTGACTGTCAACCCTCAATAATAGAGCGGGGTTTTTTGTATCAAGAACCCAGTCCAGGGAGCTCCATGACGCCTTATTGCAAATTGAGGACCTTAACAGAATTGTTTTACTACTTATTCGTACTATGACGTCTTGTTGTAACATCTTGACGCTCAATTTACGTTGATTTTAAATCTAAAGGGATTGACGTTTACCTAATTGATATCGAAAGCCATGTATTACCATTATTTAAAGTGAATCCATTCTGTTTAGGTCCTCAATTGGATCGCAATAAGACGTCATGGGTAGCCCCCTGTTCTCAATCCAGGATTCTCTGTATATCTAAGGAACTGTCAACTATGTGGCCCATGGCCCCACAATCAGAATTTAAACCCAGCTGTTCCATTATTTCTCACGAACGTAGGGACCAGGTCCAGGAAACCCCATTGATTTTACTAACTTTACGATAAAACATGAACTAGGAACAGGAAATAAGAGAGTTTTTAAAGCACTTACAAAAATACCCGCCATTGCTAAGTATTGTATGTGAACCAATCAGACTAACCTGTTATCGTTGTATATTGGTCGTATAAAGTTTTTATGGCTATTACGGCCCTATTACGGCTGTCATAAAGTTCTGTTTTGATTAATTTAATTGTCTGCCATTGCCAGGGTCCACTAAGGGCGGCACGGCAAAGGGGTTTTTACAAGCACTTATAAAACTCATTAGATGCTCATGGACTCATGGAAGTTTCAATTTTTTGACCCAGTTCCAGTCGTTCAGTTGTATTCAAAGCAGACAAGTTTCAATGAAAATACTGTGAAGAATATGGTGACAGCGAGCTGATCTGATGATAGAGACGGTAGACGATGTAACTCCTTACGATTAACAGGAGATTGTTGGGGTTTCAGCTCATTTTGATCAGTGCAGAGTAGAACCGAATAATGTACCGACAGAATTTTTTTTTCCATCGTCCATTGCAAATTATTTATTTATACAATAAACCCAAATACCACAGTATCGATTACATTTATAAACAAGTTAAATTTACAAATTTATAAACATTTATAAAAGTAGGTATATAAAAATGTATATTGAAAATAATATAGGCACACGATTCCGATTAAGCAGTTACTTTTGTTTATCTTTTTTACTTTCGCAATAAACCGGCTCTCCTTTATATGGTATGGGCCAAGAATCTGCAAAGTATATCAGTAAGGGCAGTCTGATGAATACGGTTCTAAACGTGTAACTACCAACTAGTGGCTTGTCCTGCAAACTGACACCCCGCAATTTACTAGGTTTTCTCACGTACGCCCGCCAGCCTGTCTGAGATCTACACTGAAACGTGCAAATATAAAATCTCAAGGATGCGAGAACAAATATAATGCAAGTCAAATAGTATTTTTCGTGATAAATAAGCATTATTTTTTATTTGGGTGACTACGAAAACTACGAACACATTTGAACCTAAACCCAATATTTCTATCAAACGTAAATGTGTTGCTCAACACGAGATTAGGATAAGGAGTGAATCTCGAATCATCAAAATGTAGATTCAAAAGATTTCGGTGTAAATCGGTCTTATAATTATTATTATTAGCTAGTTTTGTCGCTGACTGCATGGTCCTAAGACTCCTTACTGTGTGTACGTTGTCGCATATCTACTTGTTGTATCGCCAAAGACGGTTAAGGTGCGTTACCCTGGTATCGCTAATGTTTTTTATACGTGTAGTTAGAGGTTCAGAAAGGTCTCTTGTGTAGGTACTTATACGTGCATGTAAAGTAGAGTAAGTATATTTGTGAGGCATTATACCCTAAGTATTACAATTTATTATCTTATTTAGTTGTATCGCTTCTGTTCTCCCCAATAATTAAACTATTTTGCCAAAGAAAGTTGTGAGATGTTAAAATCAAATCTTCTTTGGATTTTCACCCACATTTTCTCTCTTTGGCAAAGTAGGTGAAATAATGAGCAAATATGTACACTTGAGCTCTCGAAAATAAATTGCATAAAAGAAAAAATACGTACCCGGAATCTACGTTAATAACAACCAAAAAAATGTGACTCTTGCACTAAACTGGAGAGGTCTATAAAAGTAGTCCAAGAATATAAAATCAGCCAAAGATGGAAGCCTATAACCCGTAAGGCGGCGCGCCTGATTATTATTTATATACGACAAAAAAGGCTGTAATAGGCATTTTATGGAAACAGGTTAAATTACACATAGTCCCACATACGCTCCGTGACCCAATGGGGACCCAAGAAGAGTTATGAAGCAATGCATGCATATGCAAAAAAACATGCATTCATGTTTTTTCATATGAAATGTTAAAATATAAAGCCAACTGCAGAATTTACAGAATCGCATTGCACGATTAACCAGCTAGAGATTATATTTTCTAGAATTCATATTTGTTATAATTGCGCAAGATGCAGTTATTTTATTGTTTGTTTGTCGTATCAGTTTGCGCTAGCATGTCAGAGATTATCAGGCCGTCCAAGGGCTGCTGACATGGGTAACAACCGGGACCGACGGCCCACGAAGCACGGAGCGATGGTGAACCGCATATATATAACCTATGAAAAGTCATTGGTGCGGCCGAGGATCGAACCCGCTATCGTTGCATCCTAAAGCGCGCAAGTTACACGATTTAAATTATATAATATTATTGTAAGACACAAAACATGTTCCGAAGCATGTACATTAATTGAGAGTATAACGAAGATAATCAAAACAGAGAACCTCTAAAAATCCTGCCAAATCTGTCTGTCAAGAGCGATATAACTAAATTAACGAAATCTATGCCACCGTAGGCTTCAACCTCGCTATATTTGTGGGTCAATGTTGTGTAACTGCCACAGACTATACACGAGTGCCCCTTCGTAACTGTGAGATCATAGGCCACAACTATAGACTGGAGAACGACAGCGAAAATTAATGTAAATTTACATTCCATTACATTTTGGTACACAGTGTGTGTACTGTACATTAGGGAGGGCCGAATTTTTTTTTTTTGGATTCTTGTAACGTAATAGTTGTAAAAGGGTGCAACATAGGGTAGAAATGACGTATGCAAAATATTATCTGTCTCTCTTATTGGCAACTGCCTCCGGATTCACTTTGAAAAATCGGAAAAATAAGTTTTTAGATGTGACTTCAAGAACCAAGAGTTATGGATTGTGTTCATAATATTTGCATCAGTGTCACATTATTTGATAGCTTATATGGTCTTATTACATAAACAAACCAATAAACGAGTAGACTAATTAGTTTTTGGTATAAGATGAGAAGGCACCGATTGCACTTTTCACAAAAAAATCTCGGTTCAATCATGCCGCGGCTTATTAGGTAGCAGGTCGTACTTATTCAAAATGAAGCGCAAGCCAAACACAACTAAATGTTCTTTATGTTATGAAACATGTATAGGTAATTTAAAAACAATATTGCTTACTTATGCAGACGTTCATATAAAGTATAAAGACTGGACAAGGCGACAGTTAAAATTAGGAAAAAGTACTCGAAAAGAACACATATTTCAACAGATTGCTATCAGTATGATGCTTGAAAGTTAAAGATAATGGCCGGGGGTACCCTTTTCTATCGTTTAACAAACAAGAGTCATACAAATCGTAAAAGCATATCACGGCAAGTGCAAATAAATGCCATCAAAAATTATTATCATTTCTAAATTTATTTCCGTACATTACCGGTGGGACATCGGGTCTTTAAACGTTTAAAAGCAATCGGAAACCACCTATAAAGTAGACTAAGTAAACTATTCGTAACACACAGGGGATTTAGTTCCAACTAATAACCATAGTGTTACCAGATTTAACGCCTCAAGAGTTCAGTACCGATCAATCGTATCAGTATAGATTTCTTCGGCGATTTTCTTTGATTTCCTTGATAATTTAGCCAACAAATTGTCAGTATTCCCCAGGCAAGATATCTTATACCAAACGGCCAAAGTGACCTACTTGGTTTCATTGTATTTTGTATGTTTCGATGAAAACTCCACCTAAAAACTAAAGATTTTAGCAACTTAAAATGTAAAAAATTACCCTCCGACTTGGTTTGCTACCGAAGCTCATCCCACTTGTAAGGATGGAGCACGACACCTGTGGACGCTGGTATATTGTGCTTCTAAGTATCTGCCAGTCTAACTCAAAGCCCACATCAATGTAGTAATTCAAAGAAATAGTTATTTCGCTTACCTCGAGAACTAGACCCGCGAAATCACATTCGTGAGCAGCGTGTTGTATTTTAAAGGCTTGAGCCAATAAGTAGTCAAATGTCCAACTCTTAAACATCCAGAGCTTATCCTGTATGCAATTTATAACGTTACCCTCATCAATTTGTCACCTACATGTCACGGAATCTCCAGCTCTCGAGAGTGCAAAAGACGCGGAGTTACAGAATGTTTGATGCACATAAATGAGAGCGAGAACTGCTTCTGCTACGCCTACCTTGCCACACACAAGAAGTTGAAATGGTTGTCAAGACTGTGACTGAAACAGCGTGTTCTTTGTGCGATAAATCTGCAAACCAGGGTTAATAACGACTCCGATAGTCTCGCAAGGCGATGCGAAAATTTTGAAGTAAAAATCTGCAATTTTTTCGCTATTCGTGTTAGGTATTATCTCGATGGGTAATGATTTATAATAATATTTTTAATTATTATAAACACAACTTACAGAGGTACTCTTATTACTGCAAAATAATTGAAATTACACTTGAATCTGCGCTCCTAGGAATATAATTACAAAAAGCTCTTTTTGAAAATATCATGATTTTTCAAACTCAATCCGGAGGCTGAAGATAAGGTTCTATAGTGATAGTTTTTTCAGAACATACTACTCTTATAGCGTAACACCTTTTTACAACTATTACGAATCTATGTAAGACATTTTTTTTTCTTCATACATCAGTGGCCCACCCTACTGTACATCTAGCCAGTAAAGCTTTATTGTATATCAAAAAAAAGTCAAAATGTTGATTTACATACAGTAGGTACTTAATCAGTAGTCGAGTGTATATTAATATTCAGGTTTGGATAGAACACGCAATGATAAATATGGTTTTTGTTTTTCATTATTTGGGTTTCGTTATTTTCCACCAATAACAATAAATGGTGGATGGATGGAAAGGGCTCAAAATCGTTCTTCCTGGAAATGTATAGGGGAGGCCTATGCCTAGCAGTGGACTTCTTCAGGCTGATGATGATGATGATGAACAATAAACACAATCAAATCAGGACGCATTTTGATATTTGAAGATGGAAATGAAGCTTTCATCGACGTTTACCGTCTCCAGCCATAAAAACTGTATGATCATGTACATCGAGAAATCCTTATCGATGGGCATTTATTTCTCAAATCGCTATGGACGATATGCCGCCATTTCTACGCTGCTATTGACGCATAATAAATCGAAGGTCGAACTGTATTGGTGTGAGTTTGTTAATGAGACTTGTATGTGGGCTGTTCTTATGGCCTGCACTGTATTATTAGGTGGTTATGCAACAATCCAAGGTACAGTTGCAATATGGCGTCTGCCAGTCTGACTGCTTCACTCACCGACCTAATTTTGATAAAATTTGGGAGAAACCTAGTCTGATCCTTTTTACTCCAAGCAAATTAAATCAGGCACAAAGATGGAAATAACCGAGCGACAAGGTTCACCAGTTGATATGATGACTTGAAGGAAGACCAAAGGTACTCAAAGGCAGCGGAGTGGTGCCAAGACGACTACGGGCAGACCACCAGCCCGATGGTCGGACCACATCGGCAACCATGCAGCAACTGACAGGATGAGACTTGCAGGACCGGAACAAGTGGCGGGAGAATCTCACGTCAAAGCTTCTCTGTCTCACAGTGAACCCAATAATCGGTGTATTGTTGAACAGTGAGAAGGCAATTGAGACCGCACTCGTGCCTCTTCCCCACGTTTCTGTACAAGTAACCCAATTATTAATTAACTTTACTACACACTGCGTGATGTAGACAAGGTTGACCTTAATTTCCATACCATTGTGTCTGTAACCCATCTGTCATAGAGTTAAAGACATCATACGTGGTCACGGACAGTAGCTCAACTTCTTACTCTTCAGATGAAGAAATAATTCATAGGCTTACAACGTCCACCTATTTTTCAGAGTTGTCACTGTGCTGTTAATTTCATAGTTTTTAAACTCCTGCAAGTGACTAAACAACTTTCTAAGATGCACGTAGATTTGAGGACACTTCCCCCCAGTTTCTGGAACGTTTGTTGGCGTTGACATTAGATTAAAACTATCGTTGTCTCTATCTGACACTTAACAAATGACAAGGATGGCAATATAATTAATCTGTAGTCAACGTTGACTGACGTTTCAGAAACTGGGGGAAATCGGTTACAATTACAACTCAAGTAAGTCTTGCACTCTAAAGGCTGGCGTCCACTAGGCGGATCGTGTCGGGCCGCATCGCAACGCAAAAATACGCCTGGCCCATGTTTTGTCGCTAATAAACGGTATTTCATAGAAATATCGTCTATTAGCGACGGATCGGAGAGCGGCGGGCATCACAGAACCGCGGCCCGTTCCAATGCGACCCGCCCCGATCCGTCCCTAAAGGACGCCAGCCTTAATGATACCGTAAAATAGTGTAAGAGTAAGGCAGTCCCATACTGTTATTACTGCTGCAAGATCTAATGTCGTATCTATTTAAATCTTCATTCGTTAATATCAATTTAAATCGATTTGACAGCCCTCGTTTTATGTTTATTGAAACGTGGTCAATTGCAGAGATATTATATGTTAAAAATAGGGTCAATAGGCAATAACAATAGAGTTAAATTCAATAGCCGTAGTTTAGCCTTAATTTGACAAGACTATTGTTGTGCTATCAAATTATGACAATGCTCGAAGATATTGCATGGATTAAATGTATGATATTGTTTTGTGGGAATACAATTTAAATTATCATGTATAGGTAAATGCTGAAAATGGTGAAATGTCGTTCGTTGTGAATCGCATCTCGACTGATTTAACTTTTTTTTTATCTTTGTAATAAATAGCCGGTAGTAGCTTTTACGTAGGTAGGTAAACAAAAATAGGCAAGGGTGTTCGGAAAATTTGGCGAATTTGGGGAAATCTAAAGTAAATAAACGGAGGATCGCTGTTTTTGTGGGTCTGTATTGATATTCATTTTTTTGTACGGCGAAGAAGACTGGCTATAATATTTAGAGGTAGGTAGCTACCGACAAAATACTTATGTGGAATAAATAGTAGGTATATTCAATGGGTAAATAGCACGCATATACAAGCACGTTGGTACCATATATCAAAGCGTGACGTCATACGTTGTATTTCCCAGACATTTAAATATAATGACATCATCATTTTTTAATGACGGTTGTTATGGTTATTTTAATTTTTTTTTACGTAATCGTGCGTAATTATTTAATGGCGATTAATAACTGACATCATTCCTTTATCATCCGCGTATTCAGATAAATTATTGCATTAAAATTAAATGTATTTTTTAATTCATCATCAATGCTTCACTCAAGTTCATCGACTTTAGTCTGACTTTGACATTTCAAAACTTGAATTCTTGGTTGTGTAATTAATCAGCTCAGTAGATTCCGCCCTTTATTTTGTCTTATAATAAATTAATAATTTTAATCTTTGACTACGGCATAACGAAGTACGAAATAACGAAGCAACCATAACATTTAATATTTCTCAAAAACAGTTCCAAAATTAAAATATTTCATGCAACTTTGTAGGTGGTCCTAAGAGGCGAGGGACATCTCGCCCGCGCAAAACCTAGCCCACAGGCGAGATGTCCACTTTTTGTAATCGTTATGGGAAAATTCGCCCGAAACAGACTCCAAGAATGGGTAATATATACCTAGTAGTGAGTTAAGTATGTATTTAATTACGTAAAGGCATTGGCATTACAATTTCCACTTACCACATACAACAGTAGGTATATAATATACATACATGAACTTACATGATACCTACAGGTTTACCTATTCTAAAACGCCACGTAAGGAAAATACCAAACAACACAACAAACCGCCTTTTTAGGTACAATGTAAATCGTATGGAAAATCTTGCGCCTTTCAATGGCATTATGAGCGAAACTTCGTCATTCATGTCACGTTCAATTGGTACCTACGCGAGAACGAGGATGTAGGAGGCAGCGGGGTTGTTCTAGAGCTTTCTAGAATTCAAGACAGCCTCAATGCCTTTGGAAACTGAGGTGTGAGGTTACAGCCTGGATAGATATCGAGGAGGCTTACCATGACGTCTTATTGCGATCCAATTGAAGTCCTAAACAACATCGTTTCACTTTTAGTAACAGTAATTACATGACTTTCGATATCATTTAGGTAAACTGCGATCTCTTTAGATTTAAAGCCAACCTAAATTGAGCGTCAACATGTCACAACAAGACGTCGTGGTAAGAATAAGTAGTAAAGCGATTCTGTTTAGATCCTCAATTGGATCGCAATAAGACGTCATGTTAAGCCTCCTGAGGACGACAAATACCCTCCTTCCAGTTGGATCCACCGCTTGGTTCCACAAGTGAATCCGCGTACACCTTTCTCTCTACTGAAATCCACCGGTGGAACATTATTTGAAGAACACGGTGTTGGATCATAGTCTCACAAACCCCCAGACTCAGAGCAACCTAACGATTGTGAGACCGTGTTCTCCACATCGATCAGGATTCGTGATCGCGACGTGTTAACGTATTCTGACAATGATTACCGCTGATCAGTCTTTTCGCCCATATTTTATCACATTTTTGTTTTTAGAAATCTTACCATCCGCTTATAACTTGGCCCATACCATAAAAAGGTTTTACCAAGTGACGCGAAGTGACACGAGGACAATGCTGTGTTTACATACCAAAACATATTTAAATTGCTAATTGGCAGAAACGGTAATGTTGGAGTGCTAATATTTGGGACATTTTGTTCCGCATTTAGCATTCTAATAATATTATAAATAATATTTATAACGGTCTAAGAGGTTCCTTGTTTACATGCTACTAAGCATTGATACTAATCAACAATGAATATTTGTTTAGGTGAATTCTCGCGTTCTCGAAAGTCAATTTTGGCCCAGTTTCAATTGTTCCATTGTGAAATTTTTGTGTGCCTGTAAAATCCGCTGTCTACAGTAAAATATTATCATTGCAAGAAGATTATGATACTTTTACTGCATCACACTTTCTTTGAGTATTATCATCATCATCCACAGGTTTTAGACAACACGGGTGAAGCTAAAGGACTGTAATTCCTACCGGGTAATTCACAAGTGGCAAAGCGCAATGTTTCAACAAAAACATACTATAACCGCAATATGGTTGAATCATCGATACGATACCCACTTTAATTATCGCTACAGATCGATGACCATCGCGTGGAATAATCAAAACGTGTCTTATCTCTAATAATGTACTATTCGGTATGCTGTTCCCAAAACATGGTATAATTTGAGCACGATTGCCGAACAAACGTGTATGTAGTCTATCAGTAAACATGAATCTGGCAGCCAAGGTCGTTTCTCTCTACCGATGTTCTATTGAGACACGCTTTTGTACTCTGTACCGGTATGGTAATAGACCTAACACCTATAATTATCATATGCTACGTAAGAATTAAAACGAACAGGAATTCTTTCGTCAGGTTTCGTAAAGCAGATAATTTCCACAAATAGAACAAAATACTTAATCAGCTTCTGGGCAGTCTGAACTAATTTAATTTTTTAGATTAAGAAGTTATCGAACCCGCCAAATGAATTAAATAATTGATCATATTTTATGTTCTAATCGAACTTGACCCCTCGAGAGGTCGGCCTCGCGTTAGAAACACGAAATAGCTCGGACGTATTCAGGATTTCGTTTTTGGGGGTAATGGCAAGGTTTTGCCCAATTAAAATACTCTATAGAACTAAAATAGAAGAGGATCCAGTTTCAGTTAAGTACAAGATTTGACTCAATCAGTCAACAGGAAGGGCGTAAAATTTCAGTTACCTAAGTATTAAATTTGATCCAAACAAACAAATTGACGAGCAGTGGAATAGATGTAAATATTTGTGTTGGGGGCCGCTAGCGGTAAACCCCGAACCCCCCTTCATACGTCCACTTGAAATAGCATGCAAAAGTATAAACAAAGAAGTATTTTCATTATACGCTCACGTAACACTGAGGCGGCTTAATTTAGAACGAGGTATATTGAGTTAGTAAGTAATTGGCTGACGATAGATCCGGCTGAAAATAGACGAAGAAATTATTGGAACTAAGATCGATATAATATTAACATTTTAAATACTAATTGCACCTGAATACTAATCATCTGTGTTGGCAATCAGCGCGGCCGATGCCGGCGGCGCCGGCCTAGTATCGGTGACGTCAGAAAAGCAAGATATGCGGCGTGCGTGGCGCTCGCCGCTCCCGGTTCAGGCCCCGGACGACGTGGTCAAATTTCAAGATGGAAACAATAACAAAAGGGGCATAGAGGCCCTGCTTTACAGTTAGCGGAGGATTGTATGTCGGACCTCGTAGTTAAGACGTTGTATTTGATCACTGAATTTGATTATAAATGTATTAACTAAGCAGAGGTACCTAGTTTCAGTTGATTCCTATAGAACCAGATATAGTTAACATCAGAAGTGGGATAGTGACATCTACGCAGAATGGGGGGTAAGAAGAAAAATAAACGTAATAAGCGGCCAAAAGAAAAACGAAGGTCAAGTTCCACGAGCAGCAGCGTCAGCAGTGATACGTTTAGTGCCAGGACTCCGTCACCTCCACGGAGAAACCGGAAACAGGTATCACGAAAAGCTGAACCTGCACCTGTGAGTACAAGCACCAGTTTGAATAGCATTATTCCTGAGTTGGACCCATTGAGAGATGACGTCAAAGCATGGCTAAGTATTTCCCAGTCTTACGCTCAAACTTTTTCATGGTCTGATGAAATGACGCGTTATCAAGCTTTCAACAAATTAAAAGGGTCCGCGAAAGTGTGGTATGACTCTCTTTTACGATCTGAAAGTCAGTGGCCATCATGGAAATGGAAGGATCGGAAACATGAGTTAGCCTTTAATTTTAAAATCTGTCGGAATAGGTATGAACTTTTAAAAGAAATAATAGACAGCAAACCAATAGAAAATCAGTCTCTGTATGAGTTTTATTTCGAACTTAAATGCAAAATTGATCGTTTGTCGTTGACATTTTCGGAACAAGATATAATTTATATTATTGTCGGAAATACTTATAGGAGACAGTGGTATAGGTGCATCAATTGAAACCAGCAATTTCGTAACGTGCGACAAGTTAGCTAGCTTTTGCATGGCCGCACGTACTAACCGAAAAATATAAAACAAATTAACGCTAATTCGCGTGAGAACCAGATGAAATTTACTATTCATCAAACTATCAGGCAAACACCTACGACAACGATAACGACGTCACCCTCAGTGAGTGCGACAGGGCGGGGCGACCTAACTGATACCACATTTTCCAGGCTAACTATGAAGTGCTTTATTTGTGGCGGTAATCACAATAAAAATAAGTGTGCCAAAAATAATTGTGATTATGATGGTAAACGAGGTCATCTAGAATAAACGTGTTATAGAAAACCCAATGCAGTAATACCAGATAAATAAGAAATAAAATGCGTTTCCACCACTGACCCGCGGAATACATTTGTAACAATAGCCTTAAATAATTTTCATCAATAAGCAGTTATTGATACAGGAAGCAGCTGTTCCTTAATAACCGAATCGTTGACAAAGAAACATTAATTAAATAATATCGCGCTCCCTGTACCGATTATGTTGCAAGGTTTCTCAAAAGAAACATCAAAATTTGGTACCCACAAGATAACAGCCGATTTGACATTGGATTCTGTGTCGTTGACGAACGTTGATTTCTACGAATCCATCTCGTTACTCGCATGTTTCGTATACGTTGTTTCCACGTCCACGTTGTTTACTGTTTGTTTATATGAAAGGTATTGTGTGTGTCGTAGTGAAGTTTGTGATTGGAACAGAAGTATATTTTACAAAATACCTACTTAGTACATTTTTGTAGATTCTGTCAAAAGTTCACTTGTAGTTTTACACTTTAACTATTACATCAAATTAAATGTAGAATAACTTAAACACTATGTCAGGTTCAAAATACGGAAAAAGTGGAATAAATTCACTTATGCAGTTTGGGATTATGTAGGCAACGTACCTATAAGTTTTCTACAAATCACGAATGTTGTGACGCCGCAACATCATACCGCACGCGTACGAAATGCGACTCGATTCGATACGACTCTCTAAGCATCATAGCATGTTATACATTAGTACCGATACGATAGTAACAGGTACTCATTGTTAAAGTAACGAATACATACGGGTACGCTCTGTTTCGTTACTTTTACACCTCTAATAATCTAGCCGACTGCGACGTATTGATAGGGAGAAATGTGACAGAGCGATCTGACCTGATTTACTCGCGAGAGGGTGAGGTACTTAAGTTTGACTACGCAAATACTTTGACTGAGTTTTGTAAAACGATAAGTGGTTGTAATATCGATTCCGAATCTCATCAGAATGAGGTAATTATGCCTTTGAATGAGTACAGCGAATATATCGCGACAAGTATCAAAGATTTGGGAAAAGTATAAATAACCACGAAATGATAGTTATGAGTTTTTGACGCTTCCGTTTGGTTTGGTGAACGCACCATCCTGTTTCCAACACATGATGAATAAATTGTTGGGAAATTTAAGATTTGGTAACGTTACCCTGTATTTAGATGATGTTTATATGGTAACGGAAACTGTGGCAGAAAATGTAAAATTACTCGAACGAGTCTTGCAAATTTTCAAAGAAAATGGACTGACATTAAACTAAAGTATATTATTATGTATTAAAAATAAAAAAGTGACATTGACTTTCTGGGTTACAAGATTAAGCCAGATTGTGAGATGCCAAACAAATCCAAATTAGAGGCTGTTCGAAACTACCCCACTCCGAAAACAGTGCACCAACTTCATCAATTTTTAGGACTTATCTTCTATTTTAGAAAGTTAATTAAGTTTGTGCGATGATTTCCGCGCCGTTAACAAAATTATTGAAGGACTTTGTATGGAGATGGGATATAAATGATGAAAAGCATTTCAATTATAAAAATACACTAACGTCGGAAAACGTTTTAGTCATTTTTGACCCAAACAAAGATAACGTGTTGTATACGGACGCTAGTGGAGAAGGTATTGCTGGCATACTCATGCAGGTTTCGAACGAAGATGAAAAACTCGTCCATTATTATAGTCGACAAACATCAGAGGACGAAAAAAAAGTAGCACTCATTTGAATTAGAGGTATTGGCAATTGTTAGTTCACTTCAAAAGTTTCGACTCTATTTATTAGGATCACATTTTAAAATTGTGACCGATTGGAATGCAGTCCGGTACGCATTGACAAAAAAATAAATTATACCTAGATAGATAGAAATTATATAGATGGGTTATTGCTACACAAGAGTTTTCGTTTGAAATAGTACACAGAGAAGGCACACGAATGCAACATATAGATGCGTTGAGTCGAAATCCCGTGACTACCGGGGAAAAACTGAAACCGAGATTATTATGGCCTGAACAGAGGGGTATTAGTTGCTTTCGGTACAATTACAAGACTCAAAGTTGCAACGGGTTCTATCAATTATTATAGAAACAGGAGAGGCCGATGAGAATAGAGGCATTTGTGGTAAATAAGTACGAGGTGCTAGGTGGCAAAGTTTACAGGAGAACAGACCGAGGTCGCCGGTGGGTGGTTCCAAAGAAATGTATTTGGCAAATAATTAAATGCGACCATGTCGACCTAGGGCACTTCTCAGTCGACAAAACAATGGTACGTACGTCGTACAAGTCTTCGGTATTGGTTTCCTAAGATGCGATTTATACAAAAAATATATAGGTACATTAAAAACTGTTTAAACTGTATAATATATTTAAAGTATAAAGGTGTTACAACAAAGTCTAATCAGTACCATTCATAAGACAACAGAAACTATTCCAAGTGAAGTTTTTCTCGGGTATAGATTACGTACTGACAGCGATAGTTTGGCTCCGGGGCTTGATAACGAGGCGAGGTTAGATGTGACAAATTTGCATTAGAGGGCAGTTATTAATATTAAGTCCAGTGCAAAGTCACAAAAGCACAGATTCGATTAAGCTCGGACAAAGCTATGAAGTTAATCGGACGGAAATGTAGTTCTCATTAAAGTACAAAACCAGAGCAATGACGGTCAAAGTCTAAAGTTGTTGCATGTTTATAAAGGCCTCTTTCAAAGTGAGGAAGGTACTTGAGAACGATAGATATGAAGTTACGGATGTAAAAGGCCGCAAAAAAAAAAAAAGTATATTGGTGTAACAGCGGCTGAGAACATGAAACCATGGATACGAATTGATGATTGGGAATCCACTTAAATTGGACATTAATTTATTTGTACACGTGTTGGCAAGGTAATAATTTGTATTAAGGTTACAAGTATAATTATATTATACATATAATTATAATTGATTATTACTTTCTAGTGTCAGTATTGATTTGTTTGAGATGTGCGAGTCAACATAAAATGCTTCATTTCTATTAATAATTGGTCGTAAATTGCATTTCAACAGAAATTGTTCGAGAGCTAAAAAAAAGACACTTATAAGGAAACAGTGTGTGGGAATATGGATAATTGAAGAACTTGAAACACTTAAGGGAGGTAGTAACCCTTTGAGTGCTAATGGTTCTGAATGAACTTGAATCACTTAAGTGAGGTTGTAACCCTTTGAGTGCGTATGGTTCTAGGATGATCATGAAACATTTAAGTGAGGTAGTAACACCCTTTGAGTGCAAGTGGTTCTAGGATGAAGTTGGAACACTTAAGTGAGGCGGTAACCCTTTGAGTGCGAGAGGTTCGGAAGGAACCTGAAACACTTAAGTGAGGTAGTAGCCCTTTGAGTGCAAGTAGTCCTAGGATGAACTTGGAATACTTAAGTGAGGTGGTAACCCTTTGAATGCAAGTGATCCCAAAATTAGTTTAAATTATATGCTTAAGTGTGGCAATGTCCCTTTGAGCGCATACGGTTGGTTGTCGTTAAAATTGTATTGTTCTTAAAGCTTGATGGCGAAGCGAACGGTTATAGAATGAGCTTAGTAGGTACACTTAAGTGTGGCAATGCCCTTTAAGCGTACACAGTTTGTTGTGGCACAGATTCCATATAAGGTGTGGCTAAAGTTTACTCTCGAACAATTGAAGCGAAGAAATTTGCAAAGATCGATGACAGAATTGGAAACCGAAGTATTTGACATGAATCCATCCGTACCAAAGATTAATGTAAAATTATTGTAGACTAACAGAAATAAAATGTATGTTTCAGCATTTTATCTGAACTCGTGAGGCGCCTGGTGGGACATGCACCGGGTAGAATGGCCGTGTTGGCAATCAGCGCGGCCGATGCCGGCGGCGCCGGCCTAGTATCGGTGACGTCAGAAAAGCAAGATATGCGGCGTGCGTGGCGCTCGCCGCTCCCGGTTCAGGCCCCGGACGACGTGGTCAAATTTCAAGATGGAAACAATAACAAAAGGGGCATAGAGGCCCTGCTTTACAGTTAGCGGAGGATTGTATGTCGGACCTCGTAGTTAAGACGTTGTATTTGATCACTGAATTTGATTATAAATGTATTAACTAAGCAGAGGTACCTAGTTTCAGTTGATTCCTATAGAACCAGATATAGTTAACATCTGTATACGGATTACGTATAGACGCTCTACAAAGTCACGGATGCAAATTATAGTATCATCAAGGTAGAACATTTTCTGAAATGCAACTCGACTATGACTACACTTGGAAATTTAAAGCCATATTACTACTCTGTTCCGGCTAGGTTCCAGGATACAGCTCGGTCTAAGACAAGCTGACCGACCAGAAACTGATAGAATAACATCATAATCACCCAGTAAATAACCGTTGCTCCATTACAGAATAATTATGTGCAAAATTATACTAGCGCTTCTAGCTCTATAAACTCTGTAACTATGTAGATGTATTTGTTAAAGATTCATTGCAGTTTATAAATCTAAATTTACACCTCATTATAAAAACTTCTACACATTCCATGGCCCGTAAAGCGATGCGCCCGCGCCGCCGTACCCGTGTCGAAATGTAGGAAGTTGGCAGACTGACACAATTTTGTTTATTTAGCTCGATGAGACACCCGCTAGTTGAAGACTGAAGTTTATTCGGTCTTCGACCTGCTGTAAATGTAATGTTTACGTGAATGACTGACGAGCATTATTCGATCAATGGCTTAGTTAGTTTGGCTTGATACGTTCCTTTAGTCATGTTTTGATGAGAGATGAAGTGATAATTTTGCCATGCAAATCCCTTTGCAAATCTTTATGATATAGTATCTCATTGGACACGAGCAATAACTTCCAACAGTCTTCTTAACCACTAAAAGCTGTACAAAAGCATTAGTATCGTACAAGGCTAAACCCCCGCTATCCATACCCAAATCGGCCTTAATACCTACCACCTTTATACCTTGTACCGTTATATAACCCATTCTTATATCATGGACTTCCTTTCGCTCGCCTTGCATCGCGTGACGCATGTTAATAAGAGACTGATTAATACTGATTATAATAAGATTGGGATCGTTTAATACCTTGTTGCAAGACTTACGAGAACTGGGGAAAGCTGAAACAGGAACTGGTTTTCTGGTGGTTAGCCATCCTCCTAACTTCTTGAGGGCTATGCGGCAGCCTTGGAAATTCAGTCCTGCAAGGTTACTGTGTTTACCATCTAAGAACACATCGTCATGAACATCAGGCGTGATATCTGGCTCTGCTACTATTGGTCAAATTAGTTATTAGATCCCTTAACTCTTAATTTTAAAAAGTCTGGTAAGACTCGAAAGACTTGTGATCTTCTTTTTGGTTCTAGAAGTGCCCCGAAGTTCAGCAAGTGTAAACAAAGATATTAAAAAAAAAGTAAAGTTCATTTTTACGTTTCACGATCACAGTTACTATTACATAGTGTTAGAACGTACCATTTATATTATTCCAAGACCTATCTATTTACCACATTACATCGAACGTTACTGAGCTGAATGATGACAACGCATACTAGTCAGATACATACTTCCGGGGTTATAATAGGATTTAATCAATGGCTATATGTAACCAATTATTTTCTTCTACAGCATGCCGCCCCTATATCAAACGCGATGACGTGGCGCGCACTGATTGGCCCGCCGGCGTGACGTCACCGCTCCTGATTGGTGGAAGATGTCCGGCTTGCAGGCGAGGAGTGAGGACACCATCAACGGAGTCGATGTGAGGGAGTCAGGCAGTGCTTTAAGGTATTTTATTAAACGCATATTTTTGAACGAATTTCTGTTACTTCTGCGTGTGCATTCTAGATTACGATCGTCTAGTTTAGAGTCTCTGCATTCCTATTCTTCCTACTTGTTAATTAATGGGAATAAGAGACATAATAAGAGACCAGACGAGGGTTATGGCAGATATATAGGGATGTTGTGTGTTGTTACTAGAATCTCTCGCACTAGCGCGCTAAATTGTGGTGTGGATGCACATTAATGAACTTTCGAAGCCGATCGGACTTCGTGAAATAATATTTGACTCTAAAATGTATCTTAATACGGCTTAATAAGATTCCCAACATACATAATTACAACTAACCATAACACTAGCTTTAGGAAAAGCTATTTCCTCAAATTTCTTAACGATATTCATGCAGATAGTCAGCAATTATTCGCTCCGTTGGTCATCCCCCGGATACAGAGTAGGAACACCAACGTAAACCCTATTTATATGTAAATTAAAGACCACAATCGTTAGCATTGAATAATCGAATTATCTAATCTTGGACGATGTTTTTCTTAGGAAGTCAGTCGGTGGAGAAATGTAAGGTTTGATCGCAGATAAACGTTACATCAGTTCAGTGGTTGGTGTAGAGATTTGTACAGTTGGAGGTAAATGAATAAAATATGATCAAAACACGAATGGATTTTATAAAAAAGTCTGATAATTTGAGAGTGAAGTGAGACTTATAAAGGAAACCTTGCAAACCCAAAATGATTAATATGGAAGAAATAATATCTGTACGTAGGTACATTGAAGATACATAAAAAAATCATCAAAGAATGTCTTAAAATAAGCTACAAAAGAAAAATTACATATTATAATCATGTCACGTTTGGCGTAGTGGCTGAGCAATCGGACTGCTGCGCTTGGTGTTGCGGGTTCGATTCCCACCCGTAACAAATATTCGTGCGATCCACAAATATTTGTTTCTGGTCTGGGTTTGATGTGTATGTGAAATTATAATGTCTGTAAGCGATACCCACGCACGATACAGGAGCAATCCTAGTATGGGACTATATTTAAAAAAAGTACAAAAAATATATATAGGAATTCTGTCTATTTGTAGACTTTATGACGGCAGAAATAATAAGCTTTGGTGAGAGACTGTTTTCTGATATCCATATACCTACAAAAAAAATACGTTCGATGATAGATTAGGCTTGGGTAGATCGGATTGTGCAATCCCGACGCATAGATCTCACCAAATGGGGTTAAAAGCAGTGTAAACACTGCAATGACTAACCAACAAGTGTAAACACTGCAAACAGGCACTGCAATCTATGCCAATATGTCTTTGACCCCAATGCTCTCACTTCTAGCTGTTGGGTATTCCAATAAAAGTATCTTTTAATTAGATGTTAATTTATCTTTCTATGTCATAACTATTTGTTAGATTGTAGTTATGAATTATTTATAGGTTAAGTTGAGGAACTCGTAATTGCGGTGGCGAACGCGGTGGGGCGACGCGGTATGGTGTCGATGTATGTTAGCTTTATTACGCCGCCGGCTCTCCTGCATTTGTTTTTCCGGAACATTATACAAAAACAGCGCAACAAACAAAAAAACGTCAAAACAAAGAGGCGTGGCTACTACACATTTGTGTATGCAAACGGTAGAAGATTTCGTTTGTCTATGAGCAAACAATGTTTTATGTTTCCCGCGGTGCATGGTGAAAGCCGGCTCCCCTGCGTTTGTTTTGACGTGTTTTTGTTTTGTTGCGCTGTTTTTGTGTAATGTTCCGTAAACACACGCGCAGGAGACCCGGCTGAAGAGGGGGATTTATCTGTGGTTTTATCAAACATTTTAATATGCAGGAGACAGCTTGTATGTGAAATCAAATGTATTTGTGTGAGGTTTTTTGTGTAATGTTCCGTAAAAACAAACGCAGGAGACCCGGCTTTATGTACTCAGTTCGGATGTATAATTATGATCATTTAGGTCAAAACGTTGACCCAGTTTCCATTTTTCAATAGAACTGAAATATTGCGTGAAAAAGTATTTCATATATCGCTTTCGCTAAAGTCAGCAGGTAGAGTCAGATCTAAAAAATACTAGAATAAATCTCAAGTGGCTTCTGTCTGGTATGCCAGGCATTATGAATAATGCTCCATGACAGACAGATTTGAGTCAGATCCAATAAGTGACGGTCCATCGAAGGTTGGACTCGGGAACCCTTTCAAGTGCGCCACGTGGGCTGTGAAATGTCACATTATGCTGACAGTCCACCGAAGCTGACACGCGTAATCCTAGTTCCTTCGAAAATTAATACTGAAAGAAGATCTAAAAGTTATATGGTACGGCCTAATAGTAAGGCATGTGCAAAACTATCTTTTTCGAGACAGGCTATGTGATCCATTCGGTACTGCAAGCTGTTTGAAACGAGTGTCCTAACACCAGCAGTCTAATGTTAGATCCTGAGGAGTTCTATACCTTCCATCTATCATCAGATTAGTCCACTGTCACCATCATCTTGTCATTAGAACTTCGTCACAGTCCAGTCCTGCAATACAACTAAACAATAAAAACTACGTGAAAATTTACTCAAAAGTTCTAGCCAGAGTTACGATGGAATGTTAGTAATATTGTGGCCACACATAAAATTACAGATGAAGCATCATAAAAAATGGCGGTAAACCTCGGAAACAACCTCCATTATAATGCTATTAAAGAACAATCAGCGTACAAGAGCTGGCAACATTATCGATAATTGGTTTTTACTGGCAAGGTCGCAGGAAATTAGAGTTGGTGCGACAGATCTTGGAGTTAATTGTTATCGTGACAAGTTATAGACAGACGTGATGGCGAACATTTAATAAAATAACAAAGCGTCTATCACACTCATAGATCCTGACCGCAAACTAGCATTCCCTGTATCTAGTTAGGGTATTAAGAACTGCAAGGCCCATTGCCCCACTCAAACTCAGAGGATATACCAGTGGCTCACTCAAATATTTGCCCATCTAATCACTCATTAACAACTGAATTATACTGGCAATGTTGTACACTTTTAATTTGACAGCACTAGATGACACTACAGTACGAGTCAGCCACAAAACCATAAGTTCTCCCATCACCACTCACGCCCGCTAAAAAAGCGGCATTACTTGAGACGATTCTGATTCACGATTGTGAAAGATCTTCCAAAACCGTTAATGGGCTTTAAAGCCGTCAATTAAAATCACCAACAGACGGGCGCCCTACATTCCCTTAACCCCAAATAAACAGAGCGTCCTGGCCAGGGGCGTAGCCAGGATTCTGTTTTAGGGGCGTTCGTAAGAACTGTATGTTAACCTCGCACCAAACGTTTGCATTTTGACAGCTATGTATTGGAATTTCTTCGGCTGCAGCAAATATTTTTCGGTAACCTAATCAGAGTGAAAAAGAGAGAGGGTGTGTGTAATGTGTATTGTGTATGTATAATTTGAGATCTCGAGAGAGACCGAGCTGCGTGGGACTCGACACTAGTCTATATTATTAACTGTGGGGGAAGAGCCCCTTTCTCAATCCACCCTGACTACGTCTGTACACAGTAAAACTATCACAGGGGAAGCGATTTTTCAGAGACGACACATCAAAGCAGTTTTATTGTATACAAAATACAAGATTAGGACCGGTGCATCCAACTAAATGTTGCATACCGACACGTTAAAAATCGTGCTCGAAGTTAAATTTACGTGTCCAATTAATTTTGCATTTTCGATGATTTTGATTTGGTGTGATCGATACGATAAGGCACATTACACGTTAAATCTGACGTCATGCGGCTTTTTTGTACCAATGTATCAGTGTATGGATGTCGTTTGCACCATGGTGATGTTTCTGATTCCCTCCAGTTAGGGATAAGGATCAATGTAAGGGATCGTGTTATTGTTCTAAAGGACTAAAGTTTACGACATAGACTCTCAGGGTTTGTAAGCTGAAGTGGCAATGGGCAGGCTACATCGCTCGTAGAACTGACAACCGATGGGCAAGAAAGGTTCTAGAGTGGCGGCCACGGACTGGAAGACGCAGTGTAGGTAGGCCTCCCACTAGATGGGAAGACGACATCAAAAGAGTCGCAGGCGACCGGTGGATGCAAGTGGCGAATTGTCGGTCGGTGTGGCGGTCTAAGAGGGTGGCCTATGTTCAGCAGTGGACGTCTTCAGGCTGATGATGACGATGTTATTGTTGTATGAAATGCACATCCATCATCAACAGTCAACGATCAACCGTTTAACCGGGCGGCGACAATTAAGCTCAAATTGATGCAAGTGTGAGGGGTCGACGCCCGCACTGCCGTTTTATTCCTGGTTAGTCATAGAAGAGGTTAACGGATAGATGTGTCATTTCATTCTCTATGACGAAGTGTGCCTTTTGTAGTTTTTTTTTCACATTATACCTCGTTTAACACTTAGACAGGGGTCACTATACGACGTCCTTTCGCCAGTATACGAGGCTGTTGAGTCCGTTTCGATGCTTTGCCCCAAATGCAGTGCTAACTAATTTCCTAAATTGAGTGTGTTAAAATGAACTCGCAGAAGTAAAATTAAAGGAACTACACGGAATCGCGAGGCTGACCACAAAACACTATATGTACTCGTATAAGTTTTGTGACAAATGTTATGTTTATTTATTATTTTGGTTAGTGCTACTTTAAAATTTAAATAAAATATAACTAATAACTGACTAAGCTACTTTTTGTGTAAGTTATCGACACGTATGTAAAGTTACGCCAAGTAATTATCTATGTACTCGTAATTTTGTATACAATTCTTATGTATCAGCCTTTGTCGCTTCTGTGTAAATAGTTACAAAATCGTCTAGCCGGAACTACTAACATTACCTAATCTAATTCTGAGTAAAAAGTTAATTTTTCTATATTTCTAAGATATATTATACATCATTTTACGACGTAAATATATTCGAATATACCGCACTGCAGCCGTATCGCGTGAAAGAACCAACTAATATTTATTATATTATTATAGTTGGAAAGTGACAGTATATTATGTTAATTAGTATTTAAACGGGTCTAATTCGCGCACAAACGAATATCAAAATATATAATTTTGACATACCTCGACGTCGATGTAACTTGGTCGAAACGTCGAGGTAGGTATGTCAAAATTATATATTTTGATATTCGTTTGTGCGCGAATTAGACCCGTTTAAATACTAATTAACATGTATTCAGTTCGCGAAAGTTTAAGAACTTCTAAGTGACAGTATAGTTTTAAGTTTTTTATATCATTTTTTCCAAATGAACTCAAAGTTAACATCTGTAGGCCGATTACGTATCTTTGGCCCATAAATTTCGATCCAAACTGATTTAAATCGTCCATTGATAGTTACTTGTTATACTACGTTCTGACAATGAGTGTTACCATCAGTAATTTATTGTAATTGATTGCAATAGAAGCAAGAAACATCAGTTTCATTTATAAAAATAGTTTCATTTCTTAATTTGCAAAGTTCATTGAATTTGTTAAAATATTTATGAGTGTGTCATGTAAACAATCTTAATATTGGTACATTGTTACTCATTATGAATTCATTAAAATGTAAATTTATTATAATTTGATGCACTTGTAGTCTTTCCATTCATGATTTTTATTATGAATAAATTCATTCACCTATTTTTAGGTAGGCCACCTATTTTTACCATTTTTTATTTTACTATTTTTACCCAATTAACCTGTTGTCATTTCTGTACATTAGCATAGTCTGTGGCGTGGTGCAGCTACCGTGTCGAGATAGTAACTAGCCCGTGGGCTTTTATTGTTCACTTGCACACTAATTCGGGTGTTATATTTTTTATTAGTGACTCAACTATACATAATCTGTGGTAAGGCTGTGGTCATGGATTTACGAGTTCATCCATGGCTGTTGTCTCCTATTATAGACGTCATCTGTTGTTCGTCATTGTGGTTATTTTTAATGTGGAAAAATTACTGTCACATAACTTGAATAACATCCTACTGATACGAGCCGAACGAAACATCTCTACCAGGCGCCATTTTGCTAATCGCTCAATGCAGTCGCGGTTCATTATTGTAATCGATGGTTACTTATATTTCTTAACCACTGGTTGTGTTGATTAGGGATCGAAAAATCATTTTAACAGAAATTTAAAAGCGAAATACTTGAAACTCAGATTACATAATAAGCTATTTTAACGCATGACAGTTTTAAAGAAGGAAGAGTAGTGGCGCACTCTCTAGCTAGGCGTTCCTGCTGAAGTATGTATAAGTGACATAATACTGCAGACGGCCCTAGTCTACCGAAGCAAAAGCACAGATTATACCTACTCCGGCCAAGTAAAAGTGACAGTCAGAACGTCATTAGTCTTCCTGCTTTTTTTGTTATAGTTATGGCTTCGCACGGTCTGTGCATATAGCCAGTGTCAAGTATTTTATTTTAATTATTTCTTGATTTCACATTAAGAAAGTCACAGCAATAGTATAGCAATCGTGGTCAAGTAGTCAAGTCAATTATTTACATCGTCAAAGTCACGATTCAGTAAAGTAGTGGATGCTTTACTGAAACTTCCTGGGAGTTTTGGAAAAAATGCGAAATGACACTTTTTTTGAGTTTATATCATTCGCCTACACTCGTGCACGTTAACGAACACTTAATGATTAATATTCCACCAATATTACACATTAACACTCGAAGAAACACAAGTTTGAGAAAATAATACAAAACTCACTATCAGATTCCCGCCAAAACTCCCTTCCTGCTTTGAAGCTGTCAAAGTAGATTATTTCCGTCTAAGGTACCACAAAAGTTTAGACCAGAGTTAAACACACGTTTTTAAAATTTCGTTCCACAAAATCGACGTTTTTCACTTCGCGTTTTTTTACTCAATCCTGGCATTCTTAATTATTTTACTTGTAAATTTGTTATTGAGTTAGAAAAAGCGAGGGTTACACGTCTTTTTGTGGAGAAAATATTTAGACTCATCTGTTCAACTCTGGTTTAATTTTTTTGTGGTAAGACCAATAGGTGTAGCTATTTGAAATCTGCCGCAGTGTTCTGTATTGTTAGAAATTATTCAACATCAGTAGATGTATCAGTTATCTCTCACCTGATAAGATACCGCATACCTCGTGAATTACTCACAGACTCACAGATACTCGATTATGCTCGAGGCTTGTACTGAGAGTCGTATTCGATGGCACGATTTTAGGCTCTGAAGCTCTAGGGATAGGGTTCGTTTTGTGTTGTGGAGGAGAGATGAGATCATGAGCTAGAATTTATCTATAGGTGGTTAAAACGTAGAATATCTGTTTATGTGCCAAAGTTTGCATTAAACTGGTTCTAATAGGTATTAAGGACTTGTGGGAAGTAGCTGTACAAAGTTGTAAAAAAAAACAAAAGCAAGGAAAAAATAAATAAAAAAACAATTTTTTTTTTCAATCCGATTATTTAAGTACTCTTTTAAAGTTGTCTAGAAGAAATCGTTTAACGCGATAAGACTGCCAATGGTTACACTTATAAGTAAACTTTCCTCGTTTCAACGCTTCAAAGCAGGAGTGATAGAAATCCGATTAAAAATGTTTACGAATAGAAATCATTGGATCCGAAGTTCGAAGCCGGTGTCGCTAGGTTGCTAAGCGCACATGTTACGGTATGCACGATGATATCATCTTCCTGTTAAAAGGGGCATTCACAGGCGACTCCTAAGGACGTTGCGTAAGAATCAAGGATAGTTAGTTCATCTAACTATCTAACTAACTAGGATGGCGCAGTGACCCAGAATGAGTCATGGCCTCCGATAATAACCCCCGGTTTCTAGAACGTTTGTTGGCTTTGACAGTAAATTAAAACTATCGTTGTCCCTATCTGACTATAAACAAATGACAAGGATGGCAATAGAATTAATCTGTAGTCAAAGTTGGTTGACGTTTCAGAAACTGGGGGTAATTCTCCACTTCGGCTTGTTTTGTGCCGCCGTTCTCCACTTTGATTTCATCTATCTAGTGCCTATACGAATGTTACCAAGAGGTCAAGTTTGTCTGTGAGCTTGTATGTTTGTTATTTGAAAGGATATACTTTCAGATTGGTCCCATAGAAATTTAATCAAAATCGGTTCAGTAGTTTGGGTTGTAACTCAAAATGTCTGGAGAAAATACGTCATGCAAGTAAACGAAATTGATTTTGGGGTGAGTTTTATTTGTAACTAGAATTGCCTCGCGGTTTCACCCGCTTTGACTATTATCCCGCGGGAACCGTTAATTATTACGGGATAAAAGCCTATGTCATCCGGGGATAGTGTAGCTTCCAACAGTGATAGAAAATTTTCAAATTGGATCAGTTATTTCCGAGTCTATTCAATGCAAACAAACAAAAAAAAAAATTCCTCTTTATAATATTAGTATAGAGGTAGGTACTTTTATGTTACAACTGAGAGATAATAAGCGCAGAAGCTCTCGTGATGGTAAACTCAGTTGCAGTGCCACCCAGAACTTTGCATTGCAATATCTGATATATTCCCAACGGCCCCCTTAACTCCCATCAAGGGGCCAGTTGGAAATTTAAATTCCCATCTGCCCCCTTGGCGTGAGTAAGGGGACAGTTGAGAATGTTAATTCCCATTTGCCCCCTTTGGCATGTAAGGGGGCAGATGATATCTTGTGTGCCACTGCCCTGCATTCGTCAGCCTGCAACATAGATTTCTTATATTTACTGTCCCACTAAATTTAATCTAAAGGACACTCAGACCTAGTTCATGTCCCGTTAGGTCTATAATGTCTCCATTGTTTACTACTGAGATGACTCGATGACTCACAAACTGATATCTCTCCCCGTAATAACTTTGCCAGCCTTTATTCAAATTAGCATAAAGTTCAAAATAGAACGTAACAACAATGCTTTTTAACAGACTTGCTTATGGTGAATGCAAATTTCAGTCTTACCCAATTTGATGTACGATTGAATTTACAGTACACTGAGTTAGGATGGAAAGTTTAGATAAGGAATTAGTTAAATCATGAGCTACCATAACTATGCTACAGGGGTAATATTTAAATGCACTTAGTAGTATTCGTTATAATTACAGAGAAAACCATCTATAATCCTGTCGCCTGAACTTCGCCGTATTTTAATCGTATCGCAATGAGGTTGTAACTATGATATATAATTTTCCAAGGTAAATTATTTTCATAGATATCCGTTCAGCCGTCAAAAAAAAAAAAAAGAGACTATGTATAGGAAGTACGCATGTTAAATTATTAGTAAGAATGGATGGATTCAGAAACGATGCAATTTAAATTTAACTAAAGAGGTGCCTTTAGATATTTAGTACACCAAAAGAAATTACCTAAGTGCGACTACAACACATCTGCGCATAAAAAAGAAATATATTTAAACGATAGAGATAGATAGGTACTTACAAATAGATACGCTCTAAACAACTTATCGCATAATGAATATGAAATCGACAATACGTACTTTTAAAATAATCGGGAGAAAAGGCGAAGTGATGATCGATTAATTAATATTTAGTGTGTCGAGGAAACCGTGAAAATCGCCACTAGCCCTGACAATATGCAAAAAGTAATTAAAACAGGCGAATTAAAAGATTGTTTAAAGATGACTAGACACTTAGGTTACAGAATTCAATTTATTGTTAGGCTCAGCCTAAAAATCATACTAAAATTGTTATTATTGTATAAACAACTGATATCTGGGTGAATCAACTAAAATACCCACACTTTGCTGTCCCCGCAAGTGTTTGCTAAAAATACGCAAATTTACAATAAATCCATAGTTAAATACTATTCCAAACGTATTTCAAATCATAAGGCATTATTAAAACACTGTTTATGTGTCGGAAAAGTTTAAATTTATATATTTTTTTATAGTAACTCCGCATACAAAAAAAACACTCCATACAAAAAGTTCGTGTCCTGAGAGCTGTATGATCGGTGAATATTTCATTGCAAAGATTTTTTATCAATGAAACCATAGGTCAATTTTAATTGTAGAAAATGATGAAATTATTATATTTATCTTGATCAATAAAGCATAAAAATAAATCAACAGCTTTTTCCAAAAAAAATTGTTAAGTTTCTGTCCCCCGTTAAGCTACTTTCTTCCGCGTATGCTGAGTTACGTTCAAGTAATGCGTTAAGTAACACATAGATGGCTCTGCTTGCCATAGCAGCTTTACATTACGATTGGTTTTCACATCGCGCGGGCGGCGAATCTTTTGATCGTGTTCGACGAGCGGCCAGTCTGCGACCAACGTTCGAAGGGAGTGTGTACCTTTTTGTGCAGTCTACTGAGTGACCGCTTTTTCTCTAAGTAAGTAATTTATTGATTAATAATAATAGGCTTAATTTATAGTAAATAACTAAGGTTATTGACCGAACCATCTGTTAGTTATTTTATCTAACATTCTGTGTGTGGTTTTGATAAAAGTAAATCAATTGTCTGCTGAGATACCAGTATACTGTGTTACTATGTGGGTAACTCCATAGACATTATTGGCAACTCCAGAGACATTTAGTACTTTGCTTTAAATATACATCGTTAATCGTATAATAAAACTAATTAGAAATACTTAAAATTCTATTTAATGTAACTATTATTATTTCAGATAAATTATTTTACACAATGGAGCGGCTAACAGCGGCTGAAAAACAAAAAAGGTACAGGGAGAGACTAAAACAAAAACACTGAAAAATATGAAGAAGCTAAAATAAAATACCGCGCCCACTACCATAAAGTTAAAAGACATATTCCGATAAAAAAGAGATATTCCGCCTTCATAAGAGAGATTTAGCTACGTCAATCACGAAGATATCATTAAAATCTTGCCAATACCTGGCATTTCGGAAAATGACCAATACGTACCTATTCAAAGCTTCGATTGACATTTTTGAAAAATAAACTGGAAGGTTCTGCTATAGTTGATTAAAATATTGAGATCTCATAACTCCTAACTTATTTGGTTTTTTTTTAACCTATTGTGTCCCACTGCTGGGCAAAGGTCTCCCCCATATCCTTCCAAACTTCTCTGTCTTGAGCCAAGTCTTGCCAATCAACCTTAAAGGACCTTAAATCGTCACGCCACCTTTTACGGGGCCGGCCACGACGTCGCCGGCTGTCTGTAGGCAAAAATCGCCACTCAATGGGAAGTGGCGATTTTTGCCCACCTTACTGGATGCATGCGCACCACATGCCCGGCCCAGTCCCACTTCAATCTCGCGCTCTTGAAGCCAGCATCAGTGATGCCGGTTTTTAAGCGGAGTGTCGTGTTTCGAACTCGGTCTGTCCTCTTCACTCCAAGTATACTACGCTCCATTGCTCTTTGACAAACCTTGAGACTAGACTTTTGCGCCTCGGTCAATGACCAGGTTTGAGCACCGTAGGTTAGGACGGGCAGAATGCACATGTCGATGAGAGTGCGCTTTAGTGACAGAGGAAGATCACCCTTCATTAGCGTCTTCATGGACCAGTAGCTTTTCCAGGCGTTTCGATGCGGCGACCGACTTCTTTGTCCTGCCTGTTTTCGAAGGAGACTATCTGGCCCAAGTAAGTGTACTCATCGACGTATTGCAGTATCTGCCCGTCTACCTCGACCCTACGCTTTGTGCTATTGGTCATGATCTGGGTCTTTGACCGATTCATCGTTAGTCCCACCTCAAGGCTTGCAGTACTAAGATCTTCTAGCATTTGTTGCAGTTTGGCCGCAGTCGGAGCAAATAGAACGATGTCATCAGCAAAGCGCAAATTGGTTAGGCTAGTACCACCGATGTCGATGCCCTTATTTGCCCAGGGGTCTGCTAGCTCTTTAAATATTTCCTCTATCGTACTTGTGAACAATTTTGGAGAAAGTGGGTCACCCTGCTTTACTCCTTTTTCTAACTTGAATTGAGGTCCAGGAGTTTGTAACTTGACGGAAGCGGTGCTATTATTGTAAATGATTTTAATGAGGTCTATGTAGGTTTTGTCCAGGTGCTGTTTTTCTAAAGCTTTAAATATAGCAGAGTATTTAATGCTACCGAATTTGAAATGCTAAATTGATTGTTATATTATTATAATTATTTTACACGATAACTTTAAGTGTTTTTCAGATCTATGTCATCTTATTGTTTAGATTCTTATTTAATGTCTTAGGCGTTACCCAAATTTGTCTCTGGAGTTACTGCTTGTCCCCAAATTTTGAATCAGTTTTTCAGTAGTAGCATGCTCAATTCTTAATTATTTGCCATAATTTCAGCAATACTAAATACTATTACTTTTTAAGCATAGTGCACTATGTATATTTTGTTTTTATTAGTTTGTGACTTTAAATCATTTAAAAGTAGCCCTTCTTTCAATGTACGTCAGTAACGCTAAAGACAAAATGTTGGTTATTTCTATATTTAAAAATGTTTAATCGCAAAGACTGATTGCACCAAAAGAGTAAACTGTGTTTTAAAAATAAATATATAAAATACAATAATTTTAACTTGTTTAATTATCGATTATAATAAACATTGAATGTAAATAGATGAAGACCATTGCACCCGAGAATCAGCAACATCGAAAAGTGTTATTGATCACATATGCTCAAATCTTAAGCAGAACAAATTTCATGTTGCGCTCATTGATACTCCAATATCAGATCACAAACAGATTTACCTCGAATTGAAACACTATCAGTCTGACCCACTTAAAAAAGTAAATTATCAGGCAATTGATTACGAAATGCTTTATAAAACAACATCAGAATTGCAAAGAAATAACGAAGACTTTATATATAACGTGTTTGAAGAAAAACTACTCAAATGCATAACAGAAAGCAGAATAAATAAAATTAAAATATTAAACCCACCAAGACAAAATTGGATAAATAATATAATCTTAAGTGAGATTAATTGTAGAAATATATTGTGGAATCAGCACAAGAAAAACCCAAAAGACAAAACTAAAGAAGAGAAGTTCATAAAGAAAAGAAACGAAGTCTCAGAGTATATTCAACAAACAAAATCTAGATACTATGTGAAAGCTTTTACGGATTGTAAGAAACAGCCGTCGAAAATGTGGGAACTTATAAATGATCTATCAAATAATAAAGTGACGGAAAAGACTACCCCAAAGAAAATAATAACATCTAACGGTACCATTACTGACGAAAAAGAGATCTGTGAATGTTTCAATGACTTTTTTGTTAATGTTGGTTCAATATTAGCTAATCAAATACCTAAACAATATCAAAATTCACCTAATGACTCAGTAGAATGTGTATCTGGACCTAGCTCTTCTATACTCAGTACCCTAGAACCTGCAACTACTGACGAAATATTAAAGATCGTGAATAGTTTAAATTGTAACATCAGCTCGGGCTTAGATAGTATAAATACAAAATCAGTCAAATGCGTGATAAACTTAATTCTCGATGAGTTTACTGGCTGTATAAACAAATGTATTGAAAAAGGAACATTTCCAGATAGTCTTAAAATTGGTAGAGTAACACCAGTCTACAAAAGTGGAATAAGATCAGAACCGGGGAATTATCGCCCTATTTCAGTTCTTCCTGTTCTCTCTAAAATATTCGAAAGGGTTCTGTATAATCGTCTTGAGAAGTACTTGACTTCGATAGACTTTATTTGTAAAAACCAATACGGTTTCAGACCTAAATCAAACACTCTTTCCGCAACAATAGATCTTATAACAAACTTAAAGCTTAATATCGATAAAAAACAAATTGCTGTGGGCATCTTTATTGATCTTAAAAAAGCGTTTGACACAGTTAGTCATGAATTGCTGTTAAAAAAACTCAATGATGTCGGATTGAAAGGAACTGCACACGATATATTTAAGTCTTATCTTTCAAACAGACACCAAATCGTAAAGATTGGTGACACCCAAAGTAGTCCCAAAACCTTAACGTATGGTGTGCCCCAGGGCTCAATATTGGGTCCACTCTTGTTTCTCTTATATATAAATAATGTGCACCAAATTGGTTTAAAAGGAGAATTAACACTATATGCCGATGACACATGCTTATTCTACTTTGGCCACTCTATTGGCACTATTATAAATAAAGCACAGGCTGATCTAGACAAACTTAATGTGTGGTTTCGGAGAAATCTCCTTACTATAAACACGGCTAAAACAAATTATATCATATTTACAGCTAAGAATAAAAAAAATAGATAACTACACACCTCTAAAAATAAATGAACAAATTATTAAAAAAGTAGACCAAGAAAAATACTTAGGCCTAATCCTAGATAGCAAATTAACATGGCTTCCACATATTCAGAAAATAAAATCAAAACTAACGTCACTCACCGGAGCCTTACGAGGAATCGTGCGCTGCTTACCGCTCCGAGTACGATATACAATATACAATTCTCTCGTTAAACCACACCTTGACTATTTAGTCGAAATATGGGGCACTGCGGCAAAAACCAACTTATCCATTTTACAAACTGCTCAAAATAAATTACTGAAAACATTATTTAACTACGACTACCTCACGCCAACACAAACACTTTATAAGAAAACAAAATTAATGAACATCTCTCAAACATACTTATATTATAATAGTATACTAGTACGAAAAATAATAAATAAAGATATACATACAAATACAACCCTCACTAAAAATAAAAAAGCACATAAAATGAAACTAAGACGTGAGAAAGACTTGCAATTATATGCAGCCCGTACAAACTATGGCAAAAAAAGTATTATGTACTTAGGATCCAAATTATACAACGAATTACCAAAAGATATTAGGGAGGCAAAATCTATAGCTATTTTCAAAAAGTTACTTAAACACTACATTATACAAACTTTACACACACTACATTAATACGAGCCACTTCCAGCTACGCTTGATCTGTGTACTCGTAACTTGTTTACTTGTATCTGCACCCGAGTATCGAACCAATATTATGAGCTGTTTTCGAGCTACCCCTTTATCTTGATTTAAATTTGCTACAAAAATGTTACTGTATATTTGTTTACAATAGCAGCTTTTCTTATCGCCCAACAAATATAATTATGTTAATACTTAATTAAGTACCGTATGTATTTTAGATTAAGTTACTTATTAATTTCTCATGTAAGTGAATTATTATATTCTTGTGAGAAATAAAGATATCTCAAACCTCATGTAGGTAACGCAAAATACAGTTTATCGAGTGTGTGTGCAGTTATTTTAAAATATTGACTAATACAATCCATTATCTTCGTGGCCCTTCTAATCCATGATAGTAGATGATATTGCTAATAGATTGGCTCATTCAGAATATCGAAAACGTATACTGATTTATTTTTCATTTTATGTTCCGAAAGTGATCCAAAGTGTGGGTAAAAAAGTTGATTCACCCATCTACCTAGTCAGGTCATAAATTCTGTCACATGTTTTATATAAAATAATTGAAACAAGTTTATTCATTATGTAACCATTTATATACCAAAATGAACTTAACAAAACATAGATTCTTATGACACTAAAGTTTATTCAAAATGACCTCCGTGATTTTGAATACAGGCCTTCAATCTGCGCGGCCAGTCGTCTATCGCAGCACGAACGAGGTCCATGTCAATATCGGCGGCTGCCTTAATCAAGGATGTCTTGAGTGACTCCAAATTGGGATGAGGCTTTGAGCACGCCTTTTCCTCCAAGTGTTGCCATATCTTGTAATCTAGCGGATTCAAATCTGGACTGGAGGAGGGCCAGTCTTCGTGCCGGATGAAGTCGATTTCACGCGCCGCCAGCCAGTCTTGTGTGCTCTTCGCTCTATGAGCTGGCACCGAATCTTGTTGGAATACCCAGTGCCTGTTATTAAACATGGTATGAGAAACAGGTTCCACAAGGTTCGTCAGGACTGTATTTTGATACACAACTGCATTCGTTTTTACACTTTTCTCACAAAAATGTACCTCTGTTAAGCCCCAATAAGACACTCCCAACCATACCATGAGCGAGGATGGAAAATGACCTCGTTGGACACGCGGAATACGGTTGCTCGCTTCTTCACTACTGTGTGCGTACACCTTATCATTTTGTTTGTTGTAGCTCTCTTCTACGGTAAAAATTTTTTCATCCGAAAAAAGAATTTCCCGATATTTTTTTCCCGCGTACCGCTTCAACAAAGCGCGGCATCTCTTCAGTCTCAGGTCCATTAGACGAGCATTCAAATGATGTCCTGTTTTTCTTCGATATGCCCGAAGCCCTAAGTCTTCATTTAACACCCTTTTCACCGTGGTTCTGCTTAATCCCATCTGAAGGGCCAACAGTTTCTGCTTACGTTTGGGATTTCTTTGAATTCGCGCCTTCACAGCTTTTATCACTGCTGGAGTCCTAACAGACCGAGGGCGACCACTTCTTGACCTGTCATCTACACTAGAGTCTTCATTGTATCGTTTGATGGTACGATAAACGAATCTCTTGGTTATATTCAAATTTTTCAGTATGTCAAAAATTTGAATTGGCGCGTAACCGCAACGATGCAACGCAATAACTGAAACACGGTCTTCTTTAAGCGTCCACTCCATATTTAAAAATGAGTAAAATTCTAAAAAGTATACATTTTTATTTTCATGAACAATTCGAAATTCGAATTCAATAAACTTTTTTGTGGCCAGCATTCTAAAAGAAAAGTTTTTACTGTGTGACAATACTTATGACCTGACTAAGTATATACCTAAGTACATTTGAAAATAACAGTCTGTTCTTTCCGCACGGATAACCGATCTCGCTTTCACTGAGAAAAGAGAAGAATTATTATAAAATTGTCGAGAAATAGCAATAAGAAAGCGATATTCAAATATTTCGTTAGGTAACTGTTAAATCGTCGTTAATAACTGTCATTATCGCCAATAATGACAGGTTAGAAGTGATGGCACCGCGAGATGAATTTTCTGAATACATCGTTTTTTAGCTGATACACATAAAGTTATATTGAATTAAAATAATATCATTGTCCCAAATCCAAAAGCGGTTTAGCCTAGTGGGTTAACGTCCGCCTGCTAAGCAGGAGGTGGCAAGGTCAAATCCCAGTGCGCCACATACAGACTAATGTCATCATATTAAACATATTTTTCGGTGAAGGAAAATATCGCGAGGAAATCAACATGCCCGAGAATTATGTCGGAGGATGTCAACCACCGATCCGGACCGGGCCATGGTAGGTAATGGCCTAATCCTCCTCACGAAAATGGGAGATCCATGCTCAACAGTAGGCAGATAGGGGTCCAAATCGCACTTATGAGATATGAGCTTACTCTACCATCTGGTTTAGAAATACGAAATACAGATTGGCGGTCTAAGGCGGAGGCCTATGTTCAGCAGTCAGCAGGACGTCTTCAGGCTAATGATGATGATGATGATGAATACAGATTTCTGTTCTGAGTCTGTGTGCTCGTGAGAGGTCCTTGTAGTGTCTAAGTCCCAAGTGTTAGACGGACTTACGACTCCATCACGTATCCCTAAACGTCACACTAGCTCTCCTGTAATAAGGGCAGTCTCTATTGTACCTCTTTGTTGTACAGACGCGTGATTAAAGAATGTGGTACATTGTAATCGGTCTCTTTCACTTTTCACCCTAATAGTATCAGAAGCGGAATAGTTACTTACGCGCCATAAGAGCCGTTCGTGTGTTAATTTTTGGATAATTAAGACAACATTGTGTTATAGGTACCTATTGCAAAAATAGACGCTCAACACAATTTTATTCTGTGTACCGCGAAAATTGACGGTTAAATTACATGTAAAGTGCATCTACATACTTAATGCGTGGTGACTGATACTGCTGCCGGATAAGTGTGCACCCTCAGAACTTGGTGAGCTCGTTCCATTTTATTTGATGCGGTTTAGCTAAGCGTCTAAGTCTCTTAAGCGTCTGTAGACAATAGTATACAACTTCGTTCTTCGAATTGCGGCCGAACAACAGGCACCTCTTTGAGCGGCCGTTGCCAGGTTGTTTATATTAACCGGAACTTATAAGTTGTGACCATTGTACTGGTACCATGACTACTATAGTGTTATAGACTTATGTTCACTGTGTGATACTTTTTCTACGTTTGAACAGTACCTAGTTCGACATGGGGCGTCATAAAAAAGATATCGGTCAACCGGTAATTCTTCAAAGGAATGTGAAAATGTGAAAACTAGTAGAAGAAAGATATACAGAAAGAAATTGGAAGAAAAGAGACCAGAATAGAAGCTTTGGAAGGATTGGTTCGAGAGCTGAGCAAACGTCAAGACATCTACTGTCTTACACTTCTCCGAGTAGTCTCCGGACTATCACCAGATGCCTGCGGGGCTTACACTTCTCCGAGTAGTCTCCGGACTATCACCAGATGCCTGCGGGGCTTACACTTCACCGAGTAGTCTCCGGACTATCACCAGATGCCTGCGGGGCTTACACTTCTCCGAGTAGTCTCCGGACTATCACCAGATGCCTGCGGGGCTTACACTTCTCCGAGTAGTCTCCGGACTATCACCAGAGTCCTGCGGGGCTAACACTTCTCCGAGTAGTCTCCGGACTATCACCAGATGCCTGCGGGGCTTACACTTCTCCGAGTAGTCTCCGGACTATCACCAGATGCCTGCGTGGCTTATAACTCTCCGAGTAGTCTACGGACTATCACTACCTGCCTCAGGGGCTTGTCAATCTCAAGATGGTGTCAAGCTGATGGGCGAGGACTCCCGCGAGGACGCTGGAGTATCAGGAAGGCCGAACTGTTAGACGGACTTACGACTCCATCTCGTATCCCTAAACGTCACACTAGCTCTCCTGTAATAAGGGCAGTCTCTATTGTACCTCTTTGTTGTACAGACGCGTGATTAAAGAATGTGGTACATTGTAATCGGTCTCTTTCAATTTTCATCCTAATACAAGATACATGTGTATCTTAGTTAAGGGTCTGTAAATATGTGGTCGAGACGCGTTATCTATTTATTCAATGGTTATTATGAACTTATCTCCCATAATATTCATAACACAATCTTCAATACACATAAAGTACCGACTATTGAAATTAATAAACTCTCCGGCCCACATCTGTTGGTCAGAAAGATTAATAGAATTGGAAAGTAAATGCTTCCATAAATCGACTCAAACCATAAATAACAATCACGATGTCAACCCATGGCAATTACAATGGTGTCCCACATCGTGTGACGGCTAACTTGTACGGCTTGCGTCAAAAATGTTAAGGCGAGGATTTAGGTATCAATTTCGGAATACCAGAAAAATTATGAGTGAAACAATGTTCTTTTTTATGAAAGTTGATCATACAATGAAGACGATTGGGAAGAGAGAAAGGTGATTACGAATAATTGACTCGATACAAAATATCACAAAGATGACACTAAATCGCATCTTAATTTGTCACCAACTAAGAGATTCCATCATGAAACCGCGTGAAAGTTATACCAATAAATAGGGGGTTTTATATAGGTAGTGATTGGGAACTTACATTTTCTAATTTCGTTATCACTTCTTTCCAATAAATAAAACACAAAAATTTGCACGTTAAGCTTTTGCGGCCAATTGCCAGTAAGTACCACCAGAATACCCACCTTAGTACAACTTGGCCTTAAGCTCTATAGAGAAATGATTGAGTTCTTGGAAGAAATGGTGTTATACAATGAAAATGAGGAGGTCCGATTCTGGGAAAAAATTACTAATATTTTTGAAGTGTTCATAATTGTTGGTTTCACATTCTTCGATTTCGCGTTTTGATACCATATCGTCTTAGAATGATTTTCTTCTAAAAAGAGGTAGGTAATTAGTAGTGTTGACACAATATTTTGATTCTGCTTTTGTCCGCTAATTAGACTAGATCAAATCTATGTAATATTTGGATTCTGATTCTCACTTAGCATTGCTAGAGCATTCACAGGCATATATCACACACATCGCATAATAAGCCATATCATATGACATCTGTAATTCTAGCCTGTAATCTAATACTAGGTATTGTATTTCGATAGGAGTAGCAGTTGTTTACGTAATTTGATACTAGATGGCGTTCATTTCAATTAGTAGTCACTGGTGTGGTTTACTAGCAGGTTGTGTTGGTTTGGTTGACTTATGGTAATCTTCTTAGTTTGATTTATTTATCTTGTAGGATCGAGTTAAGTTATATATTAATGTATACGTATTTTTAAGTGCCATGTTATACTCTCGACTGCCCCAGTTAGAAGTAGGCGTGATTAGAGTATTAGGTAAAGATGGAAACACTTTTCCTTTTATGTAAAATCGCATTCATTTTTCCACTTAGGATGAAAAGTCGCTTATAATATAAGCGTAAAAAACTATACTTATCAATGAACATAAGTAAATAAGTTTGTAAGAAGAACTGCTTGTTTAAAGTTATAAGATAAAGACGTGTTTTATATTAGGCAAGTAGTAAAATATATGCTCAAAACCCCGCCATAACGACAAACACGTGCGTTTCTATTTCAGTTTTGTTTTGAAGTCCATAAAAAGTACAATTTTGAAACGCAATCAATTTCGGACTCTATCTTCACGTGGTAAGACTTGAAACTGGGAGGCGATGTAGATTTACAGGAATAGATGGAAAGCGCGTATCCTGTTTATGTGACAGACAGAATAATATTATTTATAGCTATAGCTAGGGTTCCGTCTGAGGTTCGGTTCGTGGGCAGGTGGTGAAGATCACGAATGGATTTATTTTAGGAAGACTGATCACTTGGTCGTCTTTTCCCCCGTTCGCGTTTACCCCCGACAAATCAAATAATTATTAATTCTGACGATCATCATTTCCGCATTTTTTTTCGATAAGTTTAAAGGTACTGTCGATGTCAAAATTCTTTTACATTTACTAGCTGCGCCCCGCAGTTTCACCTGCAATTCCAGGGGTTCAAAAATACCAGTCTGTTTATCCAGTACCTCCTCACCTACCAACAGCAAACCCCTTGAGCCGTTCCGTCGTATAATTCAGTTACAAACGTCATCCAAACATGCAAACTTTATCGTCTATGATATTAGTAGAGTTAATCTACAATAGTGAGATAACAGTATAACACATACTTTACACTAAGCTGATACTGTACTGGGTCCACTTTTTTAATCATTCCTTCATCTGGAGTTCGGGATCATCTCGGCCGATTTGACACAATGTGTGAGGGTGTGTGTGTGTGTGTGACACAATCCAGGGCTATCTGAGTGGCTGGTGATTGCCCCATCCGTCAGAGATCCTTGCTCAAGTGACGGAACACAGACAGCGACTGTTTCCCGTGTATCACTTGAGTGGTCAGCATCGTTTTGTCGTTGTTAAATAGTATTTAAACGGGTCTAATTCGCGCACAAACTAATATCAAAATATATAATTTTATAAATAACTAAAAATATACATAACAAACCCAACCCAAATAATAAATAAATATATATATTCAAGAAATTAAAAACCTTAACCCAATTAGTCAGTTTTGCAGAATAGCTCAATGAAACCACGTTACATTCCACAAAACATATACCGACTACGGTCTCCAATTTGCCAGTGAATTCCAATAAACAGCTAATAAATCTCCGCACTAGCGTACAGTGTAAACGCGCCGAATTCCCCCATAATGCGCACGAGTTGGGTAAATAAACCTCGAGACTGCAAGCCGGCGCGCGGTGACCATCATGAACTAGATTTTTCGAAAAAAAAACTCGGACAAAAAAAAGTACTTCTATTTACTTACCTATCTTGTTCATTATGGGTGTGTTGCGTTGCGTACCAACAGAAGTAAAATTACAAGTCTGTTACAAATCATTTTTATTTTATTACTATCCTATATTATGTGTAAGTAGTCCGTCCTGTCAGGTTCTCCAGTTTTCTCGTGACCATGGCAAATGAACTGATGGAAACTTATATGTAGATTTAGCAAAATTACATTTGGATATTATTCTGCCCACCGAAAATAGACCTGCTTTGATTTTGCATAGTTAAAAACAAAGAACATTATTCGAATTGTAATTTGTATAAGATTTTCTTATAGAAATCACTTGAGCAAAATAAGCTACATACACACCTATTATTAAGTTTGCACTTTATGTTATATACATTTATATGTCGATAAACTGTTATCTATAGATCTATCTATCTATCCATCACTATGGTCACCCTAGCTAAGGGCGTAGCCGCAAAAAGGGCAAGGCGACGCTGGCGCCACTGGAAATAGACTGTCGCTTCCTCGCTGAGAGGGCTGCGCGTGCGCATGTTATTAGAATACGTTATTAGATGTTGTTTGTTTGTGGTATGAGGTTGTGCTAGCCCCTAGTGTCAGAGTTTATCAGTCCGCTCAAAAGCCTTTAGCGTGACTTAACGCTATCAATCGATAACAACCGGAACCGACGGCTTAACGATACCTTCGAAGCATGGGGTGATGGAAAACCGCACATAATGTCTTTATACCTAATTTTATCAAAATCAGTTCAGCCGTTTTGCTGTTAAAGACGCAAACTGACACACACAGAGTTACTTTAGCTCAGAACAGGATTATTGATGTACATATATCGAGTTCAAATCGAAAATAGTATCACTCCGTTGTGGAAACTTAGTTGAAACATAGGAAGTACCTTGAACTAAGTAATACAACAAATGAACAAACTAACAAGTTATCTAAGCTAGTTGCCTTACAAGTGCAGCTTAGGATCGAGTTATTCCACCTCTATGGTGTCGGCTATTCTTAGCTGTGTTTGAAATATCTCAATCTATTTTCCTGTCTTTTGTATTATGCAGCTTGAAGCGGTATATGTAAGTGCTCATTTATATCCAGCCAATGGCGTACGTAAACGTTACTCATAATTAAAAATTATTTTGTATTAATTTGTTTTTTGATTTCTCGTTTAAGTATATAAATAATATAGCCATATAGCATATAATAATTATATAGATGACGATCAATACGAACCGAAAGGAAAATATTACAGCTTAATTAAACAATGTAATATCACTGAAATCGTATTTTTCAGCCACTACAACAACTGAATTTTTCGAAAATAACGAACGCCATTTTTTATATAAATAGGTTCCTATGCTGTTTTCTAACCTCAATATTATTATTATAATAAAGAGAATGTCCATCTCGAAAACCCTTGGATAATATTCTACTTTAACTGCATTTTAGGCACGTTTCCGAATATAAAGACATTGCCCTTTCATCAGGAACTAACCCCAAGTTGTCTCCTATTCCAGGGTGGCGACCAACACCCCCCACCTGGTCAGCTTGGGCACAGGCCGCCTCAGCACCGCGGTCACCCTTCATCCTATTAAGCAAGGTCAGTAAAAAGAAAGAACAAAGAAAACAAAATAATATTAGAGGGGCGTAAAGATTCTGAACTGCCCCCGTACTCCAGGCCAAAGCAGATGGGAATTAAAATTCTTAACTGCCCCTTACCCACGCTTAGGGGGCAGATGGGAATTAAAATTCTTAACTGCCCCTTACCCACGCTTCGGGGGCAGGTGGGAATTAAAATTCTTAACTGCCCCCTTACCCACGCTTAGGGGGCAGATGGGAATTAAAATTCTTAACTGCCCCTTACCCACGCTTAGGGGGCAGATGGGAATTAAAATTCCCACTTGCCCCTTGATGGGAAAGTTAAGGGGCCGTTGGGAATACATCGAGTAAGATGAGTATTCTATCTATGTAATAAGGTCAGGCAGTCAAGATCATCTATCGACTCATCCTTGGGCCGTGACTTGACGATTCTCAGGTTTAACCGTGACCTGTTTAAATTCCAGGTCGAGTGACAATCGGGTCTGATCCAACATGCGATATCTACGTTGTGGGGACAGGCGTCGCGTGCGTCCATTGCCGTGTGGAGAACTCCCACGGTGTCGTCACTCTGTACCCAGTGGCTGGAAGCACGCTACTCGATACCCTGCCAGTGGACAAGCCCACTAGACTGTCTCAAGGTAATGAGTAACTTTAGGGTAACCTACATCTTGAGTCAGGGTAACGTTGAACTATCACATCACAAGGAGTAAGTATCATACTTGTTAGGTTGATCCTTATAATCACCATTCAGGGTAACGTTGAACAGTGTTCATGGTTAAATGTAAAGGCGGCTCTACACATAGGCCAACGAGTTGGCAAGCGCGCTGGCCCAGCCACTGGCCCAATGTGTAGAACGGACGTTGTCGCATTGGCGGTAGGTATTTGAACGTTGGCTGGCGCGCTTGCGAGCTAGCCGCGCGGTGTCGGCAACATCAAAGGACACTTGTCGCAAGCTTGGCGCACCATCCACACATTGGCCGCGCGATTAGTTTGCCCGGAGCAGCGATCAAGAGTGCACGTTTTCTTCTTGCGGCGAATTAAATATCTTCAATAAAAATAATTCAACAAATTATTATTTAAAAAATAATTCAACAAATATAATTCATTTCTTTTTAATCACCCTTTTCTTGTACACATTTACAAAGTAGTTATAAGCTGTGAATAAATATACAGCTGCAGCTGTTAGCGACTCAACATCCATTTTGAATCCGTCCGCACATTGGCCCGAACCAAACCATACTGAACGACCTGGAACGACCTTCCAATGTGTGGATCACTCACAAGCGCGTTGGCAAGCGCACCGCCAGCGCGTCGGCGAATGCGCTGGCCTATGTGTAGAGGCGGCATAATATTGAGAGACATCTGCCGCCAGTTGAGTAGACTTTCAAGGGGTCGTCTCTGTCCAGTAGCTGGAACCACGCTGATCGAGCTAAGTAGTAACTTTGTAACTTTAGGGTTTTTTAATAATATTTATTTATTTTCTAGATCAAGGCTCGGGATAATAATGGACATCAGAGCTCAGGATAACCTAAAACACGATGACACAATCTTAGAAAATATGAATAACAACTTTAATTCTCGCATTTCAGGCAGTATGCTGACCATAGGGCGATCGAACTACCTCCGGTTCAACCACCCGGCTGAAGCCAAGCTGATGAAGTCTGTCCTCCCATCCGCACACGTCTCAATGGCCCCCACGCAATTTACCCCTAACGACCACTGTCTGACAGGTACTTCCTAACATTACTATATCATTGGAAACGTGGTATCCTACTGAATATTATAAAAAGGCGAAAGAATGTGTTTGCATATTTGTTACTTCTTTCTTTTTTTTCTTCACGCTCAAACGGCTGGACTGATTTTGATGAAATTTGGTATGGAGATAGCTAATACCCATGTTTATATGTTTATATGTGTATGTTTATAAAAAATAAGAACAATTTGGTGTTTAATATACTTACTAAAACCACGCTTCAAAGTTCCACTACCCATTCTGGCTCCATCATTAGATTAGGAGGTGGTGGAACTCCACCCAATATACCATCGATGCCTCTCGTAGCTAGTGTTTATAATCATCTGTTATCATAATATTGTATTGTCAGCAAACACAACATTTAATCTTTTCATCATCATCATCAGACTGAAGACGTCCACTGCTGAACATAGGCCTCCCCCTTAGACCGCCACACCGAACTACAATTTGCCACTTCCATCCACCGGTTGCCTGCATATTTTACTAACCAACGAAATCTGGATCTAAGTTGACTTGCACAATTTCAGCCAAACATTCACCGTAATTAATTTACTAAAATAGACCATTGACTAAGATTGCTCAATTTCGATTACAGGCTACGTCACCCACTCGGAAACCAGCAATCAATGTTACCAGAAGCAGGTCTACAAGGACTCCCTCTCCCAGCTAGACCAAGAGCTAGACATGACTCTAAAAGAGATGTCCAGAACCAAACCCCCTGTAGCTCCGAAAAAGTATCGCGACCTCGACCTCTCCGACTCCAATTCGGACCAAGAGAGCAAGCCCAAGATGACCAGCATCATGGCGAAGGTGTCCAAGTTCGAATACTACGCGAAGCAACACCGTAACGTGGGTAGGAGCCAGTTTTACACCACCGCAGACAACGAGATCTCTCCCAAGGTCTTCAGTTCAAACTCCTTGACCGTCAACACTCCAGCCAAAGACGTCTTAGGCGGAAAAACAGTGCCCAACTACATGAACAAAGTTAAACCCGACAAAATAGTGTTGTTGAACGAAAACAACGCGATCGACGTTAAAACCTGTTCCTACGCCAACGTCGCTATACGAAACAACACCAAAATAGGAGACATAGTGAAAAACTTCGACGACAAAAAACTACCCAAGAAAGTCAACAACGACCAAGTTAAAGACAACGTGTATGGTAAAATCAACGTCGACAGACGAATTGACGAAAAGAGCAACCTAGAACATAAGGAATCGAAGAGCAATCTAGATGCTTCTAGAATGGAGACAGTGGAATACAGCAAAGAGGCAAGTCAGTCCAGAAATGAGTATTGCAACGAGATGCAGAACGTTCTAGAGCCTTCTAGAAGTGAATATGGGAAGGTTAATGGGAAGATGTCCCTTCCTTCACCAGCTTATGACAGAGACCCTCAGTACTCTCCGGTGTACTCCAATAGTCAATACGATAGGAGTGTCGAAGCTGAAAGTATGAGAATGAAGGTACGTATTTCAATTAATTATTACTTGTTTGTTGGTAATTAGATGGATTGATTGGATGGTGGGTTTGTTTAGTTGGGTTACAAGCAAAGAACCTGCTCATATCATAATAGTTTCCACTCTCAAGACCGCGCTCGCTGACTACGCAGAACGAAAGCATAAATAATTTAATAATTTAATCTCTATTTTAAGACTGATCTTTGGCATATATCTGAGAAAACTGATGCTCCGACCGTTCCTACTAATAATTAAAAATGGTGTGTCAAATATCCTACCTACTTCCTTAGCTATTATAAATATGAAGGTATATATTTTAAATAATAATTCCAATGCGATGTAAAAATCTACGATTCCTGTGGGGTAAGGTAACGCAGGAAACGCGTACGAGTAACTATTTCATAACCTGTGACGCCACGGTTTTTTTTTACAATAAGGGTAATAACTGACGTCAATTATAATGTTACACAACTCCCAGGTAGATAACGTAGTCAATACAAGAACAAATAATACCTTATCGTCACGGAAGGCAGTCTTTAAGAACTCGATAAAGAAGTCATTAATATAAAACAATATTGTTATCAGCAGATAGAAAATGGCGTCATGATAAGTCATTGCAGGTTCCAATGCGACAAGGCGGGTGTTATTGCGGAAACAGTGTGTAACTTGTGTTTTCTCCTCTGAAAGTCAGTGGGAAATCTTCTTAAAGTCAGTGGGGAATCTTAAAGTCAGTGGGAAATGTTCTTAAAGTCAATGGGGAATCATTCTTAACGTCAGTGGTAATTCTTCTAGGAAGCTAGTGAATTTTCTTAGTTCCTTAAAGTCAGTGACAAAACATCTTAATTATTTCTTAAATTTCTTCTTAGGCCGTGTTCTTATGTTCTAAAGTTTGAAATATCAAAGTGTAGTGAAAAGTGGTGCTTATCTGAAATAATTAGAAAATATTGTGTGATGTTCTCTCAAACCTCAAAACTATTATAAAACCATAGTTTATTTCTGGTTAAGTCCTATAAATCTCATAATTGGCGTTCGGTGAAACATTTATATAAAATAATAATTACCATCGCAATCCGTTGCCGCTTTTGCAGATTAGCAGATAAACTAAAGCCTAGCTTCTTGGCCTCGTGTTATTCGAAAAGGCCCAGATTAATAAATTATCGGTTGACAGTTAAGTCACAGATTAGGTAGTACGTAAAAGTTACCTGCTACACGTTCATCGAATATTTAATTAGTAACAGCCGAAATTAATATTGTATCTCCTATCCAAGATTGAAATCGATTTGGATTGTTGCCTACCGTTCGATCGATTTCCAATCTGCGTGCCTTCATAAACCAATCCACGGATCGGTTATTGGCACGTTTGTCCCTAAAAATGGATTGTGATATCAAACCCAGATAGCAAAATTTGGATTGGATTGATTATTAATTTCAGCCGTTAGTCGAACTAAAATTACGCACTAATCTTGCACGTATAAATACATACGAAACATTGTATGTTTGGTCATGCCAATTTGGCTCGACAGGTTTTAATGAAATTTAGCACGGAAATAGGCTATATTATAAGGGTTGCCACTAAAGATAATATTATTTCGAAAATCTATCCAAGAGTGAAATGGTGTGAAAAACAAGAAACCGCGAAACACTTTTTAGGGCATTTTACTTTTTTTTTTACAATTAGTAAAAGGAATGTAGTACTAAGTGCCTACACGTATTAATTCGAAAATACAGTTTTTTTATTATCTATAAAAATAGTAATATTATCAAGTTCAATACCTTCAAATTGGGGTCATGGAAAACGATTGTTTTTATTACCAAGTCTAGGCCGATTTAAAAAAGTCCTTGGCCAATTAAAAACAATTAAATTGGCTATTTAAAAATGCATGCAAATCAAAAAAAACTCTGTAAAAAGACAATAACCGCATTTTCTACATAAATAGCTGTTATTTTTATTTATATTTACTTACTTTTAATACAATATTTAAGAAAATAGAAGAATTCACTCGCGGTTGTTACGTATGTGATATTTCCGCTTAAAATGTAAACCTTATTGTCACACGGTAAAGCCTACTTTCCAAACGTTTTCTTAAACGCGGTAACTGTTACGTCATACGAACACGACCTTTAAAGTGATAGCGATAAAGTTTAATTTTAATCGATTCGTTATTATTGCCGACTATTATTCTATGGTAGGTAGTCGAGTCGTATCGATTACAACCAAGGTTTACTTTCATTTTTTTTAGTATTATGTGAACTAGCTGGCAGTGTGCGTGTATATTTTGCTACGAACGGTAGATAAAGATATTATAAAAAAAAAGAAAAAAAAGTATTTTTTTTTTGTGAAGTTGCCAAAAGTGAGATATTTTATTGTTGTCTGAGAAATTAGAAAGAAAAAAAGGTTGTTAATATAGCCGGGAGTGTAAGTGGCAATCATACAAATGCAATACATTCAATAATACACCAAATATAATACTTTAATAGGTATTTGAAATTGATAAACAGTTCCAAAATACAACTAAGTATACCACAGAATATAACCGCTACTAAAGACTCAACGAGTGTTCGTGAAAATCTAACTATACAGTCAACAATGAATGTGATGTAGTAAGGTCTAAAGTCACCTTACAAAAGTTACCAAAATGACAGTGAAACTGAAAAAGGAACCCACACACAAGCAGCTACTGAAGCGCTTCGTCGCCACCGTGAAAAAAAACACCGTTGCAGTAAAAGAGCTAAAACAGACACTCGATGCCAACAATCGAGAGGACAACATCGATAAAGTAATCGATATCGCGACAACTGTCAACGACAAACTCGACGTAGTCTACAAGCTGCGAAACGACATCAAAATATTCAAAACTATAAACACGATACTAACAAACCACTATATAAAGCAAACTAGAGACCACGAGAATAATATTGACCAGAAAATAATCAAATTGGAGGGACAGATCAAAGAATCGTACGATGATTTGAAAAGGGAAATTTGCAAGATGGCGTCGGCCAGTGTTGCCAGTCAGAATAATTCTGTGTTAAATAATATTGGCTCGCCGATTCAGAACAGTAACGTTTTTCTGTTCGGTAATGAAGTGAATGAAGGGAAGTTAAAAGATTTGTACGTTAGAAATCAGATTTACAATGGCATCATCAGGAAGATTGATAAATTATTTTGCAGTATGGTAAGTTTCACTGCACATTTAAGGGTAAATTTCGTTACTCTATGGTTGGATAAGAGTTTTGGCGGGAAACCAATACGGTGACGTTGTTCATTCACGACAAACCCGAAAACGTTTCAATCCGTGACCTCTCCAAATCTCCGAGCAAGTGTTTCTAAAACTCTACTTAATTTTGAATTACCGATATACATACTCGTAATTATATGTGCATTGCTGTCTTTGTCATTTGCTTAGTGCCAGATAGAGACAGCGATAGACTTATCGGTTACATCGGCTTCAGAAATCAGACATTACTAAAGTATCTAATTACTTGACTGAATCATGACGTACACAGTGACTATACCTGACTGTCTTGACTAGAAACATTGAAGTAAGAATATTTTAATAGACATGCAGCATGGTCATAATACGGACGAATTATAATAATAAACCTTTGTATATCAACGTCCCGTTACATACAAATATTTGATTGGTCACGCTTTCTAGGCACGGTCATCGATTACAACAAATATGTGTGAAGCAGGCACATTCGCCTCCATCGCTTTCTATTTAATTTCACTCTTAATACCATAACAATACGGCGTATGAACAGTGACTAGTCATACAATCAAATGATAGACGTTATCCGTCTTACCACAAAACACTTAGACCAGAGTTAAACAAATGTTTCTAAAATTTTGCGTTCCACAAAATCGACGTGTATCACTCGCGTTGTCTTACTCAACCCTGGCATTGCTAAGTATTTTACTTGTGAACTTGTTATTGAGTTAGAAAAAGTGAGGGTTAGATGTCGATTTGTGAATATATTTCTAGGCACATCTGTTCAACTATAGTTTAAATCTTTTTTGGTAAGATCGAAAAAGTCATAACTGACTACGATAACCCATTCATACGAGACTAGTCAGTCAGTCGCCCAAGTTATAAAGTGATTTAAATAAGGCCCTTATTAGCTATGCCATTTACAAAGACATGTGACGTCATAACGTGCTATAAACAAACGCTCGACAGGTTATTTTGACAGTTCATAACGTGCACTTAACTCCCTTCACGCGTTTGTTTCAATATGTTTGATTGAATCTTGTCTATCAAACCCTAGACTTGCATTTAAAGTGTCGTTACTGCAAGCATAATTTATCTGCTATGGATTTAGCGATCGTTATGCAGCGATGGCATTACGTACAGATTGCAGGCCAGAGTATCTATAACTTACCAGACTTCATGTAATATTATAGTATGTATTACTAAACTATTATTACTTATTTTTTATTAGATATCGTTGTTACCGCTGCTTACTTACGTTTGATATTTAAGCAACCATCTCTATGTTATATATTATGTTAAATATAGCGAATTGGCAGATCTGGAGTTCGTATGACACTTTGAGCGTGTCGGGTGAGCTATTGAGTAGCGACGCGGTACAACGCGGACGACACTAGCGCTTCGCATACAGTTTCGCTTGCCTTTGGTCCGATTGAGCCGTTTGTATGCAGTGTCCACCCTGTGGTGGAGTAATTAATTTTGTATTTGCCAGATATATAACAAAGTCGTCCTAGTTACACTTTTTATAACTCAAGAACGGCTGAACCGATTTGGCTGAAAATTGGTAGGAAGGTAGCTGAGAAGCAGGAGAAAGATATATGATACTATTTATCCCGTTACCACGGGAAAAATTTAAACTGGGAAAAATATATCTGATAAAATCGGTTCGTACAGTTGAGTACTGTCACTCATTTTTACTCATAGAGACAATGACACGACAACGTCTGTCGGGTCAGCTTGTATCATAATTATTATATATCTAAATAGATATATAAGTAACATTTCCAATTGATTACAATCAATGTAGCTTGTCAATTGTAAAGTGATACCAAATGACGTCACTTGTTGGTTGTATGCTCAGTGATTTAACTGGAAATAGTGCATTTCATACTGTAAAAATTTACTTCAAATTTTCTTAATTTCTTCTTTCCAGGCGTACCAGGAAAGAGTTAAAGAAGAAGAGAAGAAGGAAGCAGAAATGGAGAGACTAGAAGAGATACTGGACATCTTCTCCGAGTACCAAAGGCAGCTCACTTCCGGTACAGCTTACAGTTTTTTAATTAATAATTAATTATGGTGAAATTGTTTATTGACTTCTTTCAAAAGTTTAAAACTAAGATATTAGACTAAACTATATTTAGTGTATTGGATAAAGGGAATGAAGTTACTTGGTGGATCTTAGATACCTGAAATAGTAGAAACTGTATTACAGACACCACTCTTACCATTGGAATTTAGAGCTAATTGTACATATACATAAGTACTACATAGCACTTGACCGTCTGAAGTGACGATGTGGTCGTAGGTGTTTAACATGCTCAGCTAGAACGGGGCCGGCTCTCGAGCCCTACCACCATAGTTATAATGATGTTTCCCTATATCGGAAGCTCAAGCTCAGTTTTTGCGGTCAGCCGGTTACAAACCCACACCCCGCGGCATGTGATCCGAAGATGAAACCAACTGAGTTATCATCGCTACAAAACAGAACTATTCGGCGGCATGACAAACTCTGACACTAGATGGCGGCACTATACAATTTGACAAAACATAAAGCCAACCTCTGATGCTTCACCCTCCATCCAAAGGTTGACTGGAATGGATCGCTTTTAGCGATAAATCTGCCTAATACATTTTACTACTATTGTGTTAAATTTGTCTCTGTTAATACCTTGTGTATTTTGGTGTAACGTTTGTAACTAAAAGTCCGCCCAATGCTCTTGCTATGTAGGTTAGGTAGTAGTAGGTACATCCTACTAATATTATAAACTCGAAAATTTGTAAGTATGGATGGATGTTTGTTACTCTTCCACGTAAAAACTACAGAATGGATTTTAATGAAACTTTATAATAATATAGCTTATACATCAGAATAACACATAGGCTACAATAATTCATAACGATATATCGTATATTATCCAAACGCGGGTGAAACCGCGCGGCGCAGCTAGTAAACTATGTTTTTATATTTATTCGGTGGACAATAAAAAATCTCTATTCTATTTATATTGTATATGGCATGTTATTTTTCAGATTTCCGAGCGGGTATACCTATAACCCCTACAGAGAAGCGATCGCATAACAAAATCATCACGAACGGTTCTCTGCCGAGAAGCGTCGCGTTCAACAATCCTAACTTTGTCAAAACTAGCGAAGGATATTATAAGTAAGTCGAAATCAAATTATTTATTGTAAATAGGCAATAAAATCGCCATTTTACCAGTCAAACAAACCAGCAAAAGATTAGACCAGAGTTAAACAGAGGTTTCTAAAATTTCCTTTGACAAAATTTACGTCTTTCATTCGCATTTTCTTACTCAATCCTGCCATATCTAATTATTCGACTTGTAAATTTGTTATTGAGTTATCAAAAGCGAAGATTAGACGTCGATTCGTGGACAAAATACCCAGACTCATCACTTCAACTCTGCTTTAAATCTTCTGTGGTAAACCCGTATGTGTTTAACCCCAAAACCGTTATCAATTAACCCCCGCATGTTTTCCTTCCAGATTTGATACTAGTCATTCCCATAGCAACTCCCTAAGCACCTCTCTGCCCACTCGACACGTCTCCAGTTACGAGAACTTCGACGTTCCATCCCCTACCGACCACACCCCAGAAGTCACCATCGGGAACGACTACGAAAATGTAGGACGCATGGACGAAATAGGCATACCGGTGTTCGACGATCCTAGCCCTGTTAGCATAAGACATAACCAAAGTGACGCTAAAGCTGCGCCGTCTCAGAGTCCGTACGAAAACGTATACACTAATAGAAACGTTTATAACAGCCTTAAACCGAGGTCCCCTAATACGAACAGCCCCAGAACCAAAATCAAAACCACCTTTGCTCATAAAACTCTACCGTCGCCTCAGTATTTCATATTCCCCACACCGCCGCCTGTAGATAATGCTAACGAACCTAACTTCACTGAGGACGGAGGTGCTTCTAGAAAAGAGAAGAAGGATGAGAGCCCAGAGGGGAAAGAAGTGGGAAGAGCGACAGAGAAGTTCGGCGGAATAGAGAAGCAGTTGAGCCTAGAAGAGGAAATACCGATGATAGACGACGCGGACCTGACGAATGATATCGAATTCCGATATTCCAAGGTCATCACGGACAAAGAAGATTCTCCTAAGGAGCTACAGAAGAATCAGAGCTTTGATGATGTCAAAAAGGAACTGATGGCTGACATTCCAGAACTAGAGGCGTTCGAGAATGATCTTAAGCAGAACAAGAGAGAGAAGATGATTAAGAACGTAACAGAAGATATCAAGAAGGTTGACGTTGACGAGTTTACGGATCATTCCGTGCTTGATGTCAATATTGACGATTTGAAAGCTAGATATGAGAAGCTGAAGGAAGATAGGCGGAAGCTAGTAACAGAAATTCATGAAATTAAATGCAAAATGACTGAAATTCGGTCGCAAGAAGATGATATTCTGAGAGAGGTAAGAAATAATATGTTTCCTTCGTATTTTAACTAATACAAATATATTAATAAAATTGACGTGTCTGTCTGTAACGTCAAATAATAGGTTTTTCTAAATGCATTTGTAAGTATGCAATATTTTTAATTACGGTATTTATAACAAAAACACAACAATTATAATTAACATCAAACAATTTTTCGATTTCCTATTAATTAATAATGTATTTTATGTAATATAGTTGGAAATGGAGAAAGCTCTAATCAAGGGCGAGTACGACTCAGAAATAGCGATCCTGAACATAGAACAGAAGAAGAAGACGGACTTGGTCGAGCAGGCCAAGAAGATAGAAGAAGAAATCAAGCAGTTGAAAGAGCAGCAGGAGAGGCGCCAGAACGAGACGAGAGATAGGGTTGAAATCGCTACGATGAAGGTGGAACGGTATGTAATGTTTTACTTAAACCATCATCATCATCATTATTCATCATCACCATCACCAACCCACATCGGCCCACTGGTGGGTCTCCCCTCATTTCCGTGGGGAGGGTCAGGCCATAATCCACACGGGGGCTCGATGCGGATAAGTGGATACATAACCTCCTACACATATATTTTCACATTACGCATACCTACCAGAAACAAATATTTATGCGGATCGCACAAATATTTGTTCCGTGCGGGAATCGAACCCGCGACACCAAGCGCAGCAGTCCGATTGCTCACCCACTACGCCAAACGAGCCGTAGTTTTTGAAGCTGACTGTACTACCACACTTCCTTTACAGATTAGAGAAAGACCTGAAGACCAACGCAGCGACCTTCGAGGAGCTGCAGAACGCTCAGGACATCCTCGACAATGAGACCAAGATATTTGAAGACCTGGAGTTCCAGCATCTGGAGGAGGAATCTGAATTGTACGTATTATTCGTGGTGCCAGCTCAAAAAGTGTAAAAAGGTGTGCGCTTTGCATCTCGACGACGGGTTCGAAACCTAGGCGCGGCTCTTTCATTCTTTATGATACTGGTGTTCATCCAATTATTATTATCATGTGTCATATGCGAATTAAATTGAATTTAGTCAGACATTATCTATTAGTAAATGGTTGCGATTTTTTTTCAATCGAAACAAGGCATGTTTTGCCCAGTGGTTGAAGTATCGACACAAAATATTAGAAACCAAAGCACTAAAACAATAAATACGCAAACAATATTATGAAAATAATTACTATATAAATAATAATTGTTATGGCTAACCGGCTTCTGAACGCATCCAACTAATAAATTACAAACCGGGCAGTAGGCAACAGCAATATAGCTGTCCTCTGCTTTCGCTCAGCGCCAGACAGAGACAAAGAACTTCACATGCGACATAAAAACTTTAATTCAAAACCCATTCCCTTCCAGACTATCCAACAGAGAAGACATACAGAACGACATCATTCTCCTCACAAAGAAGATCGAAGCTCAGAAGACCAGGATCTTGACCCTCAAATCGGAAGCCAACAACAACCTGACCTCAGCTTTAGACGAGACCAAAGTATTACATGCTGAATACGTGAAACTACTGAACAATGTTGAAGAGCTAACTTCGAAAGTCCAAGTCCTGGAGAAAGAGCTAAAACCTATAGTAGCGAAGTTAAACGAGATCGAAAGAGCCCAGTCGCCCGATAGCGCATTCTATACGGACCAAACCAGAGCCAAGTCCGGCGAATTCGGGTATTCCCAGAGCAGTGACAGCGATGACATTGACATTAGAAACTTTGAGGAGCACACAAAAGAAATCAAAGACAAATTCAACTCTATAGACCAGATGTCGCAGTCTATGACGGTGGATATAGAGAGGAAGCTGGTCGATAGAAGCGGCGACAGCCCATCGAAGCCGAAAAAAGGTTTCTGGGAAAGGAATTTCGACTCGCTCAAAAGGAAAAAGAAGCCGAAATCGCCCGAAAAAGTCGACATTATGTCGCAGAGTTTCAACGAAAACCTGTTCTACAACAAGGAGAGCGTCGAGAGCGAATCCTTCGACAGATTCAACAGTCTACGGAACTCCAAAAAGAAAGAGAAAAAGGACACGGGTCCCGTGAAAAGTAGTTCGTCGTCGAAAATACCAACTTTCGCAGCGCTGGGAAAGATCATAAAGAAGGACTCCTTCGGGAAAAAGACTCGGGACGAAGAAGACATCAAAACGCGTTACATAAAGCACCCTAACCCCATAACAATAGAGAACAAATACGTGAAAGCCAAGTCTCTGTCTCCCGACAAGGTCAACAATCAGATCCTCGAAGAGACCTCCGAAGAGATCGGTGTTGCCAGTGCGGAAAGTTCTCTACAGGGTTGCCACTCCGCCAAAATCTTGCACAGAAAAAGCTGTGGAGACGAGCCGGGGCTAAAAGATTTTGTTCGCATGACAGACAAGGTGCCATCGCAGGACGATATCGACAGGATATCGAAGGTGACGATCGACGCGCCATTGCTGTCGAGCGACACGGATATGAACTCTCTAGGGAAACGGACATTGGACAGTTTAATGGAAGTTGAGAGGAAAAGAATGGAGATGTTGGAAGAACAAGGTAAAATTAAAAAAAAGTAGAAGAAGATTAGTCATTTTTTTTTTTATGAATATGTTCGCCTTATGCGTAGTGATGTCTCCATAAGATAGAGTAAACTATCGTTAGTTACTTGATCAGCGCTCCTATACTATAGACAGAGCTGCGTGATTATAGAATCTACAACTGAGAATGATAGTAGAAAATGTCTTGTTGTATCATCGATGAGCATGACTTATCATGTATAATAATAGTAATTTTTCTCAAAGGCTGCAAAGAGTACAAGGCTATAAGATCTATCTAGACACTGTAATGTACCATACAATACATTACAATGATTCTTTCTTTTACTATTGTATTTTTTTATCTTTTTTCTTTAGTTTTTTTTTATGTATACCTACCCACCGACGACAGTTTTTAATTTTCCCAATATTTCAGGTTGCCAAGTGATAGAGAACGAACGCGAGAAGATATCCGAACTGAAACGACGGGCCCAAGACGAGACCAAGAAGCTCTGGGACCAGAGACGAGAGAAGTCCATAGACAGCGATCTCTACAACAGTCTAGTGGACGACCAGAGAGACAGCGGCGACTTCGACCGGTCAGACAAGACCGAAACTGACCGTAACGTGACCGAAAAAGACCGCTCCGTCACTTTCCAAAGAACGGACGACCGAAACGTCTCCTTCGAATCTGACAGGTGCGATCGTTCGATCGTCGAAAAGTCGGACCGTTCCGAGTTCGACAGGTCAGTGATCGAGAGGCTGGACTCGTTCGATCGTTCGATCATCGAGAAGCCCGATCGAGGGGGCAAGTTTGCGAGCGAGAGGTATCGAAGCGCGGAAGATTCTAGTCTGATGGATGACAGTTGGCAAATGGCGAATTCTACTATTTTTGAGGAGAGGTAAGTTATTTTTTTAATACAATAGGTTTGTTAGATGTTGTTTGTCGTATAAGGTTGTGGTAGCTACTAGTGTCTGAATTACAGCCGAAATTAATATTGTATCTCCTATCCCAGATTGAAATCGATCTTGGATTGCTGCCCATCGTGCGATCGATTTCCAATCTGCGTGCCTTTATAAACCAATCCACGTATCGTTTATTGGCACGTTTGACCCTATAAATGGATTGTGATATCAATCCCAGATAGCAAAATTTGGATTGGATTGAGTATTAATTTCGACCGTTAGACAGCAGACCCCGGCAAGGCGTTCCACTCCTAACCGTTACACATCTATTTCTTTGCTAGTTGTGACTCCGTTTGGTTTCAACATTTTCAAAACAATCGATTGAATAATTCGTGAACACGTATAAAACTAACAAATAATCATGAATTCACTATATTATTATGCGTTTATTTAAAGTTTCTATATTATTTTACGTTAATGTCAAATTATGGTTAGAGTTTGAAAGAGGATGTTTCCCTTTCAAGCACTGGTCCAGGATATAATCTCGGACAGGGAAAGGAAACTCCATTGACGTAAAATTCAAAATTAAAATTCGGCAAATATCACGGGTCTTTTTTTGTCAAGGTTCCTACGTGATATTAGTAAAATTAAATATTGCGTACCCAGCAAACGTTATCAAATTCTATTTAGCTTATCTTCCTAACAACTGGTAGTCACTCTAATTTATACTATCCCAAAACCCCCCCACCGTAAAGTACAATATTTCTTATAATTATATACATTAGTAACAATGTTGGTCTAACTATTCGTACACAACATTCTTATTTCAGCTGAAATCGTGAAAACCAAACCGTAGTAAATCAGAAACCTCAAAACGCATCACGTACAAACAAGCACAATCCAAAAACAACCTTAAACCACAACCTTTACGTATCAAAATCAAACGACGACACTATCCAAACTAAACCTAACAAATCCACAGAAAAATCAACCTTAACAGAGGCTAATAAGGATTAAAGTCGTTACTAAATTCCTGGCCTACAAAATGGCTGCTTGACCATCATGAATCGTTGGTAGGCCTCTATTCTGATAAGATAACATATTCAGTGTATTCGCGACATTTGTCACTGACAAGCGTTTGTCGAGTGCTATTTATCGATTCGGATATAAAAGTGGTAATTTATTACAGAAAAATATATTATTATACTAGCAGACACGGCCACGCGTTGGTTAAGGTTTTTGTTATTGCGACTAATATTATTGAGATTTAAGCTATCCTATCTTTCAAGTTAGATCAAACTGCACACGGTGTGCAAATTTGATTAAAATCGGTTAAGTAGTTTAGGAGTCCATCGCGGACAAACAACGTGACGATTTACTTAATTATAGGGGTGTGGAATACCGTAGTATCGCTCGACTAAACGATAGCGTTATGGTGACTTAAAAAGTTACTTTTATACCCTTGTATGGGGTATGGGCTTACGGGATTGCCCCCCTAGAAGGGTATAAGGCGTCAAAAGATTGTTTGTGTAATGAGGTTGTGCTGTGTCAGAGTTTGTCAGATATCTGATTGAACTTAACGACGGCCTCCAAAGCGCGGAGCGATGGAAATCCGATCATTACTTACGAGAACTGGTGCGGGGCCGAGGATTAAACCCAGTGCCGTTGGGTTGCAAAGCGCAAGGTACCACTCTCATGCCAAAAGAACAGAAAAATAAGATGTGGAAATGTGAGAGTTTATTTTTGTGAACAAACAGATGGGCAAGAAAAAAACCAGACGTACAAATATTTAGTTTATTATCATAACAAAGCTAAGAATTATTAACCACGTTTGCATGAAAGAGGAAGCGAAAACATCTCATTTATTATAACTAGAAGTTTCTGAGCCGCTGTGACGGTCGATGCGCTTTGCGATCCAACAGCTCTGGGTTAGACTCTCGGCCTCCATCGAAGTTTATAAACTAGAAAATTTGAAAATCTAGACACTATTCTGTTTTGTCTATAAATAAATAACACAGTAACAAACGTTACTGCATACATCCAAACTAACACTATAAATGTGAAAGTAACTCTGTTACCTTTTCTCGACTGAACGGCTGAACCAATTTTGGTAAATTTTGGTACAGAGTCAGATTGGTTCTTGGAGAAGGACATAGCATACTTTTTATAGTTATAAAATAGAGTCCAGGCAGTCCAAGTCGCAGACAACAGCTAGCATTAACATGCATACTACAAGTACATACATACATAGAGCCATACATAACTCAGGATGCATGACAAAACCTTAAATTCAATGAGTAATTGGTTCAATGAATAACTCATCATTCAATCAAGCCGATGAATAGTACTGAATGGAACTCAGGGCCGTTGCAGTATCTAGAATACTGGGGCAATTCAAGAAATTCATTCCACAGAAGTCGATTGATCAACCCACTGTGAGAATAAAAAAAAAATACTAAGCCTACTCTTGCCTCTTGTCTCCATATTATTTATTGTATAGTCTAGTTTTGGTTTCATACAAAATTAAAGCGGGGGGAATGAATTTTTCATTTATTTCTGATTCTGTCGTTTTCAATCTCTAATTGGTCTGATTGGTTGCCACTTTTCAATCGTGTGAAACTAAAAGTGATAGCAATAACTATGGAACTGACAATTTAAATGTACCTTGGTTTGTGCCACCAAAATTCTTTCTCAGTCGCCCCTCTTTGACCCTGACTACGTCCCTGGTAGACCCATTTGTACAAATAACCTCAATAATAGCCAATCGTCAACTGGTATTGTGTTCTCGTCTGGACTTAATTAAAGATGATGCCATTAGATTTTGAGTCCAAATTATTTGTACAACATAAATTGGGTCAAGTTGACTTTGTATATTTTGACCCCAACTATCATACTAGAAAACTATCGCAGCAAGTTGCATAATTAAAAGATTTTAATTTTACGATTCATTTTACAGAAATTTTATTTCGATGCATATACATTGTCTTTTTCATTATACTTTTTCGATATGCAATTATGTAATTTTGTTATAGAATTTTGTCATCGCCTATAATTTTGCTGGTAAGTATCTGTAAATGGAGTGATAAGTATCCAGTCCAGACCTATATTTTAATTTTCAATGTTTAGAAACACATTTTGTCGGTCAATAATACAAGAAGTTTTTCCATAACTATAAATTCCAAAACGTTATTTCTCAACCAAGCTTGTTTTAAAAAGTATCTAAAACTTTTTGGTTCCGCTTAAATTACCTACATTTGAACTTTACCAGTAACGTATGTACCCACTAAAATTAAAAGTCCTTATCACGACTTCGCAATTTACCTAAAGTCAAGTTCATTCGCCATTCTCGGCCGCTGATATCATCGTCTGATATGGAACAGTACAGTTATGCAAGAAACTCTGATTAAGACTATAAACGTACAAGCTTTTGTGAGCGCTTGTCCGCGCGGAATATGGTATATCGAAATAAAAAATATTAAATATTAAATAAATATATATCCTATGTCATTCACCAAGCCCTATCTCTCCAAAATTCATCAATATCGGTTCAGCGGTTAGACGTCAAACTGTTACGAAACCGGTACTTTCGCGTTTATAATATTAGTTTAGATTTGCGATCACTAATTTATATTCAGCTTATACTAGCAGACTTAAAAGACGTTGTCCTGTTGTGAAAAAATACGATAAAATCACCAGGTAATAAATTTGCGACAACACAAAACAATCAACAAGCGATACTATAATATGAAAGTTAGAAAGACTTTTGTCGTCGACTGTAGGTACCTAGACTTGATGCCACAGATAACCTAAATAAGTTACCTTATAGGGCTCTGACCGGATATATTAGGTACCGGACGAACGTATTGCATTGCCTATCTTGTCAAGGTACAACTATATTATTGCTTTGCCTCTTACTAGTTAGGTCCTACTATATGTATATTAGCTTGATTATGCTATCTCGATGAAATTCCAATCCGGACTTCCAACATTTGTTCAATGTTGTTGTCGTATGCTAAACTCTTGGAGCGGGATTCGTCATGCCCTAGTATCTAGTAGGATAGATCCTGACCCCAAACTATAGTTCCCCGTCATTGTGGGAAACCAGGCGCTGCGAGGACCATGGTCCTACAAACACCCAGGTTCAGAGCGGGAGGCTTACCATGACGTCTTATTGCGATCCAATTGAGGACCTAAACAGAATGGTTTCACTTTATTTTTTTAATAAATATATAACACAAGGCTTCGATATTATTTAGGTAGCCGTCAATGCCTTTAGATTTAAAATCAACCTAAATTGAGCGTCAAGATATCACAACAAGACGTCATGGTACGAACAAGTTGTAAAACGATTCTGTGTAAGTTCTCAATTGGATCGCAATAAGACGTCATGGTAAGCCCCCTGATCTATTGAATAACAGGCACCTGTGATTCACAAAAAAATTCGCTCAGGGTCGAATACGGAACCTTTTTACGTTTTTCACGCTAGCATTGGGTCATTCCCAGTTGTCACCCCCCTCCATGTCCCCAGTGGTGACAACTGGAAATTATTTTTAAAATGTTTTACCAAAATGTCACCTAGTCTTGTGACGATGTGGTTAGAAGAATGATGGTATCGGGTTCCATATTGCTAATTTGCATTCCAACAAAATGGTGACCAACTTTCTTTTTATACTAGAATGTCTTATTATAAAAAGTCACCTATGTTGGTTAAGATATCATATTATCTAGGTCTAGATTAGTAATCATAACTAGCCGTAGCGAGGAGTTAATAAACAATACGTGTAAAGACAGCCTTATATAGTCGTCTGAGATACAGGGTGTTTGCGTCATACAGGACATTATAGCTATTGACTTCAATTCACTTACACCCGAACTCTTACGGCCGAAATTAATAATCAATCCTAATCCAAATTTTGCTATCTGGGATTGATATCACAATCCATTTTTAGGGTCAAACGTGCCAACAAACGATCCATGGGTTAGTTTATAAAGGCACGCAGATTGAATATCGATCGAACGATAGGCAGCAATCCAAGATCGATTTCAATCTTGGATAGGAGATACAATATTAATTTCGGGCGTTAGTTAACTTTGACCAACCGATAAGACTATCGTTGTCTCTATCTAGCACTTAGCTAATGACAAAGACAGCAATACAGTTACTGGTTGATCAAAGTTAACTGGGGATTCAGAAACCGGGTATTAGCCGTCGCACACTGTACGCTTTGCAATCCAATGATACAGGGTTCGATTCTCGGCTTCAGCAATGACTCCTCGAGAATGATGTGCGGATTATCGCTTCATGCATCGGAGGGCGCGTTAACCTGTCTGTCCCAGTGGTGATCGATTGATAGCCAGTCGTTACGCCATGTCAGAAAGCCATAGACACTCTGACAAAGTCTGATACAGTCCGACACTACCGGCTGGCACATATTCAAAACGTATGGAAGAAATAACAACTCATTTTACACGTATAAAAGAATGATAATTTGCTTTGTCTCATTGAGCTAATATTTTACGTCTCTGCGCTGTCTATTCTGTCTACATGTGGTTTCTCTTCCGTCTTTGTAGCACCCTGTATGTGTGTCGTCGCATATGACAAACATCCGAGTGTGTAATTGAGTGCACAGATGTTTTCACTCGCCATCGCTCCACAGTCGTTTGTACTGTTTTTGTTGTACGAAAATACTTTAAAATGTGAATTCCACTATACTCGTACGTACGAGTGAGTTGTATGTGTGAATTTCACGCGTCTAACGGCTGAACTGATTTTGGTGCAGTCTTGCACAGGAATAGTGTACACTGTGAAGGTTGAACCGCGGGGCATGGAGAGTCCTAAAATAAAAGTAGCTTTTTAGTCTTTGTGAGCTATCTGCCAGTGAAAGACCGGTTAAAATCGGTCCAGCCGTTTCGTATATTAGTCCGAACAAACAGATAGACAGAAAAAATGCATTGATAATTAATTTTTGTTATCGTTTATAGCGTTCATATTATGTATGTCAAAATATTATCTCTATTAGTAATTACTAATAGAGATAATATTTTGACATTACACACAGTCGCTTCAGTTTTATGTATTTTTAAAGAAGTTAATGTAATGATACTAATATTATTGTGATAGTTATCAGTGAAGCAAACATTTACTAAAATGTCGAAACCGAAACAGAAAAAGCACTCTTTATTATGTTGGTAAGTATAATAATTAAGTGTGTAAAATTACTCAAGGGGCTCTATTATTTTTGTACATTTTGCTATGCACTATTGTGCATTGCATACAGTATTTCAAAAGGATTAATATATTTTCAAAAAGTCGAGTCTTCTGTTCAGGTGTGTATAGAATTATAGTCATGTCGTATTCAAAGTCAACATCACGGTTCAGTACTTAAACTTTCAGTAAATATGGATAGAAACTAAAACTAAAGAAAAACTAAAATACGATCAAAGTTGAATGTTCCCCAAACTTTTCGACAGGGGCACGGCACATTGCCAGATTTTTTTTAAAACAGCAATTTCGAAGGATTTTCGAGATATATTCATTACATTGCGATAACCCCTGTTTATTTTTCAGCAACATGTTTTTTTTATATAATAATTTATGACTTACCGTACCTAGTCCAAAAGGGGTATGAATTTGGATTAATGCCAAATATAATATAACACCTCTTTTTTTGTTACAGTTCCGGTCTTATGTCATCGTCTATTGAAGAGGTAAGTGCATTGCTTTTAATATACCAGAATACTCGTACTGCACCCCCCAATTTGATTTTATAGAATAAAATAAACCATCCATTTTCCGAAAATTTTCGATTCGTTATCTAATACCGTAACGAGTATTATTGTATTGGACAATGAAAACAATGTATACCCATAATTTACCCATACAAACGAAACCAAAAACATTCCTAAAAACCACCAAAACTGCTAATTTAACAACACAACACTCGTTTAGCAACACATCGTTAAAACTACGGACTCAGTGATACGAGTAGGTATAAATGCACATGTGTAAATATGTCTAAATCCAGAACAAAGGCGTTTCTCGTCTCGTACGTCAAAGCTTGGTCTTAAATACGCTATTAGTTGGTAAAAACATATTTACTAGGTTTCCCACAGACATAGGCAGAGATGAAGTTAAAAACCGAGTGTGATTTAAACCTCACGATTGAAATAAAACATCTTTAGATCCATAGATATTACGAAACGTAACTGGCTCTGAGAGAAAGAGAGGAAGAAAATGTTCGTACCTCTCTCTCTGTACCTTCACTAACTTATAGGTCTCAGCACACATATGGGAACGGAAAGGGATCGTAACCGTATCGCCTCGAGTCGTTCAGAATGGTTTGTATTAAACTCCCTACTGCAACGCACACTAATCGGAATCGTACCGTGATCGCCTCCCCTCAGAACACGGCGACACGAAAAGGCGTTACGGTTACGATCCCTTTCCGATCCCATATGTGTGCTGAGACCTTAAATCTCCCTCTCAACTTCCGTTCGCCTCGCCCGATCACACTTTTCGTAACGCTCTAATCACGCATTCACCAGCTTACTTTCCAAGTCAAGAGTGCGTCAAGGACTTTGTCTTCATAAATGACTAAAAGATATTATATAAAACTCAACGTAACATTAATTCTCGTCTACATTCGAAACGTTAAAATACCATTTGTCCTAATAAATCGTCACACACATACCGAAATAACCAAGGAAGAGAATTAACAGGATGGCCATAAGACTTAATAGAGATTTAAAGTAGAGTATAAGATTTAATGTACATTCAAAATAGACTCCTTAATCTGCCAGTTGAGAAGAAATATCTAGTATTATGATGGTAAATATTGACTGTTGGTTAAACTCTCTCGCCGGCGAGAATTTACGAGATTGTAACATCCGCGTTTTTAATCATCTCATTCAACAATCGATTCTAATAATAGTTTGTTTATTTAATGTGTATATTTCAAAGAAAATATGGTCTTGATATATAATTCATGAAACTAGTATCTTCCTGTATTTATTTGTGCATCACCACATGTAATAACTTAATTAACGAATAGGTCAACTGATCCCGCGGGATCAGTTTGGAGTGGGCTCAGTTGACGTACGAGCCAATTGATTGTAATGCGGTTTCCACTGTTTTGAAGCTTTATATCTGGCTTGTGCAATGATACATTAAATTTCAAGTAGAAATCTGAGCTATAGATAATAAAACTTAATAGGTACAGTAAAGTAAATACCACTGGGGTTTTGTTGGGAAAACTTTCTTCTAATAAATATCCTCTTAAAAATACCACCGGTAATAAAATCTCAAAGAGCAGTTAGTTTAAAATAAAACAATTGAATTCTGAAATAAACTGGAAAAGAACCATTAAAACTAAATATAATCAAAGGGAAGGAAATTTAATTAATTACCTTCTCCGGAAATGCACTCTTCAGAACATTTCATACAGCAACCCAATCAAACTAATGATTAAACTCATTTATTTTAATTTATACACACCACGTACCCTTTTCCATCACTGAATTCATTCACTCTTTGTAAACTGTCCCCAAAACTTAAATGATAGAGTTACTCCAAAAATAAAACTTTTGATGCTAAAGCCGTGTTTTCATTGCGTCGAGCAAGCGAACGCATGTTTGTTCGGTCTGGTATTCGGTAGGTTGATTAAGTGGCTCTTACGTCAACTGAGCCCGCTCCAATCTGTGTCCGCGGGATGAGTTGACGTAATTAATACTTTCATCGGTCAACTGAACCCGTTAACAAATATTTCAATTTATATTTTCACGGGAAAAGTGCCTCTCCTGTTTGATTGTCAATTAAAGATTCTTATTAATTGGGCGAATGTGTCGTATGGACGATATTTTTGAGAGGTATGCTTAGACTAAACCGATTCTTATGCATATGTTCTCATGCTTTAGAATTTTCTATGCTAATTTGAACCTCGGTAGAACAAAGCATATAGCAGTAAAAAAAAATTGGTGTATCCTTGAGTAAATGAACGAACATTCGCTCACGAAGATGAGCATTTAGTAAACCGTGACTTAACGATACCTGAACACAGTTAAGACAAATGATGATTTCCCTTACATGTTTCAAACAGGATGCTCTATATTAGCGCATCCTTTAAGATTATGTTCTTTTGAGCTATTTCCAGAAATAGCCTGTTTTGAGTCGGCGAAGGAAGAAATATTTTACTACGTCTCGCTTTTTCCGGTACTTCCATAATTGTTACTTTGCAGGGTTCCGTACCCGAAGGGTAAAACGGAACTCTATTACTAAGGCACCGCTGTCCGTCCGTTCGTCTGTCACCTCACCAGGCATCTCATGAACCGCGATAGTAATGACATTTTCACAGATGATGCATTTCTGTTGCCGCTTTAACAGCAAATACTAAAAAGCATTTTAAAATAAATATTTAATGGAGCTCTCATACAATAAACGGGATTTTTTGCCGTGTTTATAAATAATGGTACGGAACCTTTCATGCGCGAGCCCGACTCACACTTGGCCGGTTTTTATTTAAACATACGAAATGAGCACGTGGCTTGATGGTAAAGCATGGGGCTTTCTTAGCTCTTATGTTATCACTAGCCGTGCTCCCCGGTTACATCTGCGATTTTCAGGATAAGAGGTAGCCTATGTGTTAATCCAGTGCTTCATCCATCTAGTAACAAACATCCAAACATTTGCGGTCTTACCACGAAAGATAAGACCAGAGTTAAACAGAGGTTTCTAAAATTTCGTTCGACAAAATCGACGTCTATCACTCGCGTTTTCTTACTCAATCCTGACATTCGTAGTGGGGCTACGAAAAAATATATATAGGAAATAGGTAGGTAGGTAGGTAGGTAGGTAGTGATAGTGGTAACCAGTGTAATTAGTCATGTTGGTGAACACCAGCCTTACGTAGCTAATCTTATCGCTTCCGTATCGCTAGCTATCTAAATTGCGAGCTTGTGGAATTCATTAACTATATCTGAAATGGTTATCGGACACTTTGAAGCACACCTTGTGTACTGCCACTGGTGGGTTAGTCTAATTTGGTCATGTGTAATTTGGTCACACATTTTAAGCGGCATACGTTGAGTGCAATTTGGTCATATCGAAATAAATTACCTAGTACAATGACTATCATGTGGGTTTACCATGTGTTTTTACTTTTACTAGCTTTGGTTGGGTTAGGGTATTTTGGTCATAATATCATTTAGTCACACGCGACAACCTGTGTAATAAGGTCACACCTGTATTTTTAGTTTTATGTAAATTTGTTCAATCTTTAAACTGACTGTCTTTCTTAATGTAACTAGTATTATAATGAGGAAAAATTTGTTTGTTTGTTTTCATTGAATAGGCTCCCCAAACTACTGAACCGATTTGAAAAATTCTTTCACTGTTGGGAAGCTACACTATCCCCAGGTGACAGGCTAGTTTTTATCCCGTAAAAATTAACGATTCCCGCGGGATAGTAGTTAAAGCGGTTGAGGCGCTTCTAGTGATAACTGATAATTGTATTTATAAATTCTCTGTTTGATCTGTAAATGAATCGTCAATCCTTGAACTCATTATAATTAAACATAATTCTCTGCATTTGTAATATCCTAAATAACACATTTAAACTGGCGAAAAAGCTCGCAATATATTTATAACACGGTACATAAATATACGGTACATAATTGCACGTTAGTTTATAGTAAACAGAAGAATGATGAAATTTCAAATAGCTATACATTTTAACGGTGTAATGTGAACTTATAAATCAATCGTTTAAAACCTAATATTATGTGCTAAAAATGTTCACGCATAGTAATTAGAGCGGTTTCTGACTTCTACACATATTTATAGGTACTTACATATAAGTAAATAAACATCAGGTGTCTGATTGTAGTGTAAAAATAACGGCTTTTTCTAAATGCATAATTATAAAAGTCTATGGTACCTACTTATAACAAAAACACATCAATTTGTGTCTGTCTGTTTGTTCAGGCTTATCTCCGAAACGTAGGGCTACCGATTTTGACGGGGCTTCCACTGGCAGATAGCTGATAGAAAGAGTAACATATTCTACTTAAAACTACTTTTTCCACGCCACAGTATATTAGGCGACAATGTCATATTGTAGTTATTATTATAATACAATGATATACTATTCACTAATTAATGTAAAATATTGTATGAATTCAAGACCATAGTTCACTATTCTTAACGATGATATGCGTAAATTTCTTTTTTTCGTAATTTCAGCCAGTAAATTTGTCCACTACTAAATGCCGCAGAGGAAATAAATACTACGTGAAACATTTACTTTGCATAATATACTAGCTTGCATTATCGTTAGTCGAGAAAATAGACAGTTTCCTGTAGAAACGTAAATTTCGCGGTTCTTAATAGCAAGACAAATGAGATAATAAACATTTGGAGATACTTACAGTAACTGATGTCGTTTGCTTTGTTGGGTACGATGCCAACTATGCGAGATGGGATATTTTGAGATGTGTTTAGGGCTTTAACAGCTCACAGACTTGATACTAGTTGTCAATAAAAAATTAAGTAACACTCCTTTGTTTTATATATTTTATCTAGCTGACCCGACAGACATTGTCCTGTAATTGTCATTTTACCCGTCAAAAATGAAGTTTAATGTGGTCGTGAAGTTTCCTCTAATTTTCTAATGTTCCGCGCAACTTTTTTTCTACTGTCAGTAACAAACACAACAAAAAAATAATTAGCAAAATTGGTCCAGCCGTTCACGCGTGATGTCGTGACGAAGGGAAATAGGGATTCATTTTTATATACAGAGATATAAAGTTATATAATATAATTATATATAATAGGTACTAGTATGGGTAACGCGTCTCCATCACAAACAGATCCCGATCCTGAAACTGGTCCTCTTTGTGTAGGGAATCGGGAACTATGAATGAGGGATATGGCCAAACTAAACTAAATGATTAGTAGAATATAATATCAGTAAGATGTTTTCTTTTACCTGTATTACGTAGGAATAATATTCATTTACCACTCGCACACGCCCTCGCATCGGGGAAACGAAAATAACATTTTTAATTTTGTCTGAGTAAACTACCCGTATAGTACCAGTAAGCCATCTTCCTACGAACAGCGCATGGTGAGATGCGCTCAGGAACGGTATTTTCTATTGAGAATAAATTGCAAAGTATTTCAAGAAAATTTCCCAAACTTAGTTATTACTCCACTAAAAAAATAATATGTAAGTAGTTATACAAAATTATATATTGTGCTATTACATAAATTAAGGTTTATGAATATTATACTCCAATGTATATACTATTTTGATTGATTTGATAGAGTGAAGTGAAGGCGACTCTTTTTTTTTTGCAAATTACATAATATGATACAAACTGTCCACCACCATCTGTTTTCAATGCTATAAAGTGACACGAATAGTAACAAAATTTAAAGTTCAAGGGATTAATAATTATCATAAAATTAGGATACATTCACGGACAGATATGAAAAACACAATTCGTGAAAGTCGAAAAGTTATATGTAAAGGAGATCGTACTCCTGCATCTCTAACAATCGTTATGTAGGAAGATGCTCTACTGGCCTATAAATATACTGTGGTAAAGCCACGAATTTCCAGTTTGACGCCGGCAGTGTGTCGCGACTCTTGCTCCGTACAAGGGCGAGATTTTAAAAAAAGTAAAAAAGGCGCGAAAATTATAAATCTAAAAGTGTAAAAAGTCTGAAAGTGTTTTTTTTTCTTATGCAGTGATTTTGTGTTATTCGCGTGAATAAGTGTATTTATGTGTGAATAGGCAATGGTTATAAAAATTGGGTATTCTATTTGAAATAGATTTGTTTAGACAAATCATAATTTTAAGGTATCTGTGCAGGTACCTATAGAGAATGAAGCATTGTTAGGGTTGTAACAAATCCACAATTTTTTTTTTTATAATTATTTACGCAAAATTAAAATTGTTAATAATTAATATGCGATAGGTTTCTGGTTAGTTAACTTTGGCGACAGTTTAAGTATATTGCTGTCCTTATCATTTGCTTAGTGCCAGATAGAGAAAACTATAGACTTAATTTGTTGTCAATTTAATTTTAACTAACGTTAAAAATGTAAATATTTCTTAGTGTGCTGCAATCCACAAACACGCGATTATCTACCTTATATTGTATTATAAAAAAGTCAGCAGATATTTAAAATGAGATTACTTTCCAAATAACAATAATATGCAAAAACGTCGTAACTCTATAAAAGTTGTAATGCAAATTGCGCTTAGTCACATAATACTTATAGTAGGTGTGACCAAAATGCACTCAAAAATTGAAAACAAATTGACGTGTCACCAAATTGTACTCAAAACACAGATGTGACCAATTTACACTGGTTTTTGCGTGTGACCAAATAACACTATGTCTAAACTACACTAACCCATTAATTAATACCCTAAAAGAAGAGACACTCTCAATTAAAGCGAGATAACATGCCCAGGATTTTGTATGACATTTGAGCGTGTTGTCTCTCTCTACCGCGGTTGAGTACCTTTTGAGGACGGAGTGTCCACCGTGGCTTACCCCCGGTTTCTAGAACGTTTGTTGGCGTTGACAGTAGATTAAAACTATCGTTGCCTCCATCTGACTATAAACAAATGACAAGGATGGCAATATAATTAATCTGTTGTCAACGTTGACTGACGTTTCAGAAACTGGGGGTTAGTGTCTAATCGCAAAATCAATAATGTCCTTCTGATAATAGACCAGAGTAGCAAGCACCACAGTGTAGAGAGTGAAACACTATTTATTAGACTGTGCTACCTTGTAGCCGTGTTGCGTGTTCGCATAAACACAGTACGAAGATGCGTCAATGTTTCTTAAAACAACGCATATTTCGAACGCGTAGTCATCATTTAGTAAACCTAAACACGGAAGATTTTAGACAAGCGTTAGGGGATCTACTTTTTCTGGCGAGATTTGTTAGTGTGCCCTATATTATTAGTACTAGTTGCGTCCTACGGTGTTAACCGCTGTTTTGGGAACACAAAGTAGCTTATGTGTTAATCCAGAGTGTTAGGTATCTCCATACCAAATTTCATCAAAATTGGTCCAGCCGTTTGAGCGTGAAACAGTTATAAACATCCATTCATCTATACATACAAAATTTCGTGTTTATAATGTTATTATATACTAGCTACGCCCTGCGGTTTTACCTGCGTTACATATAAACTATGAAAACATCGTAAAATTCATTGTGGCGTTCATTTTATGAAGTTAATTGTGATATGAGACAAGTAACGTCAACCTCGGGAAGCGCAGTTAAATCTAAAATGTTTGTTATTCCGTTACCCAGGGACCTTTGTAATATCGTTCCGAAAAACAAGACGTTACTAATGTTTCACCACGATCGAAGGTAGAACCACAAAAGATTTAAACAAGAGTTAGTTGTAGAGATGTGTCTAAATATTTTCTCCAGAAATCGACGTGTAACCCTCGCTTTTTGTAACTCAATAACAAATTCACAAGTAAAATAATTAGGAATGCCAAAATTGAGTAAGAAAACGCGAGTGATAGACGTAGATTTTGTGTTACGAAATTTTAGAAACTTCTGTTTAACTCTGGTCTAATCTTTTGTGGTAACACGGGCTTAGAGTGAGACTCAATAGAGAAATAGAGAACAATAACGATGGTAGATCATGAAAAACAAAAGCTAAATCGGTCCAGCCGTTCTTAAGGGATTATCAACGAACAGAAAAAAAAAAAGTTGATTCGAGTTGGTTGTCATCTCGACCGCAATAAAATTCGCCCTCATGTTTGAGTCACCACCTTTTATTTACATATTATTTTTAGTAGGCAACTTTGCCTTATATATTTGTTCTGTCATATAAACTTTCTGTTTACTTCAACAAACAATGCAAAGCCGAAACTTTGTCTATTGTTTACAAAAAAAGTTGGTCTATTGTTTACAGAACATAAACTATTCTCATTCTTCACTAGGTCACAAAACACAAATCACTATAGAAGTCAAGAACCTAGTTTTGTATACAGTTCAATGTCAATTGACGACATAATTTTGAAATTACATTAATTTACAGTAAAATAAAGAGATGTCGTCTGCACTTCGTGGCTGTAAAGTCGACGTTCAAATAGCTCCACCAAATTATCTCTTGGCATACGTTATTGTAGACAAAGAGCTTGCGGCGGCGTTCTATAACTTAACTATTGCTTTCGTCACGAAAACTTAAATTTTTCGTATTGTTTTTATGTATTATAATTGAGCTCTTAGTAGCAAAAAAGTCGAGCAATGATTTCCTCGGCTGTTCGACGCTGCTGGAGACAAAGAGGGCTAGTTCATATCTTGCACAGAAAACAGGCAATTTGCCTAACATGGTGGAAATACAGCCAGGTTCTGACACCGTTAAACTAGGGGCTTCTCACAGAGCCAAAAGTCATGTATTCATAAAACATTAAGAACATGAATTCGATCAATTTAAACTTTTGTTATGGTTAGATAGTCAAGTACCTATGTAAAAACTTCCATTTATTCGGATAAATTTGATCGTGGTTTCAGAGTACCTAGCTCTCGGACTACTGCAACAGATTAAAGTATTTTGATAAATGCTATGGAAACCAAATTTATTGTCTTAAAAATATGCGTGTGGGCAGAAAGATTACTGTAAATATTGTAATTTTAGCGTTTGTGGATAGAATAGACTCCGCGTCTGGGCTTTTGGAGATTCAGATGATAAATATTTCAAAATCCAATGTGACTAACCTAGTCTGGTTCAGTGTCAGATGCTTTACGAACTTCTTGCTAATTTTAAATTGAAATTAGTAATTATTATCAACAAAAAGTATTTTTCTGCATACAATGTTTATTTTGATTTTTTGTTTTAGTTATGGCTTCGCACGGTTTGTGCATTTAGCTACATACAATTACAACATGATTTTTTCTACATAGGTAATTTGTAATCCAAACTAACACACCCACAGACTAAACAGACGTAGGTCTATGACGCAAAAGAACGCGCGCGGTACATCATAGTAAACGAGGCGTCTCTGTAGAAATGATGAGATTCTATTTTTCAGAGCTTTGAACACCTATTTTTAAAGAGAATGAAAGCGTTATTCATAAACTTTTCATAAAAACCAAGTATGCTTCCGGTGTCAGAGCAGTTCATGAGGTGGAAAGGGAAAGGAAGCCCTTTGAAACTGTGATTAATTTAGGACACATTATTGTATTGAAAATAATAATATAAAGAATGGATCTATGGAGAATTTATTTATGTAACGTTATTTTTTTATATTGACATAAATAACTAAATAAATACTGCACTCAAATCCACGACATCCTATCTTCTCCCGCTCGATGAAGATTGAAGATCATTCATTGATTTAAACCCCCTCAATTTTGAGTCTGATAGTCTAGAAAAGTTGCAGTCGTCACTAAATATTCAGTACAGTGGTCGATATATTATTACGGTAACTTCCTACGGCTTTGGAGAGGACGCGAAATGATAGGAAATTGTTTGTAACGTTTGCTCAATTGCTCGTACTCGCGTAAAAACACAGTTTTCAGACAATGCATTTATACATAGATATAATCTACATCACATTTTCGGTTGTCCGCCCAAAACGACAAACGCGTGGAACGTGCGACATTTGATTTGACATACCATGACATCCTACACGATGTGTGAAAACTGAAAGGCGTCTGACGTTTATTTTTACGGCTTATGGTTTAGGCAGATGTACAACTGATATACTAGTTTTGAAGCCTCGCTATATGAGTAATCTTCTACATTTCTGATCATATCCAGTCATGCTTGCATGGAGCTTAACTATGGCTACATTTTGAAGTAAAACTTCTTTACGCACGCTTGATTTGGGGAGTAAGCTGGTGAATGCGTGACGAGAGCGTTACGAAAAGTGTGATCGGGCGATGCGAACGGAAGTTGAGAGAAAAGATAGTTAGTGATAGAGTTACGTTTCGTATATTACTGTAGAGACTCGACTGAAAAAAACTTCTTTGCTCCATAGATATACAAAACTGACTATGAGAGAAAGAGATAAAGAGAACGTGTTCTTGCACCTTTCCTCTACAGTGTAGAGGCAAGAGAGAAAGGTGCGAGAACACATTCTCTTTATCTGAATATAAGAAGTTTTTTTCAGTCGTGTAGTCTAAAGCATACTCGTTTTTTTACCATAGTTTTGATCACCTGCGCGATCTTATAGCACTTTCTATCATAAGACTCTCTTTGACATTTGAAAGCCGAAATCCCACTTCTGATTTCGGCTAACCTTCCTCGCGTAAAGCGTTACCCATCGATTACTCCGTGAGATTTGTTTGGCAACGAATATGTTACGGTTGTTTATTCGTTGTTGTCGCATTGAAATGGAATGATTCATGTCACCGCTGAATGAGGTTACTTCCGACGCCTACTAGACATCAATGAGAGTTTCGACGTCACTGGATGAAGATCACAAGGTTTTACTGAAGCACAGACAAGAATAAGTTGTCTGTAAATGAATTTGAATTTGTCGCTCGGGAAAAGTATAACTTTCTATCAAGGGTTTTCAGAACCGAAGTTTGAAAAAAAAAGAAATTTATAAAAAAAAACATACAATGCTTTAATGAATTGAGCAAAACTTTTTTCCGATACCGGGAATCGAACCCGAGCCTCCTGGGTGAGAGCCAGGTATCCTAGCCACTAGACCATATCGGATGTTGTGGACACGTTCCAAATTACGAACCATCTTATTATATCTACACGAAGTGTTTATTTTTAACACTATTATTAGGTTGGTAGTTGGTAATACCTATATTATGTAAAGTCTACACTTCTGTAGTAATGAAATATTACTTGATTTTTACCCCCTTTCTAACGTTTGCACACAATAATCAAAGGCCAATAATATAAACGGTATTACCACAAAAGATTTTAAACTGAAGTTGAACAGGTGAGTCTAAATATTTTCTCCACAAATCGACGTCTAACTTTCGCTTTTTCTAACTCAATAACAAATTCACAAGTAAAATAATTAGTAATGCCAGGATTGAGTAAGAAAACGAGAGCGATAGACGTCTATTTTGTGGAACAAAATTTTAGAAACATCTGTTTAACTCAGGTCTAATGTTTTGTGGTAAGACCGATATAGTTTGTCTTAGTTAGTTCAGTTATATACAAAACCATGTTTTTTAGTATTTTAACCATTTTTATGTCGTCATGTAAGTATAATAATTGCCACAGACAAAGATTTTAATGAAATCTACACTTACAATTTTGATTTATGTTCTCGTTCTGAAACTCAAATAGCGAAGAAAAACATAATCTGGTAAACGCGAACCTTAATTTACGAGTAACCTACTTTGGTCACTTTCGCTTGTCGCTTTCGTTCAGTATACACATTCCCGCTCTATCGATTTAACCATCTATCTTCACACAATCTGGTTTAATTATAAACTGAACGAGTTAAAAGTTACCCAACGGAATCGCGTTCATTCCCTTTACATCAACAAAACGCCTATCACTGACGCAATCAACACGACACGAGTGAGGGTAATCAGTAAATAAACTATTTGCACGTACAAATGTAGTCACGAGATCTGAAATGACGTTTAGACGGGTGGACACTCCATACAAACGGTTGAGTCGAAGAAAAGACAAGCGAAATTGTATGCTAATAGATAGGCTGCACTATCGTCATCGTCAACAGCCAAAAAAAAACAAAATCAAAGAATAGGGGAACGTAAATAATTGGGATATTCAACGGCGATGTCAATGCCATATCCCAATTATGTGGCTACACTCACGGCGAAACGTCAAACAACGGGATTTACGGGATAGTCAATGGGATATCACGATACGTGTGGCCCCTGCAATAAGATCACACAACCAAAAACACATCATCTAATTATCCTAATTGGCTTCATTCTCTATGACTTGATCATCCAAATACCTAATTAAACAAACTAAATAGGTACTGTTAAATAGGAAATTAAACGCTATCAAATCACTTTTATAACTTTTATATATTTTGCCACCAACTGCTTTTTCTTCTCCCGCCATTGAACTGTCAGACGCCTCTGACGTCACTTTAGAGTAGCTCCGCTAGAGATGCGCCTCGTCGCGGAGAATCGACTAGCTTCGGTAACAGCTTCGGCGATCCTGACGTTTCTCCTGCGTCCCCGCAGGAGCACCTCCGCGTAGTACTCCAGTAGTTCTCCTTATTGGTTTAGAATCCTGAGCCCAGCCAACAGGGCCGGATGCTGGATGGTAGAACCATCACAGCAACACCCTAGTTCGGCATGGCGGGATCATGCATTACCTTACTTAGTATCCGAAGCCCAGCTGACAAGGTCAAATGTTGTTCGCAACATTACCTTAGCCCTGCATGGCGGGATAAAGTTACCTTCATCCATATCCAAAGCCCAGCTGACAAGGTCAGATGTATCCAACATCACCTTAGTCCTGCATGGCGGGATCACGATTACCTGAGTCCATATCCAAAGCCCAGCTGACAAGGTCAGATGTATCCAACATCACCTTAGTCCTGCATGGCGGGATCAATATTACCTGAGTCCATATCCGAAGCCCAGCTGACAAGGTCAGATGTATCCAACATCACCTTAGTCCTGCATGGCGGGATCACGATTACCTTAATCCATATCATATTTCAAATCCAAAGCCCAGCTGACAAGGTCAGACGTTTCCAACATCACCTTAGTCCTGCATGGCTGGATCAAAAGAAAACAGAGTTAACATTTTACAATCCACTTTTAATATAACTAACTGCCACCGTTAAGTAAATAACACCAAACAATTGCAAACAAAAATTAAGAAACGTAGGCAGAAGCTAACATAACATAACCAAACAGAAAAATAGCCATTAGCCATACAGTAAGCATTATTCTTCATCAGAGGAAAACTCCCTCGCATGCCATGCTTTAATCTTGTCGCATGCAACTACATTTTTGTACCCTCGTTTTCCTTTATTCACTGATGTCACCTCATACCGATCGTGAGGCAACACTGCCGTCACCTTGTAAGGGCCTGCATAACGTGGTACTAGTTTGCCACTTGCTATACCAGGTCTCATGATCTTCCTTTCTACCATCACCATGTCGCTGACACAAAATCCTTTACTTGCTCTACGACTCTTATCGAAGCGTGTTTTCATCTTTAGCGCATTCTGTGTTATATTCTTAGCAGCATCTTGCCTAGCCTCCTCCACGCTAACCTGGCAACTCACAGGACCATGCAACTCCGCCGATAGTCGTGGTCGTATTCCACACAGCAATTCTAATGGGGTTTTTCCCGTACCTTGGTTCACAGTCGAGTTCACACCCAATTGCACTTGCGGTAAATACGCGTCCCATCCTTTCTGTTCCTCGCCCATATGTGCGGTCAACGAGGTTAATATGGTCCTATTCAGCCGCTCTACTTGTCCATTTGCTCGAGGGCTCGCAACAGCATTTTGGACATGTTTTATACAATGCTCGTCCACAAATTCCTTAAATTCTTTCCCTGTGAACGCAGTGCCTCTATCACTTATGATTCGATTGGGATACCCAAACACCTGTGCAAATCTTTGCACCGCTAGTATGGCTCCCTTGGCATTTGCAGTTTTAACTGCTTCCAGCCAGATGAATTTTGTGAAACCATCGATCATTGCAACTATATATTGCTTTCCACCACTAGCACAAAATGGTCCCAAGTGGTCGATATGCAGAGTCTCAAATGGAATCATAGTTCTGGGTATCGGGTGTAGCAGTCCTGGTTGTTTGCCCGTTGGCTTCTTTGTGAACTGGCATCCAATACAGCTGTTTATATACTTTTCAACAAATTGTCGCATCTTCGCAAACCAATACTTTGCTTTTATGGCTTCAAGACATTTCTCAATTCCTAGATGTCCGTGGTTGTCATGATATACCTTCAGTATATGCCATCTTGCACTTTTTGGAAGTATTGGCCTAGTGCCTTTATCAACAACCCGATGGATACGTTCTCCAACCATCTTGTACTGTTTAGCCAAACCATCCTTCTTATTTTTATTTGCTTCTAGCTCCAGCTTAAGGTTTTCAATCAGTGCCTTAATACTTTCATCGCCTTCCTGCAAAGCATCAATTAATTCACTCTCCTCAATGTGGTTCAGATTAATCGGGTTTCTACTAAGAGCGTCCACATGGCTCATAGCCGTGCCTGGTCTGTGCTCTACATCAAAATTATACTCCTGCAGGTCTAGCCACCACCTAGCAATCCTTGGAGATAGATCCTTCTTTGACCACGCCAATCGAAGAGCAGAGCAGTCTGTCACCACCACAAATTTAATGCCCGTTAAATAGACTCTGAATCTTTGAATGCTAAACACCACTGCTAATGCTTCCAATTCAAAACTATGATAGTTTTGTTCCGTGGCCGATGTTTGTCGACTCGCATACGCTACAACTTTAAGAGTGTGGTCATTCTGCCTTTGAAATAACACGCCACCTAATCCTATCTTCGATGCATCGGTGTGCAGTTGCGTCTCACGATCTGGACTATATATAGCCAACACTGGATCAGATATCAGGGATCGTTTAAGAGTTTCCATAGCCATAGCCTGCTCCTTACTCCAACACCACTCTTGGTCTTTCTTGGTCAGTTTAGTCAAAGGTTGGGCTGTACTCGCGAAGCCTTTGATGAACTTGCGGAAGTAGCTGGCAAGTCCTAGGAATTGACGAACTTCGTGGACATTCCTGGGAGTACCAAAGTTCTGGACAGCGAGTATCTTCTCCTGAGAAGGTCTGATTTCTCCCTTAGTTATTTCATGCCCAAGGTACTCGACAGATCCAGTGAGGAACGAACATTTACTTTTCTTCAACTTGACTCCAGCTTCAGATATGAGCGCCAAGACTTTCCGAAGGTTCTCCAACGCCTCCGACACATGTTCTCCCCATATGATTACGTCATCGATGTAAACTGCGGCGCATTTGTAAAGCACTGGAGCTAATATTTCATTCATCGCCCTCTGAAATACCGCCGGAGCATTACATAGACCAAAACTCATCATGCGATATTGGTACTGTCCATCCGGTGTGACGAACGCAGTAAGAGGTCTCGAAGCACTACAAATTCGTATTTGGTGATACCCATTGGCTAGGTCTAAGCAGCTGAATGTAGATTTATCCACCAACCGATCCAATAAGTCCTGAATAACTGGCATAGGGTATCTCTCCTTTTCCGTGATCTTATTAAGCGCTCGGTAATCGACACACATACGATAACCACCATCCTTCTTGCGCACCAGCAGGATCGGACTCGCATACGGTGACTTGGACTCTTCTATGATACCAGCCTTCAGCAAATCGGACACTATATCCCGTACTATCTCTCTTTCATGATAAGAGAGCCTGTATGGTCTGTAGTTGATAATTTTATCTTGTGTGAGTTTAATACTCATTTCTACATCACACTGACCTAACTCCATGCCATCCCCCGAAAAGCAATGGTCATATTCCTGAAGAACCTCATTAAGGTCTAATTTTTCTTCAGCCGAAAGTTTTTCACCAACTCGTATATTATTGGCAACATTATCGGACATTGTGCCGCGGGCGATACAGTGGTCCTGCTTTAATGTGATGTTTGATGTTGTACGGTTAACAACCTTCACTATAACACCTCCATTTTCACTATCAATTGTATCACCTAAGACATCTATTTCATATTTAGGGCGCCGATGCTCTCTCAATTCCAGCTTCATCACGCCACTTATTGATGGTTCAGTTTTTGCCACTATTTTGTTTAACCCTGGCACAATCACTCCATCCTCTGAAGGGTAAATCTTTATCCGTGCTAAGTTTTCACAAAGCTCTGGCAGCTCTAATGTAAGCTCGCTGTCAAATAAAGTCAACTCCGTAGGTGTCTTCACCACTACAACATTGGTTGATTCAGTGAACGGCTGCCCCACTAGAACATCCATGATCTGAGCCTTATCTGGTACTATGAGAAACTCAGTGACTCTCTCTACTTCATCAACTGACAACCTCGCTGAAATAATACCCAACGGAACAGTCAGCGCATCTCCATAGCCTTTGATCACCACCTCACAGTCCTTTCCAGAAAACTCTAAATTAAACTTCTGACGGGTCGACTCCTTCATTGTATTACAAGCACTTCCAAAATCGATATAAGCTTTGACCTTGTTATTATTCACCAATACTTGTTTATGGTACTTCTCATCAGATTTTTCCGGGCAGAGAACTTGCACCTTCTTCACATATGACTCCTTAGATTCTGGTTTCGACCCATTCTGTCTGCGTTTCCAACAATCTTCCAAATAGTGCCCTTTACGGTTGCAATAAGAACACAATTTGTTCTGTTTCCTTTTCTTGAAGCAGTTGCTCTCAATATGTCCAGCCTGATTACAAAATCTACAAATGATTTTCTTGTCATCTTTCCCCCTAGTCAACTTAGCCGCACAAGCTCTGGCTTTATGCCCTGGTTTGCCACAGTTAAAACAGTTACTGACTTTTGTGTCCGGGATGCCCTGAGTTTGAGTTTGTTCCACTGTTTTCATTGTACCCAAATACTTGAGAAGAGAGCATGTGCTGCGACAGCCTGCTGAAACTGCACCAACTTCCATCAGCTTATCACCCAGAGTTCCTATAATAGCTTCAGCTATGACTTCATCCGACATCCCACAGGTCATACCAATTCCCAATTTGTCATAGAAGAATTTAATTGGATCTTCTCCGGCTGACCTCACTCTATTTACTAGCTCACGAATTAAATTTAATTTGTTCTGGGTAAATGGGAATGCATGCTTGAGTCTATTTTTCCACTCTTCCCAACTGACATCAAACGACTGTTGCCGCTCATACCATCCTTTAGCATAGCCCCTCAGTTTAGATGTACAGTTGCAGATTAACGTCCGCTCATCCCAACCATACATGGATCCAATGCTTTCCAGATTTCTTATCCAGTGTTCAACTGATATTGTAGTACTTTCCGGATCAAACTCAGGAACAATATCACTCCGTCCCAAGTACCTAACAGTAGTGTCATTCAACCGAGTTTTTGGTGTGGAAATTACTAAATCTCTCTCAGAAGAGGTAGTTGGTTGGTTGGTGAAGTAGTTCTGGGTTTGTCGCAGCTGGCGAACCAACCCCTCCAATGCACCTATCCTACTATCTTTCTTCTGAATTTCTTTTTCAAATTTATCATCAAAATGCCTCTTATCATCATCTGATGAGGTACTGGACGAACGCCGCCTCTTACGTTCACTCATTGTTCCTATTATAATATGTACACTAACACCCAAACAAACGCAGGATAGCTCCCAGTGCAATGTTAGTACACAAAAAGTCAAACACAAAAGCACAACAAAAGTTATAAATCACATGCAATCAGTCCGTCCAAAATGTTGAATAATATCAATAGTTCCACTTACATCAGTGTTCCGCCACATATAAATACCTCATAACAATCTATAATTCGCGAATTATACGTAAAAGATGGACCAAAATAGTTTTCAAACCACAATTCAATGTTCAACTTTTCACTTGACGGTTTTCGTTCAAATCACTCCGGAAAACACTGAATTTACAATTAACTATAGGAAATTAAGCCAGGAAAGAGTTACTATCGCACTTCTGACTGTTAAATAGGAAATTAAACGCTATCAAATCACTTTTATAACTTTTATATATTTTGCCACCAACTGCTTTTTCTTCTCCCGCCATTGAACTGTCAGACGCCTCTGACGTCACTTTAGAGTAGCTCCGCTAGAGATGCGCCTCGTCGCGGAGAATCGACTAGCTTCGGTAACAGTACATAAACATAATTCAAGTGTATCATTTTTAAAACTACAAAATCAGCTCTGTATATAATCTTATTAGACCAAGTGATCTAAAAGCAGTGAATAAATGTTAACATAGACACAGTGACAGTATGTCTGTCTGGTTAACTCTGATAAAAAGTTCGCACTGGGGGCTTGGGTGCCCACCTAAACCTGTGTTTGTAAGTATCAATTAAAAACATAATAATTATTATAAAGCGAAAAAACCCCATCTCTCTACTGAGACGAATCTAAGACACCTGAATGTTGATATCCGTCAAAAGCAAGGCTGGTAGAGGCACAAAGAATTAACTATACATTATTACACGCTTGAAAACATTACCCTCATTGGGCGGTCGGGTAAAAATGAAATACTCAAATGATGAGGCAAAGATACTATGTAGGGAATTGACACAAGAATGATGAGTAAAGTCGTCATCCCAATAGAACCCCTAGTCTAAACAAAGAAAACCTTAGCTAGCAACCTAAGAAACCCCTTGATGTCATTAGAATATTATGGTGACAGCGAGCTGGTTTGATGATAGAGACGGAAGACAGACGACGTAACTCCTCAGCAACTTACAGTAGACTGATGTAGAATTAAGGCCCATTTCAGCTCGCTGTACCAAATACGTATTTATGAAAGCTTAGGTACTTGGCAATTACAGATTGTGCCTCTTGATATCATGATTCCCCAAAAAATTAAAGATTTCACAAGAAAACGTATATCTGGTGGTGACAGAATCTCGCCTCTTCCACAGCTGCAAGTGAGGAACTCTCGCACGGAGTCCACTGAGGATGACAAGCGAAGCGACGACAGCCGACCGCTCAGCCACGCGTCAGACTTCAGCCGGGACAACATACGTAAGTAACCTGGGTGCCTAGTGTGAGTTTTACCAATTTCTGTACGCGCTCGATCCGGTTAGCGTAAACTTGAAATTGTATGGAATAAAAGCAGCGCCATCTAGGGGCTGACTGACTGACGCTAGATGGCGCTGCTCTGGTGAACATGCTCAGTCTAGAATACGATTGGCTCTCGAGGAGCGCTGCCGGAGCACCCCGATGGGGGTTGGCGACAAATTTTCTATATTATGTTGGTCACTATTTCAGTCCTTAAAAAATGAAGATGCATTCTCAACACAACAACATCAGTTAATAAATTATATTGACAAGTAAACAAACCAATTTGATACTTAATGAAATAAACAGCATTTTCCTATAACAGTTTTCAGTTTGAACACTTTCCAAACATCCTAAAAAATACATAAAACAGAGACAGGTCGACTGTCCAATATAAAATCTATACATACAATAATGTAGTCACGTACAAAAGTTTGTACATTTAAAAAAAAACTAAATATCTAGGAGACTTCAAATAAGCTATGTACCTACTAAATAAAAATATAACTTTTTGAAACTGGTAGGTATCTATATGTTTTCATACTGCCTAAAAGCTACTGAACGCATTGTAATGCGGTTTTCTCTGTTTGATACCTTAGAGTCTGGCTTTTGCAATGACGTGTAGGAGCAGGACTATTATTATTTTTTTTTTCTATTGGGCTTTGTCGCCTGGCGACCATATCGCCCAGTAAGGCACAATCAACAACAACAGCCAATACAATTAATTACCTTAATGCTATGTCTGCCAACCTGTACAATTTTATAGCTTGATCAGAAATCGGGCATGCAAGAATACCATTACAATATCCAACATCCAGTATACCTACCTCGATAGAACCACAATCTTCTGTAACTTTCATTTCGCACACACTCCATCAAGACATGTTGAACATCTTCGACCACCCCACACTCAACACAATTAGGAGATGGAACTTTCTTCATTAGAAATGCAAACTTCTTAGATGGAATGTGTGCCACTATTTAAAAAACATCAAAAACCGCCAATATAGGCAACGAGACGGATAGTATTTTCGTACATTTTAATATCTATCATACGAAGTCGCGGCAAACGGCTAGTTTATAAAATATCTTCATCGGTGCAAAATAAAAAAATATATTTTTACGGCACGCCTTGACAGAGTTTATAAAAATAAAGCTATTTAAATTTTATTAATATGGTTTACCTTCACTTTTGTGTAGTTAAATTGGGAATTTATGTTGTGATAAAATGGTTATAAAGTGGCCCATTCAAAGGTCATACAAATGTTACAAAAATATGTGTTTGAAGGTTGAAGCTGCGCTATAATATTATTTTACAATAATTAGGTACCTAGTAACGAAGCGAGCAGGTCATTCGTTGGATGGTGAGCGATTACCTACCATATTATGATAGTACCTACTCGTACTTAATTTTAGTAACACTGATTAGTTTTAGTTAGGTACACTTAAATTTTTTTGTTTTTTGTTGATTGTTTTTTTTTAATGTAGCCCCACACTAGGATCGCTCCTGTACCGTGGGTACCGCTTACAGACATAAATATTTTCACATGCACCTCACACCCAGACTAGACACAAACATTTGTGGATCGTACATAAAACATTCCGGAATCGAACCCGCGACACCAAGCGCAGCAGTCCAATTGCTCAGCCACTACGCCAAACATGCCGTCAACTATACCATAGTAGTATTATACATAAATACTACAATATACATGTAGGATGGGTTTATGAACGAAGCGTGGAATGGAACGTGATTGTGCGAATGAAAGGTAATTAGCGAAGAGAGAGAGAGAAAAGAGACGAAAGAAGAAGATGGCGGAAGACGTATAAGAGTAAAGACGTGTATGCGAACTAAAATTGTAAATAAATTATTATAAGACGGTGTTTGTGATCCAGATCCTTAAAATATAAATATAATAGTGACCAGCTGGAAGAATTTTATTTCGAAACCCCGCTGGCTCCACATTTGGGGGCTCGTCCGGGATCTGGAAAAAAACAAAAGAAAGACGAAAGACGCAAAGACGACATTTTTTACATTTCACTGAAGACGGCACAAGAGAAAAAATGGCGATGGCGACAAAAAGCACGATGAAGAATGAAGCGGCAGCAGCGGCAAGCAGCTCAGGTTGCGCTATGACGATGGCGATGACGGAGACAACGAAGTTCACCGGCGAAGACCACACTTACTCTTCGGCGAAGTGGGCGCAAGACATTGAAGATAACGCGGAGGTATTTGGGTGGACAGCACAGCAGAAACTGATTATAGCCCGCAGATCAATTACGGGAACAGCGGAGCTATGGTTAAGATCAGAGAGAATATTTAAGACATTTGAAGAGCTGAAGGCGGCAGTACTTAAGGAATTTCCGGAAGAAGTTAATAGCAAAGAGATGCATGAGCTGATGGCAGCCAGGAAGAAACTGAAAGAAGAAACCTACTATCAGTACATGTTAACGCTCAAAGAAATGGGAAAACGTGCCAAATTTCCCGATAATGTCACCATTCAGTACATCATAGATGGAATTTCTGACGTGGAAAGCAACAAGGCCATTTTGTACGGAGTGTCAACGTATGCGGAGCTGAAAGAAAAGTTGGGCTATTACGAGACGATAAAGAAGAAATCTGAAATAAAAGAGGTAGTGAGAAGACCAGCTGTAGTTCCAGCACCAGTGTTCAGTCGGCAGCGTTGCTATAATTGTGGGGAAGCAAATCATAAGGCGAGTTCATGTCCAAACGGCCTGAAATGTTTTAAATGCAACCAATTCGGCCATATTGGACCATCGTGCACGACGAACATTACCGAAGAAGCCCGAATTCCGAAGCAGTACGGCGCAGTGGCGCCACCAGCGGTCGTTGCTAGGCAACATACGCACCAAGGCCAAGAATACCACCAATCAAGACGCACTGCCAATTTTGGAATAAGTACCAATCAGGAGATCTGTACGAGCGGCCATGACGGAAACCTTACGACAGAAGTCAAAAAAGAAGAAGCTGTCATGCAAGTGTCAAACGACGTAGACGTAAACAAACAGAAGAATTCAAGTAGAGCCGTGAAACAAGTTTATTTGTGTAATAAATCTATCGACGCTCTAATTGATACGGGAAGCGACGTAAATCTGATATCGGAAGACCTAAGTGAACAGTTGCCTATGCCGAGGAACGACGACAAAACGATATTATCCGGTTTGGGACTGGCAGAAGTAAGATCTCTCGGGAAAGTGTCGATAACTATTTGTATTGATAGACAGAGTTACAATAACGTAGTGTTTCACGTAGTACCTAAACAATGTATGCCGTATGATTTAATAATAGGACAGGAACTTTTAAAAGGTGTTGTAATGGTAATGCGTGAAGGTTCAGTGCTCATAGTATCGAAAGAAGACGAATGGTTGACGCGAGTGAATTGTTGTGTGAGCGATGTTGGTGTTGCAGGTCACATCTCCAACGTGGAAATCAAGGAAGAGGTACAACGTGTAGTTGAAAATTACAAGCCGGAGCAGACGAAGGAAGCGCCGATAAAGATGAAGATTGTGCTAAAAGACGACATTACAGTGGCGCAGCGACCGAAGAGAATTTCACTTATGGAGCACAAGGTGGAAGAAGATCAGGTAGAGGAGCAGTTGCAAAAGGAAATAGTGCAGGTGAGTGATTCAGACAATACTAGTCCGTTAGTATTGGCGAAGAAGAAGGATGATACCACAAAGGTGTGTGTTGACTATAGACAACTGAACAAAAAAATATTTAAAGGTGAGTTTCCACTACCAATCATTGACGACTTGATTGACAAGCTGAAAGATGCGAAGATATTCAGTGCGCTAGAACTGAAGAAAGAGATTATAAAGAGAGTGCACCAGAACGGTCATGTCTCAGCAAAGAAGATGAAAGAAGCCATAGGGAAAGATTACTATATACGAAACATGGATAAACAAATTGAAGGAGTACTACTAAGCTGTGTACCATGTTTACTAGCTACAAAGAAAGAAGGAAAGCAAGAGGGCTACTTATACCCAATTGAGAAGAAGGGATTTCGACTGCATACTTTGCATTTAGACCACATAGGACCGCTGACAGAAACAAGAAAGCAGTATAACTACATAATTACTATGAAAGACGCATTTACAAAGTTTGTATGGTTGTTCCCAACGAAGTCTACTTCAAGAGAAGAAGTATTAAACAAGCTCAAACTACACCAGCAGACATTTGGAAATCCAAATAGAGTTGTAACAGACCGAAGAACCGCATTCACGAGTAGTAGCTTGGAGGGATATTGCAAAGAAGGGTTGAGTGAGTGTAAAGAAGATGAATGTTTGTATGAGGTGTTGTTATGTGTTACTTGTGTTTAGGTGAACTCTAGAACTTTCACGTACCCTAACAGCAACACCTATGCCTAAAGATTGTTTTTAATAATTTTATATACTTTATACGCTAATAAGTTGTGTAAGATGTACTTTAAAGATGTTCTGTTTTTGTAAGTTTATGTTTAAATGTTTATGCTAAGAAGCTAATTATTAAAGAAGTGTAAAACTATGTAGGAACCTAACTGTGCCTAGAAGTAAGAAGTTAATTTTAGTTGGTTTATTATTAAGATTGTAAGGTTGATCTGGAAGATGGAACATGATGATGCAAGGACGGATGGAATGTAACAATGTCGGATAGAATATGCAATGATGACGTGTAGATATGATGATGAAGGTGATGATGAATGAATGTGGACTCAAGGGTGAAAGGATGGTGGGGAGCGTATGATGAAGCATATCTGAGGGCAGATATGAAGGAGGATGGCCGAATGTAGGATGGGTTTATGAACGAAGCGTGGAATGGAACGTGATTGTGCGAATGAAAGGTAATTAGCGAAGAGAGAGAGAGAAAGGAGACGAAAGAAGAAGATGGCGGAAGACGTATAAGAGTAAAGACGTGTATGCGAACTAAAATTGTAAATAAATTATCATAAGACGGTGTTTGTGATCCAGATCCTTAAAATATAAATATAATAGTGACCAGCTGGAAGAATTTTATTTCGAAACCCCGCTGGCTCCACATACATTGTTAATTGATTAATCGATGGATCGATGTAGATGATTATGGACCCTAATTACTATATATGTTGATTCCAGTGTCCCTCAGCACGGCGCCCCGCCGCAGCCGGCGCGGCGTGGCGCCGTGCAGCGACTCGCAGCGCCCGCTCACGCGGTACCTGCCCGTCGACAGGGACGACTTCGACCTGCGGCGCCACGTGGAGTCCGCAGGTACTAGCGAACTAGCCCTCAGAGAGTGACTATCAGCAGAAAACGACTACCCTTAGAGAGTGACTAGCCTTTCGAAAGTGACTCCCCTCAGAGTGACTATCGGCAGAAAATGACTGCCCTGAGAGAGTGAGTAGCCTTTCGAAAGTGACTATCATCAGAAAATGACTCCTCTCAGAGTGACTATCGTCAGAAAATGACTCCCCTCAGAGTGACTATCATCAGAAAATGACTGCCCTCAGAGTGACTATCGTCAGAAAATTACTCCCCTCAGAGTGACTATCATCAGAAAATGACTGCCCTCAGAGTGACTATCGTCAGAAAATGACTGCCCTCAGAGAGTGACGCCTTCGAAAGTGACTCCCCTCAGTGACTATACCCTCCAAGGGAGGGACTCCGAGCGCCACCTTTTACCTCCTGAAGTCACTATCGGGCATGTTGCTTTCCTCAAAATTTTCGTTCACAAAGAGCGCATCTGTAATTATTATTGTATGTGTGATTGCATTCCGCAGGGCATCAGATCGAGTTGTGTCCGTACGTGACGGTGGCGTCGAGGTCGTGCCGCGGGTATCTGCACAAGCTGGGAGCCAAGTTCCACTCCTGGTCCAAGAGGTCAGCCTATTCCGTACTTCTGGGGGCATCTTTGGCACGTTTAGAGAGCAATTCCAATCCAAATTTTTTTTTTAAATGTTTTATTGATGAACAAGATACGGTGACAGCCTAGTGGGCGAACGTCCGCCTGCCGGAGCGGGGGTGGCGAGTTCGAATCCCAGTGCGGGCACGTACCAATGTGTTTCTGTACGTAATTATCACTCGCTTTTCGACGAAGGAAATTATGGCCTAATCCTCCTCACGAAAGGGCAGGCCTGTGCCCAGCAGTGGGACAGTACAGGCTGAATTATTATAATTTTAACAAAATACATTTCAAATATTTGTGACTTTGGTGAGTCAACTCGTCTTTATTGGTCTGAGCAGAATCGAGGATGAAATAATAACTATCTAAATAGATTCAGCATTGAGCATATTATAACACATAACTCCTATGAAATAAATGATACACGCGACAAAATTACACAATTTATATCTGATTCTGAAAATAAATATCTAATAATGAAGTCCCTTGACCCTCGAGAGAAAATAAAAATGTTAAAGATATACTTAAATTATATTTTTATTAATCGTTATAAATATTATGTACCTATTCGCTGCCAAATAGATGTAGTGGGTTTTTCTATTAACCTAGTGGAAACGTGAAAACCACGAAACGTCAAGCGAGAATCGGTTCTCAAAATGGGCTATAGGCGCTTGAATTTTCCAAAATGTACAATTTTACAATGAACCTATTCGCATAGTGCCGAATTCTACAATGAACCAAAGTCAAAGTCAAATCATGGATTGTCAATAGACATTACAATAGCACTTTTACAAGTCAAACACTTCAATCTAATTAACAATAACGTATTCTCGCATAATGCCGAATTCTACAATGAACCTATTCGCATAATGCCGAATTCTACAATGAACCTATTCGCATAATGCCGAATTCTACAATGAACCTATTCGCTTAATGCCGAATTCTACAATGAACCTATTCGCATAATGCCGAATTCTACAATGAACCTATTCGCATAATGCCGAATTCTACAATGAACCTATTCGCATAATGCCGAATTCTAAAATGAACCTATTCGCATAATGCCGAATTCTACAATGAACCTATTCGCATAATGCCGACTACTACAATGAACCTATTCGCATAATGCCCAATCCTACAATGAACGTATTCGCATAATGCCCAATTATTCAAAATTAACATATAAGTATTTTTGCATGTTGCAGATGGTTCGTTTTTGACAGAGAATCCAAAACGTTCGTTTACTATTGGGACAAGAGTGAGAAGAAGCCGAGAGGAGGCGCCTACTTTCAAGTAAGTATATTATTATAAGTACAATACTTCCCGACGATCTCAATTAGATTATTAAGTACTAGCTGCGCCCCGCGGTTTCACCCGCGTTTGGATAATATACGATAATACGTCTTTATGAATTGTAGCCTATGTGTCATTCTGATATGTAAGCTATATTGTTGTGAAGTTTCGTCAAAATCCATTTAGTAGTTTTTACGTGAAAGAGTAACAATAACATCCATCCATCCATACAGACAAACTTTCGCGTTTATAATATTAGTAGGAAGTAGGAGCTCCCATACAACAAACTGGATTTTTTGCTGTTTTATAGATAATTGTACGGAACCCTTGGTGCGCAAGTCCGACTCGCACTTGGCCGGTTTTTATTGTGCCGGAGTGTTTTTATTTATACTAGACTAGTAGACACGGCCACGCGTTGCTGTGGTTAAGGTTTTTGTTATTGCGGCTATAATTTGAGATGTAAAGTATCCTATCCTTTAAGTTAGATCAAACTGCACACGGTGTGCAAATTTGATTAAAATCGGTTAAGTAGCTTAGGAGTCCATCGCGGACAAACAATGTGACGCATAATTGACGGCTCGTTTGGCGTAGTGGCTGAGCAATCGGACTGCTGCGCTAGGGGTTGCGGGTTCGATTCCCGCCAGGGACAAATATTTGTGCGATCCACAAACATTAGTTTCTGGTCTGGGTGTGATGTGTATGTGAAATTATATGTCTGTAAGCGGTACCCACGATACAGGAGCAATCCTAGTGTGGCTACGTTTTTTAAGAAAAAAAAAAAAATTATATATTTACCCAAATGATATTTCTCCACAGGTAATAGAGGAAGTTTATCTCGACCATGGCAACACTTCGCGGTCCCCCTCCCCCGCCACCACGTTCATAGTGAAGACTCGCCAGCGACGGTACTGCCTGATGGCTGCTTCAGGAGCCGCAGCCAGGATATGGATCGACGTCATCTTCACAGGGGCCCAGGGTTACACCGAGTATCTGGAGTGATGGGGGACAAGGAGAAAACATGAGAAATGATACTACACTGAGCGAGAGGGGTGTACTGCTCGCTTTCTGCTCTGGCCGGTTGGTTTTAGCGCCATCTATCGTTTAGACTTTGTGAACTTTTGGCACTGAACCGAATGAGTCGGTTATTGGTCTCAGCGCCACCTGTCGTCTAGGTTTTGTCATTTGTTGGTACTGACTATTCGAATATGAGTCATTTCCAGTCCGTATATTATGTCGAATAACGGGGTCAATAGGGACAAATATTCGGTCTTTTGTGTTGAATTGGCAATTTACCCCAAAACGGGGCAGGAAGCGTTGGGAGGGTCGTGAAGTCATTTTGTTTTAGTTCCTGTTCACCCCTGCAGTTATATTTTGTTAATAACTTGACTACAGCGCCATCTATTGTTATCTGTTTCGAGGGTAGTCTAATATTACAGATTGCCATACGAGGCGAATTTATTTTGACGATTTTTTCGAAAATCGTGAATTTTTATGCCACGTTGGATAATGAAGGTAAAACAATTCATAATGACGCTTGCTGTAGGAAAATTTTCGACTAAATATTTACATTTTCACCAATAATGCCATTCGGTATGGCGCATTTCTTGCACTATTGCTTTAGACAAAGGAGTGTCAAAGAAACAAATAAGTAAGTATAAAAAATAACTCGGAACTAGCCGCGCTCCACGGTTTCACCCGCAAATAACAAATATATTTTTTTAACAAAAATGTATTTATCGAAAAATTATTTTCCAGCTACATTTTTAATCCCTTTTGTAATTAACGGCTACGTCGTAGAGTCAATGCGGGCGAAACCGCGGGGAACATCTAGAACCTAATAAAAGTGATGTATGAAACTGTTCAAGCTACCTCAGTCTTGAATCTATCAGATATAGATATAGTGTGACCATCTTAAGGAACAAAACAGTTTTATGGAAAAATGAACGAATGTTGTTTTTGACGTTTGTATTTTTAAAAGGGAAGGTTTTCATCTCTAGCGATTGTTAGAGTTCCTTGGAAATTACTGGACCAATATAATAATACATTATTATTGTAAATAAATAATGTAACACATTATATAGCAGCGTTTATTAATAATGGCAGCTAAAAATCTTATTGCTGTCTAACCAAATTAATGTTGTTTGTATAATCGAAAGCAGTCTGCGGCCGATACATTTATAGCATTTTGTCCGATAGGTTGAGTTATTCTCGACTAAAAGTCGGTCGACGATTGTTGATATCCGCTTAAGCCAAAGCTAACTTTTGTGCTCGAAAAATATAATTACAATTAGTAGTATGAATTATATATTTTTAATGTGAATTAGGCACTACTTCGATCCAAAGTTACGGATATTTGATTATGTGTAAAATCACATTTTTATTCACAGTATTATGAATTATATTGCATGTATTTATGATAGTATGCTATTCCTATATTGCCTCGTAACATAAGTAACGTACTGACAAATTTATAATCTATATAATATATTAAGTATATATTATTTTTACACATTAATTCATGAGGTAAAAAATCTATTATGAAGCAAAACCTCATCAGCTTATCTAGACGTAAGTTTTATAATAGGTAGTTGAAATTTGTGACAATATATTGAGTCGTGCCAATTATATTGTAGAAATCAATGTGGCAACTATTTTTATAAACATATTAATCAGATTATACTATATCGGTGCCTTGTCAAGACTGAACAATGAACATTAGGGTTGTCTAAATAATTTACATCTCAAATCTGTAAATAAACATGAAAATCGTTGTTTTTAATTGTAACTACGATATATTTTACTGTATTTTCAACTATGAATGATTATCATTTTAAAACTGTTTAGCAATGTTTTTACAGCAAATTCTAAACAATCATAAAGTATATTTTACTGTAATGCGCACATGCGCTTTAAAATGAATTAATATTGCAATTGAAAAATATATATTTAGAAAAAAAATAAACTACTAATTAAAATATGAATTATTGTGTTTTAAGCTGTAACGCATTTACAGAATATAATTAAATATAATTTTGCATGAATTCTACAAAAAATGTGATGGAGTTATACTTTACAAACGTAATGTTACCATTTTTTATTAGAATCAGCGTTTTTTTTGACGCTGGCAATTTTGTCAATTTGGAACTACATCTGATTAGAAGTAACACGTAATTTAATGTAGGTAAGTATTATTCTCTAAAACTTTGTATTTTGACAATGAACTGCGGCTAATAGGTCGTAAAAATAACAAGTAGGTATATTATACATAAATCTACTTGTTTCTTTTTTCCAAAATGTCTTACCTACCTATTCATTTGTTATAGGTCAAAGTCGTAAAGTAGATATACTTACAAAAAATATTTAATTCCATTTACTTAGGTATTGATTTTTGTCCTTGATACCTACCTACCAAGTTATTGTCGAGTACCTACTGTATTTTTTATTTAGTTTAATTATTTTACCTCTTAATGAGTGATGTGGCTTAGTTTTGTATTATGGTAAAGTAAAAGAATTGTAAAAACATTTGGAAGTACAAATGCGATGTTGTTCTTCAATATACCAGTGTATAAATAATTATGCTTGCATATTTTTAATTAGGTTAGTTGTCAAATGGCTGATACCAATTTTAATCTAGTTTTTAAGGTCACATTATGTATTAACCAGGCGAATACCTAATAAAGTTTATTGTACGGATATTTGTGCTCTTAATTTACCCATCTCCTAAGTTCCTAACATTATATTATTTTATATTAAGGAAACTTAGTAGGTAATAAATAATCTGAACCAACTCTAAGTAAAAAATAAACGAATTAAGTCCAGAAGGCTGGCTGCCCGGTTGGATGTTTAAAATTACACTATTAAAAATATTTCATGAAATTAAAAATGTATTTTATTGATTTTTTGTTACTGGCATACCCCTTAAAATAAGAATTACCCACCGAGGAGTTTTGGCGGGAATCCGATAGTGAAACGTTGGTTTTGTATTACTTTCTTAACTTGTATTTCTTTGAGTGTTAATGTGTAATATTGGTGGAATATCATTAAGTGTTTGTTAACGTGTACAAGTGTAGGCGAATGATATAGGGCCGTATTGTATATATAAATATACAATACGGTATATATAAATGAACCTCAATAGCGCTAATCTACAACTTAAGATGTACCTATAATTATATTAAATAGAACGAAAGAGCAAGTGCACACTGAAGATAGCTCTCAGAGCTAAGTTTGATTTATTAGTATGGGCCATAAACTCAATAAACGTGTCATTTAGATTTTTTTCCGAAACTCCCAGGATGTTTTAGTAAAGCATCCACTACTTTGCTGAAACGTGACTTTGACTATGTAAATAATTGACACTGCATAAACCTGCGAAGTCATAACTAAAAAGAAATCTACTGACTGCATTTGACTTTTGATTTGATTGACGTTTTGTTAGTAATTTGTTATCAACCGAGCACGGATTCTGATTTCCGAATTTCCGAATATAAAAACATAATTATTTTAGTTAGGATTTGTAAGAAAGCCAAGCGGGCAGTGGCGTATTGTAACTATTACTGGGTTGTTGTTGTCTCAACAAACAAAAATAACAAATTGAACTCAATCGAATTGCACTTTGTTTTAAATTCGACGTGTACGTTTCGAATTCGAATACTGTTGTTGCAGCAAACATGGAATTATTCAAGAAGATTCAGCATTTCTTTAGTTACTGGTATGTGAGATACCTGTTGGCGACGGAGCTGTATATGGTGGAAACCTGGGAGAGGGTCGTAGTACGTATCCTTTTCAAAAAACGTTTAAATCGTTGGAAACATTGGGAAGTAGGTTAGAGGCCATAGGTGGCAATGTTTCCTAATTATCAACTAATTTTCTAGAGAACACTGATATTGAGGTCAAATACACGCTCTTTTATTTGTTAGTTATAATATTGATGTGATAATATGTCTGGACACAAAATGAACTGCATTTTCATCGCAGGCTTAGAAAGTCTTACCTGCGCAAGACTATAATATGAAGGCACTGTTTGGTAATTAACTCCATGTAGGTCAGACAAATTACCATAGCTGTACAAGCAATTTATGATATTTAGATCATTTGCCAACTTATTAGAATACCAATTCATTTGGAAAGCACTGTCCTTGTGAAACTCAACAGGTATAATTCAAGATTATTGCAGTCCTGTGTTGCAATTTAAGTTGAAATTCAAACTTCAGGACTGCACTACAATTACAATAGATTTAATATTTTTAATAATAGATTGGAATGAGTGCGCCCCATGGTTTAGTCACATAATTCTCATTTTCCCGGGATAACAAAGAGCCTATATCAGTCAGGGATTATTAAGCTTCCTATTATTGCAAGAATTTTCAGCATTGGATCGTTAATTCTTGCAATCGCCTTCAAACTTGGTCCAAATTTTATTAATCATACCTCTTTATAATATTGCATAGTGTAGGTACAGTATAGAAGTCTAGATAAGAATTACACTTTCCAACCAGGTGGAATATCCCACATAAGTCATTATCAAGAACTAGTTTGAATTCTTTAAACTGTGTTGTATAATTGTTTTATCTTTATCTACAAAATCATAAAATAAGTTAGGCAGGTAACATTGAATTCCTTGACTCGTGTACAGATATGCTTTTCATTGTGTTGTTCGGAGGCTTCTGGTATTTCAACTATTCCATCGTTATGACGGGAGTGGCGCAACTGAGGGACAAAACCAATCATGTGGAACTGATATTGTGAGGCTGAAGTGGTTCAATAGTTCTAAGGTTTATATTAATTATTCGTAAAAATATTTATTACTAGATTTACTAGTCTTGTAAAAATAATGTTATACTTGGAGATGATAAGTTTTGTATAAAATTTGCAAACTTGATTTTAGTTTTTCTATTATGTGAATTCTGTGAATCGTTTACCGTTTTATTATTTTGACCAAAGTGAACCAGTTGAAGTCTGTAATATGCATTTTTAGCAGTGTAACCTTTATCATGTTTGTTGTGAGCTAAAAATAAATTTTATATTTTTGTTTTCGTAAGATAATCATATCTTGGGTGGTACCCAGTAGGTAGGTACTTGTTGTTTCCATGTTTATAATTCCATGTTATCAGTATGAAAATAAATTACGCTTAATGTAAATAGTGACTATCATTTTTAGAGACCACACCCCATTATTGTTAGTTTCCTGTGAATCAGTTAGTTTCTTTGCATTTTACTATCATGGTAATGTTTGTTTTCCTGTGCATTATTCACTTAGTATTAGTCAGCACTACACCTTAACTAAATGCCTTATCTGCATTGTACTTGCAAGAAAAACAACAGGACCTTGGAAAGAAAAATATTGGAACTTTATTTCAGTAGTTAAATCTGATTTAGACTTTCAAGTAGCTTACAAAATACCCATTTGTGTTGCGGAACTGCTCTGGTACCTTCATAGACATTTCCTGTAAATGTTCCACTCCTTGAGTGAACATGCTCTTTGAAATATCCGTAGTGACCACTGCAGGGTCAGATATCCAAGATTCCACTTCGTCGTTCAATGACAATTCAATTTTATACAAAATCTTTGTCAAAAATGTGGATTGCAGTTCAATTTTGTCGCCCAAAATAAGTTCACCTTTATTTCTCAGGACTTGTAACTCTTTGTCCATCACCCAAACGAGTAAATATTGCTTTTTGGAAGTAGACACTTTGCATTCCAGCAGTATTTTGCACATCACCGTGTATTGGAATCCGAGGTCGAATTCTTTTATCACATTTTCAATTGTGTAAATGAAATCGTCTTTGGGTATATCACCTACAGAAGATTTGTGGGTGAATACACGTTTCTCTACATCCTTATCTTGGATGGTGATCTCTGAATTGAATATTTTGATGTTTTCTTTGTCCTTCAGCCCGAGCCAAGCCAAGCATCTATTGCAGTGGTAAATTTCTCTCTTCGAGTTGAATTTGTTGGTTTTATCGGAGAGCATGTTATTATGGACTACAAAAAATGTAAGTCTATGTAAAAAGTCATTCTTGTTTGGCTTCAAGACTATATCAGTTGGAGAGTTATTACCGTTTCCGTGGCAGTGGCCATGGCAAAACCACTCGGACATGTCTAAGTTTGCAGATGGCAACTCTAAAATCCTATTAAATTTTATTGCACTATTAGATACTACATTGGAACAGTTTGCACATGTTAATTTCACTTCACTGTCAACTTTAACATTAATCTTTAAATCGGGTCCTTTCATTGAATTTTCTGTAGACTTAGGAGCTAAAATTTCTTTGTAGAAATTACCACCATTTTTGGGTTCAGTCAGAATTCTAAACGATATTGTATTTCTATCAATCTTGAGACATGACATTGAGTTTGGTATAATTTTACAATATTCTAGAATCGGTATGACCATACTGACGTCTGATTCATCTTCAGAGCAGTCGGACAAGCTCTCTATTGAAGATAAGCTATCATGGCGCTTCTTGGTATCGTTGTACAAGTTAAGCACAATACAATTAGTTTGTATACTGATTTTTAAGTTGCAATTCTTGCTGAAATCAATTCCCGTAGTAATGTAAACGTTGCAGCTTCTCAGCCTTGAGCGCAGCTCCATAAATACACTGTTTACCAGCATTTTATATGAAACAGGTCCGGACGAACCTCAACTTACAGCACAAGTGTTACTAATCAACGGTTCCAGTTGTATTCTTGGCTCGTTGAACATGACCATTGGTCTCGTAGATATTGTAAATATTGTCCATCTCACGGATGGTGAACGGTAGAGTTGCTTTTTTATAGTAACTGCCCATCATTTCGAGGTTGTTGATGACTGTGTCCAGCAGATGCGACTTCTCGGCATAGATGCCGGGTGCTTCGTGACGCAAGTACGTGAAGTGTACGTGGAGGTGGTAGAAGGACGGCTGGTAATGAAGGTACACTCGGAGTTGGCTCCCCAACACGTTGTACTTTTCGAGTATTGTTTTCTGAAATTTTTAAAATACATTTCAGGTAATCAATAAGTAAAGCACTCGTTGGCATAGGTTGATTGAGGAAACTCCGATACCCGAGAATTATTTTGGAGGCATGTTTTCATGTTGTCATTTCCGGTGGTATAGCCTATTTCCACTCACAGAAGTGAGATCTGTGCTTAGCAGCGGGTGGATAGAGGTTGATGATGATGAATATTAAAATAATTTGTTCTCCAAATTAATGTACATATTATGTCACAAATAGTCACAATCCAAAAGGATATGTCTGTCACAACACCATTTCAAATAACGAGCAAGCCAAGATTCCAATACAAACACTTAAAAACCCACAGTCTAAATATCTTTAATACGCAGACATAATTACAGTTTCATATTAAGTCTTTAGTTGGACATTTATTCTGTTATTTACCTTTCCCTCGTCCCGTATCGTTCTCAAAAGTGGTAGATGGCTCTCGTCCAGATCCCGCAAGCTTTTCAAGCCTCCCCGCCTCACTATGGCCAGCAAATACAAGGTCTCTTTAGTGAGTCCGTCCCACTTCAGGTCCGGAAGTAGAACGAAGCCTTCTGTCTCCGATTTGTTATCGTGGACAATGCGGTTCTGCTCACTCTTGCCTTTAAGAATGTTGTCGATCCACTGCAAATTTGAGATTAGAAATTAGTTACCAAAAGGCTCCTCCTATTGAGTTCAGGTTTCAACTGTTTTGCCCGACATCGGACATTTTGGTTGAAACTTTACGAGCGGCCAAAATACTGCCTATTAATATTGCAAATATTAACTGGTCATGTAAATTAACATAATAACCTTAATTTACCTGTAAATCGAACTGTTCCTTAGTAATATGGGGCAGTGTCAATGTCTCATACAATTCTGGAGTCTCCAACACTATATGCAGCTCTTGTTGAGTGAACTTGGCAATATGCTTCTCAGTGGCCGGATGAAGAATTGTTGTTTTTACACCTGAAAAAGAAGGAATGTAGAATTTATTGTGCTTCAAGTGTAGGATGAGGCCGAGTGGAAATCAAACTGTCATGGTTCTCAGTTGACTTGTTGGTGAGATCCACTAGCTGTAAGACAATTGCCAAGTGGTAACTTGTGCACTTGACAACTCAACTACATGGGATTCCATCCCAGACCCCTCACTCATTGGTTTTCATAATTGATAAAGTTAGCAAACCATTCAGCACACCAGAAGGAAGATGTTGAGTGGATGGTAATATTTTTAGGGACAACCCACTATCTATCTAAATGTCATGCACAATTAATTAATCAGTGTTGATAAATCTTGGTCTCATTCCTTGGGTACCTAATCATTTAAGTAGGTACTTAGCTAATTAATAACCAATATGTAATGTAGGTAAGTAATCATACCTGGCTGTTCACATAAAAAAAAAACAAAATTAGTTGTTACTTCTTTGTCTCAAACATATGGTAAACATGACGTAAGTAATTTATCTTACTCGTAGAGCTAAATACACCAACAATAAAAATAATAGGAGGAAACTACGTAAATAAAATAATTAAAATATTATGAACATGAAGTTTAATACAGACAAAAGAGTACCTAAACTATACCAAATAGAAATAGAATAGATGACTCAACACAACAAAAAGGACACCTTGATTTGAATTTCGAACGAAACTCGAAAGTGAGTGCAGAAAAACGCGGGCAACTGGAGCAAACCAAATATACGTACCATTTATCTCACGACGAGGGAAACACTCACAATTTTCGTAGATATCGTTCTGGAAGAACGACCGAAATTCCGTGTCTACAGAAAAGTAGCCCTTGTCGTTCAATTCCTCTTCCTTGAAAGCATTTTTCTCCAATATAATCAACGCCGCGCCACTCGCGTTCCTAAATTTTCCTAGGGCGCACACAGTTTTCCTGTTCGTGTTGCTGCTCAGTATCCTCTCTAGCACAAAGTCTTTAAGTCTCAAATGAGTTTCACTTAAACTATTTCCATTTTCATTGTCAATTTTAGGTTTTTTACAACTCAGCGATGGGGATTCGTCACTTGCGCGATTACCGTCGGACATTTTGTAACAATGTTGCCCACTTTGCCCAGTTGGTAGTTTCCAGTTGGTCTTGCTGTCCGTAAGAAAATGATTCGAAAGGAATGATAAAAATCCAAATGTGTAATTTCGTTCTCTACAAAAATCCCAGGAAGTTTCTGTAAACTACCTACTCTACCTGCATACCTAGGTATCTATGATCGATGATATGATGATATATCTAGATCTAGGTATGATGATATATCTAGATCGGGAACTCGATATTGTTGACTATAAAAAATATTTAAAATAATAGATAATAATTCATATTAGGTAGGTACTATCTATTACCTGAAAAAAAAAATATTTTTATTACTGGCTAGTAAATGCACTAATCATGCGAAGCCAAGTTGTGAAAAAAAAAGTTTGACAGCCAGCTCTATTCTTTTTTGTTTTAGTTATGGCTTCGCATGGTTTGTGCATATAGCCAGTGTCAAGTATTTTATTAGAAGTATTTCTTAATTTCACAAAAAGAAAGTCACAGCAATACGTACAGCAATCCTCATGGTCAAGTAGACAAGCCAATTATTTACATAGTCAAGTCACGATTCAGTAAAGTAGTGGATGCTTTAATGAAACTTCCTGGGAGTTTTGGAAAATTACACTTTTTGAGTTTATATCATTCGTCTACACTCGTGCACGTTAACGAACACTTAATGATTAATATTCCACCAATATTAGGTACACATTAACACTCGAAAGTTTGAGAAAATAATACAAAACCAACAACGTCGCACTATCGGATCGGATTCCCGCCAAAGCTCAGCTAGATGAGCTAGATGAGCTAGAGCAGAGCTATCTATAATACCTAGCTGCTGTTGTCTTATGGCTGCGTCATAGGTAGGTACATTACAAATTTAATTTTACCTTCGCTCGGTATGTGCATTAGCCAGTGAAATTAGTACCTATTGTCCTTTTACTAACTCGCAGAGTTGGTTCTTTTGATCCAGTGATCATACGGCAGATTCAAATGATAATCACAGGGACAAGAATAAAATAATTTAATACCTAATCTAATAATTATCTGAGAGAACAATAGAATGATCACACACCTATGTCAACATTGTAAGAAGGTTCCTCACTCTCTCTCGGCCCGAGAGAGAGTGAGGAACCTTCTTACAACTTGGGCCTTGCTCTGCTACTACCAATGGTTGTAGTAGTAATAAACAAGTACTAAGTACTTACCTACATAATATTATTTTTAGGGTTCCGTAGGTACCTACCCAAAGGGTAATACGGAATCTGCCACCAAGCTATAAAACATCATGAACCGTGATGGGTGATGGTTAGACAGTTGAAAATTTCCGCTAATCCGACACGCACCTGGCCGTTTAAAATAATCTATTGTAATAAATATTTTATTTAATAAATAAAGTGAACAAGATTAATAGGTAGGTATGTAGGTACCTTCAACTTCCAGGGCCATGTCAATTTAGAACCCATGACTCGAATGCAATGAGACATTTCAGTGGTATTTAATTAATTTAAGTCCGGCTAGGACGGTTAATTGGTAGACGTGGTAGTACAAACAAACACAAGTCAAGTTTATTAATAGCAAGATGGCGACGTCAAAGAACAACTTAAAACAAATTTTAAGCCACTACCACACAGGCGGTATTATCGGTCGATAAACTTATGGTAATAGACCTACCTAGGTATAGGCTATAATGGTGGATTCTAGAGATTTTACTGGTACCTAACTAATTATAAGTAGGTACCTACCTTAACTTATTAGTACCTACTTATAGGTAGGCCCTACATTACATAGAAATTTCGAATTAGATAATGTAGGTAGGTACCTTACTTACCGAATGATGCTGCATAAAATAAATAAGCCATTCATTACATCATTACAATACAGGCACACCCTAGTTTTTATCACTGCATTGTGGAAGTGGAACCATTTATTTTTTTATTCATTTCTTTTCGGCGGTATCACCGGTCTAATTTCTATCACAACATCATAAATAAAGGCGCCTCGTTAGTGACCAGTATCAAAATAACGTAACAACGTTATTAGTGTTGTAATATAAATAAAATTAAGTAACGTTTAACCGGCTAACGAATCATGGCGTCTGATTAGATACGATGACGGTTGGTTTAATAGAAATGTGTTGAAAGCGGCATAGAAGGGCTAATGAACATAATAATGGTAGGTGTGAAATATCTACGTTTTGAATAGGCTTGTTTCTCATAAGTAGGTGGTTAAAATGCTTAAATTATATTCTGTATAATCTTTCTGATTACGGAATATAATTTATACCGACCTATCTACTAATAGATCCATCTGTTTATCTTGAAAGATATTCATAGATCACTGAGAGCATCGTTTCTAGGTTTGATGATAATATTATCAAACCTAGAAACGTTATTATTTAATATTATTAGAAGTATACCAAAGAATGAAAATAACATTTATTTACAACACTAATTAAATAATTAATTTGAATTGTGTCTAAAAAATTACTTCTAGACGGACAACGATAATCTTTGTTTTTATGTGACTTTAGTTAACATGTTTTTATGAATATTCATAGAACGTAATGTTGATAGAGGGACGTGCTCGATTCTCGCCATAAAAGTTAAGTTAATAATATTAAAAAAGCAATAACATAGCTACGGGGTTACTAGATCGTTAAAATATTTTGTTCTCGAACTCATATTCTTATGAAATAATTGTACCGAAGTATTTAAATGTTGTTTGTCGTCATTTGTCGTCTATTTTATTTAACAAATTTTTGGGGTTTTAACGTTTTTGTTCAGGTTGCTGTTACGTCGGTAATTTGTATTAATTGCTTCTAATTGATGTAGGTACATACGAGTAGGTACCTATTTATTTTCTCTCCCCATGTCATACTTTTATAAGCCCATTTTTTAGTATTAAGTTTGGACTTTTCACATTAATGAATTTAGCCAGCGTCCTATATTATTAGTTTAATCTTTGAAATGGCCCTATGGAGGTTGACCGGAAATAAAATAAATAACGATAATTAAACGATAATAAAATAAAGTAACCTTACTCATCACTATGATGCATCATAGAATGTAGTTTCAACAGCAATAATTAGATTAATAAAATTAGTAGGTAACGAATTAAGTGGTAGGCAATAATAACTAGGTAATAACGTTTATCAGATAACATTGTAGCTATGCCTCAAAATATCTGTTATTTTTAGCGTTATTGAAATAGGAAAATAAACGTAGGTAACAGTATAGTTCCTAAAATGCAAGATAACGTGAGATAGGTAGGTAGGTATATAATAATAACTTAAGTAAAATAGAAGTCGGTATACCTACATGTGCGATCATAATTTCATAGATCACGCGAACCTACCATAGCCCTAAGTCATTACGGGTGGAATGTAGTTATGAACTATTTAGGTAGGTATACCGTATCTATACCTATCTATATCTTTTGGTAGGTACCGAAGTTTCCCTCCTTTTACAAAGTAGGTAACGTATAATGTTAAATTTGTTATGCCCGCATCTATAAAGGATTAGGTATAGTTTTTATTCTTACACTTGGTAGGCAGGTACTGTTACTTTATTGAAAATATTTTTTACTGGATAAATACCTATACTTCCAGCCAGCTTTTATTATGTATCGCGAGTTGAGTCAGTTGCCCCCTTGAGTGGCCATACATCACAATGCACAGGGTCCATGCTAATAGAGATTTTTGAATTTGAATTGAATAAAAACCCTAAGTACCTACCCAAATACCCTATCTACTAAATCCCTACTAATAATGACCCTATCTAGTAGGTATCAGTTATGATCGCTCGCTAGTCTACACTGGCAATATTTCTCGCAAATATTCGCAATGATATTCCAACGTGCCTCGAGACAAATTGCAAGTAGGTAGGTAAGTAAATAGTTCGTACCTACCTAGCTATGTGTAATAGGGTGGAGCGCGGTTGTATGGAAAATTATTTTTATCCAGATTTTCTTTCGGGCCGCTGCGGAATGGATGCTCTAAAGCCTACTGATTATTAATACCAAATATGGACTAGGGTTATAGTTTTAGAAATACTGCCCCCGAGCCATTACAAATTTCAGAAATTACAAAAAAAGAGAATTTTTACGTGTCACTTTTTAATCATACAACATATAAATTATTAACTTCAATTGATTTAAAACAATAGCCAACGATAAATTCAACATGATAATATCCTAAAGTTTTAAGAGTATACTAAATAACGCGCCAAAATATTATACTTGAGCGAGCCTATTTTCGTAGATTTCATAAGAAAAGATACAGAACTTCAAAAAATTCATGGCAATCAGCTGTGATGGATCTGCTATAATACCGGCTATAAATCAGGTATTATCCAGTTACTTTATGGCAAGCTACAACATCCACTTCAATGGCTCGTATGTCGACTTCATGGCAACGAACTCACTTTGAGCATCTAGATGGAACTGCAAGAGAATCAAAAAGTTTTAGCGGAAAGGTGGGACGGAGTCTGAACAACTGTGAATTTCTCCCGGTCACAACTTTTCATGCAATCGAATACATATTACCAAATATAACGAAATCTCGAGTAGACCTTAGTACCGACCAGCTATACTTGCTAGAGATTTGTCGTGCGATCAACGACGGTCATTGCAATCCAAAACTTAGCCAAATGCAATCCTGGGAAAATCTGTCACTCACGCTGGTTGACAATAGACAACAGGATTCTTAGGGTGTATGTTTCTACTTCGTCGTCATTAGAAAATCTTATGGTTTTAGCAGAGTTCGTGATCAAGGTGTACTCGCTGATGTGGTTTCAGATATTTAAAGACCCAACCTTAGTGTATTAATGGAGCTCAACGCGTATTTGAGACCATTATGCTGTCTCGTTATCTGCCTGAAAACTTAAAGAAGGTAGTGGACCCAGTGATTCAACAGAATGGCTATTTTGACCACTGTGAAAACATAATAATAGCAATGCTATACGATGAACGACGGCACATAAAAAAACTCGCTCTGAGAAGTATTCTTAAAATTCGGGAGAGGTCAGCGTTCACACCTAGTAGGGTGTTTCAAGTGCCAACATTTAATTTCGAAGCAAAGGACTAGGCGGACTTGATCGACTGGAAAGTGATTGCGGAATCACCGCTGATCATGCAAATACCAACTGCCGTCATTTCCAAAGCCATTTTGGACCTCAATAGCTTAAATGCTACCAATTTTTTGGACTTCTAGCGCATACCTTGTCACACGCAAGTTACAGAAAGATACATAAAGTTGATAACGTAATCATGTTCTGCTGCCTACTGCCCAGAACGACGTGAAGGATACATTACAAATAAATTGGAGTCATGCCGAATAATGCCCATATTCGGGTCAAAGAACCATTACAAAATTGGGTAAAATTTCGTTATCTTTCAATTCAATGTAATTTCTGTGTTGCCGATTATTTTATGTAATTTTGCTTTTTATTACTACTTTGTGTTTTAAAATAATATATTATAATATTAACAAAGTCGTTTTTATTTAACGAAAGCACTTTTATTCCTCGACGAACTAAAGTTAATTTTTGGCATTTTTTCCAAACTTCAAGTCCCTTGGGGCAGTATTTCTACTCATAATACATTGATTATGTCATATTGACTTAATATCGTATTAACATAGAGCATCCATCCCGCAGTGGCCCAAAACGAAATAAGAAAAAATAAAAAAACACTCCACCCTAATGTGTAAGTCTAAAACATAACTAAAGTACCTAACCTACCTATCTACTAAGCGCGATCGCAGGAACTGCGATTTTCATCCTGCTATTTTCGACCGATTAATCTGCAATTTGCGCTTGTGTGGTATAGGCTTTATTTGCTATTGGTAAGAACGAACGTTAATACAATGTAGTAGGTAACTAACTTTTTAAGTAAATAGAGATCCTATTGCTAATTATTATCCTATGCTTGCATACTATGCATCCTCATGCTTATTGCGTTGATTTGGACGTCCTAGAGAGGATGGATGAAGGAAGGTTGATGAAACAGATTAAAGGACCTAATATTGGTAGTAGAGTAGGTAGGTACCTACCTAATAGCAACGAATGTATCAGTCGGTAGGTGTCGGTTGAGTTACTCGACAGTGTCTAATTTTATTAATTTCGTTCGTAAGACGTTATGTAGCGTTATGTTGTGTAGGTAATTTAAAAAGCTTAGTTCGCTTCCTTGTAAGGTTGATACACAAACGCCCATGACTAATCTCCGCTTCTTAGTTATTTCTCGTCTTACACTGAATTAAAGGTGATATGCCATGCGATACAAAATTAATTGACTGAATGAATAATATACATTGTTAAGTATTGGACACACTGAGTTTCAGAGTCGACGGTTCAAACATAAATAGCATATATTTATGAATAGCGAAAAGTAGCCATAATGTAATGAATACATTTAAGTATAACAAATTGAATTAAATAAAGTAAAAAATAAATCTAAAACAAGCTAAATCTACTAATTAGTCTATGAAGTTTTCTCCACCTACCGCAGTGCTTGTTTCTATACATAGCTATAGGCTATTTATATATTTAGATAAGCATAGATAAGCAATTTTTTTAAGCATAGGGTTTATCTCTTTATTTTTAGCCAAATTTTCAGACAGGAGGAATTATGCTTAGTTAGGTAGGTACTCAATCACATTATAAAATAGGTAAGTACCTATACCTATACCTACACTTAATGGTACATTCAGATGAGACTGCGGTCAAGTAAGTAGGTATAGGCGTCATAAATGTATAAACGCAAGATCTGAGGGGGCCATTGACTACCACGGATTCGGATGAACATCTAATCGAGTGTCTAGAGTTAGACCCAGCAAAAAACTAGACGGCAATTATTATTAATAGGTTACATTTTTTTTTTATATTTGAAACTTGTTACTAAAACTAAGTAGATTATCGAACTAAGTATGGTAACTAGTCGCCAATAAACTTGCGCTAAACTTGTGCAAAACAATAAACACGCTTGAACAGTTTGCGTCTCTATCCGGAATACATGTGCCATCCGGATATAAAAACCCTTTATGATCGGACTACGATCTAAAACACAAAATGACAATATTACTTATAGCAAAACGCCCAAAACGCAACGCCTAGTGTAAAACACCTGCCTGAAAAATATAAAACGGGCAAGAAACGAAAACAAGCGTCAAAAAATCAAATCTTAACTCAAGCAACATGCCTAAATTACAAAATGGTCTAGGTACTTAAAGGACTTACTCTTAGGGTTCACAGAATAAATTAGTTCTCACTGTACCACCGGCTTTACGACAATCGTCCCGTTGCTCCGGAATGCTCCGGGCGCATGCGCGACCGATGACAGTCCGCGTCCAATTTCCCGCCAAGACGCGCGCATGGTTAACGATACGCGCTGACTAAATAAAAGTAAAAAGTTTTCTTTACATTTCGTGATAACAGTAATTGGAAATTACGATAAATTTATCTACAGACTTTTATTGAAAACATTTTTGTATGATTTTCCCTAATTGTGCAAAGTAAAAAAAAAAATTAAGACGTGTGTGTTTAAAAAATAATATTATAGAAGTATTTTTTACAGTTCATTGGTATACTTACCTAGGTAGGTTGAGTGACATTTGAATGTTATTTTCATGAATTATTCTGAAGTTTATTGTAGGAGAAACAGTTGTAAAAATATTGTTTAGAAAATACATCATTATTTAACTACCACGGATGCATTCTGCTTTGTAAAGTCCGTAAATCGTTTCTTATTTAAATAAAACTGTTTCAGCTTAAAACCATTAAAAACCCCCTTAATCATCAGACCATAAATCCTCGTTAACTGATCGCGCGGTGAGAAAAAGAGAGTATAAACTAAAAAAAAGTCGTTCCGTTTGGACACTTTTGATGTGGAACTCTAGAAAAAACTGTAACTAAACTTAGAGACTTCCTAAGACAGTAGATTAATGAAGTTTAAAGTAATCCAGAATAAATAGGTAACACTGGCGATTGCATCAAAGGAAGCATTCATTACAATTAATTCTAGGGTAAATATAGGTACTTAATAGATTTTAACTTATCTAAAATACAAAAAAAAATACTAAAAAAAAATATTTTTTGCAGATTTCTAAATCAGTAAAAATATTATTTCTCGTCTAATTAAACAACAAAATAATTATGACGACTATGAAAACTTTACTCGGCGTGTTACTAGTGACATTTCTACAAAACGTGACAAAATGCGAGAACCCCTTCAAGAGTGTCCCAGTGGTTGTGAAAAGTTACGAGAACGACACCGTGCTACTACCGTGCTACGTGCAAGATACGGATGGTGAGTGTCAACCCTTTTTTTTTGTTTGGACTTCGCACGGTTTGTGCATGTAGCCAGTATCAAGTAGGTACCTACTTACAATAATATTTAAGTAAGTAGGTAGGTACATATTTATTTTCTTATTTTCACAACAGGGAAGATAGTAAAGTAGTCAAGTCAATTTACAGCAGGGATGCACAGACCGCGGCCCGCGGGCCGCATGCGGCCCGCCGGTCGAATACTGCCCGGTGGCCCGCCGACAGCAAAAGTAATACTTACTCTCGTACATTCGAAAAATATTGAATTCTATCTTACCTTACTAATATTATAAAGCCGAAAGTTTATGTGTGTGTATGTTTGTTAGAATACGTACAAAGAGTTGCGCATAAACGCTCTGAAATGTGCCAGCTTATTTGGTTCTACCTATATAATTATGTGAACAAACCTTTTCAGTACTTAATAATAATAAAACAAAAAATCGAAACCGCCTTGCAAACGAAAGTTTGGAAGCAGTTTTACGTGTTGCTACAAGTAAATTTGAGCCAAATATAAAAAAGATTGTAAGCACTATGCAGTGCCACGCTTCAAATTAACAAATCCTTTTTCAATTTTAATACATTATTATAAATTCTTTATTGTCTTTAATTACCTATACTTCTGCCAGCCCGCCATCAGTTCATAATTTGCCCGAGTGGCCCCTAGTCTTAATAAGTCTGTGCATCCCTGATTTACAGTCATAGTCACGATTCAGTAAAGTGGTGGATGCTTTCGTTTTTATTCATTTGCCCACACTCGTGCACGATAATGAACAGTCAATAATTATGTAATATTCCACCAGTCGAAGAAACACAAGTCTGAGAAAAAAATAAAACCAACAACGCGTCACTTTGGGATTCACGCAAACCCCCCCGTATCAACCTCGGTAGGGTAAACCTTGCGCGCCTGTCTAGATAGTACCTAGGTACTCTCTACTAGAAAATCTACCGCGAAACCTCTGTCGAGACTGTCGGGGTGCTCCGGCAGTCCTCGGGAGCCAGTCTCTTTCCAGACCGAGCGTGCTTTACCACTGATAGTAACCTATTTATAGTATTAACAAGAAATCCCCCTCTATTTTTTTCCGAAGGGGATTTATGGACTTTTTCTCCAATAATGTCTTAAAAACCTGTCTGGAAAACCAAGGAGGTAGTTCTCATGAAAATACTTCTTACTAACCGTAGGTACGACCCCGTCAGCTCCTCTAGTAAAAAAAAAACAACAACTCCGAAAAAACTTGTAATGTAAGCAGTAACATCTATATTAACCCGATACAAATGCGAGCCATCAATCATACAGACAGGCAGACACGTTTCTTTATTGGTATAGGTACCTATACAAACCTTTTAACATTGCATTTGCATTATAATGCGTCTAATAATGTCCGATGTTGATCCTGTTTAACCAGTCACTGATAAGATTAAAATACTAGGTATAAATACCTACTCAGTAATTGTTATGGTTATGATCAACTAAAATGATAAAAAATTTAGAAGTCCTAAATACAAACTATGCAGGTTTATCTCCGCTGAAATTCGGAATAGTCATTAATAAATGTATTTCCGAAAAATATTGCCTAATCCCTTATCAAATTTAATTATAGCACAGAAACTTTGCAGCTTTAATGTTATTAAAGGTACCTCATTATTTAAATATTAATTTGTATCTAACGAGCAAGTCTTCTTTGGCTACTTGGCTGAATAATAATCTGTTTCCTTATTATAATATTTATGTAACACTTAATATATTATGTATACTTACGATTTTCGAAACATTCGTGAACAAACTTAACCGGCAAATAGTTTTACCTAGCTAGTGTTGTAACAGGGCCGCCTAACATACTATCGACACAGAATAATAGAGAAGTCTATCGAATAGTCACAAACGATAATGAAATTCGATGTATTAAGTATATTGGGTATCCTACGCCTACACGGCGTCTGTAATTTGTAGCTTGAAATATTTTAATAATATTAAATGGGCTGTAATCCCGATACCTTAATTAAAATATCAAATAAGATTATGTGATTTCATTATGTAAAGTTGCCAACTCAATTTTATCGCTGTAAAGTCAAAATTAGAGACGGTGAAGTAATCGGCCACTTTCCGTCTCTGATTTAACCGGCCACTTTTTTGTTTTTACCACCTTTTAATCTAAGTATACACAAATAAATAAAATTGAGATCTGTTTGTAGTATAAAAAAATACTAATGGATGTGAAGGTATATTAAACGTACGTACCTATCTACTTAGAACAAGAAAGCAATATATATTTTTTGTCAGTCTGTTTGTTTTGACTAATCTCTGAAACGACTGGCCGATTTGGACGGGACTTTCAGTTGCAGGTAGGTAAGGTTTATAATAAGTAACAATAATATACTACTTTTATTCATAACACCGCGGGCGAAACCGCGGGGCACTACTGGTCAACACATAATCTTATCTTATATCTTTAAATGAGCAATTCTTGTATAAATATATAATTGGAATCACGGAATCGGCTCCAACGATTTTCATGAAATTCAGTATATGGGGGGTTTCGAGGGCGATAAATCGATCTAGCTAGGAGTAATTTTAGAAAATGTCATTTTATTTGTTTTTTACTGATTTTTTTCTTTAAATAACCAGTTCATATTTTTTTATTATTCTATCGGTAAGATAAAAAATATTATTCATATTTCATCATTTTATTAGTAATTCGTACCTAAATATAATATCCAAAAAACACAATTTAAAAAAAAAATACCGAGCATAGCTCAGTCATCCAGATATTAATAATAATAGAACCAATATTTTTTCTATATAACTTTTTACTACACTTCCAAAATTAAGATGAGTAATAATTTTGCCGGATACTTTTAGGCCGAATGTTCGACAAAAACGGCATTTGTCGCGTCTCTAACAGAAACATGTTTATGTCCGCTTGGTTCAAAGTGTCCATTATAATCTTCAAGCGTCGACTCGATAATATTTATAAATAAGTAACATGGGATACATACTAAAGGTGAAAGCCTTAACAGTTTTTCATGTGAGGAAATATTATCGCCCACGCTATATTTTGATTAGACACCTAAAATTGTAGTTATTATCATGTAGCTGTACCTACCTATTTATATTTATATAAGTACTAAGGTGGTTATACTGGTGGTACTGGCCGATGGCCGCGAGCGCTTGAACTGCTAGTATTTGTATGTTTTTCTTTATTGGAAAAAAGTGATAACGAAATTAGAAAATGTAAGTTCTCAATCGCTTCCTATATAAAAAGTGTCGTTTAGTGCTTTCACGCGGTTTCATGATGGAATCTCTTTAGTAGGTGCCAAGTAAAGATGCGACTTAATGTCATCTTTGTGACTTTTCTATGGAGCCAAATTATTCGTAATCGCGTTTCTGTCTACTCAATCGTCTTAGATTCATTGTATTACAAATTTTAACAACAAAAAAAACATAAAATTTGTCTAAACAACTAAAAAAGTAGACATAAAGTTAGTAACAATACAATTATATTATTGGCACCAGCATACGCGTCATTATACGAAAAATTAGCAATCATATACAGTCACAAAAGCCCCGAACAACGACGCGACATAAATCACTGAACAAAGCTGAACACTGAACACAAAAGTGAACACAATAGCGCCACACAATTATGAGGGACACGTACCGATAGACACAATGAGAAATATGGTATTATGTGGAGGGAGATTTAATCTATGGATCCATGGGGCGAAAAGCATAGACTATAGTTAGTTCATAATTTAAATTTTTAAGGGTCAAGGTCGCCCCGTTACTTTACATCTCGCCCGCTCAAAAGCTGGGCGAAGGGCGAGTTGTTACTTTTGAAATCGTTCGCCCGACACCTATTTCAAGAACTGGGGAAGCGATTTTTGTGTTCTAAAATGATATGAGATATGAGATGCCCCCTAAAGTAACGGGGAAAGCTTGACCTTAACGTGACCTCACTGTGAAACTAAAAAAAGAGGTAGGTACTTGTAAATAAATACAGCTATCCATCCATTATCGAATGACTTTCTTGAAAGCAGCCATATTATATTGAAGAAGTCTTTTATTCGAGACGCCCGCCGCCGTCGGCGACTGAGATTGTTAGAGACAGGAAGCACGTAGATTGTATCTTTGTGCGGCAATTGGTAGTTTGTATTGTTATGGCCCCTCTTCTATAGACCCTCGAACGCCCTTTGAGGAGGGATCAGAGTCCAAGATGGAGATGTCGAAAGTTGTCAATCATATTTTTACAAATTGTTAGTTCTATATTTACTAAGTCGTGTGAAGTTACATTTAACTCAAGAACGGCTGGACTGATTTTTATGATTTTAACTTTGATTTTAAATTTGGACTCGTTTACGTACTGAATGGCAGAATAAATATGAAGACACGGGAAACATTTGCGAAATATAAAGAAAAATTATAATTCATTTTCTCATACATTTCTGGCCTGTCGGTCGGGCCAGCTAGTGGTTAGTAATATTATTAAATACTGTATTGGTCAGGACTCATCTATGTAAGTATACTTACTTGTGCTGGGGCCACACTATCGTCATCGTCAATCAGGTAGGATATTCAACGGCAATGCCAATGCCATATCCCGATTATGTGGCTACACTTACGGCGAACGTCAAATGACCTCAAACAGCGGGATAGTCAATGGGATATCACGATACTTGTGGCCCCAGCGTTATTTATACAGAATCGGACAAAAGGCAAGAGAAACTGTATGCGAAGCAATAGCGTTTCGTCCGCGCTGATCATCGTATATAGAATCGGACAAAAGACAAGCGAAACTATGCGAAGCGCTAGCGTCGTCCGCGTTGTACTGCGTTGCTGCTCAATAGCTCACAAGACACGCTCTTAATGTCAAACAAAATTCAGATCTGCCTTCTGCTTCTGCCTTTTGCTTCTTTTAAATAGAGAGAGTATCCCTACTTCTAACTAGGGTATTCTATGACTATATTGTTAAGTCACATCGGACCCCGCTGCGCTGGTATATCGTCTTTTCGAGAAGATGACTAGCATAAGCCCGCGACTTCGTCGAAAAGTAAATTCTTTTTTTACGTATAGTATAATACATACTTTCTATAACGTTATTTTTCAAGGACCAATATATCTCTCCACCAAAATTCATCAAAATTCGTTCATCTGTTTAGACGCAATAACGTAAACAAACAGACATCCTTTCGCGTTTATAATATTAGTGGGGATCGTGCGGTGGTATAGATTGTATTTAGGGTTATAATTACACCGCGTGTATCTTAGGTGTCGGCCGAGTTGCCCCTTCCTAAACTAGTTAACATTTTAGGGGGCAACTCGCCCATCCGGCTGTCATTCTTCTGGCCGAGATGAGTATGACGCGACGTGATGATTTTTTGACTACACATTTTTTAAGTCTATTTTTTTTCTATTCCAGAGTCTCAGATCCGTGTAAAATGGTACAAGGACGAGACACTTCTCGGAGACAGCATGGACATGCACACATTACTGCCACCTCGCCTCAGACTATACAGCAACTTCAGTCTGCAAGTAGACTGGCTGCAACCGACCGACACTGCACTCTACACTTGCGAGGTAACGAGGATGGTACATTGTACCGGTAAAATTGTCGTGCTTGTCCTATTGTAGGAGTACTGATGGAATCTAAAACAAATTTGACAGTTAACGTATCGAATACTTTCTCGACAGAGGTTCCTACTCACCTTACAGGGGGCTTACCATGACGTCTTATTGCGATCCAATTGAGGACCTAAACAGAATCGTTTTACTACTTATTCGTATCATGACGTCTTGTTGTGACATCTTGACGCTCAATTAAGGTTGATTTTAAATGTAAAGGGATTGAAGTCTACGTAAATGATATCGAGGGCCATGTATTACTATTGTTTAAAGTGAAACGATTCTGTTAAGGTTCTCGATTGGATCGCAATAAGACGTCAAGGTAAGCCCCCTGATGGCCTAGACTGCGTAAAAGTGCTTATAGTGCATGGTTGTTTCATGCAGGTTGGCTGGTTAATAGGGCATAACGGCGAGATGGGGCCGCAAGGCCTTTCTTTAATCATTATTTAAATAAAGATTCCTTTTAGGGTTCCGTAACCAAAGGGTAAAACGGGACCCTATTACTTAAGACTTCGCTGCCATCCGTCTGTCACCAGGCTGTATCTCATGAACCGTGATAGTTAGACAGTTGAAATTTTCACAGTTGATGTACCTATTTCTGTTGCCGCTATAACAACAAATACTAAAAAACAGAATAAATTAAATGTTTCTAGATGCTCCCATACAACCAACGTGATATTTTTGCCATTTTTATAAATAATGGTACGGAACCCTTCGTGCGCGAGGCAGACTTGCACTTGGGTCGCTTTTTAACATTGTACTTAACATTGTGTGTTAAATTATATTTAAAAATATTACCAAAGCATGGCTATCAAACTGTTTTATGATTTGTACATACAGACATACCTACCTACGTTTCATTTTTATATTAGTAGTGGGGAAGTAAGATAGCACGTTACGCAGTTTACTAGTAATAGCCCCTTTCCGGGCTCGTTTTGTTCACGGATGTCAACGGAAATTCGAGAAATGGCGACATCCGTATTATTCGATTCGTTGCACAAAAAATGTTGCCAGAACGAGTGATTCATACACACGGTAGATACAATCAGATGTTTTATTTAGTGTACGTTAAACATCGATAGTTTTGAGTTGCGATTGTTATCGATATTTGGCAAAAACTATCGATTTTTATCGGCACTATCAATAGTTTTGCTCCAACTTTGCCTATAATGAAAAATAGTAGATCGATAGTAGAAAATAAATATCGATAGTAAAAACTATCGATGTTTAACGTACACTAGTTTTAATTGGCGCTTAGTATTTAAACGACGATAGAAAAAAAAATGTGTAGGTACTTGAGGCGTTTCGCACTATTAGCTTTTTGCATCGTTTGGACAAGCGTAATCGCACAATTAGTGCTCTTTCGATGTGGCCTTTCATGATCTTTAAACTTGATTGGTCAGTATAGAACCGCCTCTATTGCTTCAATTGAAAAGCATTGCAAAATAAGGCAGAGGCAGTTTCGAAGCAGCAATTACATTGGAGCTGTGCCGGCATCGCCCTTCGATATTAACTAACTGGCAATTGGCGTTACGCACTAGTGATGTGATACGCTTTATCGATAAGAGCTTTAAAATTTAAAAGTAGTTTTTCTAGGAATTATTGAGAGGATCACAAATCAATAGATCAGAGAACGAATGTTTATGTCTTTGTCCGGTCGGACTTTTTTCGTGTCATGATTGGTTGTTTCGTCGAGCAACATTTAGTAATGTCTCTGACTTGTAATATTTCAAAACCTTGCAAGTGCGCATGTTTCGGGGCGACATTTTCAATGTGTCATTAAATTCAGTAATAGTGAACTTTTTGTCCATTGCCACACTATCGAATATCCGATCAACGATAACTGGCTTTTGAAGAAGTCTACAGGATAGATATATATATAGAGACTGAATATAAATATCTAGTATAGTAGTTTTTTAAGTTATGGAGATTTTAGTATGACTCAGTGAGTAGTTAGTTACCGAGAAAAATAGTAAGTGTAGAAAGAAAATTGCGAAAACACATAGAATACTCACGTCTCCACACAGCACACCACACAGTGTCGGTCTACTCTTAGTGGCTACATAATGATGACATACATAATAAATAGAGCTAACATTTATGATGCAATAAATTTATTTTTTGGACTTATCGATATCGATAACATAGTAGAAATGTTTGTCTCAGCACTATCGTCACTTACGGTCACAGGAACAGCTCACAAGAATGTCCAATTACGCAATTAGTCAATTCGGACAAACTCTTTTGTGTGACGGTCGGACGGAGCTCGTTTCTTCTGTTTTATATGTACGGAATGGACTATTTTATTACAGCCTTTTTTTTTTTGAGGGGGGAAATGCCTTCGCACTGTGTGGGACTTGAACCCACTAAAACCCCCCCGTGAGCCGTCGATCCGCCTGGAGTGGGGCGAGATGGGGTCGTTTTGGCACTCACCATCCCGCCCCAGATTTTTTTTTTTATTACAGCCTATGGTAACATTGAAAAGGAAACGTTATTTTTCAAACTTAAACCATAAATCAATGATTAGGTAGGTATCTACTCCTTAAATGGATCCTACTAATATTATAAACGCGAAAGTTTGTAAGTATGGATGGATGTTTGTTACTCTTTCACGTAAAAACTACTGAATGGATTTTAATGAAACTTTACAATAATATCCTACTAATATTATAAACGCGAAAGTTTGTAAGTATGGTTGGATGTTTGTTACTTATTCACGTAAAAACTACTGAATGGATTTTAATGAAACTTTACAATAATATAGCTTACATATCAGAATAAGACATAGGCTACAATTCATAAAGATATATCGTATATTATCCAAACGCGGGTGAGACCGCGGGGCGCAGCTAGTTCATCATTTATATTTTGTTATTATTAATCTTCATTAATGAGATTGAAGCGATGAGATGAGAGAGCATCGCTTAAAGTGATGTTTTCCAGTCAACTTATAGATGGAAAGAAATTATAATGGAGGTTTGCGCTGTAGCAAAATCCAAGATACTGGAGGCATTGTCGCGTGGAATTGCAATTCTAATTCGATGGTCTAGATTATACTTACTAGATTTTGTACATACAGTATAGGGTCAATGTCGAGTAATTTGCTTTTATTAGGTATATATAAATTGAGGCGTAGGATAGCAGCAGTGATGTAATGTTACAAGTATGTGGGTCTACTGGCCTTTAGCCGACGTCAAATGGGAGAGGCTGTCAATTTTTTTTTTTATATAATTCGTAATTTTTTTTTTATGTTTTGTACATCTTGCATTTCGACCGATTTAAAAGAATTCCGTTTTCCGGACGAAGCCACGGGCAAAAGCTGGTTTCCCATATCATTTTAATATGTTATTATAGCAGTAAGTATTTCCACAAAAATTCTAAAAAGAAAAATACTCAACGAAAAAAAAATTGCGTGTTAAATTAAAATTGGAAAGGCAAATGTTCACCTATTTCTGAGGCCGACTGTACCGATACTGATGGGTAGAAAAGTGGTGTTATAAATTAATAAATTGTTTATTCTGTGACGTCACGATCCCGTAGACAGTCGATGGGGTGGTCTGTCGCCGATACACTAATTGGTAGCAGTTGAGTTAACTACCCTTTTCCTGTTCGTTAGTCGACTAAGAATAGGTCAAGCACGCGGTCACCATCGAGAAAGTATACTACTTAGTCACATTTTTGAATGAGATATATTTCTCGATACGTTAACGATAAGAACCGGTAAAATTTTCGTGCTTGTACTAATATACGATCTAATCAACATGTTTTATATGGCATGCCAGTATTTGAATACAAATACCTAATATAATCCAGGTTTTTATACTTAAACTAGCTGACCCGTGTGCCTAGTGCGAGTTTTGTCAATTTATTTACGCGTTCGGTCCGTTTGGCGTAAACTTGAAATTGTATGGAATAAGAGCAGCGCCATCTAGTGACTGATTCACTGACGCTAGATGGCGCTGCTATTATTCCATACAATTTCAAGTTTACGCCAAACGGACCGAGCGCGTAAATAAATTGTCATAACTCGCACTAGGCACACCGACAGACGTTGTCCTGTCATTGTCTCTATGAGTCAAAATGAGTGACAGTAGTCAACTGTACAACCCGATTTTATCAGATATATTTTTCCCAGTTTAAATTTTCCCGAGATAACGGGATAAATAGTATCCTTCTCCTGGTTCTCAGCTACCTTCCTACCAATTTTCAGCCAAATCAGTTCAGCCGTTCTTGAGTTATAAAAAGTGTAACTAACACGACTTTCTTTTATTAATATAGATTTATTTTTTTATTAAATATTACCTTAGTAGTTAGTACTCATATTTATTACAACTCGCAATCTTCTTCTATCTATAAGTATATTATATAAAAATGAATCCTAATTTACCTTGGTCACGGCATCACGCGTGCACGCATGGACCAATTTAGCAAATTTTTTTTTTGTTGCGTTTGTTATTGTCAGGAGAAGGTTTTAATGAAAGCAAAAAAATAAAAAAGTCACGTCAAACATTACAAAATTAGAGAAAACTTCACGACCACATTACCTTTTGTAATGTAACTTTTTTGACAGGAAAAATGACAATTAACATGACAACGTCTGTCGGGTCAGCTATTCGATAATAAATACACACCCTGCGTAATAGGTATAACAGGGTTTTTGTAATATCCTACATTTATAGTTATATCAGTAGGTACCTCTACCAACTAAGTACATTCCACTAGATTAAGTATGTATTAATCCTACTAATATTATAAACGCGAAAGTTTGTCTGTATGGATGGATGTTTGTTACTCTTTCACGCAAAAACTACTGAATGGATTTTGATGAAACTTCACAATAATATAGCTTATACATCAGAATAACACATAGGCTACAATTCATAAAGATATATCGTATATTATCCAAACGCGGGTGAAACCGCGGGGCGCAGCTAGTGTTAAATATTATTTTCTACAAATATTGAAAAACAAATATTTATCACGGATTTTTTTTTATATTGTTAACTTTTCATGTTATTGCAGATAATACGTCCCGAACCATGGGGGAAGGTACGACAAACCCATGCCATAGAAGTGCAATGTAAGTAGGTACATCTGAAATGGTTTTATTGTCCGCAGTACTAATCGTACTAATAACATAAATGCGTAAGTTTGTCGCTTTGTATGTTTGTTAATTCTTCACGCTCAAACGGCTCGACCAATTTTGTTGAAATTTGGTATGGAGGTAGATTAAAACAAAGGCTACTTTTTATCCCGAAAACATTATCCATCTTAGTTACCAAAAAAGATAAGACCAGGGGGCTTACCACGACGTCTTATTGCGATCCAATTGAGGTTTTAAACAAAATCGTTTCACTTATAATAATAGTAGCTAATGCATGGCTTTTGATACCAATTAGGTAGGCGTCGATCCCTTTAGATTTCAATTCAACGTAATTTGAGCGTCAACAAGACGTCATGGTACGAATATGTAGTAAAACGATTCTGCTTAGATCCTCAATTGGATCGCAATAAGACGTCATGGTAAGCCCCCAGAATTAAACAGAGGTTTCTAAAATTTCGTTCGACAAAATCGACGTCTATCACTCGCGTTTTCTTACTCAATCCTGGCATACCTAATTATTTTACTTATAAATTTGTTATTGAGTTAGAAAAACGTCGATTTTGTTAAACGAATTTTTAGTAACTTCTACTTTTGTGGTAAGGCGGTATGATGCTCATATGGGAGAAAACGCGAGGCGCAGCTAGTGCACTATAAAGTATAGTAAAAAGTGAATGTAGCTACAGTAGATGTTAGTGAAGTGTCTGTGTGTCACGCTCCAGGCCCGCCGTCAGTCACCACCATCCCTGACGACGGATTCCTGGAAGTGAAGAAGGGTGACTATGTGGACATCGGCTGCGAAGCCACCGGCACGCCTCAGCCCATCGTCACTTGGAGGAAGAATGTACGTATCGGGGAATACTAACAAACAAGCGAGATAAAGTAAAAAGTTGTCAGAAAATGGATGGGAAAAATGACGGTCCTATACCAGTATATATACTGGCAGAAAACCCCCTATATACTGACAAAAACCCTGCATAAAATATTATTAAAATAATCCCTAACCTAGTATGGGATAGGAAATATGGGATGAATATGTGATAGGAAAATGACGTACCTACCTACTTATCCCTATACTACTGACAGAAAACCTGGAAACACATGGAAAACCCTAGCTAGTAATCTAAATAGCATAGCAGCCATAATATTTAAGACTATTGTATTCAAATCAAAACCTCTTGTAACAAAATCCCCAACCTACCACAGCCCGTACCTGAATTGAAATAATGAAGACTACAAAACAGCAGGTAGTGGTTGCACCTAAAAAGTTTGTACTTTTACTAAATAAACTCAACCCTCTTTGCAAAAAAAAGAAAATATTTGGCAACTAAGTAGCTAAGTACGAGTTAATTCGCGCACAATCTAATATCAAAATATAAATTTTTGACATACATCGACGTTTCGGCCGAGTTACATCGACCGTGGTCACGAGAAGACTGGAGAATGCGGGTATCACCGCCCGGAGCGGCAGGTGTTGTTTCCAACTACCCGCGTTTGGTCTTACAAAAATACCTAACCGTCACGACACACCGGCCTATTTCTGTTCGAGAAAGTTTAAGCAAAAATTTTTATTCAAAAACTGTACCTAACCTTTGTTACTACGACACGATTGGCGTAGTGGCTGAGCAATTGGACTGCTGCGGTTGGTATCGCGGGTTCGATTCGCGACCGAAACAAATATTTGTACGATCCACAAATACTGGTTTCTGGTCTGGGTGTGATGTGTATGTGAAATTATATGTCTATAAGCGGTACCCACGATACAGAAGCAAGCTGCGGGGCTGAGTTTTTTCAAAAAAGAAAATGAAAAGAAAAAAGTTTACTACCATTTTTAGGAAGTACTTTTCCATTAAGGGTGAGCCCATGCCTCTGTTGGAGCACCGATCCCGCATGCGGTTCCGCGCGGAGCACCGCGCCCTGGGCGGGGTGTACGAGTGCATAGCGAGGAACACCGTCGGTGACCCCGCGGTGGGGCACATCACTGTCATCGTGCATGGTGAGTGGGGACGATGCATCTAGCGGGTCAAGTTTGGTAGCACCCCTATTCTTCTTAGGGATAATGCGTCTAGTGGGCCAAGTTTGGTAGCACCCCTATTCTTCTTAGGGATAATGCGTTTAGTGGGCCAAGTTTGGTAGCACCCCTATTCTTCTTGGGGATAATGCATTTAGTGGGTTCGAGTGGTTTGGTAGAGCGCTTATGTTCTTGGAGATAATGCATCTGGTAGGCCTAGTTGTTTCGTTGGGACCTTATTATTCTTGGGTATAATGCGTCTAGTGGGCCAAGTTTGGTAGCACCCTTATTCTTCTTGGGAATAATGCATTTAGTATGCCAGGTTTGGTAGCACCCTTATTCTTCTTGGGAATAATGCATTTAGTATGCCAGGTTTGGTAGCACCCTTATTCTTCTTGGGAATAATGCATTTAGTATGCCAGGTTTGGTAGCACCCTTATTCTTCTTGGGAATAATGCATTTATTATGCCAGGTTTGGTAGCACCCTTATTCTTCTTGGGAATAATGCATTTAGTATGCCAGGTTTGGTAGCACCCTTATTCTTCTTGGGAATAATGCATTTAGTATGCCAGGTTTGGTAGCACCCTTATTCTTCTTGGGAATAATGCATTTAGTATGCCAGGTTTGGTAGCACCCTTATTCTTCTTGGGAATAATGCATTTAGTATGCCAGGTTTGGTAGCACCCTTATTCTTCTTGGGAATAATGCATTTAGTATGCCAGGTTTGGTAGCACCCTTATTCTTCTTGGGAATAATGCATTTAGTATGCCAGGTTTGGTAGAACCCTTATTCTTCTTGGGAATAATGCATTTAGTATGCCAGGTTTGGTAGCACCCTTATTCTTCTTGGGAATAATGCATTTAGTATGCCAGGTTTGGTAGCACCCTTATTCTTCTTGGGAATAATGCATTTAGTATGCCAGGTTTGGTAGCACCCTTATTCTTCTTGGGAATAATGCATTTAGTATGCCAGGTTTGGTAGCACCCTTATTCTTCTTGGGAATAATGCATTTAGTATGCCAGGTTTGGTAGCACCCTTATTCTTCTTGGGAATAATGCATTTAGTATGCCAGGTTTGGTAGCACCCTTATTCTTCTTGGGAATAATGCATTTAGTATGCCAGGTTTGGTAGCACCCTTATTCTTCTTGGGAATAATGCATTTAGTATGCCAGGTTTGGTAGAACCCTTATTCTTCTTGGGAATAATGCATTTAGTATGCCAGGTTTGGTAGCACCCTTATTCTTCTTGGGAATAATGCATTTAGTATGCCAGGTTTGGTAGCACCCTTATTCTTCTTGGGAATAATGCATTTAGTATGCCAGGTTTGGTAGCACCCTTATTCTTCTTGGGAATAATGCATTTAGTATGCCAGGTTTGGTAGCACCCTTATTCTTTTTGGGAATAATGCATTTAGTATGCCAGGTTTGGTAGCACCCTTATTCTTCTTGGGAATAATGCATTTAGTATGCCAGGTTTGGTAGCACCCTTATTCTTCTTGGGAATAATGCATTTAGTATGCCAGGTTTGGTAGCACCCTTATTCTTCTTGGGAATAATGCATTTAGTATGCCAGGTTTGGTAGCACCCTTATTCTTCTTGGGAATAATGCATTTAGTATGCCAGGTTTGGTAGCACCCTTATTCTTCTTGGGAATAATGCATTTAGTATGCCAGGTTTGGTAGCACCCTTATTCTTCTTGGGAATAGCGCATTTAGTATGCCAGGTTTGGTAGAACCCTTATTCTTCTTGGGAATAATGCATTTAGTATGCCAGGTTTGGTAGAACCCTTATTCTTCGGGATAATGCATCTAGTGGGTCAAGTTGTTCGATAGTAATCATTCTTCTTTTTGGAGATAATGTATCTAGTTAGTGAAACACTGAAGTTAGTATTCTTCACGGGAGCTGTAAAGCAATCTATTGTTCTTCCTTCTTCTGTCTTCTTCCATATCTTTCTTTGACCGGTTATTGTGAGCTAGCTTTCTTATTCTAGACGCTCCGGTAGTGTCGGTGGAGAGGAGCTTCGTGCACACGGCGGTAGGGCTCCGCGCGGCGCTCGCGGCGCGGGTGGAGTTCGCCGTGCCGCCGGCTAGGGCTTCGTGGTACCGGGAGGGGCGCCCCGTCAGGACCGACGACAGGTGAGGAGCCCTTGTACAAGAGGGTGGTCAGGGGGGGATGCTAAAACTATCCAAAAAGCGGGTTAACATCTCAGAATAATAACGCAGAGAAGGATAGTACCATGCGTAGTTTCACTCAAAAGTGAAGCAACTTTTTTAACAATGTGTGCGTGAGTGCCGTGTAATTATCTTCTCCAAAACGCACACAAGCGCAATGAAAATGTCGCATACGTTGGTATACTTATACTTACCACAAAAGCTTTGATTTCGTGCAATAGCGACTCAAATTGACAAGTAAAATAATTAGGAACGCCAGGCTTGAGTAAGAAAACGCGAGTGATAGACGTCGATTTTGTCCAACATTTTAGAAACACCAGTGTGCCTAGTGTGAGTTTTGACAATTTCTTAACGCGCTCGGTCCGTTTGGCGTAAACTTGAAATTGTATGGAATAAGAGCAGCGCCATCTAGCGTCAGTCAGTCAGCCACTAGATGGCGCTGCTCTTATTCCATACAATTTCAAGTTTACGCTAACCGGATCGAGCTCGTACAGAAATTGGAAAAACTCACACTAGGCACACTGTTTATAACTTACTCTGGTCTAAGCTTTTGTGATAAGACGGACACTGTTCCAGGGTGGTCCTGATAGTCCACGACAACGTCCACCAGCTGATCTTCCGCTCGGTCCGGAAGACTGACCTGGGGAACTACACTTTCAGGGCTGAAAACAAACTGGGCATGGCGGATGTGTCGTTCAAACTGACAGGTGAGGTACCTACGCTGCAGGGTGTGGGTTCGAATCCAGTAAACACTCATACTCAGGGGAGTATGAGTGTTTACGAGCTCGACATAGTACGCGTCAACTAGCGCTTTGCATGATTTTTCGTTCACTAACGCGCCGGTAGGGGCGCTGTACAGGAAGGTACAGAAGCGCTAGTTGACGCGTACTATGTCGAGCTAGTTAACACTCACTAGGGATTCAGCTCGCCGCAGCTGAGCTTGAGCTTTCAATGAAGGAAAATGGAAGGAAGAGAAAACCTTGGTTCCTGGCTACCACGCTTAAGTAGACTGAGCATGTTCACCACCTTTGACCACATCGTCACTTACGGCCAGGTGAGATAATGGTCAAATGCCAGCCGATAAAGTATAATAAACCGGCCAAGTGCGAGTCGGACTCGCGCACGAAGGGTTCCGTACCATTCCCTTATAAAAACAGCAAAAAAATACGTTAATTATATGGATTTTATAATTTATTTGTAATTTGCTGTTATAGTGGCGACAGAAATATATGATTTGTGAAATTGTCAACTGTCTAACTATCACGGTTCATGAGATACAGCCTGGTGACAGACGGACAGACAGACAGACGGACAGCGGAGTCTTAGTAATAGGGTCCTATTTTACCCTTTCGGTACGGACCCCTAAAAACCAGGGCCGGCCTACGTCATACGACAAACAACAACAACAATTCCTAAATTCCTTTTTTCTTGCATTTTCTAGGTGTACCAAATGTCGCGTCGTTCAAAGTCGATCCCGCATTGAACAAAGCTACCTCTACCAGTTACACGCTTATTTGGGAAGTGGACTCTTACTCGACCATTATCGGTAAGGTTTTCTGTGTTTCTTTTAACCGACTGCGGCAATTTGTAATGTTGTATTAATAAATAATTGACGAATAGGTCCATGACTTGAAACTTCTGAGTTTTCTCCTTTCCAATATTATTTTTCTAATTAGGTCAAAAACATGTTTTCTAGTCTCTTAAAATAAGTTAACTACATCATTATTATTTCAAACTTAATTAATTAGGTAGTTCTGTTATATTTTGGACTTTTCACGACTAAACCCATTCTGTTAATTTAGTGAGTATAAGTATAGATAGATCGGTACCCCAAGTACGAGTTCTTACTAGCTCGACACAGTACGCGTCAACCAACGCTTTAGTACGAAGATCCTGTACAGCGCCCCTACAGGCGCGTTTATGAACGATAACTCTTCATACAAAGCGCTAGTTGACGCGTACTATGTCGAGCTAGTAAAAACTCATACTCAAGGCACTGGTCTTAAAGAAAACAAAATGTAGTCCGCGCGGACAAACTCGCGGGCAATAGCTAAAAGTGCGAAAGTGACATCATCATCAGCCTGAAGACTTCCCCTACTGAACATAGGCCTCCCCCTTAAACCGCCACACCGAACGACAATTCGCCACTTGCATCCACCGGTCGCCGCGACTCTTTCGATGTCGTCGGCCCATCTAGTGGGAGGCCTGCCTACACTGCGTCTTCCAGTCCGCGGTCGCCACTCTAGAACCTTTCTTCCCCATCGGTTGTCAGTTCTACGAGCGATGTGGCCTGCCCATTGCCACTTCAGCTTGCAAACCCTGAGAGCTATGTCGTAAACTTTAGCTCTTTGGCGAATATCCTCGTTCCGGATATTTTCGCGCAAAGAAACTCCGAGATAGCGACTACCAGACTACCATATTGCGAAAGTGACAAGTTTACGTCAATTCTCAGAGTATAACCTGTGGCTACGTCCGTACTACGGGCGGCCGGCGGCGGAGGAGGCCGACGCGTTCACCACGGAGGCGCCGGCGCACCGCTGGCGGCCCGTCGTGGTGCCCGGGGACTCTAGTGACGGTCACTATCCTTTGCCACTAACTAACTATCTAACACTAACTAAATAACTATGTATTTGAATAATCAGAATAATCAATTTATTGGTAAATAAAAGTCACATATAATTAAATTATATAGGTAAACATAAAAATACTAATAAAAATTTTGGCATCTGCCTCTTGATTTGATTCATCATATTTTGTTTTAATTTATTCTCGGTTAATTCTCTTTAAATGTTTGACTTGTAAAAGTGCGATATTTTTCCCCTATTTAGAATAAATGCTTTGTCTTTGTCAAATCAATGCCAAATTGAGTGATTCACCGAACTTAGCTCAATCGCACTGTTATGAAGAAAGTGTGCATAATCCTACCGACTGCGCCAATGCATTATTCTCTGCTGTACCTACATGAAAGAGAAAAAAAATTATAGGGCAGAAAATTTTCCATGCACGCTTTTATAAGTTATTTTTAAAATTTTATGTTTTAACTTTCACTAGATTGTAATTCAAAAGTATGTTTTGAAAGATAATGTATTTATTTTTAGGTCCAATTCATAGCGCCATTTACACAGTACGAGGGCTTACTCCGAGCACAGTGTATGAAGCTATAGTCACCTCGAGGAACAGGTAAAAAATATTTTAATCTTGCATTTGCACGATTCATAAAAAAATAAAAAAACATAATAGTCAGTTAACATAACTAGTAATGTACTGAACGATTCAGTCATTGAGTCACGAATCAATAAAGATGGCGGATTATTTATACTTTTTTTTTAACTTTCCTAAGAGTTTTGGAGAGTACGAAATAGAGATGAATGAATGGATTAACTGAGGCTGTCCAAAAACAAATATCAATATTAATGACAAAAAAAAATAATAAAAAAAAACTGTTTTTTTTAGGTTCGGCTGGAGTAAACCTTCCGCGATTCTACATTTTGCTACGGAGCCTGGAGGTAAATTACTATAAAATTAAAAAAAAACACTAGAAAATCCACATCAATAAAATAAAATATGTAAACTGCTTCAAAAACTTCCTAAATATAAAAAAAAAACTGTCACAAACAATCATGTAAAATTAAGCAAAATATTTTTGAAGTAAAACTTCTTTAGGCGCGACTAGGGAGTAACTCAGTTTTTTTTTCTGACGGAAGTAACGCTTGCTATAGTCTGTGTAGTTTCCGCTGTTTAAAAAAGGTTACATTGACATGTCAATGTAACCTTTAACCTAGCGGAACAAAGTAGCGGCAAAGAAGTTTTACTTCAATCGCGCGTAAAGGTTACACGCACACACTTTTTTTTTTCAGCGGGTAGAACTAAACCGCCTACACCCGACTACACAGACATAACACCTGTGCTAGAAGAATTTGACTTGGAACCGCACAACATATCGCAAGCGCACATTTTTGGACACATGGACGAGCTGACGTCTGGCGGGACGCGGCGGCCGCCATCTTGTGCGGCCATCTTGATTATTATTGGTGTAATTGCGCGTAGTTTTAGCTAGAGTTTAAGAAGCTTATTTTATTTATTTTGTTTGTAAAAAGGTTTGAAAATGAAGTAATGAAATATAATCATTTATATGTAGGTAAGTATAGTAAGGATAATTCTAAGTATTATTGCATTTAATTAATTATTGTAGTGGATGATTGATGTTCTTTAGCTTTAAAGCCTGACTACTAAAATCATAGGTGGCCTATTATTATATTTTTTATTAATCTCTAATAATTTTAAATGTTTCCTAAAAATGGATACTGGTTCATATTTTTGATGAAAATGTAAATAGAAATAATATTTTTAAATTCAACTAGGTAACTTATTTTACTGTAGCATTACACAAGTGTAGCCTTTTTCTATCTATAACTACGAAACGTCTTCAAAACGCCCATCTTTTGTAAATATGTTTTCATTTTATTAATATACTTGTTAGTAATTCTCAATAAATTAAATGTACGTATTTATTTCCTCTTGATGTGTTTTTTATTTTGCCCATGTTTTTTCCTTTGCTAAAGACATGACAATAAGGATAGGTCATTAATTATTATTGGAAGAAATTAAATATTATCCAGTAAATGCCTATATTGCAATACTTATTCGAAGCTCGGGTAAATAATTCAACAACTTTTTACGATAATTAATGACAATTATATTTCATTTTTTAAACAACCATCTTCATATTGTTTACGCTGTATTTGTTTTACAATAAATAATAATGTGATTGTATTCAAGTATGTAATGGTTACAATATATATATATATTTTTGATACTAAAAACATTGATATATTGATTTTCACTCTTAAATACATAGATTTTTTACTTTACTACAGTAAATAATGTCTCCATATTTCTAGTCATATTAAACTTTTTCAAATAAAAACATGCCGTCTATAGATATTTCAAATTCACATAGGTTTTGTATTCTTAATTTTATTTAAAACACTTACATACATTAATACATTTTAGTAATTACATGGTACAATATTAAAATTTTAAATACGGAGTAACAATTATATCCATGAAATTGGTAAGGACTATCGCATAGAGCCTAATATTTTGTCAAGTCGGTTTCTTTTATTTTAATTATCCAGGTTTTTGACAGTCGAAACTGTGTGGAAATTAAAAATTATCGACATTTTCACAAGTGAGCCCTTTATCTTGCGAAAATTCAAGAATTTTAAATTTTACCCCATGATTTATTAATTTGTTGGTGCCATTTAGAAGCTGTACGCGACGTGCCCGTGCCACTTTCATGTAATTAATTTTTATAAATTTACAAAAAAGATTGGTCGGTTCATGAATAACACAAACAGGCGAATTAATGGGGATGAAAAATACTGATAACTAGAAGACTAGATTATTAGCTTCAAAAAATACAAAAATATAAGTAAGTATCAAAAACGATTGCAGAAATTTTCATGAATGAATAAGCTATTTTGTGCTAGTTGCATAAAACAGCTTTAGCGAAACATTTTTTAACTTATAATAATAAAAAACGTTAGTTATAGTGACATTTCAATTAATATGAAAATTTATATTCACATTACACATATTCTTATATAAAAAAATACAACTTTAATCAAAACAAATGCCGCGGTTCTAGGTAGGTATTACCCGTATTTAAAAATTGTCTAAAAGTGTTACAGATACAATAATGAAAAATCTTCCCTATTCTATCCAATTTAATATGATATTAAGTAATTATAACAGAATTTCATTATACTTGGACAGAATAAGCCACTGAAACCGGTTAACACTTCAAAGACTTTTGGCAATTTTGATCAATTGACAGAAAGTGGCCAAATTATTAGGTATGTCAACTTATTTTTAACGTGTTAAAAAGCGTACAACGTTAAATATAATAACAATAATGAGATATGTTAAATTTTTATTGAATAAAATTTGCCATAATGATTACACACATGATTAAAATTCGCAAAAATTTAACTTATACGTACCTACGAGATTTTAACAATTATTTGACAAAACCAAAATTTTCCGTCATGGAAGACTTTTTAAAAACAAATTTTTCATAAGCATAATGACTGGAACGTTGTATTCGTAAACGCATCAAGTCATTGTGCTTATGTCGACAACCACTTTGTATTAAAACAATTATATTCCTTTTACTCGACTAAACAATTAGATATCATTTAATTCAAGTAAGGTTACTTCTATGGCAGGTCGTGTCTGCAAAATGCGAAATCACCACTTACTTCAAAGTACGCTAGCAAATAAGAATTAGAGAAAACATATTCGCACTTCTTCGCTAGTTCTTCGCTTGGTCGACGTTTTGACACTTAACAGTTCCCATCACTATTGAACAATCACTTTCCGCAAAGTGTCCCATCACTATCACTCGAAAGTGTCCCTTTCGCTGCACTTCTAGTGTCAAATGTCGCTTGTCGAAGTCTCTCGGCCACTCGGCCTCGCGCGAATTACGCAAAAATTTGTGAAACACCGATTTAACTATAATAATTGGAAATAAATACAGATACACATTAAATGATCACTTAACACTATTTATTTTTATTTCCATGCATTTTATTCTTACACTTTTACGACGAATTCCTTAAATTAGTTTTCAATAGACGTAAAATTAAGTAAATAATTGCATTGGAAGGAATTAAAATTACTATTATTGTGTTGCCAAAGCAAAAATGCCCTTACATAATACTGTCACAAATAATTAACAACAATAAATGATTCAGTGTAAAAATCTTGACACATACACTCTCACATTATTTAATAGTGACCACTTTGTTGACACTTCTAAAACACTCGTGTTTACGGTTTAATTATTTAGTGTTGATTTATCAAGTGGCATTAAAACTGTAAATCAACACCGAGTGATGATCGAATGTGATACAGCCTGTGTCTTTGTGCATTAAATAAATAAAAAAAAAATATTTATAAATTTTAATTTACGTATCTGTGCCTATTCCATCACAAAACGAGGAATTCTGGCATCAAAATGTTAATATTTATTACAACGTTTAAATTAACTTCGGAGTCGGTGGCAGTTTTAGCTTCTGTTAACTTTAATTATATGAATTTCACATTTAAATAACAACATCAACTTTGCAACTATATCTTTCCTGTTATTCTAATTATGTCATAGTGACAGGTGTCACTTTGCCATCCCACGTCAAAGAATACGCCATCCATCCTTTCTCAAGTGACAATTTTGCACTTCACTTCGAATTTTACATCCCTAGCTCGATTTTTACTCCACTATCTCACCTACTCTATGAATGAAGTAATGGGAAAATCCCATTATTTCCATTCCAATGGAACTAAATTAATGGGAACAGGTCAACTTCTAAATTACATTTTGAAAAACAGATTAGTATAAGCCGTATACCTATTGCTTTAGCCCTAATAAGGTTTAGATTATATCTTAATTATTTTTATTCTCACTTTTTGTGGTGTGTAGAGTTACTATTTATAATGAGGCAGTGTTTTCATTTCCCGCCTATATTGACTGTATCAAACCTATATCCAATTACCATTATCCCATTACTAATTACATTTTAGTGCCCAAACCGATGTTGACATTCACAAAATGTTTTTTTTTTACCAACAGTTCGCGAGCTAGTTTTATATTTTCACCAATTGCGCCTATGCTACCCATTTTTCAGTTCACTGATTAAAAATATTCATTCGCCGTACTTAACCCTCTGGACACGTCGGTGTCGGACTCCAGTAGTGATGTGCGATGTGGTGATAGGTTAGAAGGGTCTAATATCAATTTACGACGATACATAAGAGCGTTAGATGGGTTCTCATTTCAGAAGTGATATGAAACTTATTAGTTCGCCTATAAAAACGTCTCCACCACCAGTTTATTAACTTCGTTGATTCATACAGAGTTCCGATATTTCTCCATGAATGAGAACTCACTAGCAACGCAGGTGAATGTACCACCCGTTGATACTAGTCGGTTGTTCGTTGATTTTCACAAGACAATCGAATCAACCGACACCGTTCGCACAATCAACCAACATCGAGCGTGCTACCAGAATTACAACCATCGAATCAACGCGACTCGACAAAGACCGTTAGTGCCCCACGGTCCTACCATGAATTCTATGAGCTTCCGCAGCTTCTATACACGAACTAGACGTTTTTGCGTAGCAAATAACTGTCCTATGTTCTTCTATATCAGCCACCGACTTCATGCCCGCGGCTTGTGCCGTAGCCGCGGTTCCAACGCCCCCGATGTTTCCTCGGCTCGCCAGCCCCCGCTAGTGTAGGGGGCGTGGGGCCCCCGCTAGTGTATGGGGGCGTGGTGCCCCCCCGCGAGCTCGTGCTTGGCGGCGGCGCGGTGCGCGCAGCGGAGGGGGGCGTAGCAGCACAGACACGGCACCAGGAGGGACAGGAGCGTCACCCCCATCCAGCTAGAAGCATCAGAGATGATTGAACAGTAAGAAATAATGGTAGTGTTATAGCGTGGACCTTAGAAGAATCACACATTGATACCAAGTATACTCGCTAGCGCCGTGAAGCCATTTTTAGTGAGACTTTTTGGACTTTGACTCGGTATTGCTCGAAATCAAAGCTATTATGGTAAATATTTATTCATTTTCCCTGCTTTTGTAATAAATACCCTCACGCGTGCGAAATTTTCATTGCGCTTGTGTGCGTTTTGGAGAAGATAATTACACGGCACTCACGCACACTTTGATAAAAAAGTGGCTTAAATTTTGTACCTAGTGAAACTATGCATGGAACTATACTTTTTTGCGTTATTATTCTAAGGCGTGGACTGTATATTTATTTCTTTAGTGGTCGTTAGGTGACTACGTCGGGTATTTTAATATGCAAAGTCTATTTTTAATTCAAGACGTTTTATTTGCGCGTGCTTACACCGCCGAGGGCAAGAGAGCAAGAGAGAGAGAGAGAGCGCTGTATTTCTATTTCCCTCACTTTATAGATGCGTTCCATGAACCTAGTATCAGTTGGTCTCAGATGCGTTCAGATAACATTAAATGTCGGATACAATCTAACAGTAGTCTTTGATGATGACGGTTAAATATCAAAGTATTCATTGTAACTTTAGTACGTAAACGTCGTTCCCGGTTGTTATCGATTCATAGCGGTCGTTAAGCCCCGTCAGAGACTGCGTCCTTCGACAAACAAATATAATGCTTTTGCTAGTCAATAACAAACAAGTGACGAGTTAACTCGAAAATAAATTACTTTATGAAGCGCTTTTATACATCTGGAAACGGAAATTTTCACGGCTTATTTCATATTATGAAGTCCAACAATCCAAACAAAACTAGTTCTTATTGTATAGTTAAACGGTACCGTTTGGCGCAGGCCTCGTCGGGCGGCGCGCAGGCGCAGGGGTGCATCGCGAAGTCTCCCTCCGCGTCCGACATGCAATGGTACAACATGCACTGCAACACATACAACACTATTGTTAAAAAGTTATCTAAGTACTACTCACTTTAGACCGATGAAATTTGTGGGTACAACCTTACGATTGGTTGAATGAATAGGAACGAGTGAACTTCGGATTGATTGATTAATGGGAATGGGCCTTCGAACTGATTGAATTGGAACGAGTCTACTTTTATTTTCTATTTTATTGAACGGCACCGTTTGATGTCTCAAGATGACGCGCGCAGGATTTTGTCACTGGTAGGTTTTGGCCCTACAATTTATTCAGAATTTTATGCAAATACTAGATGATCCCGCGGTTTCATCCGCATTCGCTATTATCCCACAGAAACTCAATTTTTACGGGATAAGAAGTATCCTATTTTCTATTTCAAGACCTATTAATAAAGTATCTGTATACCAAATTCCATCTAAGAAGGAAGTGAAGGCATGAAGAGAGGACAAACGTACTCCCACAAACTTTCAAATTTATAATATTATTAGGTAAAGTATGGGACTTGAACATAGGTTATGCGTAATGTGCGTGTGTTGTGATGAGGCTGCAGAATTTTATCGTCAATAAGCACTAGGTATAAATTTTTTATAGAATTTTTCCGGTAATTTTTTATAGAATTTTAGGTAGTTAGAAAGTATATAGTTCAACACAGGTTATGTGGGTTGTATGTATACTGTATAAGTACCTGCGCGCACTTGATGCAGGTGACGGCGTCGATGCAGGAGCGGAAGCAGTCGGGCGCGAACTCGCACGCGCCGGCGCGGTTGGCGCTCTCCAGGTACCACTCGTGGCAGTGCCTGCGACATGCAATGCCTATTACCACCCTATATATCAGTAGGTACCTATTAATATGTTTGTGTACCTGTACCTGTACCTGTAGGTACCTGTTGATATGTTTTGTGTGTAATAAAGTATGCTCGACTTGGCGGGGGCACTGCCGTGCCCCCAGATTCAATCATGATACTCGTATAGCTATAGATTGTTATATAAGATGCCCCAACCCCACTGACCTGCACTTGATCCGTGCCTGGAAGGTCTCCGCTGGCTTCTTGTCCGGTAGCGGCGGCGGGCCGCTGTACGAACACTTCTTTATGGAACCTAGAAAAAAAAATTGTCAATCGTTTTGCTTTCGAATTGTATTTTCGCCCAATCACCAATCACACCAATCGTCTTCGCACCAATGTCATTTCTCAAGATAAGAGCGTATATCATTTGATAGCTATCGTTAAGCCACGTCAGAAGCTCTCGCCTGACAAACTCTGACACACCGGCTCAACTTAATCACCAAAAAATAAAAGAAAACTGTCGAATCAGGTCATGTCGGCCTCTAGTGTCAGAGTGTGTCAGACTCTGACGTGGCTTACGGCTGCAGTACCTGAGTCCCGCTTCAGCAGCGGCGGCTTGGTGTCGGGCGAGCACTTCTCTGAACTAACGATGCCTCCCGGACCCACCTGCGGGTATGTGTACTCGTGCACCTGTACATTACAACGCTTCGTTATTATCTTAATATATATAAATTACGCATCACGTTGTTTGTCCGCGATGGACTCCTGAAGTACTTCACCGATTTTAATGATATTTGCACTCTGTGTGCAGTTTGATCTAACTTGAAAGATAGGATAGCTTACATCTCAATTTTACAGTCGCAATAACAAAAACCTTAGCCATAGCAACGCGTGGCCGTGTCTGCTAGTATCTATATATACATAGAGATAAGAAAGAAAATCGTGTTATAAAAGGAGCTAGTTACTCCAAGAACGGATGGACCAGTTTTCATGGCCTTTGATGTGTTGGATATGTTTCCGCTCGAATAGTAAGTAGAATTAATAAAAACAACGAGAAAAATTACGAAAAAGCGAAAAAATTACAATTCATTTGTAATTTTCAGGACGTCTGTCGGGACAGTTAGTTACTTTGTATTTATGCTAGAATGTAAGTATAGGTAAGTATGTTTGTGATCGTGACGCGTAAATCTTTTTCAGAGTTTAAAATGTAAGTGTGTGTGAGGTAAGTACTTACAGCGGAGAGATGTACGTAGGGACAGCGGTCAGGGTCCGCTTCGACCACGCCCATTTTGTCGTCGTAGTGCGCTTCGAACTTCTTGAGGGATTCTGAAACAACAGCGAGAAAATTATAAAGAGGGCTTAATTTCCGATTTGTATTCTATAATAATTCCTATAATCACCTACTGACAGTTCTTTGACAATAATTCTCGTGACAGCCCACAGTTCTATAATAATTCTCATGAAAACCCACAGTTCTATGACAATTCTCGTGACAACCCACAGTTCTATGATAATTCTCGTGATAACCCACAGTTCTATGATAATTCTCGTGTTGACGTACCAGATCTGTGGTCGGGCAGCGCTATGGCGCACAGTATGGGCGTCTGGTCGCGCGTGTCGGCGCGGAGGCGGCTGGCGCTCGAGTTCTCGGAGCTGGAGCGGGAGGAGCACGGCAGATTCAGGCACTGGAAGGGAACAGATAGATAGATCATCATCATCATCATCATCATCAGCCTGAAGAAGTCCACTGCTGGACATAGGCCTCCCCTATACATTTCCAGGAAGAACGATTGTGAGCCTTTTCCATCCACCGACTTCCCGCGATCTTAACAATGTCGTCGGTCCATCGAGTGGGAAGGGGATACGTTTCGTAATAGATAGATAGATAATAATATTAAATAGATTTGACGGAAGGGAACACCAATTACCAACCGCACCAATGGCTTTTCATAAGTCAGGTGCGGTTTTCCTTCGCTCCGTGATTCGGAGGGTACGTTAGGCCGTCGGTGCCGGTTGTTATCGAGTGATAGCAGCCGTTAAGCCACGTCAGAGGCCCTCACGCGGCCTGATACACTCTGACACTACATGCTAGCACAACCTCATACGACGAGCAAGCAAGGGAACATAGAATTTTAGTGAAGCTGTTAGTTTTTAGAACAGATTATTTTTAGTAAATATTATCAAGTTTGTAACGGCCTTACTACAAACGATTTAAACCAGAGTTGAACAGTGTCTAAATATTTTCTCCACAAATCTACGTCTAACTATCGCGTTTTCTAACTCAATAACAAATTCACAAGTTACAATAATTAGGAATGCCAGGATTGAGTAAGAAAACGCGAGTGATATACGTCGATTTTGTGGAACGAAACTTTAAAAACATCTTTTTATCTCTGGTTTAAACTTTTGTGGTAGGTAGGTAGGTACCTAAGTTCTGCGCTCTGCAAGTTTTCCACTAATAATTATTATTAGACAAGTTTTCTCCAAACATCTACGTTGTTAGTTTTCCACAACAAAGTAAGTACCTATAGGTATACAGGCTGTAAATTCTTCACTAATAGATGGCCTGTAACTCTGGGAATTGTATTGCGCTTGACTGTACGGGAAGCAATAGCGTCTTCCGCGTTGTAACTGCATTGGTTACTCAATAGGTCGCCGGCACGCTCAAAATGTCATACAAAATCCCGATCGCGGTAGGGTCATTACGCTGGATCGCGGCCCTGCGTTGTTTCGCGGCCTTTTAGAGGACCAACCGTATAAATATTGCAATAATAAGATTTCTATCTCACTCTTCCCAACGTGTTGTGGTATTTAGAAAAGTTGGATAGTTGCAGGATGTAATGCCTATTCAAATTGATCGGTTATCTTAAACCATGTGCCGGAAATAAATCTTCCATTTTGTCAGCCGCGCTGTCAACGCACACACGTGCACAAAACTGCGAAAAAAATAGCAAGCAGGTCCCGCTTCAAAAGTAAGTATTTCTAGTTTACAATTACTTAATTACTAGTGTGATTGTTTTTGTGTGATCATAGTTGTTTGTTTCATGTAATTTTCCGTTTATTTCGGGAGTAAATGACTTTAATACCAGTTATATTTGGTGGCCGCCAACCAACACAATAATTTATTAGTAGAGTTGGTATACGGCCGGGTGGCCGCGGCACTAGCTCACTGAATGAAATAAGTTTGCTTTCTTTCCTATTATAATGTCAATAAAGCTTAGCTTTGTGCAACATTTTTGTATGATTGGGGTTGGTTTAAATGATATGGTTAGTTCACGGCCGCCAAAATATAATTTTATACAGATTTATAGCTTACTGTGGCCGCAAACTAACACATGCTAACAAAACAAATCTGGTTCGCGGCCGTCAGAAAATCATATGCAAAATAGACGGCCGATATCTGACTATTTGAAAATAGAGGTGTCAGTTTACGGCCACTTCTTTCACACAGACTATTTCGGTTGGTGTTTAGATATTTTTAGTTATTACAGATGTCCAGAACAGAGAGTCTTCCGAATCACGGCTTGTCGAATTTAGTTACATCAGATTTTAGCGGTCTTGAGTTGGGAACAGTGGTATCACTGGACGATATTTTGGTCATACCGTTCCAAACCAGCACACCCCACCCAAGAGCCGAAACCTAAGCCCCAAATCTCTAGATCCTAATGAAATATATCTACCTTCAAAATCGGACTCAAATAACGTCTCTCTATGCACGGAACAGATACACCAAATGCAGATTACAGATGAACAGCAACTAGAAAGAAGGTCTCTTTTATCACTGGATGATGTTACAGTTATTCCAACTGTATCAGAACATTCAGATTCTCGTGACGTTCTGCCAAACAAATCATCATCTTCCACAATTACACCCGCATCCGCCAACAACAAAATTTCAATAGATCCAAACACAGTATTCGAGCAACATCTGTTTATACCCCAACCTCTAGAAAAGTAAAAAGAAAAGGTATCCAAAGCTTGTATTCAATCGGCGATATCAGGGAAAAAATGGCCAGAATACCATCTACTAAAAGAAAAAGCTAAAAAAGAAACGAATGAAGAGAAAGAAAAAGCTCAAAAATCTAGAAAGCAAGCCGTGAAGCGTAAACAAGAGGAAGCAAAGCAAAAAAAAGAAATATATAAAGCCAAGAAACTTAAAAAAGGAAAACTTTTAAAGCCTAAAGCATCAAAACAAAATATTAAACAAAATTGTGGCCAATGCGTAGATATCTTAAACAGTGACACTGAGGACGATGAAAACTAAAATGTTGGCTGTGATTTTTGTGCTAAATGGTTTCATTTGAAGTGCACTGATTTTGTAGGCCTGAATTATGATGATGTTAAAGATAAACCATCCAAGTGTAACATGTGCTTATAAATATGTTGACTATTTAAAATAAGTACTAGTCTATAATACGCTCAAATTATGTGGAGTATTACTTAAGTTATATTTAATAAGAACAAAATGTTAATATTTACCATACCTACCTACTTAATTTGTTGCAATATATAAATTGATTATAAAACGTAGGTAGTTTTTTTATTTCATTATTTGTACCAAGAGATATTAATGTAATGTGTTTATCAACGAGAGAAGAATAAATGCAGTAAATAGATAATATATATAGGTAGATGAATGAAAATGAAGTATGGAAGAAGAGTAAATGCATTAGATATTAAGAGTTTCAAGTAAGGAAAGAAAGGAAGGAACGAAGAAAGGACAGAGAGAATAATTTATGTTGCAGTCATTAAAAATGAAGATGAGTTAGGAGAAGGTAAAATGCTGTAGGTAGATTAGAATGCTAAATTACGAGATTGTAGTGCGTAAACCCAGACTAGAAGAACAAATGCTGTGGAAATCAGAGATGTTAGAACAGTGTAAGGTATATAAGGTTAGGTTAGAGCACAAGAAAGGGATCAAAGGGATGAATATTGAAGAGAACGTACTTTTTAAGAGTAAAATGCATTCGAATGACAATCGCGATCATATGCCCAATGATGTGGAAATGTATAATAGGTCCATAATATGCTGAAAAGCGTACGAAAGCGCAAAAAGTATGAAACACTCGTAAGTCAATATTGTATGTAAAACTGGCGGCCGCCAACTAAGTCTAGGATGGCCGCGAACCGAAAAAAGTGGCCGCCAACCGGCATTTTGGGTAAATTTCAGTTATTAATTTAATTAAAAAAAACTGTTGCATTCTTCCTCCAATACATAATACGAAAAATAACTTAACGATATCTGCTACGCCTACAAAAATAATTAGAACCTGAATTATTGACATATCATACTAATTTCAAGAAGCAAAGTTGGATAGGCGACTAAAAGGCCGCCAACCAGCGCAACGACCCTATCTCGCTTAGAGAGTGCCCATCGTTTAGGATAATAATAATTCAGCCTGTAACTGTCCCACTGCTGGGCAAAGGCGCTCACTTTCGTGAAGACGATTAGGCCATAATTCACCACCGGGGCCTGGTCCGGGTTTGTGGATAACATGCCTCCGAAATAATTCTCCGGCATTGATTTCCTCACGATGTTTTCCTTCACCGAAAAGCGACTGATAATTACGTAAGTACCTACATAATAATGTCTAATAAGAAACACGTACGTGCCCGCACTGGGATTTTATCTCGCTACCTCCGCTTTGCAAGGCGGACGTTCGCGCACTAGGCTACCACCGCTAGGGTGTTAATGGGAATTCTATGCCATGGTAATGCATTTGTATTCTGTAGATCTTACCTCGAATATGTTGTGCTCCTCATCCTCGTCTTTAGGCGCTGGGTTGTGTTGTTTGTAGGCGTGAAGCGACGGCCACGCCCCACCCAGACCTGACAATGCATACCATGTTGTACATGCCCTTCAATTATTATTAACTAGCTGCGCCCCGCGGTGTTACCCGCTGTTATCGCAATAAAAGGTATCCTATATGTTAATCCAAGGTGCTAGCTACCTCCATACCGAATTTTATCAAAATTGGTTCTGCAGTTTCAGCGCAAAGTTACAAACATAGGTGTAAATTTTCGCCTTTGTAAATCAGTAGGAATAATAGACTTGACATTATTTATTTTCTGTAAGCTTGGGTTTCCGACATAGCGGTGTCGACATTTAACGGACGCTTTATTGCGTCGAATTAAGTCACTGAAGCGTTGGTTATCTATACAAGATGGCGTGGTTTCCGAAAGAACTTTGACATCGACATAATAAGCGGTAACAAACAATCGAAGTGCGTTAGTTTTACATCACCGCTGCCACCAAAGAATTATTGTAAGAGAAATGTTTATAAGTCAACTGCCGTTTATTTGAAAACGTGCCTTATGTGTTAACTGATATGCTTCATTTTAATGGACTCTAAAACTGTAAGTAAGGCATTTTTCACTGTGTGGCAGACGTAGATTACGACACAAGTAGTATTTATGGTAAAACTGGCGGTGGTTTTGACCTACAAGTCATATGTTTGGCACGCGCACCCCGCCCAAGTTTCACTTCCAGGAACCTACAACTACTTACTCTATTTCAATTCAATTGGACAACGCCAACTATAGGTCAAAATTGACGCTAGAATTGACCCAAACATACATCCGTCCATATTAACACAAAGCTTATAGCCTAATAATTAATAGAACAGAAATTTTGCGTAACCGAACCTATCTTTTTATTTCAGACGTTTTTGCTGCTGAGCCGATATCGATAGAATTCGGTAAGAAAATAGTGTCAATCCTGGTCACATAGGATACTTTTGATCGCGATACAATGTCGAACGATGACGTCACGGGCACGCTAGTCTATGTTACGTGATACAGCAATACTCACCACGAAGGAATCCAGTATACGGAGGAGGCAAAAAAAAAGCAAATTAGATAAATTAGTTCGCGAACCATAATCATGAAGTAAAGAAGATAGATAAAGTGTTGACATATTCAACCGTTTACGTTATAAGCTAATGTCATTTGAACTGATTTTATGAGCTTTAGAAGAAAGAAAACTTCGTTAATGCCAAAGATTATAAGAGTCAATCTTAGGAGTCAATGATGTAAGCCCCAAAAAATTAACTATTTATTATTTTAAGTGAAATATCATAAAACTAGACGAATTTGAAAATAACAAACCCATTATTTGAAAACTTTATGAAAGTTAGTTCGTAGGTACTTATTTATATAGCTAGTCTAAAAATTACTCATTTCGTACCTGTAAAATCTGTCGTTTGCTAGGTTCGTTAATTTTAGCTAGACACTATACCTATAATATGATAATAATTATAGTAAAAACCGGTAAGAATGAGCCCGAAATGTCAAGTCTTGGGTAGTTCCAATCTGGAAGTACGACTAGGTACGTTCTGTAACAGACCATTGAATATGTACTTAGTCTGACCCTACCAACTGACTCTGAGATTACAGACGTCTTACAATGGTAGAAAATACTTAATTGCCACCAAGAAGCGTTCATCAGACCCACCGTGAGATGCACTTCTGTCACACAGTGAGAAGCGCTTCTCTGTCAAACAATGAGAAGCGCTATTCAATTACAGAGAGAAGCGCTCCGCACACTAGCTGTGCGTGGTCAGCACCAGGGTTGCCACTCACCGTCCAGTAACTCCTCGACGGCGGTGCGCACTCCCTTGTCGAACGCGCGCGCGTCCGCCGCCGTCTGGAACGTCAGCCCGAAGCGCTTCTCGTCCGTCACCCAGTGGTGGAAGGTGGGCATCACCTTGTTGTACTGGAAGTCCTTCTTTATGGTGCATTCCAGGACCACCTGGAATCAGTTGGTGGGGAAGTGTTAGGCATTTATGGGGAAACGAAGGAAATTCGTCCGTGACGTTAAATTAGGCATTTCAATGTCCTAACCTGGTGGAAAAAGACGATGCTATCGAAGGTCAGTCAGCACCGAATTTATGTCAACCTTATGGCTGGGGTCGACGACGTCAAAAGAGTCGCAGGCAACCGGTGGATGCAAGTGGCAAATTGTCGTTCGGTGTGGCGGTCTAAGGGGGAGGCCTATGTTCAGCGGTGGACGTCTTCAGGCTGATGATGATGGCTAGTGACAGGGATACCATGATCTGCCTCCCAGTAAGAACCGCTCACCATATTATCGCTGATGCGCTTCCCGTGGATGTAGTATTCGTGCGAGGGTGCGGCCGCAGATGTGGATGTATCGCCGCTGCTTTCGCTGCCGCCGTCTGCAAATAGAAATCAACAAGTTACGTATAAACAATAAACATGGTGATGTATATATTTACTCGTAATATATGATGTACAAACGAATGACTTATGGAGCCCAAACATGGCAACTTATAGGGAATCTGGTCAGGTAATTCCTGGTTTCTCAACTGGTAGTTAAGGAGAGGTTTTAGTCGATTTTAAAGTGTTTTAAGCTCAGGAAACCGATTAAAATATACAATTACTTATCAGTGAGAAAAAAATTGATTTTCTCTCCAATAGAGTCGCACTGTTCGTCGCAACTTTTTTTTATAGCAGAGTTCCCATCGTGTTACTCTGGCGCACTCTGGTGATCGTGCGGCGAGAGTTTGGCTTTGACCTTCGGGTGGAGGGGATTACTGCGCATGGGTACTGTCACGCACACAATCAGAGCAATCCAATCAGAGCACCGCATGCGCCTACACACCATGCGCAGTAATCCCCCCCACCCGAAGGTCAAAGCCAAACTCTCGCCGCGCGATCTGTAACAGTGTAACTCGATGGGGAAAATTCCCGACGAGTCACTCTGTGACCGGATCTGGTGTGACTCGTTGGGAACCCACTGACGGATGATGATGCAAAGTCCAGTGATGCTGTACAAGGTACTCACTGGAGAGCGGGTGGCGGCGCTTGCCGACCATGACGTCGGCGAGGCCGCCGCCGCCGAGCGCCACCCATCCCCCCGTGCCCTCGTCGCGGCACATCACCTGCGCCCGCACGCGCACCAAGTAGGCACTGCAACAATACAAACGAGAGATTGACATTTCTCTTGACGACTTGGCACTTGAACCGCAAATAGGGGCCGTATTAATAAAGTAACCTCAACTATAAAAGCGCTTCTCACTGTGTGACAGAAGCGCATCTCACCGTGGGTCTGATGAACGCTTCTTGGTGGCAATTAAGTATTTTCAATCAAGTGCGCTATCAGCTGATCCACACTCAAAACATAATCTACATTTTGAAATCGTTGCTATTTAATAAATGGATATTGAGATGTAGCACTGGCTACTAGATACTAGCTTGTATGTGTCAATAGGCGTGGCGACAGTATCAAAGAATCGTCGATTTAATCATTTTAGGGCAATCTACATAATAAAATAATTTAAAACACTGGTCAAGTTTTATTTAATATAATCAGATTATTAAGATTTTCAATAAAATAAAACATTAAAATATTGCAATCGGCCATTTTGATTGAAACACCAATCACAGCGCATGACGTCACACTTAGGTGAGCTCCGCTGTTTAGTACTGTCATTCACTGTATTTTGTTGTTGTGAATACTGTTTTGCGCTTTTGGAGTGTTTTTTTATTGTTTAAACGTGTGATTTATCGACTATAATCAACGATATAACAATGGAACCAAGCTTTGTTAAGGCAAATAGCTCTAATTTGCCTAGGATTGACATATTAATGTTGGGCGATTTCCTCGCAACAAATAAAGAATTTTGCTCGTCTGAGTTCCGCAACGTGAAGACTTCTTTGTGAGTAAATTTTGTATTTAACTTTACCTCAGATATAATCAAACTCTTCATTCGAGTTTAATTTATTTATTTTCATGGTTATTTTTACATAAACTTGTCATTATTTCATTTTGAGGTTAGCTTCCTCACAGCTTGTAAGTGATTAGAATCAATACCATATTTTCTGATAAATCCCTAAGTCAATGTATATGTATTTGTTCTAATTAATTTCAATAATTTCAGGTCTTCAAGACCATCATATGGGGATGATGCAATCAGTTATGTGCAACTAAAAAGAGAAGGAAACATTTGTACAGTAAAGTGCAAGATTTGCCCAGAACATAAAGTACATGCAAAACTATATGCTGTTACACTAACAGTTGATGAAGATGAGGAAAAAGTCATATCCATTGAATGCCATGACTGTGTTGCTGCCCAGGGTGGATGTAAGCATGTCATAGCGCTGCTTATGTGGATCCATAGGCGAAGCGAAGAACCTTCATGTACAGAAGTTCAATGTTACTGGCGGAAATCAAAACTATCAAGAGTTGGCACGACGTTGAAATTTACAACTGCAAAAGACTTATCCAAAGGTAGCCCTGTATTGCCTTCTAACTCCACAGTTTTCGAAAAATTTATTGATGAAGGAAAGTAAAGAAAACTTGATAACTGTGAGCTACTAAAATATCAACAAGATTATAATTGTATTGAATTACTTAGCGTCTCAATGCACCAACTTGTACTTAAATATAAAGAAGAGTGTTGTGTGTGACTTATTTTTAACTAAAATTAATTTAAGTGTTGATCTCATCAACAAGATTGAAACTGAAACCAGGGACCAGTCCAAAAATAGCCTTTGGTTTGAACTGAGGTGTCATATGTTCAAAGTTCATAATTGTATCTGTTAGTTATTGCGAGGGTACATTTCGGCTTTATTAATAAATAAGGTTGATTATGTGGGTAGCGAGGAAAACTTTGACACATTCTCACTTCTCTGTACTGGCTACCTAGCCGAATACACGATTCATATTACATAATGTGTTTCATTAACTTTAGGACTTAATAGTGGCGACGTTTGGTAAAAAGTGTTAAAAATGGACGGTAAAGCAGTGAAATTTGACGAGTTCAACCCGCGAACGGACAATTGGGACATTTATCTCGATCGGTTAAAATTTTGTTTCGAGGCAAATGGCGTCGTGCTGGATGCCGCCAAACGAGCTAATTTCTTCACAGTATGTGGATCGCGAGTGTACGAAGCTTTACTCGCATTAATTACGCCAAAACGAGCCAGTGATGTGAACTTTGACGAAATACAAACAATCCTTACGAAACATTTTAGTCCAAAACCGAACGAAATATCAGTGTCGTTTCAGTTTTACAAACGGGATCAAAGGCGCGATGAATCCGCGTCGGACTATATAGCACAGCTTCGAAAACTAAGTGCCGGCTGTAGTTTTGTGGACTTAGAGCGAATGTTACGTGACAGACTAGTTTGCGGTATGCGGGATGATAAACTTCAGTACGAACTATTGAAACGTGACAATTTATCGTATCAGTGTGTGGTGGACGCTATGTTGTCGGCGGAGAGCGCGGGCCGCGACGTCCGTATGATCCAGGACGCTACAACAGGTGCCGGCGTCTCACAGCCGTTCTTGTCGCCGCCAGACACTCCGCACGCCGCCGTTGAGCCGATGGACATTAATGCGGTTCAATCGAAGAGCATCGTTCGTTTGTGCTATCGTTGCGGCGACCGTCATGCGGGGGAATGTCGTTTTGTGAACACAGTATGTCGGTATTGCAAGAAAAAGGGTCACTTAGAAAAAATATGTTTGAGCAAGAAAAGAAATGCTAATGCTAACAAAGACGTGAATTTCGCTGCTGAACCGGGAGATCATTTAAACGGGGTTTACTGTGTACAGAGCACCAGCCGCGTCCCGGCCTACGAAGTGGCGGTGTCGCTGGCGGGCGTGCCGGTCCGCATGCAGGTGGACACGGGCGCTAGTTTTTCCATCATCAACGAGCACACGTGGCAGGCGCTGCGCGGTCGCCTGCCGCGCGGGGCGCTGCGCCCCGCCGGGGTGACGCTGCGCACCTGGACCGAGACTCCCGTTCGACTCCTGGGACAGGTTTCGTTGCCAGTGCAATACAACACTGTCGTGCGCGACCTTGGCGTCATCGTCGCTAAAGGAAACGGGCCGAATCTTCTAGGCCGTGATTGGTTCACACCGCTCAAGATAACTATGAATATTAATTTAGTTTCGAACAAAATAGGTAATCTCGAGATCGATCAACTGATGAGTAATCACAGGGATGTATTCCAAGATGGACTCGGTACGTACCGGGGGCAACCTGTAGCGATACATCTTAAAGCAGGCGCGACACCAAAATTTTTGAAGGCTAGACCTGTTCCATATGCCATCAAAGAAAGACTAGAAGAAGAGATAGACCAACTACAACGTGAAGGAGTACTACGACCGACTTCTTACTCGGAGTGGGCGACGCCTGTGGTGCCGATAGTGAAGAAATCGGGGGAAATCAGATTGTGCGGCGACTACCGCAGTACAGTCAACGAAGCGACTGAATCGGATACCTATCCTATGCCGACGGCGAATGAAGTTTTCGCTACCGTCGCCGGAGGCAAATTCTTCTCGACATTGGACTTGGACCGTGCTTATACGCAAGTAATTGTCAATGACGACACGGCAAAGCTGTTAACTTTGAACACCTGCAAGGGCCTGTACACCGTGCACCGATTGGCATTTGGAGTTAAGGCTTGCCCGGGTATATTTCAGCGTTTAATGACATCCCTGCTTGCTGGTATCCCGGGAATAGCTGTCCTGATCGACGACATTATTGTGAGCGGGCGCACGATGCAAGAAATGCAGGAAAGATTAGACGTAGTTCTGGGACGTATTGGTAGAGCTGGACTTCGCCTTAATAAGAACAAATGCAGATTCGCTAAAGAAAAGGTAGAATTTCTTGGTTTTGTCATCGACGCAGAGGGCATTCACCCCGCACCAAGTAAAGTGGAAGCGATTGCGAACACTCCCGAGCCCAAGAACAAGCAGGAACTGCAAGCATTTCTTGGTTTATACAACTTTTACGAAAGGTTCGTACCGCACAAAGCGACAATACTAGAGCCACTACACAGGCTATTGGAGAAATCACAAACGTGGAAGTGGACAGAACGTGAACAACTGGCGTTCGACACCGCGAAGCGTCTCATTACGTTTGACTTAACGCTGGTACACTATGACTTACGGAAGCCACTAGTACTTACGTGCGACAGCTCTGAATACGGTGTTGGTGCAGTGCTGTCTCATGACACTCACGATGGACACGAACGTCCTATAGCTATGGCGTCAAGGACACTACACACACATGAACGACGTTATTCGCAACTGGATAAGGAGGCCACATCGATTATGTTTGGTATCACCAAGTTCCATAATTACCTTATGGGCAGACATTTCCGTATAGTAACTGACCACAAACCGTTACTTGGCATATTTGATCCGAAAAAGCCTATGCCTAATATGCTGTCACCGCGATTAACTAGAATCGCTATCGCTTTAACATCTCACTGCTACGACATAGCTTACAAACCGGGACCGCAAATTGGCTTTGCGGACAGTCTAAGTCGCTGGCCACAACCAGTTCCAGAAGAGCCTGAACAACAACTCAGTGAAATCTTGTTGATGGCTGAAACACCGCAGGACTTCCCTTACGATGTTGAACATATAGCATCCGAAACGAAGCGTGATAACATATTAGCACGAGTCATATACTACATACAACGCGGTTGGCCCGCTAAAGTAACTGATAATGACCTACGACCATTTTGGTTGAATCGTTTGGAATTGTCGCTGCAGGGCGACTGCATACTGTTGGGCTGTCGAGTAGTAGTGCCGAATTCACTTCGCCAGGCGGTGTTGAGAATGCTACATAGAACACATTCGGGAATGGTTCACACTAAGGCGCTGGCCAGGAGCTATGTATGGTGGCCACACCTCAATGAAGACATCGAATCGCTAGTGGGCACTTGCACTAAATGTCTGGCGCATCGACACATGCCACCGAAGACTACCCATGAATGGATTACGCCAACGAGACCCTGGTCAAGGATCCATATAGATTTCGCCGGACCGTTCCACAATAGATACTTCTTGATTATTGTGGACGCATATTCCCGTTGGCCTGAATTATTTATGGTGAACAATACCACTTCGGCCACAGTTATTAAGCACTTGAGAACATTGTTCGCTACACATGGGCTGTGTGAGGTGGTGGTGTCTGACAATGGCACATGTTTCGTGTCTAACGAAACAGAGCAGTTCTTCCAGGCAAATAATATCCGTCATGTGACTACAGCACCATATCACCCAGCTACCAACGGATTGGCAGAACGAATGGTACAGAGTATCAAAGACAAACTGCGAAAAATGGACGATCTAGCATGGGACATCAGAATTCCTAATTTGCTACTGGGACTCCGTGTCACACCATGCTCTACAACAAATAAGACACCAGCTGAATTATTGATGAACAGACGCCTACGTACATTACTGGACACTATACACCCGGACAATCTGCAACATAAAAGGACTGAGAAACAGATAAACAAGAACTGTGAGAAAAATTCTAGAGAGACAAGCGTTGGTCAGAATGTTATGTATCGGAATTATAGTACAGTGGGGCCAAGATGGTTACCAGGCAGAGTATTCGGTAAACATGGCCCTTCAAGCTACAGGATTGAAACAGAAAATGGTGTCATCATTAACCGTCACATCGACCAACTAATAAAAAAGACATGTGCAGAGTCCAGGCTCAAGGAGGGAGAGATAACAGTAACAGATCCAGTGACAGACGAGCTAGTGCAGTCAGAGAGTATAGTCACAAATGCTGAGGTGCATATGCCAGAGAGTCAAGAATCTGATATAATCATTGAGATTCCAGATGCTGATAAATGGGCAGATATGTTAGGGATACCACCGGAAATGCCTTTGTCCGCACCAGGAAAAATTAAACATAAGTTAGATCTGCATTCTAAAACTCCATATGAAAGACAGAAGGATAACCTGTATTTGTCCTAGTGGCATTGTTATATTATGATTGTACTAGCTGTTACCCGCGACATCAATTGATTTTTAAACAGTTTACATTTTATATAAAAATGCGAACGAAGTTGCGGGTATCAGCTAGTATAATATAAGCTATAAAAATACCAAATTTCATGCCAATGGGGTAGTTTGTCAGTTTTTATTGCACAAAAATACCAAATTTCATGCCAATGGGGTAGTTTGTCAGTTTTTATTGCACTGATGCAAAACGGTGGTGATGATGATGATGAATTAAAGCCTAATTCATAAGTTGCGGGATAACCTATCTACATACGAAATTTTACGCACATTGGGTAGTTTTTCACAGTTTTTATCGCATTGATAGAAAACGGCGATGATTATGATGATGACTTAATAATATGTTCGTAGCCTATGTCCTAAATTAGAAGATAACCTATCTGCGAACCAAATTCTCTCTCCCCCCACTCTCCCCTCTCCCCTATTTCCCCCCACGCTCCCCTCTTCCTCTACTCCCCTATTTTCCCCCACTCTCCCCTCTCCCCTATTTCCCCCCACGCTCCCCTCTTCCTCTACTCCCCTATTTTCCCCCACTCTCCCCCACTCTCCCTCTTTCTCCCCCCACTCTCCCCTTTTTCCCCCACTCTACTCTCTTTATCACCCCACTCTCACCTCATTCTCACCCCACTGTCCCATCTGTCTCCCCCCGCTTTCCCCTCTCTTTCCCCCACTCTCCCCTCTTTCTCCCCGCTCTCCCCTCTCTTTCTCCCCACTCTACCCTCTTTATCCTCCCACTCTCCCTTCTCTTTCGCCCACTCTACTCTCTATCTCATCCTATTCTCCCCTGTTTCTCCCCCCACTCTCCTTTGTTTCTCCCTCCACTATCCCCTCTTTGTCCCCCACTCTCCCCTCTTTCTCCCCGCTATCCCCTCTCTTTCTCCCCACTCCCCTCTCTTTCTCCCCACTCCCCTCGTTCTCCCCACCCCCCTCTTTCTCTCCACTCTCCCCTCTTTCTCCCCCCACTCTCCCCTCTTTCTCAACCCACTCTCCCCTCTTTCTCCCTGCACTCTCCCCTCTTTCTCCCTGCTCTCCCCTCTCTTTCTCCCCACTCTCCCCTCTTTCTCCCCCACTCTCCCCTCTTTCTCATCCCACTCTCCTCTCTTTCTCCTCCTACTCTCCCCTCTTTATCCCCCACTCTCCCCTCTTTCTTCCCGCTCTCCCCGTCTTTCTCCCCACTCTACCATCTACTCCTCCCCCACTCTCCCCTTTCCCCCCACTCTCCTCCTTTCTTCTTCTCCCCTCCCCGCACTCTCCCCCCTTTCCTCCCATCGCACTCTCCCTCTCTATATAACGATCCGTTCAGCCGTTTATTGTGGTCCGTTGGGGGTGCATCTAAAGAATACCTAATAATTTCAACCCCCTTGCTTTTCCCCCTTTAGGGATGATTTTGCAAAAAAGCTGAAACCCGTATTTATTTATTTATTACCAAAAGCATAAATAAGAATTTTCAGATCCCTAACTTGAAGAATTATGGATTCCCCATACAAACTTTCAACCCCTATTTCATCCCCTTCGAGATTATTTTTTGAGACAAAAGATAGCCTATGTCCGTCTCATAGGTCCAATCTACCCCTATACCAAATTTCATCAAAATCGGTCCAGCCGTTTGAGCGTGAAGAGGTAACAAACATACACACATACACACACACTCACAAACTTTCGGCTTTATAATATTAGTAAGATTATCGGATCAGTTAGATTAATTTCTGTTACACTTGTTATATTAATGTATTTTAGTTTGTTGTTATATCATACTTAAGGGGGAGGTATGTCATATGTTCAAAGTTCATAATTGTATCTGTTAGTTATTGCGAGGGTACATTTCGGCTTTATTAATAAATAAGGTTGATTATGTGGGTAGCGAGGAAAACTTTGACACATTCTCACTTCTCTGTACTGGCTACCTAGCCGAATACACGATTCATATTACATAATGTGTTTCATTAACTTTAGGACTTAATATGAGGTATGGCAGGATAACAGCTTCTAAAGCTTATGAAGTGAGTCGGTGCCAGACCAATGATGGGACTCTAATTTCTAGTATCATGGGGGGGAAGATACCAGACACACCAGCAATGAAACGGGGTAGATATTTAGAAAATGAAGTTAGAGAAATTGTTGGTAAGAAACTAGGGGCAAAAATAAAAAATACTGGACTGTTCATATCCCAAAAACATCCAATGATAGCAGGCTCCCCGGATGGAATATGTCAAGATAGCATTGTGGAGATAAAATGTCCTATAAGCGACAAAACTTATCTCAATTATATAAAAAATGGTAAACCCAGCAAGAAATGCTTTGCCCAGATTCAAATGCAAATGTACGTAAGTGGTCTAAATAAGTGTTACTTTTGTGTTGCAGACCCAAACTTTGCGACTAATAAAAATGTAGAAATTATAAGTATACATTTTGATCAACAATATATGTCATGCTTTCTTGACAGTGTTATTAAATTTTGGAAAACCAATGTGTATCCATTGTTGTACAAAAGTATAGAATAGAAAATAAAAATTCAGAAATATCATTTGTGTTTTATTTAATAAGAGAGTCTTGTATATTAATCAAACCACAAGCTATAGTTATCACATCATCAAGCACTTTAACCAAATTTAAATTAAGACAGGCATGTGGTTTTAACATGTTGAATTCACGTAACCGTCTTATCACCCGCTCAACATGAATTCTTAAGCTAGCTATTTGTTTGGTTTCTTTTGCTTCAGCTTTAGTAAACTTGCCTGTAGATACAACACTTGGAGGCCGTACTAATCGCACACCCATTTTTCTTAAATACACTTCTACATGTTTAAATCCTCTATCTGCCATGACCCACATATTAGGATGCAAACATTTTGAAAAGTCAGAAGTTTCAACAATGCAAGTGTCTGTTATTCGGCCTCCATAGCCATTTGAAATATAATTTACCAAACCATTAGGTGTACAAGATATGAGGTACTTAATGGTATTGGCTTTCTTGTAATCCGACCAGGAAAGAGCTTGATTTAAGGCCTTTGAAGGCTTTTGTACTTCAATCTCTAAACAGTCTATTATACAAGTCACATTATTGTATTTATGCCTAAAAGCCATAGGTAAATTTTTTTTAATCAATTCCTTATCTAATGATACAATAAAAGGACGCATTACACTTGCTATAATGGGTATATTTTTAAAAAAAATTTTGCTCGGGTAAGATCTATCTATGCCAAAGTCATCAGCAAGTTCACGGAATGATTTATTTAATCTAATCTTTTTTAGACATAGTAAAATATTGTTAAATGGTATATTTGTCTGTTCTTGAATCAAGTTAACTAAATAATAACAATGTAATGGAATGCCAATATAAGAACGAGGGTTCTTTTTAATCTTCTTCAAGGTCAACTCTAAAGCGTTTAAATCTTCTCTCCTTTTGACATCCTCTATCATCTCGCTACAGTCCGAAGTAGACTCTATTTGAAGAGATTTTACAGATATTGATGATTCTGTGTGAGTTACAGAGGGAGTATATGAAGTATCACTATCGGATTGTTCTATTTTTTTACCTATTTTACTGAAATAATTTACACTTGGTCTTGATGGTTTACTATTAACACCATGATGCTTGATTTTAAATGGTGATGTAGAAACAGAATGTAGAAATGGCTTCAATGGTGATGTCATCTGATCTACCGAACTGATTTCTGTTTGATTAACTTTACTTCTGAATGTTTTCCCGATGTATACTTGAATTGATTTATCCAACAGTCTTGGTGTTAACTGGGGAACTTCTATATTTTGCTGAACTGTAAAACAAATATTTTGTTATAATATAAGTATACTTACAATAACTTAAGTATAATTATTATGAACATAAATAGGAGATTACTAATTAAGTTAATAATATTTACCTGAACTATGGGATGCAATTGGAGGGCCTAGTTCTAAAAGTCACTTAGTCCATTCTGTCATTTTTTGGGTATGGACGTTTTAGTGACAAATTGTGTGTATTTACGTGAAAATTCTTGTTAAAATATTTGGATAAAAATGACAAACATAGTTCTTAGGACACTGTTTAATGTATCAAACTCCAAAGTACAATAACATTTATATTATTGCATAACATAATTATTATAACTATGGACTTATCGCAAAATCACTGGAGTTGAATACTTTTAGCAAAATTCTTTGGATTTAGTGACATTTTTCAAAAATCATCTCTTGACAATATCTATAGTTAACATTAAATAATCATCTAAAATCGCTTTACCACACCATTTCTCCCGTTTGCTCATCTAATCTCAATGCTTTATTACTATTTTGTTCGATCGGATTATTGTCTTCTATTGTTTATTCATCCTGCAAACTAATATACTTAAAAAACTCTTTTCAATGCATAAAACTATCTGCACTATATTTATTTATGTGTATCTCTCTCTGTCTATCTCTCTCTCTCTGTCTGTCTATCTCTCTCTCTCTCTCTCCATCTCTTATTTTACTATATTGTCATACATCTTTATCAAATCCCTAACTTCAGAAAATAGGGATTGTCCATACAACATTTCAACCCCTATTGCACCCTCTTTAAGATTATTTTATTGTGAAAAAAGGTAGCCTAGGCCTGTCTGCTAGATCCATTAGATCTTTATACAAAATTTCATCGAGACCGGTTCAGCCGATTAGCTGTGAAAAGGTAACAAACAGCAAATGGATAGTTAGGTATGTATAATTTTAGTGTGGAAGTACTTTCCGTTGAAGTTTATGCTCGTTTATGGTCATTATACTTGAAATCGGCACATTTAAAGTTATTACTTTTCACCAAATATTGAAGAATAAATAAAACAACCTTGTTGCACAAAGTTTCTGTCGCAGGTAATATTAACAGTGAAAAAACGGCCACTAATGAAGCCAGGACATAGACTAAAAATGTATGAACTTAGTTACTTTTAAGTGAAAAATAAGTAACATAGTTACTTTTTGCTCCGAATTTAGATTCTGCTTTGTACTTAGTTACGTTATGAACCGAACTGAATGGAGTTAGAGATTTTAGGCACTGGGAAAAACGCACTTAGAGTCACTTTAGAGAAACAAGAGTAAGACCAAACGAAAGAGGACGAAAAGTAAAATTTTTTGAACTGGTAATATAAAAACAGCAAAATTGGGACTTAGTGACTTTTAGAACTAAGCCATCCAATTGCTTCAAAACTTGATTGTTTTGTAACTGTACATTTTTCTTCGAATTCCTTTTTACACTCTTCGAGAATCATCATTCTTCGTTTCTTAGCTATATAGGGTCGCTCAGTTGTGTCGGATGTTCGTGTTTTTCTGTCTGGTTGGCATGTAAATTTATGCGGCATACATCCTGGTTTCATACGTACTTGTGATACTGATCCCATCACATGATATTCCATATAATTTTCCATGTCATTTGGCAACTGAAAAAAGAATACGAATAAAAATTGAATGATACCCACGACCAAAACAAACATAACCTCAATAAATGAGTTATTTCATAGCTTCATTGATTCAACTATAACAAGTCAAACAAACATTTTAAGAGCTATCATTACATGATAACATACTCACATCAAAGTGGTCTTCACAGAAATAAAGTGGTGAATTCGTGACTACGTCGTTTGGGTTTCGCCGTGCGAGCTTTAACCACTTATCTCTTACTATTTTCTTGTTTGGAACATGTACAAACACTTTGTTGGGTGTTCTTATTGATGTGTTTTTACACTGAGGTACTGCACACCACTTATAAACTTTGGAATTCATTTTTAACACAATATTAACTAAATGTTTTGATCACATTCGTCGTAACGCAGAGGCACAATGACATTGTTTACCTAAGCGTGACATCACAGCCGACGCCATGACACCGGCGAGCTGTTTTGGCGCACTATTTGAAATAATATTAGGAAAATTGTTTTAAACTTCGTTAAACTCATGTTTATTACCGAAATAAAGGGTTTTCCGTAAATAGTAAATATGTACCGCCATTATGGAAGAGGATTTCAAAATCTTTCGCCACGCCTATTGTGTCATAATCGGATAGCACTTAACCGCTGAGTGTCATTTATTAATTTGCCAGATATCATGTAAGTTTCGGTTCCTAATCTACAACTTATGATGTAGGTATAATATATGAAATAAAACGAAATAGCAAGTGCACAACAACTCAAGATAGCTCTCAGAGCTGAGATTGATTGATTGATATGGGCCTAGGCCCAATAGTCGGCACTTTTTGCGTGAAAAAGTGTGAGTGTGTGTTGCGTGAGTGTCGGGTGGTGCTCTCTATTTTAGCCACCCGATGTCTACCAGGAAGGCGAGCAGCTTGCAGATATCAGGCAGGCCTCCTCCAGGGTTCTTCGCCTGAGGAATTCCACGGTGGATTATGAGGGTTGTGTAGGATGCAGCTGTGATTTCTGTTATTTTTTTACGTTTGTGAATTTGTTCCAAAACTGGGGTTTGTTATGGTCCTCGTACTTAGTTGTAAGTAGTTTCCTAGAATCTAGCGATTTTACCACAAAAGATTTAAACTAGAGTTGAACAGATGAGTCTAAATATTTTCTCCACAAATCGACGTCTAACCCTCGCTTTTTCTAACTCACTAACATAATTATTATGTTTATCTGTTTATATTAATGTTTGGTTGTTTGTTTGTTTGCATTGAATGGCTCCGAAACTGCTGAACCGATATCAACAATCTTTCACTGTTGGGAAGCTACAATATCCCGGGAACATAGGCTACTTTTTATCCCGTAAAAATTAACGGTTCCCGCGGGATAGTAGTTAACGCGGGTGAAACCGCAAGACGCTTCTAGTTAAGAATATTCACAATATACCAAATTAGGTTTTTATGAAATGAAAACTTGGTAAAATTTCCCGGTAATTTCACATAGGTAAAAGCAGGCTAAAGTAAATAATAGAGAGCGCTATACACCGAGAGCGTTATTTCACAACTGCCAAAATATTACTAAATTGAAAATTTTACAACCCGGGGTGAATCCATCCGCCCCCTACCAAGGCACCCCTTGACCACCCACTATTGGTTTGCATTGCACAATATGTAGCTACAGTTATTGGTTTCCAGTTCCAGGTAAATCCAAGTCCATTTAGGGCGTCGACAGGGGCGAATTTAGTCAGGGATTTAGGGGCGAGTTGCTGTCGATAATTTCCCGTTATTTATGACAGTGAATTACGTAAATACTTACCTATCTATACAACATTATCTGGAAGACCAAACGCGGATAGTTGGAAACGACACCTGCCGCTCCAGACTGTGATAACTACACACATTCTCCAGTCTTCTCGTGCCCACGGGCGAAGTAACTCGGCCGAAACGTCGACGCTTGCCAAAATTATATATTTTCATATTAGTTTGTGTGCGAATTAGATCCGTTTATACGACCGTTCAATTATTAGGTGATTCAGCCCCCAAATAGCTCCACGATTTCGTATACTAGTTACTCGTATCTAGGTAGCTATATATAGGCAATAGGTATTGATAGTGGCTATTTGTACGGGTACTGGATGAATAAATTATATTTATTCGTACATTTATTGTTTTTTTTTGGATGATTAGCTTGTCTTTTGTTTTTTTAGCCTTTGGATGATTAGCATAAAATATTTCGTCCGGCTTATGTACGAATAATAATAAATTGTTTGTCCAGTACCCGTATTAATAATTATAAATTATTCGTACGGTAACCGTATTAATAATTATAAATTGTTCGTACAGTACCCGTATTAATAGACTCAGCCATAGGTATTTCGTAACGTTTCATATTTCGCGTGGCTGCACCCTTGGTCTGCCTCAACGAAACCTGGGGGCGCAAAACTAGGGGGCTAGTGGTATATTATGGGGGAGTTTGATCAGTTGCGCCAATTGCAATTGGATTTGTATACGATTCTGTTGATTCAGATTATTGTGTCGCACGAAGAAAGTTACATTATTATATATTAAGTACTAGCAGACACGGCCACGCGTTGCGTGGTTAAGGTTTTTGTTATTGCGACTATAAATTGAGATGTAAGCTATCATAAATTTCAAGTTAGATCAAACTGCACACGGTGTGTAAATTTGGTAAGTTGTTTAGAAGTCCATCGCGGACAAACAACGTGACGCGTAATTTATTTAGGTAGGTATATTAATTAAGAATAAAGATTGTATTGTGTTATAATAGGTAAACGAAATAACAAATTTCAAAGTAGGTACATGGCCGCGACCTTACCTCTTTATATATACATAATCGTCTTCATCCATACTGTAGATCTTTCAGTATTTAAAACTGAAAATTTAATCCTAATTCACACAGTAAATTCACGTCACATTTATCAAAATTGGTCCATCTGGAGGGAACCAGTCACAAAAATAACGTCACACATTTCATATTAACTAGCTAAAAACGGGTCTAATTCGGTCACGAGAAGGTCTTCTCGTGACCACGGCCGATGTAACTCGGTCGAAACGTCGAGGTATGTCAAAATTATATATTTTGATATTTGTTTGTGCGCGAATTAGACCCGTTTTTAGCTAGTTAATATGTTTCCTGTTCGCGAAAGTTTAAGAACTTCTGTCCCACATTTCACTTCTATTTCAAAATAAACACAACGCTATGCGCTCAGAATATCTCAAAGAGTCACAATTCATGTCATATTTTTATCAAAAAAAGTCCATCTGAATTTTATAAGTATTTGTATATAATTACGTACAGACTGCTATATGTTAGTTATAGTTAAGATAGTAATAGATATAAATTACCTAGATATAACATCGCTTTAGGGCTTAACAAAAAAACCTTTTATGGTGTTATTATCTTATTAAATAAATAAATAAAAATAAATGTTTGACATGTCCAAATTTATACTAGCCCTAAAACTACTCGCGAAATACCTATTGTCGTAAATTCATAAGACAATTATCCACCTACCTGTTTGACCTCATACTCGATGGCTTCAGCTAATAACTTGCTAATTACTGATCAGTCAGTGGGTTGCCGACAGTTATCTACATCAGTACCAGTAGGTAGGTATATATAATAATAATATGTTTCCTGTAATGTTAGGTAGGTACCTATCGGTAAGTATATAGGTATTATATTAAGTCAGCTGAAAAACAAATTGTCGTACCTACTTGTTGTTATATTACCTATTATGTATGTGTATATACCTACCTAACTATACTTAAACTAAATACAATTTATATTCCATACTACAACACTAATACTAGGTAGGTACTACCTACCTATAAATAATACCAATTTTTTTGACGTTTAATGCCTAAAGTAACCATTTATTTATTCCATGTTAAATCCCGTAAAAAATAAATTTACACAATTTATTACTTACCTACAATAATAACTTAATACAGCTACCTGCATGAATCGCGTTATTAAAAATAATGAAACAAAAAACAAATTACTTAGCCTAACTAGATAATATTGTTTGAGTAGCTTAGGTACAACAGCTAGCAAATATATATTTTTTACCAAACATGTAAAGCCAAAATCAAGACATAGGTAATAAATACAATTTATAATAAGTACTCATAGGTTTAGTGAGGTAGATAGATGCCATGAAAAGTGGAAACAATAATACAACAAAATCAACAATTATATACTTACCTATCACTTACTATTGATAGACATACTCAATTTAGACCAATTTTTATGCAAGCTGACTTTAAGTAGGTAGGTACTTAACTTACTTATCTCATATGACATTACTCAAGATTTGTGATAGGCACTTCGTCTATGTACTACCTACTTAATTTGTGAACGTAAAGGAATTGAGACATCATAGAACTAAAATATGCCCTCTACACAATAAAACAACCTAATTTAAAAAAAGTATAACTGTCAACATAAAAAAACCTAAATTTTGACAGCTCAAGGACCAAGGACAGGATTATGCAAAATGTGTAACTAGCAAGAAAATAAATCGGGACGTATCTTGTAGAATTAGGATTTTATGTGGGAAGTAGGTACCTACCTACGTAATGGTTACAACTATGTATTTAATTAAATGATTTGCCTAAGTTTGTCCAAGGATGGGCTCATGCAAAATGTTTAGCAGCCAATTGTTTTTAATGCGCGAAAATGGTAGTGATGATGTTATCACACTCCCTATATGTAAAACAATGAATAGAGCGACTCAGCTCATAAACTATGAGCGTTTGACCCCGAAAGGAGTTGCCTACTTTATTGTGAATGAACGGGGAAGTCATTGATTATAACTACACACAGGATATAGGGCTAACCTAGGGGCGGCGGTCGCACCCTAATCGTATGCATTTTTATCAATCTATGCGACATTTCATTGATATTTTAGAGGCCGCATAACAAAGAGCCGAGAGTTACAAGCTAACAATGAGATAGTAAGTTACAATAACGTGTGAAATGGAAAATGGCCGGGGTAAGGCCCTACTTAGCTCGAGCAGGGCGAAGCACGGGACGAAAAAACTGAGTAACAAACACATTACTTACTTTTCAGATGCCTCGGTCATGATTCGACACGTCGAATATCCTAATTTCTACTCGCCACTTCACAGATTTCACCATTTTTAAGACATAAATACATCAGATTCACTTACGAACCGTTCTTATTTCGGCCCTTTGTTGGGCCTCAGTGCGCTTGCGTTAATAAAACAGTCCGGGCGGGTTATTCAATGAACGCGGCGCGCGGCGCGGTCGTGCGACAGGTGGCGTGTCTGTCGCGGCGAATTCCGGGAGTAGAAAAGCGGTTGGCCGGCGCCGCGCACTGTGACGTTCTGACCAATAGCGGGCGCGACACTGCGCAGTCACCAATCGCAGCGCTAACTAAACAAAGGGGTGACTGTGGCGGGGTATTTGAAACTGCGCACGGCCGGTAGGCTTATTTGTGCACCCCCTTTGAACGGTTATATATTTTTTATACAAATAAAAAACTCTCAACACCTTAAAGTAATATCACACGAAACGCCGATTTTTCCACAATATTTTTCGCGAATTTTATAATTTTTCGTGTATGCGGGGTGGAGTGCGGAAGTAGGTCACGGCGGCCTCGAGGGTTCGACTGTTACTGAATGGAGCGGAGCTCGCAATGGGCCCATCCCCGTTCATGCAACCTTCCATTGAAAAATAAATAGGTCAGATCATTGCAACGTGGCCTAGATGCAGGCTGTTGGGCCATTCACAGAGGGGCTTGCATACGGGCCCCCGGGTTCTATTTTTAGATGCTCTATATTTGGGCAGGTCATTCGCAGCAGACGTAAATGCAAGCCTCCGTAAACTAGGTTACCTGATTTTCTTTGTTAATAGCGGATTGCAGTGACGTAGTCGGTTCGTCGTGACGTCAGAGCCATTTCACATGGGCATATTAAAGTTTTGTAAAGTTTGCTCTTTGTTTAGATAGTTCTAAAAATCATTTGAACTTAGTTAGATAACTGTTTGTATTTTGCAAGCAGAAAGTAATAAAATTAATACTTAAATTATTCTTTGGTTAAAAATTAACCTACCTATGCCTATACGCTCATGCAATGTTTTTGAGATTATATTTCGCTGTTATTTTCGTACAATAGCTGTGTTATTTTTCAAGAACAGTTAGGTACCTTTACCAAAATTATAATTGCTGATATTACTTAGGTCTCAAAGGTTCAAGCAACTATTTTGTTCCACCAAAAAACATATTTTTCGGACCTTAATTATTTTCTTTCTACTGTATCAAGTTTGTCATATCTACAGATCAATGATTGTTGACCTAATTATTTCTGCAGGTATAGGGTTTTACTTCATAGCTTCGAGGTAGCGTTTGCGAATGAATGGACCTGACCTACATTAACAATTTCTCTTTATTGATTGACACATATTGGATGACGACATCCAAATTGAACTGTGAGTGATGCAAAAATTGCAAATGGCGGCGGAATAGGACTATGCTAGTAACGAAATATTCCGTTACTTTTAAAAGTTATGGACTGGTAACTTTATAATAATTTATATAGGTAGGTATGTATACTATATGATTATAATTATGCTATAAGTATATACGATTAATAGGTCTAGGTAACTTGTGAGTTTTATCAAATAAAATTACAACTTAGTTGCAAAGGTACCTAGGTACTATCTATTACGTGATAGAGATTTTTACTATAAAGGTAACTTCAAATTATGTTGGAGTTAGTTAGTTTAGTAACCTAGTTAGGTAATTTGGAATAAAGTTAACTAATATTTGGAATATAATAGTTAACTAATTTTTTATCCTCCAAGGCGTATTTTAGAAATGAGACGACTGCAAAGCGTGGCTTTGTCGAATTGATTCTCACGCAAGTATAAGTGTATCGTACATCCAGCTTCAACAATCAATACCATCATCGCAGCCTTTATCCACCAATCACTGGGTATGGGGTCCACCGCCCCCCTCATTTCCGTGAGGATAAGATAAGGCCATCATCCACCACGCAGTGCGGCCCGGAGTGTTGGATGACAGATGTGATTCGTGGGAAATATGGAGTTCCTTACCATATTTCCTTCAAACCTTACATAGAGTCTTACTACAATAGATTTAAACAAGAGCTGAACAGGCCATAAATTACGTTTCACAAAGACGTCTAACTCTCGCATTGTCCAACTCAATAATACATTCACAAGTAAAATGACTTATCAGTTAAATTTGACAGGATTGAGTTAGACAACGCGAGTGTTAGACGTCGATTTGTAGAACGAAATTTTAGACACTTCTCTTGTAGGTATAATAGGCTCTTGTGGTAAAAAGGAAAAATTTATACATGTAACGGTTTAACTGAACAAAGTAAGACTTAAGTAGGTATACTTATTACGAGTATAGCAGTGGTACAATACTTCTGTGGTGCTATAATATCACTTAAAGCAGTGTTACAATCTATGGTGCTATAACAGCACTTAAAGCAGTGTTACAATACTTCTATGGTGCTATAATAGCACCTATAGTCTAGGGGTGTTTCTCTGTGAACCCTACGTACTGCGTTCATCTAAAGACCTATGACCTCAATGTAGGTCATACGTTTCGTGACGTCATCGCAGTTTTGCAATAGATCTATAGGTAACTAGGTAGGTATGTACTGCAGCCCGCAGCTTTATGCTACTCGGATTGAATAGCAATTTAAAGTTACCGATAGTTAAATATTGTTGACTATTTTTATTTTATCATAATAGGGTAGTGGCACCAAAAGATGACTGACCCCCATTAGATGAACAATCGACCGAAAAATAGGAAAATATAAAATACTACGCTACATACGCATGTGGGATAATTTTTTCCGTATCTCGCAACATTTTTTCTACCTAGCGCCTTAAACAGATCGACAGTGACGGCTCAGATGAGCCCACAGTAATTCGTTACGTGAGTGGTGTCCACCAAAAGTTACGTTTCTATGAAAACCTACTTAAGAGAGGTGACCTCCAATTTAAGAATTTTGTCAGAATAAATAAATACATGAATGATGGATCTGAGTTTTGTTGGTTCTAATGAAATCTTCATCTACTCAGCTTTGATATTGTTGATACTTATTAACATTATTAGCCGTATTTTTCTAGATATTTACCGTTCAAGTAATGGTTCAATTTTAGTTTGCTTGATCCATTAAGTGACCGGTGGTCATGTTCTGGAGAAAAGGCATTTTTTTACAAGCATCGTAAATCCTAAACTTGACTCTATAGACAAAAACAAAATCACTCAAATTAATTTTGTTTAATGTATAAACTTATTTACCAAAAGTTGAACACATGTTTCCAGTGTTAAATGCTATTTTAAGAGTTTTATTTTAGTATGAAAGCCTTCAATATTCAGCTGTAGGTTCCATGCCCAAAATTTGAACTAAGAAATACACTAAAATTTTGTTCGTTCATTTTATGGTAAATTCGTATCCAAAACATGAACTATTTGAATTTTATTATTGTAGTTAAGATTTTAGGTCTTGTCTTTCGCAATGAAGGGATAGGTTCAAGTTTCTTCGAGATTTCTAAGTCTTTCTTTTGAGAAGCCACCTACACTGCGAAAAATAAAAAATAATAATTACCGAGTACTCTCGAAGAAGCCTAAAATGTTTTAGTTATTATTTACATTCTTCTAAATGAATAGTAAAAATAATTTATTAACACTGCTACTATTTTATTCTTCAATTTCATTACAATTCATCCCATAATTCTTCTCAAAATATTAGTTCAGCTATTGGGTACAAAATGTTCATAATTAAGGCACAGCGTTCAACTATTGGGATAAAACGCCATTTTTTTCACATAATGATTTTTTATAAAATTCCTGGTAGATATAGAAAGTATTTTGATTCATTCGTTAATACTTGAGGATATACTGACTCTTATAAAAATACCAGGAAACATCAATGTCACGAGATAACTGAGCAAAAGTGGTTCAAAGTTGACCAAAACGCTTAAACGTTCATTTATTGGTTCCACTACCCTACATCATTCGAATTTGTCCTCCCTAGAGGGGGTTATAATAGGTTTTTCGAGGGGCTTTATCGCGATGAAAAGTATTATCATTCCCAGTTGTCACCCCATTCATGTCCCCAGTGGTGACGGCTGGGATTTATTTTTAGACTGTGTCCCTATTTTTTTTTTCTTTTCTTCTTTGGCCATGGTGCTTTTTGCACATTGTGCCAGTTTCAAATAATTAAGTAGGTAATGCGTCCCTATTGGCACCCCTGCTGCAGTCACTGCTGACAAAGGGGATTTTTTTAAGTGCGATAATTTATCACCACTGTCGACGTCCTCACTGGTGTGGTCACAAATGGGAATTGTTATTAAAGAGGGTCCCATTTATAACCACTGGCCCTATCTATCCTCTCCTCTCCATGCATGGTTGTCTCGAAGAGATCGCTTTGAGCGACAAGACCGCCCATTGTGACACTAATCATTATTTTATTGCTCTGTGTATGTTTTTCGTTTTTCATTCTTTGCCATGGTGTTTCAATAAAAAGTTTTTCTGTCTATTCTATTCCTTTTTCTAGGTAGAATCCATCTCTATGCAGAAGTTCATCAAAACTGGCTCAACGGAGGCGAAAACGTAAGAAATTGTATACACACCTTGGTATTTATAATAAGTTATGTATTCCAAAAACTCCCTCCATTATTGTCCCCCCCAGAACTTTTTCAGTGGGGATTATAGGCCGTCATTTGCGAGGATAACCCCAGGTTCTTCAATCTTTATGGATTTTCAAGCAAACACAACAATATATTAATTAAACTTTATTAGAAAATCACAATATAAATAAATACATCTTAAAATTTCAACACTTCTTACCTACATTTTGTAAACATTTTAAAAACCTGTAAATGTTATCCAATATTAAAGTTATCTGTATATTGTTCGGATTTCTCCCCTAAGGGGGATTATTAGACATTTCGTTGTAGATTGGTTCCCGTTTTTCCCCCTTAAGGGGGAATTCATTGGGGGTATAGTGGAAAAGCCACTTTTAGCACAACGCAAGCGGTAAAATAATGTACCTATTTAAATTTATTAAAAAATATAGGTAAGTACCTAGGTATCGTTTCATTTTATTTCACATTTATCCCTTACCTAAATGAACGACGAAAATAACTCATTCGACCTAAACCATTTATTACTTTATTTACCGACAGTGTTTTTCCATTTTCTGTATGGGTTAATTAAAATTAGCTTTTCCCCGTTTGGCTGTGTCATACAATTTGGTTTTGTTGAAGCATTTCCGGTGTATTATGTCAGTATGTAAATAAATTGTGAACTAGAAATACGGGGTAATTTTATGACAAAAGCGTTAGGGTTTCATACCGATCAGTTTCTGTTTTCGGATCGGTTTTCGACCATGGACTGGAAGACGCAGTGTAGGTAGGCCTCCCACTAGGTGGGCCGACGACATCAAAAGAGTCGCAGGCAACCGGGGGATGCAAGTAGCAAATTGTCGTTCGGTGTGCCGGTCTAAGGGGGAGGCCTATGTTCAGCTGTGGACGTCTTCAGGCTGATGATGATGATGTTAATTCTACAAGTTGTCGAACTCCGGCGGCGGTGACTTGGTGGCTTGCGCCATGGCCGCCTTCGGCAAGTCTTCCCCTTGGTTCATAGCTGCATTCAGGAGACGCTAAAATGCAAAGTCAGTCTTTATTTCGTGTAGTTATACAAAGTCAGTTTTGCTAAGCAGTCTCTTTATAAATTTGATGACATTTTTGGATAGCGAATATCTTGGACTCGCTCACTTACAATATTGTTTTGATATTTGTAACGTTTTATTTTGTGTATTTCTCTATAGATGATAATCTGTTATTTCTGACATGTAATAATGTTGTTATCAATAAAATGACTATGATTATGACTATGACTATTTCAGCACTGCAAGCGCCTCGCGGTTTCACCCGCGTTAACTGCTATCCCGCGGGAACCGTTAATTTTTACGGGATAAAAAGTAGCCTATGTCACCCGGGGATGGTGTAGCTTCCCAATAGTGAAATAATTTTTCAAATCGGTTCAGTAGTTTCGGAGCCTATTCAATGCAAACAAACAAACAATGAAATATTTCCTCTTTATAATATTATAGTACAGAAAACATGGGATAATTTAAAAAATAAAAAGCAAACTAAAAACCGGTCAAGTGCGAGTCGGACTCACGCACGAAGGTTTCCGTACTATTCTCTATAACACGGCAAAATAATCACGTTTTTTGTATGGGAACCCCCTTAATATACATACTTTATTTAGTTTTTCAGTATCTGTTGCCATAGCGGCAACAGATACATTTAGCCATGCGAAGCCGAGGTTCGAACCCGGCGTCCTCGGATCGCAAAGCGCCCAAATCAATACAGAGTGTTATAAAACTAGTACCCAACTTATATGGCGCGTCGTGAATCTTCGTTCGCGCAGAAAAGAAAATATGGTCCGAAGATTAACGAAAGAATGCTTAAAACTTACAATCAACCTAAGCTCACTATTATAAGGTTCATAATACACTGCAGCTGTTAGTTCCATCTCACTCTAAGCTCGCTAAGATGGCGGCGGCTGCCGACCAATAGCGGTCAATAGCATTTCCCGCGCTTTGAAAATTCATCTTCTGCGCAGGTACATCGGTAAGCCATATCAGTTGGGTAATACTGTACTCACAATATGCTCCAAGCCTTGTTCGTTGGGGCGGCTCTGCGAGTACACAAGGCTCTGCTTCGTGGTTTGGACCGCCACTGGACTCTTTAGAGCTATGCTTTCAGCCACTTCTAGCACGTGCTTTAAAGCGCTGGAAACATATATTATATAGATAGATTTTTAATTTCATCGAGTAAAATTGCTTTAAACCGCTGGAAACGTATTTGGACGGAATATACTTTTAATTTCATGGAGTAAAATTGCTTTAAGGAGCTGGAAAGATATATTAGATATAAATACTTTTAATTTCATGGCGAGAAATTGACAGTCGAAGTGAGATTCATTACATTTTTTTTAATAACGTAGCTAGGATTTTTAGGACACTGGGATTGCTCCTGTGTCGCGGGTACCGCTTACAGACATATAATTTCACATACACATCACACCCAGACCAGAAACAAGTATCTGTGGATCGTACAAATATTTGTTCCGGGCGGGAATCGAACCCGCGACACCAAGCGCAGCAGTCCGATTGCTCAGCCACTACGCCAAACGAGCCGTCAAGATGAGAGAGAGAGGAGAGACATTTTGACTCCACAATATAAAAAATTGGAGTATAGATAGATAAATAACTTCTTATTGGTACCAAAATATACAGAACACAGAAAAGACAAACTATGTAATAGGTAAAATGGGCGGTCTTATCGCTTAAAGCGATAACTACCAGACAACCTTTGGGTAGACAACAGAAATGGGTTGGAAAGATGTATTGCTTTTTAGTATAATTTTTATTTATGTATTACATATATTAAATTTTTATGAATACAAGCCGCTCTCCACTGTTTCAGAATAAGTATGTGTTAATCCAGGGTTAGCTACCTCCGCACCAAACTTCTTAAAAATTGGTCCAGCCGAACATATATACTTTCCTTTTGGCAATATTAGTAGGATGCCGTGTTTAGCTAGTTTCAAATATACCTGGCTTTGTCCGTGAACACTCGACTGACCAGGCCGATGTCGCGAGCCTCCTGGGCTAGGAACTTGCGGCCCGTGTAGCAAAGCTCCCGGGCTATGGAAGTGTTCGACACCACCTGGGAATTACAGTTGTTTTTGTTTTAGTCATGGCTTCGCACGGTTTGTGCATATAGCCAGTGTCAAGTATTTTATTTTAAGTAGGTATTTCTTAATTTCACATTAAGAAAGTCACAGCAATGTTATAGCAATCGTGGTCAAGTAGTCAAGTCAATTATTTACATCGTCAGTCACGATTCAGTAAAGTAGTGGATGCTTTACTGCAACTTCTTGGGAGTTTTGGAAAAAATGCGAAATGACACGTTTTTTGAGTTTATATCATTCGCTTACACTCGTGCACGTTAACGAACACTTAATGGTTAATATTCCACCAATATTACACATTAACACTCGAAGAAACACAAGTTTGAGCTAATAATACAAAACCAACAACGTCTCACTATCGGATTCCCGCCAAAACTCCGGAAACACAGTTGTACATCATTGGAAGCGTTACTTACAGCCGAAATTAATATTGTATATCCTATCCAAGATTGAAATCGATCTTGGATTGCTGCCTATCGTTCGATCGATCTCCAATCTACGTGCCTTTATAAACCAATCCACGGATCGGTTATTGGCACGTTTGACCCTAAAAATGGATTGTGATATCAATCCCAGATAGCGAAATTTGGATTGGATTGATTATTAATTTCGGCCGTTAGTGGTTCTGTGAACAGTAGGGTGACCAGGAACCTCTATCGAGAAAGTATTCAATACGTTAACTGTCTTTGTTTTAGATTTGATCAGCGCCTTGCAATATCGACAAGACGCGTACGCGAACGGTCACCTTGATCGATACGTTAACGATACGAACCGGTAAAATTTTCATTCTTGCCCTATTGTAGGAGTACTGTGTGCCTAGTGCGAGTTTTGACAATTTATTTACGCGCTCGGTCCGTTTGGCGTAAACTTGAAATTGTATGGAATAAGAGCAGCGCCATCTAGCGTCAGTGAATCAGTCACTAGGTGGCGCTGCTCTTATTCCCTACAATTTCAAGTTTACGCCAAACGGACCGAGCGCGTAAATAAATTGACAAAACTCGCACTAGGCATTCTGATCAAATGTTAGACAAATTTGACAGTTAACATAAGAATAAGAATGTTTATTTGTTAAAAACATGTCATTACATTGTCATACCTTTAGCATGCAAGATCTTAAGTTTTTAGGTTGTTGCACATGTTTTTGCCTAAAAGGCGTACACATTTCAGTGTTAAACAAAAAATGCAATTAAATTAAATTTAAAAAATTAATTAAATAAAAAAAAAGTTACATTAAATTAAATCAAATTAAATTAAATTATATACAAACATATTAAATTATAAATTATACAAACATATCGAATACTTTCTCGATAGAGGTTCCTGTTCAACCTACTGGTCCGGATTGGTTGACTAATAACTAACTAATTTATAGATACAGAAACTAGGTTTTGTCACCTTTGGGAACCGCTGCAGGGTTCCGACGTCCGCAGCCAAGCCTACATCCACCTCTTTGATTTGGAACCAAGCGTCTTCAGTGCAATATCTGAAATCAAATTAAAAAACTATTTCAGACAGAGTTAAGACACGGTAACAACACTTTATTGCACTCCAAGACATGAAAATAATGTATACAAATAAAAACACGACAAGGTACCTATAGTGGGCGGTTTTATTGCTAAATGCAATCTCTGCCAGACAACTTTCTTTCCAGTTTAGAGTGAAAAGATAATTTAAAACAACTGGACAAGAACGAGGCGCAGTCGGGCTCGAAGGGTTCTGTATCTATCTACACTAATATTATAAAGAGGAAAACTTTGTTTGTTTGGTTGTAATGAATAGGCTCCGAAACTACTGAACCGATTTGAAAAATTCTTTCACTGTTGGAAGCTATGCTATCCCCGGTGCACATAAGCTACCTTTTATCCCGTAAAAATTAACGGTTCCCGCGGGATAGTAGTTAACGCGGGTGAAACTGCGAGCCGCTTCTAGTTAGTATCTATAAAAACGGCACAAAAGCACGTGATTAGTGTCACAATGGGCGGTCTTATCGTTCAAAGCGATCTCTCGATGTTGTCGAAATGTTACCGATTCTCCTACCTTATGTCAGCTGCCGTGACGAGATCCACTCCTGCGCCGACGCACGCGTTGTGCGTGACAGCTATCACTGGCTTCACACACTCCTCTAAAGCTGATATGCCGTCCTGGAATATGTCAATAATTTCATCATCATCATCATCTTTTTTTTTTTTTTATTGTATAACGTTATAACCATCGACGTGAAGCGTCAATGCCATTTTTTTGTAAATTTTTACATTTTTTATTTTCTTTAAGAATTAATTTACTCGCTGTCACATTTCCACTTAAAATTAAGGGTTCTTAAACTAAAACTAATCGTAAGTCCGCCGCGTTTCATCGTCATCATCAATCATCATCATCATCAGTCATCATCAATCATCATCAGCCATCATCATCATCAACAGGTGTATCCGCCTACGCTGAGCGTGGGTCTCCATCAATTACGTGAGTTTTAGGACATAATCCACCGCGGGGGCCCGGCCGCGTTGGTGGATACCTCTGAAATAATTCTAGGGAATGTTTTCCTTCACCGAAAAGCGAGTGACGTAAGTATGTAAAAATGTAAGTATGTTTGTAAAGAAACACATTGGTACGTGCCCGCACTGGGATTTGAACTCGCCACTACTACTTGGCAAGTGCACTGTCGTCCACTAGGCTACTACCGCTCAACAATTAGTGAACAAGAAAAATATACTCGTATATCTATATAAAAGTTGTATGTCCAGTATGATACACATAGAAGTACAACTTCATAAAAAAAACCGTGTCATATATAGCTTTGTATAATAGACAGTGTATTATATCGCTCTCTTTTGCTCTCTCACGCTTTCTCTTTCTCTCTCTACATATCTAGTGAACTGTAACATATTGTAATTTTTCGGTCTCTTTTGCTCCACTTCCGTAATAAAGCTCTCTCTCTCTCTTCCTATTTCCCTCTCTCTCTCTCTCTCTCTTCCTATTTCTCTCTCTTTTCCTATTTCTCTTTCTCTCTCTCTCTTCCTATTCCTCTCTCTTTTCCTATTTCTCTTTCTCTCTCTCTCTCTTTTTCTCTCTCTCCTCTCTCTCTCACCTGAGCGTATTTAATGAAGCGATAGTGGTAACGAGCCTTCCTCGCTGTGTCAGGCAGCTCGTCGGCTTCCTGTGCCATCTCTACTAGACTTGTTAGCTCTATGCCTGGAATAGACATGTACATTCATTACAGAATAGAATCTAGAAAAAAAAAAAAAGAAAGAAAGAAAAAAAATTAATAGATGGTTAAGGGGATGTCTGGACAGTTAGCCCATTTTTTGCGTGCAATTTTCGCACGCACAGGGGAAAAATGGACAATATGTCCAGAAATCCCCTGTGCAGGGGATACTGCCAGGGGTTTATGGAATAAGCCAAAAATTTTACGCGCATGTTATTTGTTGTTATAGCGTCAACAAAAATACAACATCTGTAAAAATTTCCACTGTCTTACTATCATTGTTCATGAGATACAGCCTGGCGACTGACGGACGGACGGACAGCGGAATCTTAAGGTCCTGTTTTACCCTTAAAGTATGGAACCCTAAAAAGGCTAAATAATGCTTACCCCCAGTGAAGTGTTTCCCTTGACCTGATAAAACTATGACTCTGCATTCAGGGTGATCGCTTAATGTAGAAAAACATTCCTTGAGTTCTCTGCAATAGAGTTTAAGTCGTAAGACATGGTTGTTAGGTCACATTGATATTAAAACATAGTGAATTAAAAATTTAAGTAGGCGCTAATGTTATTCTTAAGTAGCCTGAAATATATAATAAAGAGATACATATAACTAAGTAACTAACTGACCAAGTTTGTGTCTGACCATGCATAGTAGTGTTCCGTCAAAATATTTTTTTCAGAAATCAGTCCTGAATTATTTTTTATTGTGATTTCCAATAATATGTTGTGTTTGATCTCATTGTAAAATGCGCGAATCTCTATGAAAGAAATCTATAAAGTTCAGGCGAAGATATAATATTACATAAACTCACTCTAAAAATCTATGAAATAACTTAAACATCTCTTCCTAGTAAACCAGATTTTTCCATCTATCCATGGTAGGTACTCATGCTATGACATATTTTGTTTAATATGTATGTTTAACCTGTCTAAGAAGCGAGCAAAGGTAGAGTATAAGGTTCTGTCAAGCATAATGAATTGTTTAAAAACATAATTATTACCTCCTTAATTCAAGTGGTTAGGTAATTAGGTAAATTAAAATATAAAGTAATTTGAAAACATTTAACTGCATAAAATAATTTTAATATTACCAAGATGGAGATCTTGTAATTAATAGCCAACAATGGCAGGTAGGTAACATGGCTGTAATTAAAACTCATTTGATATGATCATTGACGTCATACCAAAAATGTTTTTGAGGATTTATCTACCTACTTTAACATAGGCACTATTTTGAAAACAGTCCACTGCCAATGCAAAAAAAAAATGTATTTTTTACGTAAAAAGGTTTTATACTACAACCTACCGATTTAGTTTATTTAACCTTTTTACATACTTCTCCTTTCTTTTTTCTTGCTTACTTGGGAGTTGGACTTTAGTAAAAATCTAACATAATGTGATACTACATGACTTTTCAATATTGGAAAACACAAATTAATTGCAAATCAAATGACGGCTTGTTTGACGTAGTGGCTGAGCAATCGGACTGCTGCGCTAGGGTTCGATTCCCCCCTGGGACAAATATTTGCGCGATCCACAAATATTCGTTTCTGGTCTGGGTATGATATGTATGTGAAATTATATGTCTGTAAGCGGTACCCGCGATACAGGAGCAATCCTAGTATGGGGCTAAATTAAAAAAAAAGGAGCGCAGAGCCCTTTCTTTAACAATAGAGATAAGATAATATAGGCAATACTTACAACCACATAGCTTTACTGAATGTGTTAACCTTTTGAGGCCTATTTAACTCCACGTGATAAACATTTTTCTTTGGCACGGACACGGCTAATGTTTCATACGGTCGCAGTTCAGTCTTTGACGAATACGCCCTTAGGAATGCATCTGAAAATTAGAAAATATCATGATAGACATTGTATGATGAATTACTCTTTTATTTAGGGCTTGGTTCAGCTCTGGAGCTACAATAGAATGGAATATAATATTTTACTAGCCATATAAAGTCCATTATACATGGCAAGTCGGTACATATAACAATAATATTACAAAAATACAAAACAGCGAGTTTACCTTTAACAGAAGCATTATAAGACTAAAGAATGTCCAATTAAAATTTGAGGGACTAGTAAGTAAATCTTAGGTTTCTTTATTATAAGTAATTATATTTGGCTATAATAAGATTTGGTGTGTTATCCTCAGACTCTGGTTTAGTTTTGACTCCTTTGATCCGTACCAAATACCTACTTTGTAATAGAAACCATTCATTGATCCGCATTGCTATTATCCATATTGATTGCAGTTCAAGTTCACTCATCAAGCTCCGATTCCAATATATTAGATTTACTCTTTAGTTGTATGCTGAGATGCATGAAAAGATTAGGCAGGACACGGTATACTGAGGTTGTATATACAACAATAGATATGCTCCGTGGTTTCCCCCATGTTGATTATTATCACTCGCCATTATTTTCACGGGAAATAAAGGGTTGCCACTAGTTCTATAATAAAAGTAGGCTATGTTACTCCTTGTAACATTAGGTATCTGCCTGTGAAAGCTCCGTCAAAATTGACCCGGGAGTTTCGGAGTAGTTCCTGACGCCCTAGATACAGGGAATCCTAGTTAGGGCTCTGCATCTATGTAAGTATGTGATTGTGATGTATTATTTATTTTATGTATTTGTTCAGAACACTCATGTCGGTTCAAAATGTTGAATTTAAAAAGTTATAATCAGTAGGTAAGTAAGAGTGTATTCTTTACTGTAAGATCCCTGGGGATCTTACACTAATTTAGTATTAAAACTATTATCATTAAACTGGTTCAATAAGAAAGTATAAAGGCATTTATGAATTGGAAGGTAGGTAACAACACAAATTATATTTTCGGGTGCATGTTGTATATTATTATGAATATTATATTTAACCACTTTCAGTATAGGTGCCATTTAGATGTAACAAAAATTGAGCTTTTGTATTAATTTTAGTAGGTAAGTAGGTAGCTATAGGTACATATAACATGTAGCAGGTAACAGTAGGTAGATAGGTTTTCTGAAATACGAGGTAGGTCTAATGTAGGTTTTTTACTTACTTGCTGCTAGGCGGGACTGCTTCAAACTTATATTTTTAATTAACAAAGCCATTGAAATAATGAAAACAAATGAATCTAAGAAAAGAAGTAGGTATACCGTAAAGAAAACAAATGACTATTATCTGAACTGACTGAATCAAATTATTGAATTAAAAACGATCAAAGTCCAATCCAACCAAAGAAAACCAAAAACCAAACTTGATCAAACTTCTAATCAAAACATTCTCCGTTTTAGACTTTTGAGTTTTGCGGTTTTATGGCCAGTCGAAGTCTACTCTACTGTCTAGTCTAGTGAGTCAAAATATTGTCTTTGTCAATGTCACTTCAAAATGTAAAAAGCATCAAAACTTCGAAAATTATTAACGTCAATAATTATTGGACATTGCTGCTTTTTAGTTTTGGCTTCGTACAGTTTGTGCATTTAGCCAGTGTCAGAGCATAAAAATATTTCATATATTTATTATTTTCACAATAGGAAAGTCATAACATGATAGCCATCCTTTTCAGGGAGTTTAGGAAGAATGCGATATTACACGTTTTTGGGGTTTACCTAAATGAATTTCTCGATTTCATTTTCAGTTTCATAGGTTCGGGTAGATTTACTAATTTGATGTAGGACGTAGGGTAGGTAGGTAGCTTCCTACTTGCCCTATCTGCTTATATGAGTATACTATAGGTGTGCTAATCTGCATTCTTGGCAGGCATCTATTACTAAGTAGTTAAGTAGTTACCTAGGCAGAATTTGCCCAACTACCGAAGCGTTAATGGTGAAGTAGGTAGGTACAATGAATGAGACCGCACTCCACTAGTTAACGTAGTAAAACGTAAGTTTTTAGCATCTAATGTGCAATTAAAATGTCAATCACGCATCAATACGGGACATTGTACCCGAATTTTACTGTAGTGTGATTTAAATATCTATCAGGCATGAGTCAGATTACTGTATCCATAATTTCAATAGGTTTCTTTCCTTTACCTACCTTTTTTTGCATACCTTCTAATTGAATACTTCGAGCACTAATACCTAATCTGGGGTTCTATTTTAATACATTTTGAATTCATTTCGCCAAAAATTATACGGCTTCATCATTTTCTCCTGTTCTACCTACATCTAAATGTAATCTATCATTTTTCGTCATATTATTTCTACAACACAGAATTTTTTTTAGCCTATGAAGACTCTCTCTTTCGCGATGAAGACAGAAGCTGCTTACCAATAGGTAAGCTAAGGACTGGAAGACTAAGGAATTAAGTTGAAGTTCATATTTTCTTAGCGACTGATCACTGAATTCTAAAATCGTGGCCACTCTACTCATCACCCATTCACACTCCGCACTATGACATCATGAGAGATCGACCGCAACTTTCCTAGACATCAAAGGCTGCCTATATACGAGTAGGTCCTAGGTCTTATTTAGAGTGCTATAAATCTTTCAGTGACACTTTGTATGGACGAAGAGAGTTTATAACCTACTTTTAAATCCGACTCCATTTAGGTTATTTATGATACCTATCATAGACGTAATATCAGAAATTGACTTGCCAAAAGCGTAACGTACCTACCTACCCGAAAACTCAGATTATGTCCGAAAAGGATACACCTTGGCTGCAACTTGTAAATCTGATAAATTTAATGGTTAGACGTTATTTAGGTGTACCTAGCTCCAATCATTCGTGCAACATTCTAAAATGTCAAGATTGCTGGGTCTGTGCTGGGACCCCTATAAATCAGATAAATTTACTAAGTAGGTACGTGTTTTGAGGTGGTGCTCCAATCATTCGACTCGTGCATGAAGGATTCCGTACCTTTACCTATAAAAACGAGCAAATAATCACCTTCGTTGTATGGGAGCCCCCTTAAATATCTATTTTATTATGTTCCATAGTATTATTTTGTAGTTATAGCGGCAACAGAAATACATCATCTGTGAAAATTTCAGCTGTCTAACTATCACGGTCCATGTGATACAGCCTGGTGACAGACGGACGAACAGCGGAGTCTTAGTAATAGGGTCCCGTTTTACCTTCTCTATACGGTACCCTAAGAATGTATGGTAGGGCTATATGCGGCAGTTTTAAAAACTTCATTAATTAACATTGAAGTAAGTTGAAACTATAGATCTATTTCCCTTTTAACTGTGTAATGTTATCTTCCATGACCTTTGCAATTAATAGCAACGTGGACTGTGAAATGGATACGGCAATTATGCATGCAAGGACGCATCTAAGTATATATCTCCCCATCAATAAGAGATATTGGTTCTAAGTAAGTGGTAGCCTAGTGGGCGAACGTCCGCCTTCCAAAGCGGAGGTGGTAAGTTCAAATCCCAGTGCGGGCACGTACCAATGTGTTTCTGGTTAAGCATTATGTAGGTACGTAATGATCACTCGTATTTCGGTGAAGGAAAACATCGGGAGGAAACCTACATGCCCGAGAATTATTTCGGAGGCATGTTATCCACCAACCCGGACTAGGCCCCCGTGGTGGATTTTGGCCTAATCCTCCTCACGAAAGTGAGGGGAGGCCTTTGCCCAGCAGTGGGACAGTTACAGGCTGAATTATTAATATTACTTTTATTATAAAGAGGAAAGATTTCTTTGTTTGCTTACATTGAATGGGCTCCGAAACTACAGAACCGATTTGAAAAATCCTTGCACTGTTGGGAAGCTACACTATCCCCGGGTGACATAGACATACTTTTTATCCCGTAAAAATTAAAAGTTCCCGCGGGAAAGTAGTTAACGCGGGTGAAACCGCGAGGCGCTTCTAGTTCTTTATAATTTTATAGGCTACCATTTGAACATTATCTCACCTGCGTCTAAGTGACGATGTGATCGAAGGTTGCAAACATGCTCAGAATGGGACTGGCTCTCTAGAACTTCGGGGACACCGCATACAGACCCCATACCCACCCCATACACCCCATAGACACCCCTCTGCTCTACTCCCTCTGTGAAATTTACAGTTATGAAGCTTCACCTCGTAGAAGGCGAGGTTTTACTCAATTTCGAAGTTTTTTTTAAGCACAGGAAACCAATTAAATTTAAAATTATGAATGAAAAAAAAATGTTTTGTTTAAATTGATCATACAAGGAAGACGATTGGGAAGTTAAACGCGATTACGAATAATTGGCTCAATAAAAAAATATATCGTAGAGATGACACTACCTAAATCGCATCTTAATTTATCACCTACTTACTAAGATATTCCATCATGAAACCGCGTGAAAGTTGTATCAATAAATGGGGCTTTTTATATAGGAAGGGATTAGGAGCTTACATTTTCTAATTTCCTTATCACTTTTTTCCAATAAATAAAAACATACAAAAACTAGCAGTTCAAGCGCTCGCAGCCATCTGCCGGTACCACCAGTATAACCACATTAGTACATAGTCAGGTCATAAATTCTGTCACATGTTTTATATAAAATAATTGAAACAAGTTTATTCATTATGTAACCATTTATATACCAAAATGAACTTAACAAAACATAGATTCTTATGACACTAAAGTTTATTCAAAATGACCTCCGTGATTTTGAATACAGGCCTTCAATCTGCGCGGCCAGTCGTCTATCGCAGCACGAACGAGGTCCATGTCAATATCGGCGGCTGCCTTAATCAAGGATGTCTTGAGTGACTCCAAATTGGGATGAGGCTTTGAGCACGCCTTTTCGACAATTCGAAATTCGAATTCAATAAACTTTTTTGTGGCCAGCATTCTAAAAGAAAAGTTTTTACTGTGTGTCAATACTTATGACCTGACTAAGTATACTATCGGCCGAAATCAAATAATCAATCCAATCCAAATTTTGCTATCTGGGATTGATAACACAATCCATTTTTAGGGTCAAACGTGCCAATAACCGATCCGTGGATTGGTTTATAAAGGCAAGCAGATTGGAAGTCGATCGAATGATAGGCAGCAATCCAAGATCAATTTCAATCTTGGATAGGAGATACAATATTAATTTTGTCTGTAAAAAAACAGTCACGTTGCACGATGCGCGGCCTTATCGCTATTAGCGTGTTGTTACAAGCAACCTTTCTATTGATAAAGATGGTGCGGTTCAAAGTGGTGACTTCAAAGTCTTTATATCAAAGGTTTTACAGCTTCGCATAGTTTATCATTGCACAAGACTGGTACAACATTAATTATGAAATTTGACAAGAGTGTTCCATAATTATTATCATTGACATTAAAATAACCTCGCCGATAATAAGTGGCCCTTTTTCGGTATGACCAATGACCATCCAAGTAGGTACAAGTATTACCCAACTGATATGGCTTACCGATGTACCTGCGCAGAAGATGAATTTTTCAAAGCGCGGGAAATGCTATTGACCGCTATTGGTCGGCAGCCGCCGCCATCTTAGCGAGCTTAGAGTGAGATGGAACTAACAGCTGCAGTGTATTATGAACCTTATAATAGTGATCTTAGGTTGATTGTAAGTTTTAAGCATTCTTTCGTTAATCTTCGGACCATACTTTCTTTTCTGCGCGAACGAAGATTCACGACGCGCCTTATAAGTTGGGTACTAATAACGTGGCGAGTTACGGTATCTTAGTTGCATTGTATTCAGTAAAAAACTGGCCAAGTGCGAGTCGGATAGGCACACGAAGGGTTCCTTGCCATTATCTATTAAAACGGCAAAAAAATCACGTTTGTTTTGTGGGAGCCGTCTTAAATGTTAAGTATTTGGTGTTATAGCGGCAAAAGAAATACAAAATCTGTGAAAATTTCAACTGTCTAACTATCACGGTTCATAAGATACAGTCTGGTGATGGACGGACGGACAGCGGAGCCTTAGTAATAGGGACCCGTTTTACCCTTTGAGTACGGAACCCTAAAAATATAATTAAAACTAGAGGAACCTGCGGTTTCACCCGCATCGGCCATTATCGCGAAGTAACCGTTAAGTGCGGGTCAAACCGCGTGACGCTGCTAGTTCTAAACCAAAAGTAGCCTAGGTTACTCCCTGTAAACATCAGCTATCTACCAGTAAAAGCCCCATCGAAATAGGTGCAGCCGTTTCGGAGGTTAGCCGGAACAAACAGACAGACTGGTAAACAAAACACATAGAAATTATATTTATGTCATATAAGTGCACTACCTACCTAGATACTTTCACAGATGTATATTGCATTTAGTAAATCGCTATTATTTTGACATCACCTACCAAAAAGCTGGGGTCATCTCGACTGAACGGCCGAGGTGTCCCCATTCAATTTTACCTAAAGTTATATAAGGGGTAACTCGCCCAACACTTGAAATATAATCGGAAACTTCAATTTTAAACAATTGTAGGTAAGTTAAGTGTAGATTAGATTCTAAATTTCTTGATAGTACGTACCTATATACCTGGAAAACATGGAACGGTTCACACCAAGGCTTTGTATGCTCGCACCTTTACTCTGTAATAATGAGAGCCCATACAACACGTGATTATATTTGCATTTATATAGACCTGTTTACTAGTTATATAGGCGTCGGTGAGTCATCTACCTACTATACCTAGCAAATGGGTGAAGAGGAAGTCATTTTTTACAACTAATCGAAGAACTGTCAACATAATAGGTAGGTAGCTGGTCCGATGACAAAGTTGACCGTACCTACCTATAATACAGTGTAAAGATTGGCAACTCGACCGCATGGTCGAGTTAATTGCGGTGGAGTTGATAACCAACTCAAGATAACTAGGCTACATTTCAATTATACAATTATCTTCTATTCTGTGCTTTGATCTATCACGATAATTATTTTCGGAGCTTGGTGAAACGTTCGATGGTTGATGTCTGTTGATGGCGGTTGATTGTAAGTGTAACTTACCTACATCAAAAAATTAGGAATAAGTATAAGTGGCTGGGTACTAAGTTTACACCTTACTTACTTACTTACTTAAAAAACTCGACTTTTCTGTGGCTGGATAGAGGAAATGAACAAGCCAAGTATAGGTACTTACGGCCGAAATTAATAATCAATCCAATCCAAATGTTGCTATCTGGGATTGATATCACAATCCATTTTTTGGATCAAAACGTGCCAATAACCGATCCGTGGATTGGTTTATGAAGGCACGCAGATTGGAAATCGATCGAACGATAGGCAGCAATCCAAGATCGATTTCAATCTTGGATATGAGATAAGTACATAAATATTAATTTCGGCTGTTAGTTACCTACCTACATAATTAACATTTCATTGTGTTAACTTGGTAGAAAAGTTAAAATGTGACATCTTTAAAACTCCCAAGAAGTTTCAGTAAACCATCAGCGACTTTACCGAATCAAATTGCGCGACTGCAAAAATGACATCCCCGTAGTTTCTTGGTGCTGTCTTCTCTAACGGGCGTATTCCGAAGCACTGGTAGAGTCAACGGAGTTAACTTTTCCTGGCCGAGATTCAATCTTGGATCAGTGTTTGAAAGGGAAACATCCTTTGTCAAACTCAAACCATAATTATTTAATTCGTCACATTATTTTGTTTTTATTTATTAATTGGTAATGATTTTTCAATGTTTGACTGGTAACAATGCGATATTCTTACCTATTTACAATAAATGCTTTGACTTTACTAAACAAACTGCCAAGGTGGGACTCTCTAGCTCTAGATTTTGGCGATTTTAAATATCTGTATTATTCTATGGCACTTGCTAAGAAGTGTGACCAATTTGCACTTGTTTTTTGCGTGTGACCAAAATACTCTGTGACCAAATGCCATAACCCTTCGTGCTTTGTATTAGTCGCTATTGTTGCGTGCACGTTTTATGATAAGTCATTTTATTATAAAGGCTTTGCACTCAACTTATTTTATTACCTTTAATCATGAGCAACAGAACTTATCAAAAAGTTGGTATGCAATGCATTTACTCAATGTATTTTACAAGGAAATATGAACCTAAACTGAAGTTATCAAGGTGTATTTTGGTTTGACTCTGGATGTAAAAGCTCAAAGCTTTAGGTGGGTATGGGTGTGTGCGTTTAATAGTGTGCTAGTGTATGTGAAATCAGGGTGTAGTGTTACGGGTAAGGATGGCTGTAAGGGTATCGATGTAATCATCGATAAAATGTTCGTTGCATTTAAATAAACTTATGGTCTATTTTATGTAATACTTACCCCCAGTTTCTGAAACGTCAGTCAGCGTTGACAACAGATTAATTCTATTGCCATCCTTGTCATTTGTTTATAGTCAGATAGAGGCTGAGATACTGTCTACGCCTAACAAACGTTCTAGAAACCGGGGGTTAGTAGGTGTACCTAAGTAGGTTCCTATGTTAAAAGGTAATATTTTTTTATTTCAAACTAAATATTTTTATTGGGACGGTGTAGGTATTAAGCAAATTATTGATTAGGCTTTGAAATGAAATGAAATGAACATTTATTGCAGAAATTGTGTACATACAGGATGTTAAGTAAGTCACAGTGAGGTACCAACAATTTATCCATGACGGACGTACAATAATACAAGTATGGGAATATGGTTTACACTAGGCATACTCTCGATTCGAAATATCAGGAACTCAAAAGCAAACATAACACATCATGGCAAACCGTCCCATTTTCAATAATCGTATATAATTTGAAAAGTCACTACATAATTAATTCATTAATATTATGGTATGTAATAATAATAATGTCAGAATAAAATAATACAAAATAAATATGTCTATTATCTAGTTAAATAAGTCTTTTACATTATAAAAACAATTTTCAATAAGCCACTTAAACAACTTTGTCTTAAATTGCATAATCGGCGATTCTCTTATATGTCTAGGTATTTTATTAAAAATTTTAACAGTCATAATAAAACAGCCTTTATGACATAGAGCAGATTTGCGGGTAGGTAACAATAATCTGGTTGGGTCTCTATATTGTATTCTGGAGCTCGATTTGTCCTTACAATGGTCAAAAAACTGTGGATGTTCTCTGACAAAACAACCTATTTGAAATATATAAAGCCCTGTTAATGTTAATATATTTAATCTCTTAAATAGTGGTTTGCATGAAACCATTGGTCCGACTCCACATATAGCTCTAACACACTTTTTTTGAACTATGAAAGCTCTTTTGATATGAGTGGAATTACCCCAAATTATTAGACCATATCTTAGTACTGAGGCGACATAGCCAAAATATGCAGTCAGTGCAGTGTTTTGACCCGAGGTTTGCCTTATTCTCTTCAGAGCAAAAACAAAACGATTGAGCTTCTTACAAATTTGTTCTATATGTGATTTCCAATTCAAATATTTATCCAGTGTAATACCAAGAAATTTTACTTCATCAACCTTTCCTATTGCTTCGTTTCCACATGTCAAATTAAAATTAAAATTGTCATTACTATTATAATTTTGAAAATAAATAAATTTAGTTTTAGATATATTCGCCCGTAAATTATTCCGTTGTAACCAATTTATAACGGATTCTACTTCTACATTTAGAGAATCTTCTAATGTCGTATCCTTATTGTCTTCTACCACGATTGAGACGTCATCAGCAAACAATACGCATTGATGATTTGTTATACTTGGTAGGTCGTTGATGTATATTAAAAATAGCAATGGTCCCAAAATACTGCCTTGGGGCACGCCAACATTGTTACTTCTAGCACTAGATTTATAGGTAGTTGATACTAGCTGTTCATCAAGAGTTTTAACTTCTACATATTGTTTGCGACCACTCAAATAACTCTCTATCCAATCCAGAGCCGGCCCTCTAATACCATAAAACTCGCACTTCTTTAAAAGGATTTTATGATCCACAAAATCAAATGCCTTACTCATATCAAAGAATATAACTGAAACTGGTATACGCTTGTCAATAAAGTTAATTACATTATGCACTAGAGCAAAAGCTGCCAATGTTGTTGATTTTTTTTTCTGAAAACCATTTTGCTCGTCTTTTATTATTCTAAATTTATCTAAAAAGGAAACTAAGCGATGATGCATTGCTTTTTCAAATATCTTAGCTATAGTGGGAATAAGAGTAATTGGTCTGTAGTTATTTAAATCTTTTTTACTATCTTTCTTGTGTAGGGGCTTTACCACGGATAGCTTAAGTTTTTTTGGGAAAACACCCTCTGAAAGCGAAAGATTAAGTAGGTATTTTAGTACAGGGCAAATTAAAGACACACACCGCTTTATTATATGAGTACAGATACCATCATAGCCTACAGATTTTGTGTTGTTTAAGGAGAAGACAATTTTTAGTACTTCAACTTCAGATAGTGGCCTGAGGAATATACTAGAGCAATTTTTTTGTATATCTAAAACATGTTCAGCTTTGTTTGTATCGTTTGGCTGGGGTTGGTTGGTGATACTGATAAAAAAATTATTAAAAACCTCCGCAATTTTAACTGGATCTGTTGTCGTGTGCCCGTTGTAGTTAATAGCATTTACACTATCAAAGGATTTCTCACAATCCACTTTGTCCTTTATGATGTGCCATGCAGCTTTACATTTATTCTTTGAGTCTGATAAGAATTTACTATTGAGCTTTTTTCTAGAGTTATTTATGCATTGTCTTAGAATTTTGCTATATTTTTTATAAGTCAATTTATGGTTGGGAGTTTTTAATTTATAACAGCGGTATCTTAGTTCTCTCTTATGTTTTGTTGATACTTTTATACCTTTCGTTATCCATTTAGCCGATGTTGCATTACTCTGAACTTTGTGTTTTTCCATCGGAAAGCATAGATTATATAATAGACAAAAAAGTTCGTGGAAATTATCAAATGCTATATTTAAGTCACTTTCATAATACACATCTGTCCATTTAAGAGTTGATAAATGTTTTAAAAATATATCTATGTTCTCTTGACTGTAATTTCGTGTCTCTATATACCAGTAATGTATTCGATTGTGTTTGTGCGTAACAGGAAAAGTGAGAGTTTGGCTAGTATCATGATCGGAGAGATAGGTTGAATGAATAGCACCTATTGCTCCATCAACATTGCTGAGAATGTGATCAATACAGCCATTTTGTCTGGTAGGCTGTGTAATATGCAGAGTAACATTATAATTTAGAGCAAGATCTTCTAGGCGAATGGCTGCCGTACTCTGTTTCAATGTGTCTATATTAAGATCACCGGCAATAATTACCTTTTTCGAAAGTCTTACCACATATTTGTTTAAAAGTATTTCTAATTTGTTGAAAAAGATGTTAATATCGCTAGTTGGAGTCCGGTATATGCACAGAATTACATAATTTATTCCAGCGATGGTCACACCACATACCTCAAACGACTTTTCTAATGGAATGTCTTTGTTAATATCTAATTTTTTAAATCCCATTGAATTACGCAATAATATACACACACCTCCTCGTTTCGTGTCGCTTCTCGAGAAAAAATTACCAACCTGAAAACCTTTTAGCTTAATATTCAATTCACTACCAGCTTTCACAAAAGTTTCAGTTAAGCACAATATATCTATTTCATTATTTTTCTGTGAAAATTCTTCTATACATATTTCAATGACCTCAAGCTTATTCAAAAGACCAGCAATATTTTGATGAAATAAAGTAATGCTATTTGATGCCTTTTTATTCACGAAAAAACTGACTGATATTCATGCTATGGTCAACTTTATGATCAAAATTCTTTGAACTCTTAAAATAATAAGGTATTGTTCCTTTTTGTGACACTTCGGCTGGTGCTTGAATTTTGCAGTTGCTATTTGGGGTAGAGCTTTCATTCTTCAATTTTTGGAAATAGTAGGGTATGGTGCCCCTCTTTGGCTGATTATTATTAATGTTTTTATTTTGCGGGTTGCTGCTTGCAGGACGTGTCAAATGCGATTTGATTGAATGTATGTACTTATTATTGTAATGTCGTGAATCAAGCATAAAATTAATTTTCCGACACAGATAATTTATATATTTAGAATTTGAAGTCAATCGAGTTATGTCTATAGATAAAAATATACAGTTCAAAAATTGCAAGCATATATGCCTGAGACAACCATTCAACATATTCTCGTTTAAACTTTTGTTATTATTGACACTAACAACTATTACATTACACTTCAAAGATCCAATTGCTCCAGAAAGTGCATAAGTTAATTTTTTGACATTTGAGTCATTTTCTCCGACACATAGTACGACTTGGTCTCTTTCTGTGAAATCAAGTGAAGAACATATACTCACAATATCCTCTGCTTTCGCATACGGTTTTATCGTAGCAGTAATTTCATAATCTTCGTAGCAAGTTTACATAAAAAATACTGAATGTTATGTTATACATAAGAACGAGCTTCCATACCTTTTAATAAAGACCAAAACGTATAGTCACGAATTTATTTTTATTAGGGAATTACGACATTACGATGTCGTAATTCTTCAACATATGATTAATTAAAAATATTGAAATTATAATTATGTTATCTCTCCCATATAGAAGTATCTAAGCAGGTAGGTACCTATAAAGTAAACAGTTAAAATTAAGCATGTGGTATATAAATGTAGTTCAAAGTTCGATATTTGTAGCCGAGCAGAACTTTAAATGATGGTAGACGTAGTTCACTTTAAAAATCTTACTAATATTATAAACGCGAAAGTTTGTCAGTATGGATGGATGGATGGATGGATGGATGTTTGTTACTCTTTCACGTAAAAACTACTGAATGGATTTTAATGAAACTTTACAATAATATAGCTTATACATCAGAATAACACATAAGCTACAATTTATACAGATATTGTGTGAATTGTCCAAACAATGACGATAAGTGCCAAGTAAGTAGGAAAAAATCTACCGTCTGCGAGCTATTCTGGCGTGCGCTGCCAAAACCGCTAGAGTTACACATAATTATGTGTAACTCTTTATGAAGGACATTTTTATCTTAAATAGTTCTACAAAAAAGCCCGCCACAATATAATTATATCTATATCTTATGTAAGCCATTATAGCTAAAATAGTGAACCATAAAAATGTGTGATAAATTTAATGTCCTAATGTTAGTTATTTTCTACGTCACGCTAATAATTATAAGCTGCTCAAAATACTAATCCTGCGCAGACGAAGTCGCGGGCATCAGCTAGTATATAATATTTATGACAAAAATACTCTATGTATAACTTTACCGATATGTATTGTTAGCATCACTACAGTTCACGCACACAACTACACCGCGCCGTATCTACAAGAAGTATTGTATGCTGTTTTCGTGTATTCGTTCGGAAAGCGAAGCGTTGGAAAATAAAAGTTTGAAAGCCGCCTCAGTTCTGTTTGCGAGCGCGGCAGCATAGTCGCGTTGTACGACCGCTCGGTACGTTCAAAACGAACTTCTTTAAAAAAAAAACTTGAATGCGCCCGTTTTTTATGAAAGAAATTCACTTTCGCGCTTTTTTTTCATTTTTAATCTGTGTTTATTTGTGGATAGTGTTAAGTGCAATTTTTGAAGTGTTTTCTTCGCTGTGCATTTTGTGTTTTCCGCATAGGAATAGAAAGGTTTATTTTGATATAGCACGATGCGGCTTATGCGTTTGTGTCTTGGTTTATTTATTATAGCGATAACTAAAATAGCTGTGGAGCGGTAAGGGATTTATTTTAGTCTAGCTGCTGCAGCTACAGACCTAAATTTCTCTCTTTTGCGTATAAAATTACACTCCCCGCGTTTCAAATAAAACTTTCTTGTGGCCAGAAAGACGCAGTATAATAAGAAAAAAAAAATAGCTGTCAAACGAATTGACAAAACGTGACGTTAAGACTTTTTTTTAATAACCTTGATTCGATGACGAACTGGATTGTTAATCTGCCCAGAAAATTCTTAAATTATCACGAGTACAATGAAACTGTTTTATTTTCTTTCTGGAATCCTAGTAAAGGTATTTCCTTAGTTTATTCCAAGCGTGTCTTGGACGTAGGCGTCAAATCGTGATCGGGCGGTCATTGTTCCGATTCACTTGATAAAGGGATTGAGAATGTACAGATGAATGTACGATTATTCCTACAAAAAGTAGAGTCCACTTTTCGAATGATTCTTCCAATAAATTAATTGAAAGGGAGTTGTCGGAGCTCTTACTTGAACATAGAACGATGGTTGTTTTAATATTTTCCTGGCTGATTTTTTTTCTACCCGATAGCAAAAAAGGAAGGTTATGTTTGCTAGCTGCGAATCGAAAGTGTCTTGTTATTTTGAGACTACTCAGTGTCTACCTATACTACCTACTATAAATAAATATAGGTACCTACCTAGGTATAGGTACTTACCTAACATTCAAATGAAACAAATGTAGGTAAAAAAGATCTAAATTAGTACGACCTAATAATAAATGAAAGATTTCCCTCAAATAAAGTCAATGTCACTAATTCATGTCAGTGGGCGTAGTGTTGGTATTTATTTACAAGAATAGCCAGATAATCTAATTTGTTTTGCGATATCACGTACCTACTCTGAGCAAATTTCACTATCATTATCATGTATGATTGCATGTTGATACCTAGTGTGTTACCAACATAAAACTATAGTTTCTACCTAAGTGGGTACCTATAGGTAGTTGAAATAAAAAAACAGGGTAAGTACCTACCCTACCTAGTAATTACGAATAAGTGTCCCTACATTTAAAGTGTAGTGTTATTATCTTAATGTGGGTAATACCTACAGTCAGTATAAACGCACAAAGCAAGTAGGCAGTTAAAAAATTGTTTAAAAAAAATAATTTGGCATCAAGACTTTACTATAATAAATATTATGTTAATTATGTTAAAACTTCAAAGACTAACCATTCGTTTCCCACAAAACGTGTACTTATAGTTAGTGATAAAAATACTTTGTATCGATATTAATTAGTAAAGAAGGCTATTTATTTAATGAAAATTTCCCGTTAAGTAGGTAGGTAACAAGATTTTGTCAATACAACCTCTGTATTCTCCCAAGCCGTTTCCCCATCTCAAGAAGTCACCGACCCATCTGCTGTCAGTCTGGCGACCTACATGCGTATGTATGTTTATAATATAATTATATACAATTATTATTAGTACTGTTTTACAATCGACGTCATGCTTCTCACTTGTTTGAAGTTTGACGCTCTTTGGGCGCAACTTGGATTTTGAGTTGACGTTGACGAAAATTTTAAGAAAAAAAATACCTACCTACGTAAAATTATTTTTTTTGCATTATATCTCCGAAAAAAAAACATGATTTGAAAATCGTAGTTAACATCCACAATACCTATATCATTTATTTATTATTATGTTTTTATTTTTAACTATAGAATCCGAGAAAAACTCGTTTTCAATGACGTTATGCTACAAAAATTACTGTATTTAGGTAGATATATTATATCAACAAAAATGAAGATACAGGGGGGCGTATTTCGAACTTATTTAAAACCAGGCGAGTTCCAGGCAATTCTTTTTACGGCTGTAAACTGGATTGTTTTTTTTCGTAATAAAACCTTTATTATGTCAAATTAAAATTCGTAATGCGAAATTGCCAGCCTGTTATTAGGTCAGAAGTAGGTTTGACTCTCACGTGACGTTACTGGCTGACATGAGTTCATAATACGAAATAGCCAGAAAGTTTAGTTTACGGCGTAAACTGACTGGAATTAAGAGTTCATAATACGATCCCTGTACGAAAATAACGTCTCTAATATTAATATAATAAGTGCAGGATGTCAATATGATGCAAAATTGCAAATATTATGCAAATCGGCCACTATTGTGCGATTAAACTTGTTTACATTCATTATCTTTGGCCTTGACATTTATGACATAACGTCATTTTAATCTGTGGTCAGGGTTAAAATTAAATAGTAATGTAGGTACCTACCTATTTAGTTAGTGTCTAAATTTTTACAAGGACTTGTTCGTCGATATTTTTGTCGATATCGATTTTCATTGACACCAATCATTAAATTCTTAAATTAAAATAATATGGCCACATTTTCGACGTTTTGTCGCTTATCGTGGCGTGGTGTGGCTTTGAATTGTTGTTGGATATCAATGTAGCTGTAGGTAGGTAACTACTTTTACTACAAAAAAGGTTTTACCCACTAGTTTGGTTGGAATCTAATCAGTGAGGCAAGACTCAAGACCTTTATTTGTTTTCACTTTATGATGCTCTGAGAATATTAGGAGCTATATTTGTAGAAATATCATGATAATAGATTGCTCAGAATGTGTTCAGACGACTGTTACTAATATTACTTCTGTTAGATATTAGGCTGGCTGTATAATAGAGTTGTTCGTCAACTCGCGAGCGTGGAACTCGCCGCGCGCGAGATGACATGGCACCTTAGGATTTTACCTATTTATTTTGTTAACTCGCTAGATCGTTAAACTGTTCAAAGTGAAATTGTGACATACTTGTGTACTACAGTCTGCTAAAAAAACGTTAAATTGAATACGAGTAATACCTAATTTAATAAGGAAGTTTCCAATCTCATAAAAAACAAAAATTGTTAGTATACATACTTATTAACTTATACTAGAACGTGAGTAAAATTATCAACAACAAACGTATAACTTAACCTAGACACGATATAGAACATTGTTACCTACTTATCGATAAGATAAAGTGTAGATAAAATCGATAACTTGCTAACTCTACCTATCTGTAGTCTAGCAAACCATTATATCAATGAAAATGTAGAGCATAGTTCTCTATAGCTAAAAGTATTATATACCTCCTCTATAAATTTTTAACCGATTTCAAAAGGAGGTCTTGTTTTGTTTTTTTTTTTGGTTGTAGAACATGATGGTGTGACCAAATTACATTAAAATAACAGATTTATAACAAGCGAAGCGCTTGTTATAAATCCGGTGTGTGTGACCAATTTGCACAAACAATAATAATTATTATATTTTTTTGTTAAATTTGGCCCGTGACCAAATTGCACTCAATGTAAGTTATGAATTTTAAAATGTGTTCAAAACTTTCCTGACCCATTTCTATTAAATTTATTAGGTTTAGTGCCTTACTAAAAATGTACCTATACATTATAATGTGTATTAATTACTAATTCCATAATTATTTCCTTTACAAAGCGGATATGAGGTTTCAAATTACAGCCCGAAATGTCTGCAGCGAATTTGTTTGGCAAATTAATAGAAGTTAAAATCAAATGCGACATTTTCCATATTCCAAAAACCAATTACATAAATATAACTAGCTCACTCACTCGTAATACCACAGAATAATAACTAGTACTAACGAATCAATAAATCATGGGATAGGATCGGTACGAATAAAAAAAAAAAGCACAAATCCTATTAACTAACGACATGACCCTATCTATTCATATGATAATATTAAAAATAAGTCCCGTCATTTCAAATTCAAGGTCCCTTATTTAAATTTCACACCTTTGGTTTTGAAAGGTAATGGATATTTTTTTAAGTTCTCGATTTTCGGCCGCCATTGTGAAGTGACGACCCTAATGTTTGCTAAAATGCTTTTTATTCAACGAGGTTTTATTTTCAAGGTTGGCTTTTATCCCACGATAGTCAGCTGTAGTTTTTTTCTGGAGGAGCTGTGTTTTGAATCTACTGTACCTAGTTACGTTATCTTACGCAAAACTATCAAAAACCCACAGACATTATAAGAAGAAGCAGACCAAGCATTACAGATATCTTGTGAATCCAGTCGTGAAGCCGGCCCCCGCCATAATGACGATATTTTGACAACTCTTTCTACTTCCTACTAATATTATAAACGCGAAAGTTTGTAAGTATGGATGGATGGATGGATGTTTGTTACTCTTTCACGTAAAAACTGCTGAATGGATTTTAATGAAACTTTACAATAATATAGCTTACATATCAGAATAACACATAGATTACAATTTATAAAGATATATCATATATTATCAAAACGCGGGTGAAACCGCGGGGCGCAGCTAGTCTAATAATATAAGGTTGGAACCAACACAATTTTTAAATGAACGGATGCATCTGTCAGTTTTAGGTCGGCTCTCCCTGAATGTCATATTTTTACTGGCTTCACTAGTGTTCTGTAATGTTCAGTATGCTTTCTCTAATACATAATATGTCTGTGGAAAAATCAGTAGCTGTAGGTTTTGAATCGGTTGAAACAGAGTTCAGTCCCTATATTATAGTTTAAATAAATAGGTAAGAGGTGAAATAACTTCACGCAGTCTTCCCTAACCCAAATGTCTCCAAATTGTTTTGGATAAAATATACAGTTTTTTATATCTGCAATAATAATTATGTCTCGAGAACAATCGAATATAAATCTATGGGACCAACCCGAACGATATTTATATAGGTACCTAACTGTAATAGTGTTGGTGTACGAGTATTGATGTGTATTAGATACCAATCCAATAAAATGTTATTGAATTGAATATGGCTGTCTTATCGTCACATAAAACTGACAAAGACCAGATGTTCCATGTGTTGTTAATCAGAATATTATTATTTATTTTCAATGTGCAAATAATATGTGTGAATGTGTGTATTACTTATCGCCATTTTACATGGCATAAAACTATTGGCGGATAAATAGATTAGCATGTGATATTCTAGAATTTAAAAACATGTTTATCTGAGGTTTTAATTCTGTATTTTTGTGAGCAGTGATAGACAGATGGTATTTGTCAATTATTAATATACGAGTACTTATATTAAATTTTAAAGGAAACAACTAAAAGACATGTAATAAAAAATGACATGTTTAAGGAAATCTACCTGACTTTCGGTGGAAATGAATGTGAAAATACGTAAAATACTTAGCTATACGCAGATTTAATTAGATTGTGGGTAATACGTAGCTACATAAAATTCCCATTCGAAGGATCAAGCTATCTTTCTTACAATGGAACGAAAACATCGTTACAGCAAATAACTGTAGGTAAGTGAAAATGAATTAAATAGTAATAAAATATACTTACAGTAAAAGTAATTTATACTGGCAACAATTAATTAACAATATGCTCACCAAAGTGGAAACAACGTGAAAATTTAAATATCTGAGTGCGTACACGCATCACAGGGTTCAGTATAGTATGCAGATGATTATTATTCTGAAGAAGCAATATCTTATTGTAAGTAACTACCTAAGTATATTTACTAGACCAAAACGAATCTGACAACTTTCTTGTCTCAAGTAAAATAAAAATCGACAAAAAAAATCGCAACCTCCACTTACTGCGTTTTCGTGATACAACTACTTAACTCTAAAAAGTGAACCTTTCGGCAAACGGTGACTCCCAATTCTGGAGATCAGAAAAACTTAATTGTCGGTACTTGACCTGGTAGTCAACATTAAGCTTGATAAAGTGGGTATTAAGTTGACAAAAAAAGTAAGCCCCACTTGATTGTAAAGGTATGGTTTAGTGAGAACAAATGAATTTATTACTGGTATGTGGGAGCCGAACGCGTATCCTTATTTTACGCGTACTTTACTGGCTTTTTACAAAACACAATACCTACTACTAGGTGTACATAATACTACACACAGTAGGACTTTTTCTTGTCGGGGTATGCAGAGACTACATCTTTCCACATGCTACGATACTGACACCCCTTTCGCTTCTTCCACTTCGATAAGCCCCTTTTAACATGCTTTTGACTTGGCCTTTCCTCAGGACGTCCTCGATTTGATCGAGCATACATGTATTGATTTCGTTATCCATAAATCACGCGTCACGTTGTCTGTCCGCGATGGACTCCTAAACTACTTAACCGATTTTAATCCAATTTGCGCTCCGTGTGCAGTTTGATCTAACTTAAAAGATAGGATAGCTTATACATCTCAATGTATAGTGGCAATAACAAAAACCTTAGCCACAGCAACGCGTGGCCGTGTCTGCTAGTATTAGATATAAATACTTGCATCGTCTAAAGTTTAATACTTGTTAGATTCATAAAATACCTACTTACTTCACTTAAGAAGCTGCTTTATAGCCACTTACACCACGATGCGGTCGCAGTACCTACCTACCAGTTATGTTAATACTTAATACTCGTGCTTGAATGAACGGTCCTCGAACCTATTTAGCATTTCCAATGTCCTACACTGTGGGAAGAAAGGAGCCGTGAGTTTTGGATGGGAGCCGTGAATGTGACGCTTTAAATTAGATAATTTTTCTCCATGTGCACTCTTTGATGGAATTTTAATCACGGAATCTGTTACGCGTGTGGGCAAATGATGCATGCCACAAAAAGTGACATTTCGTGTTTTTTCCGAAGCTATAGCTTCTCCTACTGAATCGTGACGTACCTATAGACCGCCATTTGAGAAGATGGCGACTGGGACTCAACAATTTAATAGTAAATAAACAAAAATATACATAATGGCTAAGAGTTGTGCAAACCCAAACCAAAACAGTGGGTGAAACCACGGAGCGCGATTAGTAAGTTATAACCTCCAATGTGCCAAAGGTCAAAATATTACAGTAGGTAAAATAAGCACACCTAATATGGTATGTTTCTTATCTAAAGTCTCAACTTGCTAACAAGAGCTAACATCGAATCGAAGTACACATATCGACGTATCGGTACGTTATCGGGTGACGTCATTCGCTCGCTTCGCCCAGATAAGCGATACTGCAGGTCCCCCTTGACTGGCTGTAAATCTGTAAATAGAAAAATTCATAGTTACTTATATATTAACTTGACGATTGTTTTAATAGGATTTCAGAAAGGGGACGTCACAGGGTACGTTGATATTGTATTTTTTTCTCAACCTTGTTCCTTCGGGTGAAAATTAACAGATTGTTTGAAGAATTTGGTAGTAGGTACCTACCTTGCTTGACAACAATTTTTTGGGATCATGTTTCCATATTTTCAGTTTATGTTAAACAAAGCTTAGGATAGACTCAGGGATAATAAAGCTTTTCTCCAGTGAAAGAATTTACAGAATTAAATTACCTCTTACAAGCTTAATTTACAGACAATTGTTACCTACAACTCTGTTACTTGTTACCTTATTTGTTATTTGTTACCTCTTCATAATGCTATAGCATACAGCATGGAAAAAAACTCTCCCATCACATATTTTAAAAAGGTACCTACCTTCTTAACTCATCTCTATTCCTTCAATTCATAACGAAGTGATCGATTGACAATTATGAAATATGGCGGGGTCATTGGTCAGTGGAGCGGCTTTCTTGCCCTGATAACAGTCTCTTTCATTATTTATTGTACGCTTATCGAATAATAAATAATGAATGAACTGATTTGCTAATTAATATTGCATATGACTCGCTCGCGTTCCTTAACATAATATTTGCACGTGGTAATCGATTTTTGTTTACTCTACAAGTAGTAGGTCATCAATTATTCGTTCAAACAAAATCATTCGTTAATTTATGGTCGTCATCAAACCATTACTTATCTATATATATAAAAATCAAATGCTGTTCGTGTGTCTCGCTAAAACTCGAGAACGGCTGGACCGATTTGGCTGATTTTGGTCTTGAATGATTTGTGGAAGTCCAGGGAAGGTTTAAAAGGTGAATTTTATCACTATTCTACGCGGACGAAGTCGCGGGCACAGCTAGTATTCAAATAATTTATCATTAAAATTAGCCGAGATGAGTTATCAAACATTTTTTTAAATCTCTTCCTGCAGCCGTACAATGAGCAGTTGTCAATAACATTTTCTACCAAGTGACAACTTCTCAAATCGTCATAAAGATGGCGTTGCACGCTCTGCGTAATGTCAAATTATTTTCAATAGCCAATATAAGACAACAGTAATCATGAATACCTATTTTTGACATTGTCAGCCCGCGTTCTATCAATCAGCTGTCTATAATATCATGACGGAAACACAGCACAAAAATACTCCTAGCGTTACCGCTGCTGCTTATATATTATTGAGTGCCACGACCAACGTAGGTAGGTAGGTACCTACTGAGAATTACAATAGCTTTCACAGTGACATTTTATGGCTCACTTTCTTCGTGCCCTTGTCAAAAGTGGCAAGTGACGTCACATGTAATTTCGAACACCACAAACACTGATATAGGTCAGTGGTTCCGCGCGTCCGTGGTCAAACAATTTGAGCGACCGAGCAAACACCGACAAACTACACAGTACACAGACTACACAGTGTATCGGCATGGTCACGTTCGATTTCTGTCACATTTAGGGTTGCTAGAGCGTAGAAAGTGGGGTTAGGAATCGTAAGGTTTGCGGGTTTCTATTTCGCATCTCTGTCCAAACATTTTTAAACGAAAATGCGTCTTAATGAGACATGTCTTCAAACCTCAAGCACAACCTGAAAACTTCATGGAACCGACATAATTTTTTTTTTTAATAATAATAATAATAATTTATTGATCAAAAAAACTAGGTTACAATGTTTCATACCTATTAATAGGAGCAATGTAGTTTTGAGAAACATCTCGGTAAGTGAGCTCCCGTTCCCTGCACTAGTGTTAACTGTGTTACAGGGCACGAGACCTTCCCCAATACAAGGTGCGGTACTAAATTACAATATTATTCAATGTAAGTGAATTTGTGTTTGATTGTGATAATGCATTCAATTAATTATGGGAAAAAGAAATGTATAAGTTATTAATAGTTTGTTTGTGTAAGTAGTTAAAATTATTAATGAGAGCTTGAGATGCGTTTAAATTATGTGTTTAATTAGTTGTGGTAATTAGTTCACCTTTATTTGGGAACTACAAGTAGATTCTCAGTGTCTTTATAAGAAAAATTTGTCAACCATGTCTGTACCACACGCTTGCACCCTTTCCTAGACAAGGAGTATATAATTAAAAGGTCATGAGTGTAACTAAATATAATTAATTAATGTTGAATAATGTAGGTAGGTACCAATACTGAAATGTCCAAGCCCCTTGATATTTGGTTCGGATCATACAAAACAAAAAACTCGTTAAAATATTATGAATCTTATTCATGTTGTGATAGGATATTTTATCATTATGGATGGTTCATAAAATTCTTCTTAAATTCTGGATACAACTCACTTCATACAGACATTTATAACTGGGAAACTGGCAACCCTGATGACAGAAAGAGAAGGAAAACTGTAATCGTGACTCCGAATCGTGTTCGTGCGTGACTTATCTCAGAAAAAGGTTTAGTTGACAAGATTTTAAAATTCCTCCTTTAAAACGTTTTGTACAAGTTCTGATATGCCACGCGAGGAATCGGTAAACCGATTTCTCTTGTCAATCAAAACGAGGCATAATTACGTTACTTGTGTCTCTTTTAAACGATGTTAAAAGCAATGGCGTAAGCAAACAAATCAACCCGGCAGCGACGTTCAGCGGGGTGTGGCAAATTGGCGATCCAGACGGATTTTTTTCATTCCATTGTCATAAAGTTCTATGCAAACCATCTACTTTTGTGGCAACCCTAGCTATGATGGGCTTGTTACTAGATAAGACAGGATAGATTTGCGACTTACACAATATAATGGCATCGAAGTAGACTTACAAAAAAACATAATAATCCAAAAAGGAAATGAACTAACATAACCATAGTAGACTGTTCAACAAGAGACGAAAACGAGCCAGCACTCATTGGTACTCAGTGTTTTGCTTCCCGAGCGTATCGAGGAAGTATGGATGAGTTGGGTTTTAGTCCCGCGTTCAACACTCCACTTTCATTTCGATCATACCTTGAATGCTGTAGTTGACGATTCTTATTTTGCTCTAGCGAATGTTAGTAGAATCATACACGTGATAAAGCTAAAGCCTTGAAACTGTCAAAAATGACAGTTTCAGCAGTTGTAGCACGTTGCAGCACGCACTTCATCATAACTCTAAAGTGCTCTCGATATATTTTTGCACAACTTCCTAATTTATTCTAATTCACCAGCGTCAGTAGGACCGGAAAAAAGTAAAGATCAATGATCAGTACAACAGTCGCGCTTCGGAAACTTCACCAACCTTCGATAGCTCAATTAGGCAAGTACTAATGACATAATACCTGAAGGTCGCATTTAGCTAGAGCAATGACTCGAAACCGAAACCAATGGCGGACGATTGTCCTAGTACTTGTGTTGTTAGACGTCTAGACGTACTAGGAAGTGAGTTGACATTGAATCGGTTAGGCCTAATTATTTCGGCGATCGCCAAAGATGTGAACTCATCTTTTAATTTAGGTAATTTATTTGTTTTTGAAGTATTTTTGTCAAGGTTCAGTTGCGTAAATGTTGCGCAATTTGGGAAGTTGAAGAAACTTTAATAAGGCGGCAAAATAACAAATACCTAGATAAAGAGTTATTATAGTTCAGTACAAGCTTCAATCGTTTTATTCTTATAAACTGAGCCCGCCAAATATACCAAACTTTTAAAATTGCAATAAGTTTTCAGCGTTGAGTATAGATGGCGCAACGCAACACGTAAATATTGGGTCTGTCATTTGAAAAAAGTGTAATGTCAACTTAGAATAAAATAAATTTGAGTAATTTAATACCTGGCATAGACAGAAAGGCTACTTAAATAAAAAATTATGTCTAGATTTACATTTTTTTTGAATTTGTTTTTATCCAGATATCGGACGTTAAATAGGTTTCGATGATGACTGACAAATTTATAATGCGTCTTTGATGTTCTTGCCCGTTGTATCTACTGTCCTGCTGTTAGACAAAAACCCAGACTGCTGAACTGATTTTGATAAAGTTTGGCATAGGGATAGTGTATCAAACTAGACAAAAACCAAAATCATACGTCACTTTCACAGGACCGCGGCGACGGTAAGTATTATGATTTGAAAAGTGTTATTTAAATGAACTTCGAACTTTTTAGAACCTCTATTATTTAATAGAGTTTCATAATACCTACCAACTATAGCACTTAATTTGATTCTGATTTATTTAACATTGATGGGTGCTGCACCATTTTGAGTAGTTGTTAACTGAAAGATGCATTCCAGGAATGCTGTAAACGAAATTGAATAGGCACTCTATAAAAAACTTATTTTCATTATGACCAATAGAGAGAGCCAATCTTTTTTTAGAGAGTTACCTATGTATCTATATGAAACCAATTATAGCGTATTTCTGTGATGGAATTTAAATTGCCACCTGATGTCGTAAATAGTGTTAAATAATTATAATATTTATGTAAGTATATTGAGTCTGTCTGTTCATTCAAAAGGCGTCGAATTTGTCCCATTTTAAAAATTGTCCATACTGTGACTTGACTGCCGCGACAAAATAAATGTAAAAGAAAAGTTTTCAACACTACAACTAGATGGCGTTGCTCGTTGGTAGATACTTTTATGAAGTAACAAGATTTTAAGTAACAAACTTTTTGTGACAACTTACTGGAGTTGTCACAAAAAGTTTGTCAAAATAGTGTTTGGTTTGACGTTATTTGTAATAGGCCAAATGACAAATTTTACAAACGAAGGCAACTTTATCGTCAGAGGATAAAGTCTATCTCCCCCGCTCAATCTTATATTTTGGACCATCCGTCAAATTATTGATGAAGGCGGAATTTTAACTGCAAATGCAACAGCCTCTTGCTATAATTAACTCGTATGGGAAACATTAACTAAAAACCAGCCCCGGAAAGATGTAGTCAGCAGATTATGTTTAGGAAACAACCGTACTGAGTAATAAAATTATGATTCCACCACAGACATATAATAATATGAGGAAGCAGACCGAACGTTACAACTAGTAAAGCCAGAAAAACGCCATTCAGGCAGCCTCAGGCAAGATCCAAACTAAAGTCAACAATACAGGTATTCATACGTTTTTTTTTAACTAAGATGAAAATTCGTACCGAATCCTACCTAATATTTTTACAAGTAGAATGAGCTGCCGATATTATTATGTCGCCAGCGTCACTCGTCAATATTGCGCCAGCGTCACGACTGGGTTCGCTAGATATCTGTAATGCCCGATCTGTTTCGACTTATATGTCTGTGTAACTCTAGTTCTCTTTACGTAGTTACGTTTTACTGTTCGAGATAAGTAAGCCACGATAACATACCCAGTCGGATGTTAGTTAATTTGTAGTGGAATCTCTTCTGCAAGAGTCTGCCTAGGGAGTACCACACTGTTGCCAGTTATTAAAATAAAAAAGTCGTTATTAGACTCCTTTTAACCACCTCTTTTACGCTTGACCGTAGACTGTTAAAGTAAAGCATCTTTTTGGTGAACAGATTTCCATGGAAATGAATAGAGTAGCGTAAATTATTGGTATTCCCACACCGGAATCACATCAATTTGTAAGGCCACAAGTATATGCTGTTTGTAGGACGACATGGTCGCCGTAGTACTTACTTGATTACCTAGACACAGGCCGTCTTACCACAAGACTTTAGACCAGAGTTTAACACATGTTTCTAAAATTTCGTTCCACGAAAGCGATGTCTATCACTCGCGTCGTCTTACTCAATCCTGGCATTCCTAATTAGTTTTAATTGTGAATTTGCTATTGAGTAATTAGACTCATCTGTTCAACTGTAGTTTAAATCTTTTGTGGTAAGACAGAGGAAGTCCTAGTTACGAGCCAGGGTCTATGTGTGAGATCCCAAGAAAAAACCTGGAGGAAAAAGTGGAAATTGCAGCTTATTAGATCTGTCATCTTTCCCAGAAATGTCTTACAGCCGAAATTAATATTGTATCTCCTATCCAAGATTGAAATCGATCTTGGATTGCTGCCTATCGTTCGATCGATTTCCAATGTGCGTGCCTTGGCACTGCTATTGGCACGTTTGACCCTAAAAATGGATTGTGATATCAATCCCAGATAGCAAAATTTGGATTGGATTGATTATTAATTTCGGCCGTTAATCTCACTTCCACCTTTTGCCTACGTTTGTTTACAAGGCCCTATCCGTCTTGTCTTTACCATGTTCCATGTCAATGCCATCATTTACGTCTAATTTCCTCCCTAAGCTCTCAAGGCAGATCAAAGAGGCAGGAAGCCATGTACTAATAAATTGGGTTTATTTTTAACTGGTCCAGGTCCGGCCAGTGTTGGTGCCGCCTGGCTGAATAGATTGGTTACGTTTAAAAAGTTTATTGATTGTTTTTAGATGGATACGTAGGTACGTATTGATTTAATTGGATCGGGATGGTTGAATGGTTGAATGATTTTGTCTATGTTTATGATATAAGTATCTTATATTCACTAAATTATTAGTTGAAAAGGGTTAAAGTGTAAATTTGGTTACACATTTCAGCGTCATACATTGATTACAATTTGGTCACATCCCAAGTTTAGTCGATATAAATACAATTTTTTGTGTAAATTGGTCACACCTGATTTAAATAAAAGATGTACCTATTATTTTGTTATTTTAGTGTAAATTCGTCACACCATGTGATGGTATACTATAAACAAAAAAAATGCATAGTTTATTGCAGTGCCCTTCAAATTTTCATTGCAATGTTTTGCGCGGCACTGCGCTGTGGGCAGTGCCCTGAGAGGTTGCAAAACTATTTGCACAGTACTGCTTGGTGGAATATCTGGTAATCTTGGCAGAAGGAGGTGGTAGTGCTCTCTCTGAACTTCGTATCTTGGATGTCGCTCAAATTCAATAAACTAATTTAATAATTATGATTATTGTAACAAAACATAATTTATTTGAGTAGCCATAAAATAGATACAGTATTAGTTCAATACAGAAGTGTCAAATAACTAGGTACAAGATATAATTTGTAATACTATGTCATACCTACACTCTACATTCTACAATCTTTGGTGCGAGTCACATGAGTAGGTATTCTATAGTATTAGGAATAGATAATATTATGATGGTCCAGAAATGCGATGAAGCACGCACTTTGACTAAACATGGTGATTTTGTAAGCAACACAAGTTTATCGGTAGTATTTTTGCAGAGAAAATAACTTTGGCAAAATATCGTGTCCCTATCAAACAGGCAGTTATATTCAAAATTAAAAGAACATTTAACTTTTTAATAATAGTAGAAACAGTTTAGTTAATAAAATTATAAGATCAAAAATATTACAAACAAAAAGAATTAGCAGTTTTAATAATGTTCAAAGTCATTTCCTGACTCAAGTATCTCTATCAACTTATTTTATGTTGGAAGATATAAAATTCTAATGAAAAACTTCCACGTCTCGACGTTTTCACGTCTGTGCTGTGACGCGACTCCATGGCCTTCATGGTTCTGTCACTTTATGTACCAAGGAGGCCATTAAGCCCGCCAAAATCATCATAAAGTCACACGTCCATTTCCTCAGTTATATTGCTTGCGCAAAATCTTAACAGCTTGCAATAAATTTCACTTTATTGCGAAATGTTAAAGGCTTTATCCTTCTGCTATAAGAGTGAGAAGGCATAGAGCTGGAAAGTATTTTTTATTCTAATGAAGTTTGAGGCTTGGACTTAAGTTGTGTCCACAGGCAGGGTAGGCTTTTCGACAACGACACACACCAACTTTATAAATTATCGAACAGCGGATAAAACTAGCTAGAAAATATCATAGTAAGTACCTAAGCTGATTTTGATGACACAAATGTTCCATAGAGCCTTAGAAGTATGCCTCGTAAAGTCCTTCTAAATATTGCCCTTAGTTGAGTATTTTTTTTCCGCGAAAACTATTAAGTAGGTACATCTAGAAGAAAACTGTGAGGGATGAAAATAAAAGTTCATAAAATATCTTCGTTTCACTGTAATATTTTACAATTTCTGCATCTAGTTGCTCTCTTATGATAATTTTTTATTATGTACGGAACATTACTCTTCACTTGAAGGCGCACTTGCCTTTTTTGTAAGGCAAGTACTTAGGTGTCATGTTTTTATAATGAAAAGCAAGACGCGGTCTGTCTGTAAACATGATCTGTTGAAATATGACGTCTCTGGTTACTGTAATACATTTTAATTGGTGTTATGAATTTTTTTAAGTGGATTAGTTCATGATGGATGGCTGAAGGACATTTTTGTTTAGTTTATTTTAGTTGCTAGGTCTATTTTTGGATTCGTTTTAGATTCGCGTTTTAATTAAGCGTAGATAAATTATTATATTTTTTAGAGCACAAACAAACTTCGCAGCTAATAAAAAAAATAGTAGCCAATATTCGAAACACAAAATGCATAGTGATGTGAACATGTAAAATATCGGACGCATTCGAGTTTTCACGACTTTTCTCATTTTTCTATCTTAAATATTGAACATTGTGTTTTAATAATTACTTTCCTTTACAGATCTCCGAAACTAAGTGCCTAACAGGATACGGAAGTGCCTTCAGTGACAGTGATTATTGTGCCTAAGTTGCAGTGTTAGTGTTCTTATATTTTAGTGGAAAATAATAGCAACACTATGGAAGTAAGGAGTTTGGCGGTTTTCCTCGGGTTGGTGCTCCTAGCCGTCTCACAATGCTCAGGTGAGGAATGGCTAATATTTAATAGATACATACATACAGACATACATACTTATACATTCATAAATAGACACACGCATAACATACTAGAGTGATGAAACATAACTTTATAACATGTGTTATTTCTTACGGATTAACATATCCTACTAATATTAAAACAAGAAATTTTGTATGTATGGATGGATGGATGTTTGTTACTCTTTCACGCAAAAACTACTGAATGGATTTTGATGAAACTTCACAACTATATAGCTTACATATCAGAATAACACATAGGCTACAATTCATAAAGATATATTATCGTATATTATCCAAACGCGGGTGAAACCGTGGGGCGCAGCTAGCTATATTATAAGCTGAAGTGTGTGAAGCTGGTAAGTCTGGGCGTTTGTAGTTCCATACACACAGGAAATTCTAATGAGAAGTCATGGTTTTATGGTTGTCAACCATAAAACGTGAAAATGGATCACAAAAAAATATTGCAGTGCTCAAATAAAGCCCCTGAATGACTTCTCATTAGAATTTCCTGTGTGTATGGAACTACAAACGCCCAGACTTACCAGTTTCACACACTTCAGCTTATAATATAGCTAGCTGCGCCCCACGGTTTCACCCGCGTTTGGATACGTTGACTGTCTACCGCAATGACGGCAATAATAAGTAATCAGTGATACATTATGTTACACTGTACACAAAACCCTCAACTAAAATCGAACCATTATTTTTAAAATGTTCTTTTGCTCAGTAAAAACAAATCGCTTCTCGCCAGCACTGCGATCACAACCTTACGCAACATAATAGCGATAAAAAGTATATTTGCTTTGGTGAGGCCGCTGTGTTTTTTATAGCACGGAAGATTGCATTACTTACCTAGATAAGTGGACAGAGAGTATCATTTTATGGATAATGTTACAGATGATGTACCTATATATTATACGTAAAAGTATGTGTGGCGATGTTATGCGATTTTATCGTAGCTTAAATATACATTTTCAACGACATAATAATCATCTCAAAAGCCAGGCAGCTGGTGCCTTTATTTTATTTAGCCCTGAGTTTTTAGTCTCGCAGAAGGTATGAAAAGTAGAGTATGCAACTCAAGGATAAAGTCTTCGTCTTGGGCGGCGTGAAACCTCGCTTCGCTCAGGACTGCATAACTCCCGAGCGAAGCATGGGTTTGTCAATTTGACAGGTGTCATGGCAGTCAAGGTACCGAATTCAGGACATAACATGGACACCAGAGTAATCTAGTTGTTTACTGAGCAGCGTCTGTGCTCAGCTTTAATTCACCGTGTGTTGCCTGCCTAAGTTTTTGAATCTAGTACAGTAGTACCCAACTGATATGGCTTACCGATGTACCTGCGCAGAAGATGAATTTTCAAAGCGCGGGAAATGCTATTGACCGCTATTGGTCGGCAGCCGCCGCCATCTTAGCGAGCTTAGAGTGAGATGGAACTAACAGCTGCAGTGTATTATGAACCTTATAATAGTGAGCTTAGGTTAATTGTAAGTTTTAAGCATTCTTTCGTTAATCTTCGGACCATACTTTATTTTCTGCGCGAACGAAGATTCACGACGCGCCTTATAAGTTGGGTACTAGTATACCTAGTGGTTCTGGTCTGTCCAAACAAAACTGCAAAATCTTTTGACACTAGTTAAGACCATACCCATCCGCTGCACTCTCTGTATTATCTTTAGAGGTCTAGCGTGACCTTGGCAGCTAGACTCCAATACGAGCAGTTTATATATCCGTATTTATGAATTCAAAACAATAATGACTCTGCCAGAGACAAAGATTAATCGACCACCCTAACCCGCGGTGTTTGCCCGGCTTTAGCTGTGGGGACAAAAACCGGCATTTCACCCGGCCCGGTGATAAGGCAACTTTTTGTTAGTGTTTACTTTCTCACGGCCCGTGTACAAATCGGAGTGAAAACGCGAACTGCTTTTTAGTGATTCGGAAGTTTTTTTTTTTTTTAGTTATGGCTTCTAACGGTTTGTGCATATAGCCAAGACGTGTGCGCCGCGCCGGCGCGCCGCCGTCGCCGGTAAATTTTCCACGCCGCCGCCGCCGATTTTGGGACCGGCGTGAAATCGGCGTCAAATATTGTACTGTTTTAGGGCATTTTTTAAAATAACCCCAGTGATATTTATTTTATTATCCTCGCTTATTAGCTATTTAACCTAATAGATCTGTAGCAACTGTTAAAAATATTGAAGGAAAATAATAAAAGCGCTGAGCGGCGCAGGCACCGCAACGGAAAAATTACCCCATACTACAAACGAAATTAAACTCTATTTTGTTGTCGTGACGACTCAGTGCTTTGAACATTTTTGCGTAGCGGCGGCATGGTTTGATTTTTGTATCACCATCAGCCTATACTTTTCACTGCTCGACGTATGCCTCCCCCTTCGACCGCCACACGGAACGACAATTCGCCACCGCATCCACCGGTTGCCTGCGACTTTCTTGATGTCGTCGGCCCATCTACCCTTGAACATCTACCACACATCTACCATTGAAGACCCTTGTCTTCAAGCACTGTGGAATTTAGGACGAGAAGATGTCCCGTAACTTCCCAAAAGCTATCCATCCGTGTTGGATTCTTCGGGCGACCTCTTTGTCGAAGTTGAACCTGCCTAACTGCCCGTTTCTTTCCATTCGAGCGTCGTAAACATAGGTCTTTCCAGGGCGAGTGAACCATTACGGGGGTATAAAATCCCCCTGTCTCACTCCCCTGCGCAGCTGAATTATATTTAGTCTGCTGGTTCTGTACCTACTTGAACATAGTCGCGGAATCATACACAGGCATCTCAACACCTCGGTGTATCGCTATTAAACTTGACTTCGCTGCAGACTCTCGAGAATAGCCTAGGCTTGCTCATAGTCCTCAAAGGCGAGACGCAGGGGCTGGATTCTTCAGGCTTTTGTAAACCTGCTGCACGGTGTGAATATGGTAGACCTAAGTCCCGTAACCCCTTCGAAATCCAGCCTGCTCTGGCGGTTTAAACTCGTCAAGTCTTTTTGCTTGACGATTCGAGACTCGAGACTACCTTCGAATACAGCTCGTAGTCGAAACTCAAAAGAAAGATGGGCCTTTAGAAGCATTTTATCTTCTTTCTTGAAAAACAGCACCACAATATAATCTGTTCAATACCTTTGCAGTTCTCCCATTGTTCAAAGCAAATTGAACAACTTTAAGAGCTCACGAAGTAGGTACCGGCTTTCCTGCTGCTTCTAAGAGCTCCGTAATAACGCTATCTAGTTATTTCTATATAATTATGTGTGTTTATTAGTGTTTTATTAATTGGAAAAAACAGTATAATTCTTGTTTTTATTAAAGTCTATAAAAAATGTTCCCACGCCGGTTTCACGCCGAAAACACGCCGCCGCCGCCGATTTTTGATCGGCGCCCGCCGCCGATGGTTTTTTCATCGGCGCACACGTCTAAGCCAGTGTCAAGTATTTTATTTTAAGTATTTCTTAATTTCACATTAAGAAAGTCACAGCAATGTTATAGCAATCGTGGTCAAGTAGTCAAGTCAATTATTTACATCGTCAGTCACGATTCAGTAAAGTAGTGGATGCTTTACTGAAACTTCCTGGGAGTTTTGGAAACAATACGAAATGACACGTTTTTGGAGTTTATATCATTCGCACTCGTGCACGTTAACGAACACTTAATGGTTAATATTCCACCAATATTACACATTAACACTCGAAGAAACACAAGTTTGAGCTAATAATACAAAATCAACAACGTCTCACTATCGGATTCCCGCCAAAACTCGATTCGGAAGTTAAAGGGGCATGCACACCGGCGCGCAGCGGGTGCGGCGACAGTGGCGAATGGCCATTCAAAATTTGTAATACTTTATTCGGATATTCGGTAGGTTCTGTCATAGTTCTTTTTTTAAAGCCTTAGGGTTATTGAAGACGATGTGTTTATTCGAGAGAGAGAGAGAGAGAGAGAGAAGAGTTATCATATTGTGCTTTTTACACGTTTAGCCTGTGTGCCTAGTGCGAGTTTTGACAATTTATTTACGCGCTCGGTCCGTTTGGCGTAAACTTGAAATTGTATGGAATAATAGCAGCGCCATCTAGCGTCAGTGAATCAGTCACTAGATGGCGCTGCTATTATTCCATACAAATTCAAGTTTACGCCAAACGGACCGAGCGCGTAAATAAATAGACAAAACTCGCACTAGGCACACTGTATGAAGATTACCTTACTCAAGTCGCAAACATCACACAACGGCGTTTGATTACCATTGTCACCGACAATGCCTGTCAAAACGCACGTCGAACCGGCTGTCAACATGACACCTGTCACCAACGTAACTTTTTTTCATGGCGCTCCGAATTAAGGCTGCAGCACCGTTAGGTTCTTTTTAATGCCGACAGGCAGGCTATGATTTGGTATTTAAATGTGTAAAGGAAGGCTTTGAATAGAAACGAGTGTGTTATATCCGTTTGATTACATTATTCCTTGGCTTTAATGACATAGTAGTTTTCCTCTGTTGCGTTACACACAGCTTAGAAAAATATAAACTTTTACACAGTAGGTAGGTACTTACTTATAAAAAAATAGCTTTGGCTTCGCACGGTTTGCGCGTTTAGCCAGAATGTTTGAATTAGGAGTAATAAAAACAAGTTCAGTCTAAGTCACGATTCCATAAAATGGTGATGCTTTACTGAAACTGAAAGTTTAGGAAAAAAATGCAAATTACACGATTTTCGCGTTCACATCATCATTTTCCCTCACTCGTGCGCGTTAACAAACACTCAATGATTATTATTCCACCAATATTACACATTAACACTTGAAGAAACACAGTTGGACGAAAAAATACGTAGGACCTACTCAACAACGTCATATTTTCGGATTCTCGCCAAAACTGTGTAGGTATACCTACAGTTTTAGTGACGTCATCTTCTCTAACGGTCGTAATTCCGAAGCAACCCATAAATAAATACATAGCTAAGTATACCTAATTTCTTGCAAACGGGCTCGCAAAAAAGCTATACTTACTTACCTAACGAAAACTCTAATTTCCATTAGGGCGCCCATAATTTTGCTTCTCCCATTCCACTGGGCTGCTCGACGATTCTCAGAAGCGCCCAATCCCGTGGTCACACCCTGCCTAACCGTGGTTGGGTCAACGACCCCATTCAATTAATTACTGGGCATTATTGTTCTGCATTTGTTATCAAGTCGATGTGGTAGGGAAATGGAGGAGGCGTTTTTAAAAATGAGAAGAGATTAGAGTAGGTACCTAATAATTTGACAAGAAAATTTAAAAAAACCGGCCAAGTACGAGTTGGAGTCGCGCACGAAGAGTTCCGTAGCATTATTGATAAAATCGGCAAAAAAATACATTTGTTGTGTGGGAGCCCTCTTAAATATTTATTTTATTCTCTTTTTTAGTATTTGTTATGGCGGCAACAGACATAATACATCGTCTGTGAAAATTTGAACTGTCTAGCTATCAAGTGTTAACTATACTTGGACCTTTAGGGATAAACTGAAACTAGGTATCTCTGCTTAGTTAAAACAATTATAATCAAATTCCGTGATCGTACAACGTTATAACTACGAGGTCCGACATACAATAATCCGCTAACTGTAAAGCAGGGCCTCTATGCCCCTTTTGTTATTGTTTCCATCTTGAAATTTGACCACGTCGTCCGGGGCCTGAACCGGGAGCGGCGAGCGCCACGCACGCCGCATATCTTGCTTTTCTGACGTCACCGATACTAGGCCGGCGCCGCCGGCAGCGGCCGCGCAGATTGCCAACACAAGTTTCATGAGAGACGGACGGACGGACGGACGGACTGAGAAGTCTTAGTAATAGGGTCCCGTTTTACCCTTTGGGTACGGAACCTTAAAAAGGTGAACGACACTAAACTCGCGAGTTTTCGCAGATGCAATTCCGATATTTATCTACTATTGATAAGATAATAAAATGTAGGGCACAAAGATGATTATGATACAGTCAATCGTAAGAGTGCATTAAACCTATTTTATACTAAAAATCTTCGTTTTAAATAATAATAAGTTATGTAAGAAATACTTTTAGATCCAACTGTAAAGTACATACATATTTAGCCACCACTTCACTAAGTCGTAACGTAGATCAAGTACCTAACTAACTAAGAATAAGTAGACATTAAGTAATTTTTTTAGAAACAACAAGTACTTGACGCTGCTTTAAAAAATATACCTACTGAAAACATTGACTCACAAATAGTACGAAGTCAAAACATAAAAAAAAACTGTCATTTTCGACAACTCTACCTGCCACATCCAGCCCTGAAACTTCGCACTTCAATGTAAATCTTTCGAACAACAGGTGGGGAGCTAAGTAATAATGTTTCTGAAACACGCACATTCAGGGCATTCCTTAATGCCGATAATAGCCACTGATTATGTCTAATTGGTGTCTAGTGCGCTATCTTTAATTAAATCTAAGGTTTCGTGGAAGATACCCTCACTTCACCGTAGTAGGTACCATTACATAAATAAATAGAACTGGAATGTCTGGTTGTAATGTTAAAATAACAGGTTTTACTTAGATTATTATGATAGTTTACGTAACCACTACTAAAACCGATTGTAGATTTTTGTCTGTCTGTTTGTCCGGCTAATCCCTGAAACTGCTGGACCGATTTTGACGGGACTTTCACTAGCAGATAGATTAGGCAAGATAGACAACTGTCAAAGTACACACGCGGTACAACGCGGACGACGCTTACGTCTTACCACAAAAGATTTAAACCAGTGTTGAACAGATGTGTCTAAATATTTTCTCCACAAATCGACGTCTAACCCTCGCTTTTTCTAACTCAATAACAAATTCACAAGTATAAAATAATTAGGAACGCCAGGATTGAGTAAGGAAACGCGAGTGATACACGTCGATTTTTTCGAACGAAATTTTAGAAACTTCTGTTTAACTCTGGTCTAAACTTTTGCGTTAAGACAGTTACAGTTTCGCTAGTCTTCTGTTCGATTATGTTCGATTCAGCCGTTTGTATGGAGTCTCTTCCCCTTGGTAATGCTTCAAAAAGGCCCCTTCATTACCATACCACAACTAACTTTAAATACTACGTAAGTAGCTTACGAGACTTGAGTAAGCTTATCTATGGAATTGCAACACCAAAACGAGTTTAACCGCATTCTAATTCGTGATACCGGTTGTCATTCGTACTCGGTTACTTAACATTAACATTTATAATTGGTTAACCTTAAGTTAATAAAGTTGATGAATAAAAACAAATGTGTATCTGCAAAGTTACAAATCAAGGTGTCGGCGCAGAGCAGTGCCGCGCGAAATTTTGCACTGCTAAGGCAATGATATGACAATATATAATAAACAATGATCATCATCATACTATGTACCCACTATGTCTGAAAAAAAAAGAAAATGAAAAAGATACTCGTATTATGTTAAAAAATGAAATCCCCGTAGAGTTTCTTGGTGCTGTCTTCTCTAACGGGCGTATTCCGAAGCACTGTAGAGTCAACGGAGTTTCCGTTTACCAACACCCAACCCTAATCAGTTACTCATTAATTAAAGTAGTGTTTTTATCCTTCTTTTTGTTTAAGACTGAAGTGTGACTTGTAAGAGTGTTATATTATTGCCTACTTCAATAAATTATTTGAGTTTTGATCACATAGGGATAGGGTTCCCAGATCAAAATATCAAAAATCCGGAGAAAATTCCTGACATTCCATGAAATTTCCGGACAATCTTGTTAATTTTTATTAAAATCGTTACGCATCGTGCAAGTAAATAAACTAACCAAATCGATTGCCAAATCTTTCGATTTTGACACGCGCGCGGTGAAATGGTAAGGGGTGAGGGCTTATTTGTAGAAATTCCGGACGGTTTAAGATTCCCCCCGCATTCCGGACAAAGACCTACTCGTATATTTCCGGACTTGTCCGGAACATTCCGGACGTATGGCAACCCTACATAGGGAACGATATGCCCGCAAACACTTCAAACTCTCATTACTCATTCACCATCATACAATCACAGTTGAATGAATATATTAAACTGAATGAGTTATTGTTTCTACCCAACCCTCTTATGTCATAAGGTAATACATTAATTGTTATGTCAAATATGATTTTTTAGGGACTGATTAAACAGTCAATAGATATGATAGACGTTTTCAGTCTTACCATAAGATTTGAATAGATGTGTCTCCACAAATATTTTCTCCACAAATCGACGTTTAACCTGGTTTTTTCTAACTCAATAACAAATTCACTAGTGAAATAATTAGAAATGCCAGGATTGAGTATGAAAACGCGAGTGATGGACGTCGATTTTGTGGAACGAAATTTTAGAAACTTAAGTTTAACTCTGGTCTAATCTCTTGTGGTTAGACGGCTTATGATTGAACTAGCTTTTACCCAATTGAAATAATGATTTTGAAGCGATGATAGCTCAGGTGGTTCAGTCTTCGAATCACATGCCGCTGGGCGAGTTCGAAACCAGGTGCCCGCAAAAACTGACCTGGATCTTCTGATGAAGGAAAATAACGTTAAAACGTGGTTTTTTGGTAAAGTGTCGCCTTGCTGACCACCCTCGAGTAGGAAACCTGTCGCCAAACAAACCCCTATCAGGGTGTTCCGGCGGTCTTCGAGAGCCAGCCCCGTTCTAGACTAAGCATGTTGGCCACCTTCGACCACCTCGTCATTGTTGACTACCGGCCGAAATTAATAATCAATCCAATCCAAATTTTGCTATCTGGGATTGATATCACAATCCATTTTTAGGGTCAAACGTGCCAATAACCGATCCGTGGATTGGTATAAAGGCACGTAGATTGGAAATCGATCGAACGATAGGCAGCAATCCAAGATCGATTTGAATCTTGGATAGGAGATACAATATTAATTTCGGCTGTACGTGAACAGAAGCACGACCTCAACGGCATCTCAGTTTACGTAACGCGTGTGTGATTTATAACACTTGACTGATAACGGATATCTTTGTGATATCATTTTTCTTAGATAAAAACATTACTGCCATTATTATGATGGTAAACTTTACAATGCACGGTTCAGCATGGCAGCATAACGGGGCAATGCCGTTAGCGTGTTAAGTATGCTGCCAAATGGCGATGATGTTGCCGAGTGGCAAAGTGCTAGAAAACTTGGGAATTCCTTGTTGATGTTGTAAAAATTACAGTGAACATAAATCATTACTGCGGTTTCCAATCCGATGTCGTCAGGTGCTTTATAGATGACTAAATAGAATGGATGTTTGTTTATCTATTTCAACACAGTATCTGTGGTTCTATTGAGTCGAAATCTTGGACAGTCTTTCAATGAATATAAAATATGCGAGATTGCGAGCTGGTCTGATGATGGAGACGAGAGGTAGACAACGGAACTCCTCAGCGATTAACAGTGGACTGATGGTCTTTGCGTTTATTTTGATCAGCTAACAGTATACCTTATTACGTGTTCATGAAAAGTGATTTTTTTCAGCTCTCTCCGTTCAAAAATGCATTGCTTTTTTATGCAAAATAGATTGCTTTAACTAACTAACGTGCCTGATATCCAAGCCCATAATTATATGGCCTATTTTCACCCAAGACGGGAAGTCGATTAGAAGGAGTATGTTATCATCAATTTCGTAAACTTTGATAATGATGCTATCTTGGAGGTTCTACTACTGGTCTTGTGAATTGTATTCGAGTTTGCGTATTTCTTATTGTTCTCATTCTTTCATATAATATGCAGCGGCTGTTCATAATACTAACAAAATTAGTCCAGAAACCGTGAAAACGTAAAGATATTACATAACAAGTAGGTATATATTAAATGAAAAAAAAATATAAAAAACAATCTTTCATTTCTTTACTACGGTTAGGTGTACTTAGATGGAAAAGTGATATATTTTCGTATTTTCAGACGATCGGACCGTATGCGTTATCATAATTTCGTTCTAACTCGACAATAACTCGATTCCACCTCGATCCCGGTAGTAGCCCCTTTATTACATCACTATGCATGAAAGAACACATTGCTTTTCAGTGTTGCTCAATATGTGCATTATGTATACAAGCTGAGAAATTGTGATAAGAACGGTTCCATTGATAAAATTAGAACGGCTTATAACAAATTGGTGCAATTTATTTTATAGTGATTTTCTCTTGTTATATTCAAATCGATATAATATCTCAAATGAGGTGTTGTCCTGATGTCTGTAGTATCAGAGTTTGTGAAGCCCTGGGTAAGGTCTCTAAAAACTCTATGTTAATTATAAAAAAAATATTATAAATACTAGCTCACCCGACAGACATTCTCCTGTAATTGTCATTTTACAAAAAAGTTACATTACAAAAGTAAATGTAGTTGTGAAGATTTCTCTAATTTTCTAAAAAATTACATTTTCTAATGTTTGGCGTAACTTTTTATTTTTTTTCTTTAATAAGAAACGTTCTCCTGACAATAACAAACAACAAAAAAATTATTAGTTAAATTGGTCCAGCCGTTCACGCGTGATGCCGTGACCAAGGGAAATTGGGATTCATTTTTATATTAGAGGTTAAATGACGTTGGCATTGATTCGTGAAATCATTTTGGCATTGACAATGACCATATTGGAGCAATATTTTAATAAAAAGTAATGCACAACCGTTTGTCCCGATTGAATCGGGCTGCCGACTTGATTGGCTGATTTACAACGTAGCAGTAAAGGTAGGAACTTTGGAAATTCGCGTAGAGACTTCAATTTTGAAAATTTTCCAATTATTACAGTTATAAAATTATCATAAAAGGGATTTAAAAATTATCAGGTACTTATACATTCTATAACAGTGATGTTTTGCATTATGCATTGGCCATTGAGAAACTATTCCGTCGTTTATTGAAAAACTAATGTGTATTAATTTTTCGTTTCTGTTGCAGTTACGATATCAATTACTTACTTATTATTATGAAACGAACTTATTAAATCACCAAAATAGTAACATTAAACGTATTAAATAACTATCACGAGTTTAACATACTTACTAACATAACTTCGTAATAATAAAAAAAAGATTTTATGACAAAGTATAGCATTATCTATTAATTACACATGCTTCAAGCCAGCATAAATCATAGTATGAACGGTACGAATCGATCTGTTACGGTAAAGGCTGGCCCCCACCACAGAATAAAGAATGGTGGAATAGCCCCCACACGGTGGTGTGAGGGGCGACCGATTTAGCTTGTTGTGGTATATTGTATTTTTGGTCCGTAAAAAAATATGATCTTAAAAAAAATACACAAGAACATTTCAAGCCTTTTGGAAGTCGGTTAAAAATAAGTGAAATAATAACTGTCACAAATAATGCTCAAGACATTGTTTATGCAACCATTTTTGTGTTGAAATAATCATAATTATTAGGAAAAGTTATTGCCTAAAATGAGAAAATAATTTAAAACACTCATAAGTACTTCATCCATTGTAACTCTAATAAGTTACATTATTTTTTAAAATTTTCAATTTTATTTAAGGTAGCACTAATCTCAACATCTCCATGTTCTCATTTAACAGTAAGATTGAAGCCGTGAACCTCCCACTAATCATAAAATACTGTACCCAGCCACGCATCATCGCTATTTGCAAAAACAAAATCTACAATTCAAATCACACACATGTTAGTCAAAGTTCAACTTCACTCTGGCATGTAAGCCATGTAGGGTGTGTCCACATGGGATTACTTACTCACATATTTAGACTGCCGTAGATGAGATAGCAGAGGTGTCAATTTATTAAACTAGCATTCAATAAGTTTTGCTCGATTTTTACGATTGACGAATGTTTAATAGCTTAAATATTGTTATAATTTATTTTTATTAATATACTAGCTGCGCCCCGCGGTTTCACCCGCGTTTGGATAATATAATATGATATATCGTTATGAATCGTAGCCTATGTGTTATTCTGATATGTAAGCTATATTATTGTGAAGTTTCATCAAAATCCATACAATAGTTTTTACGTGAAAGAGTAACAAATATCCATCCATCCACCCATATTTACAAACTTTCGCGTCTCTAAAATTAGTAGGTACCTATTTGTTATTCTAATAATACTTGATAATAATATGGGTGCCTTATCAAAGTTATTGAATATAATTAAGACATTAGCGAATTATTATGCGTTAATTAAAAATACTAACAGAAAGTTAAGGTTTGACATTTGACATGAATTAGCGAGTAAATTTTCATGTCACTATTGCAGTGATAAATAGTATCCATAAGAACGCACCCTAACGCGCCGCGCCATACTGTTTACATTACCAACATAATTTATACTTAAAATTTATTCCCGGGCATTATTCAAAATGTCGGTAATTCTGTTTATCCTGCGGCTTACAGCTGGGAGGGCGAGTTTTGTTTTAAAACCCAGGCGCGTTGATACATTTATGTTTTCAACGAGATTCCTGATGGAGGACTGTTGAGTGAGCTGAGGACCTTGTCTTCAGGTAGGGGAGATATGATAGCACCTGCAAGAGCTCTACATCGTTTTTTTTCAAACTCAAACCATAATCAATTACTGTTTAATTTAATGTATCATACTTAATGTTTTTATGATTCTCTTTGCTAACGAGAATTAGCTGTTTGACTTGTAACAGTGCGATTTAATTGCCTATTTACAATAAATACTTTGACTTTGACTTTGGCTTTGACTTTGACTTTGACTTTGACGTTGACTTTGACTTTGACGTTTTGACGTTGACTTTGACTCTATGTATCGCAAATGCTATCACAAGATAGCTCTTAAACGCCGAGTTCCATTTATTAATTAGCTAGAACTCAAGTAAGTTTCGGTTCCCCGTCTTACCACAAAAGTTCAGACCAGAGTTAAACAGATGTTTCTGCAATTTCATTCCACAAAATCGACGTCTACCACTCGCGTTTTCTTACTCAATCCTGCCGTTCCTAATTATTTTACTTGTGAATTTGTTATTGAGTTAGAAAAAGCGAGGGTTCAACTCTGGTTTAAATATTTTGTGGTAAGACCGAAGGTGTGTATATTGAGTAGAACGAAATATCAAAAGCTGCTTCAAGATAGCTCTCAGAGTTGAGACTGCTTATAAGTATTGGCCTAGCAGTAATTTGTGCGGTTCACAATCCGACCGTACCACGTTCGACTCTCGGCCAGCACTAATGACTTTTCGTAAGTTAGGTAGATGCGTGCTTGTTATCGGTTGATAGCGTTCGTAAGCCACGTCAGAGGCCCTGATGCACTCTGACACTAGAGGCAGACAGACAGACTGACAGTCATAAGTTGGCACAACCTCATTGGACAAAGCTTGGTTGACGTGACGCATAGCTAAAAATATATATTATTTTCCCCCTCGTCAGTCTTCATTCGGTCTGTAGGGCACGTTAGAAGCATGGTTTACACGAACCATTTACACCGAAGTGTAACGAAGCATCTAAGTATATGTTCGGTCTATCGGAGATTCAGCGGGAAACCGAAAAAGTGACGTCCTGATTTTTATTTTTCTCAGTCTTGTGTTTTTACGTGTAATGTTGATAAAATTTGTGAAAATAGTACGAGCACTCTTTACTTTTAGCTATGTAGATCCACCATTTTCTTTGAAGCTTGATGATACAGAATTTTAATGCCATGTTTCAAGTGATGTGAGAATAGGCTCGGCAGCCTATTCTCTAATGTTGCTGGTAGCTCTAAGTAATAAATGAATAAACAAATTTGGTAAGTGAGTTAGTAATAACAAACTTCTAAGAAGAATGCTACAATAATATAAACAGGAAAAGGTCTGCGATCCGAGAACGGTGTGACTGAGACCATTTTAAATTAAGTCTGAGTTTAAAAAAACAAAAGGGTGGCAAATCGTTCTTGCTAAATTACTGAATTGCCGACTCTAAACAATTTTCAGTTTTATGCTGAAGATTTAAGGCATATTTTTGAATTATAGAGTAAGATTTTCAATTATAATTATTGAGAGTGATTTAAGAGAGTGCGTCGGTACCTTTTCGGTGGTTTCCTTTGAAAGCTTCAGGCAATTTGATACTTTTGCTGAATTAAGCGATGACGTTAGCTTTTAGGTCATAGTATGATGTAATAATGTGTAATGTGGTGATAGCCTAGCGGGTTCGAATCCTATAGTGCGGCTACGTAACCAATGTGTCATGTAAAAAAAAAAGTAAATATGATCACTCGTTTTTCGGTGAAGGAAACTCGTGATGAAACCTACTTGCCTGAGAATTGAGATTTATGCTTCTTGGAGGGTTGTGTTGCACCAGTCCGGTAAGGACCACCGTGGTGGATTACCGGTCTAAGCCTCATCACCAAAGCGATATGCTCAGCATTAGACGATCATAAATATGTATAATCTACATCATACTTTATAAATATTATTTGTAAAGTCAATATTGTTGTCCTTCGACTTATTTATCTAATTAATTACTTATGTAAATATTAGCTCCTTATATTATAATGACTGTCAAGGTTTTTGATTATTATGGAAACAAACCAAGTAAGAAGAATACTAATATGGCGGAAATAAAGCTACTCTTTATCGAATCCAATACAATAAACATATTCAGAAAACAGAAAAATTCAACGTAATAAATGCCTTATCGCTTCAGCAATTTCTTACAGGCAACGTTTGGATGGACAAGAATAAAATAATATATTATTACAATAATAAAAAAGTGCGTAACGAAATTAACTAACCAGAGCTTAACTACCATAAAAACTGTGAAAAGCTCTAATTATAACTTTTATGCCACATAATGATGGCGTAAAATGTAATAAATGTTTAATTAGCCCCTAAAATAGCCGCTTATTCCGGTCGGAAAGGTGTTAAATAAAGGGTAATTCACCCCATGTAAAATAATTATATATAAACTAGGGTGGTTACACACCCCATTAACTAGGATACGAGTAAATAAAAAGTTTATAATAAAAAAAATCTGAGTAGGTAAATTATAGTGGTGCATCGTTCACCGAAAATAAGTGAATTTGAAAGTCAAAAAAATTAAAAAAACATTAATTTATCGATTTGTTAAATATTTTTTTCTATTTTCATATTGCATGTTAGCCTAGCATAAAATATTATGTAGGTACAATACTTACAGAAATGATTGATTCTGACTTAATCTTGTTAATTCTGACTTAATCTTGTTTTAGCGTATAAATTATTTAATTTAGATTTTTCATATTCACATTTTGACTCCACTTACTTCACTACTTATTTCTTTGTATATAAAACAACCTGTAACTTAAAAGCATGTTTAAAATATGCTCATAGTAAATCTTTAGATAATAGAAGACAAAGAAGAAGGAATACCCCCATTCTATAAAGCAAATAAAATATTAATATTCCCTGCATGCTTCCAGAACATTCATTGGTCCTAACACAACTGCAGAATGTTTTTTATGGCTGCGGCAAACCCCACTTCACTGAATAAATAATATTTACGTGATCGTTCAAGAGTTCTCATTCCCATTCCGACCCCGTTTCCGATCTACATGACAAACAAATATCCTATAGCGCCACAGATAAGTAATACTCCCTGCCCCTGCAAAGTGCGATTCGACACGCATTCTTGTATAGTGAATCAGCTTAAGGCCAGGTTGTACTAAGGTGGTTAGGTATTTAAGCGTAACCTCCGTCCCCGCAAATGCCGAGCGCGTATAATCGCGGCCCGCAGAAACGTGGCGCTATTCGAACGCGGCTCGTTTGCTCCGTAAAAATGTTTCCCTCACACTTGCCTGTGTTCTACTAGCTCCGACCGATTGACAATTTCGCCTCATCGACGTAAGTTAGAATGGTCGAACGGTCCCGCACCACGCTTGTGTGATGACGGGTGGCATGGCGTGGGTTCTAATCCGCCTACTGGCAAGCTTTTTGCACTTAGTTTTTGGATATTACGTAATTTATTGCGATAACAACACAAAACAAACATAATAATTAAGTCGATATCAAAATTAATAAACTTAACTAAAGTAGGTATACTAAGGTAAACGAAGGAATTACTCCCTTCTAAATCTACAGAGAATTTCCCTGTATTGTGTATTATTCAAATTAAAACTTAACACTGAGACTATGGCGAATTTCCGTACGACAAAACAATGTAAAAATGTCATGAACTCTGTACTATAGTTGTAATACAAATTGCACTTTATGTAAAAGCATTCAAGTTTGTAATCATAAAACCTGTGACTTATCTCCTGCGTCCGCGAAGAGCACGAAATGAGAATAATGTACCGGTAGGTAGGTAGGTATTTGTATGGTAAAAATTATGGAGCGAGCTGATCATCACAAAAAATAATATTTTTTTGCCCAATCGCCACCAGTGGTGGTAATTGGAAGTAATTATTTCCAGCGAGCCCCAAAAATTGCCACCACTGGTGGTGGTTAGGACCACATTATATAAATGGTTTGCCGTACCTCCCCCAGTGGTGGTGGTTGAGATAATATGAAAACATATTTATTTCCAACGACCTCCACATACTGTCACCACTGGTGGTGGTTAGGACTAAATCATAAATTGTTTGCCCAACCGCTCTCAGTGGTGGTGGTCGGTACTAGAGAATGCAAACAGGTTTTAACCGATATCAGAAAACCGGGTTTTCGGCTATTTCAAGCATACAAATAAACTCGGTTTTTATTTTTCACTAAACCGGTTTTTTCAATTATTCGGTTAATTTGGTTTTCTTGTTTGGGACACACTCAAAAAGAAAATACGTGCCACCATTTTGATTTCTTTCGTTCAGTGACCTACTACCAAATGACGCGTAAGGGTTTGTGTAATAAGTAACAACATACACATTGTTTTGTTATTTAGGTTTTTTATGATATAGGTATGTAATTCTTATTTGCCCTTATACTCAGTCAGTAGGAATCCAATATCCATTTATCCAGGTACAGTAAGTATCAAGCACGTTTTTTTTTATAGAATATTGATAAGTTTATCTCATTTTAAAGTTTTTGTGACATGAAAATTGCTAATAATAAGCCAATTCTTTAAATTTATTGCTTGTACTGTACTTGGCATTGTAAAATGTGGAAATCCACAGTAACTGTTCCCTCCAGTGATTTTTTTCAAAATCGTATTTATATAAAACCGAAAAGAAACGGGTTTTATATTGCTCCGGTTTATCATTCTCTAGTCGGGACATGAAAAAATTATTATTTCCAACGACCCCCACTAAAACTGCGACCACTGGTGGAGGTTAAGACACAATCATAATGTTTAGTGCTATCAACTACCACTGAAGAAAGGAAATGTTTTAGAATTTTGCTTCAGTCCTGTTTTTGTCATTTTTTATAGTCTATTAAGATAGGAGTGGTCTAAGTAGTATATTAATACACGGCGTGAAGTTAGCGCCCGAGCGAAGTAAAGTAAGGGTAAGTAAAAAGTAAGGGTGCTAAACGCCGTACATTTAATAGACTTACTTCATTCATCTACTGAATTACTACAGACTAACTGTATAAAATCGATAGATCGATGTTTTAATAATAGTGTATTTTTTACGATCTATGACGTATTACCAAAACTACTTACTATAATATAGATCTCGTTCAAACCAATTTTATTTTCGGTGGAAGTTTGCATGATAATGTACATCATATAATTATATTTTTTTTGTTTTATCAATCTCTTATTTTAGAACTTCTAAAATAAGAGGGGGGGATGATGACGACACATTTCACCACTTTGGTTGTGTCTCTCTCGCAAACTATTCAGTTTATAAAAAATAGAAATCTCAATATATTTTTTAAGACCTATCCATAGATTATTTCATGCAAAAGGGCTGCTGAAAAAAAATGATTTTCAGTTTTAGGTATGGGGAACCCCCAAAATTTTGTTAGTATAAATTTAGATAGTAGTATAGTTCTTATAATTTTGGAAAAATGTGACAGACAGACATGACAAATCCATAAGGATTCCGTTTTTTGCCGTATAACGCATAATTTCTATATCAAGTAAGTATTTTTATGATACAATAATTGTATGATCGGATAGAAAATTTTATAAAACAGTTACAGTGTACGGTATAAATGTGTTTCTAATTTAGTTATAGCGTTTTCACGTAATAATCCATATTTCCCGACGAAAAAACAAAATGCAAACATACAGAATTCTGGCACCACAAACAAGACATTGACGTTTCGTTCACACATTACGGGTTAAATGTATCTTCTCTTGTTTACTATATGAATCAGTGAGTGGTGTAAAAACGGACTAATTAGATGTGGTTCAGCCTACACTCACTACACTGGGTATATTCTGAAACGGCGTGAAGTTAGGGAACTTCACGCCGTTAAAGAATATTATGCTACTTTGAACAGCGCAAAGCGTGACCTAAGTGCGGGTTGAGGTTGCACTGTGCTATAAACAATATTATGTAGTTATCACAGCTTTTTCCCCGACTACGGCGTGACCAACGAAGGGGTATGTGTTTGACCGGTATGACGTGATTAAGTATGTTTGGGTACATCTGGAGAAAAAATATGTTATAAAAAATATGGTTTCGCTGACATCTGCGCGTGAGGAATTTGATCCTATTTAATATGTGCATGCAAGCAAAGCTGCGAGCAATAGGTAGCTAACCAAATATATAATATTGCTTAATTCATCCTTTCATATTTTGATACCCACCCAACATGGCACCAGTGGACGTATCGGACGATGGAGACGCTTCTAACAATACCTCATTAGTCTAATTATTTTCATGTGCCGTCCACTACTATTGAAGGCGGATGGGCAAACAAATTATGATTTGGTCCTAACCACCACCAGTGGTGGCAGTTTGTGGAGCTCGTTGGATATAATTAATTCCAACTACCACCACAGGGGGCGGTTGGGAAAAAATATTCTTGTTCTAACGCCACCACTGGTGGCAATTCATCGGTGGTGGTCGTTGGGAATAAACAAGCGTGCCAGAATTAATTGACTTGTGTAATTTTGATTTGTAATTTAATTTTAAGTGATTGAATATACATAAGTAGGTACCTATAATAAATAAATTACAAATAAATCATAACTATTTATTAGTGAATATGAAATTGTCTTATTATTATAAAAAGTAACATAGGTACACAGATTAACAAGTAAAATTTTAACAAAAAAGAACCTACTTCAATAAAAATACTATAATATTTCCAGTTATTGTGATTTAAAAACCAAACTGCTGAGCAAATTTTGATAAAATGTATATGGGACCACATGAAAAGTACATAATATTATACCTTTTCAAATAAAAAATAGGTAGTCATTAAAATCGGTTCACTCAGTCGGAAGTTATGAGGTAATAAACATAAAAAAAATACAGTCGAATTGAGAACCTCCTCCTTTTTGAAGTCGGTTAAAAATAATAAGCACCAGTTCTCTTCGGTGAACTTCGTTTCATCAAGGTAATTATTATAATACTATATAATATTACATAATCATATAATAGTATAGTAATATAGCATTATAATAATATTTAATAGTAAATATAATAATTAATTATACGTGTTTGTTTTTTTATGTGATAAACTTCAAAAAACGCAAATCAACGCATGCAAAAAGTTCGGCCGCTGTGGGGTTCGAACTCTGGCCTACGCGGAACAGCGGAGTCGCGTCCGTACCCCTGGGCCATTTAGACACAGTATAGTCATGCGAAATTGTTATACAGTCTAAATGAAAGAGATGCTCGACCGTTCTAAGTGACCGTGATTGGCCAGTGGGCGTACACAACCGTATACTGCTAGCTACATATAGGTCATATTCATGGCACAGGCAAATGCGGGGGTGAAGTATTTTTGGAGCAAACGGCGATACGTCCTCCCTTCGAGACGCCTGAGCGAGTACTGGCGGATGGCCGCGAGCGCTACAACTCCTAGATTTTGTATGTTTTTATTTATAGGAAAAAAGTGGTAACGAATTTAGAACAAATATTCTGATCCCCACTCCTATATAAAAATCCCCGTTTATTGGTACAACTTTCACGTGGTTTCGTGATGGAATCTCTTAGCAGGAGATAAAGTCAGATGCGAAGTAGTGTCATCTTTGCCATTTTTTTTTATCGAGCCAATCATTCGAAATCACGTTTTTGTCTCTGATTAACTAAAAATAATACGTTCAATTTTAATAAAATATTTTTTTTTACTCATAAATCTTATATTTTAATAGGTTTCCTTAGCTTCAAAAGCCTGAAACTCAGTGCCACGTCGCCTTAAGAAATAACGCTGCAAAAGCCCGCTTGTGCAGTGTAGACAAGGCTTTAAAATCAACGTACGCTGTGCTATTAAGTAAAAATGAACACAATAAACTTTAGGAAATACTCAACTAGGTATTTTTATGACTCTTACATAATTTTCACCCGCGTAAACTACTATCTATCCCGCGGGAGACGTTAATTTTTACGGGATAAAAAGTAGTTTATGTCACCCGGGGATAGTGTAGCTTCCCAACAGTGAGAGAATTTTTCAAATCGGTTCAGTAGTTTCGGTGCCTATTCAATGCAAACAATCAAATCTTTCCTCTTTATAATGTTAGTATAAGTATAGATTACGAATACCTATTTTGTTCACCTCTACACCTTTTGCGCGCAGCCAAGATTATCTTTTGTTAACTGTTCTTGTCACCATAAAAAAGATACCTAGATACAAGTAAGTACTTGTGTTTTGTTGCATCATGAACATGGAAAAATATTACCCTAACAACTTCCTTCCACATATTTCATCACCTCCATACAAACTGATTTAGTTTAGCTCTACATCATAACCCCTTCACTCATTACCTACGTCGACGAGCCGTGAAAACTAATTTGACGTTTGGATGACAACTGACAGTTAAAGCATTCGGTGGTGATGCATTGGGGAGGGCGGTAGGATAAAAACTAGGTATATAAATAGATAAAGTTACCTACGTATCTCGAAACTTCGAGCATATCACTCTCCATTGCCCGCTGTGTGACTCTGAGCTTCTCCAAAAGGCCAGCAGTTAAGGATCACGTCTCAGTTCCATGTCCTCACTGGTAACACACACTAGTTGAAGACCCTTGTCTTCAGGCACTGTGGAATTTTTGGGCGAGAAAATTTCACGTAACTTAAAAATATACTACGTACAAATTGCGTAAACACAATTCTAACACAAAAAGCATGTAGAAGGTTAATTCTGTTCATACAGTTTACTTCTAAGAATCCACACTTGCTTATCAAAAGGTATTTAATCTTTTATAAGAGGTGAAACAGAATACCTTACAAACATTACTATCAGCTGAATACAAACAGACGCTTCTAAGAAGTTTAGCGATAGAGAAGTTATTGACAACACCCACACATTTATATAATATACAAGTCCTTTTAGCTGGGGATGCTATTGGGCGAGCACGAAACTATAGAGAAAGTATTCGTTACGTTAACGTTAAAACTTGTTATACGTTTAACATTAACGATACGAATATTTTCTCAATAGAAGTTCGTAACGTGGTCGCCCATGGTAACGATGAAATATAGGTAGGTCCGTACTGCGAATTGTATGGATTCCAGAAATTGGACAGTGCTGGAATTTCGACAAAATACTAGAAATTGCGCAATACTAGAAATTACGCGGAATGACTGGGGCTACGTGAAAACGAAACATGGTTGTTCTAAACTCTTTACTGCAAATACTTTCTCTCAACAGTTCAATTTTGAAAGATGGTTTATTGTTCGATGTAACGTTAGTTAATTGCAGGAAATTGGACGAAATGCTGGAACCAGGGGGCTTACGATGACGTCTTATTGCGATCCAATTGAGGACCTAAATAATCTAAATATAATTGTTTCACGTTATATAATAGTAATATATATGACTTTCGATTAGTTTCGATATCATTTAGGTAGACGTCAATCCCTTTAGATTTAAAATTAACCTAAATTGAGCGTCGAGATGTCACAACAAGACGTCACGGTACGAATAAGTAGTAAAACGATTCTTTTTATGTCCTCAATTGGATCGCAATAAGACGTCATCGTAAGCCCCCTGGACAGAATGGTGGACTTCGGGGTTTGGAATTCCAGGACTTAAACCCCCTTGTAGGTACATTTTAACCGAATTTACAACAAACATGTTTATGTTTCGCCAAGAAGGCCCCTTAAATTTATAGGTCTCTAAAACCACCCAACATCTATCTGAGTTGTACCATGGTAACGCACATAATTTCCATGTTGTTTGTTTTAATTCACTAGTTGCGCCCCAACCCGGGCCCCCACCTTATATACATAAGTTCCATGTTTTTGTTTTAATTCAATAGTTGCACCCCGCGTTTGGATAATGTAATTACGATATATCTTTATTCATTGTAGCCTATGTTTTATTCTGATATGTAAGCTATATTATTGTGAAGTTTCATCAAAATCCATTCAGCAGTTATTGCGTGAAAGAGCAACAAACATACTCACTAACTTTCGCGTCTATAATATTGGTAGGATTTCGTTTCCGAAAAGTGCCAACAGTAGACAATATCGGAGGCTTTCCACCCTCCCTCATCTCTAGGGGTGGCACGCGCCTAATTGACCAGTAGCCCAGGGGTGCGCTATCTTTATTTTTATTGCTATATCGATTGTTCATCGCATTGTATTGATTAGATAAGGGTGCGGGACATTTGAGAAGTAGTTTTCTTTACGGCCTCATTTCAAGTAGGTAGTAGAGTCGGCTTGTTTTGTTTGAAATATTACCTATGTAGACAGGATTGACCAACCAGACTGCGTTGATACAAATCCAATAATTAGGTACTATTCGATTAATTTTTTTAATAATACTCAAGCTCGAACAAAGGTAGCTTAAATGAATTATTATATCGACATAATATGTTACTGTAGAACATAATTTTTAACTTTTAATAACATAAGTTAGAACAGCTGCCGGGCGTCAAGTTGTTCACATAAACAAAACCAAGTCATAAATACAATTTAGTATTGTTTCTCACGCGAGGAAACGCGCCGTCTCTGTCACACTCGCTGTGTAAGAGCGAGACAGATGCCATTAAAAAAAAAGTCATTCATACTAATTTGGTATAAACCATTTATCTTAAAATCATGCGGGTAGTTATGGGACAGTGTTATAACTAGTTAGAGGTCACACGACTATTACAATAAGTTACCTACGTAGTGAGGTCTTGGGAGATAAAACCTCACTGACACCACCAGAATTTTAAATGGGGACGGTGGGGAAATCAATACCAAACGTTACCTCCAGTGGAGCGGTCAGTGGTCATCATCATATTAAATTATTCTTAATTAATACTCTTAAACCTAGCGATGGCCATCGCAAAAGATCGCTAAAGAAATTATAAACCAAATTAAAGGCCTGTAACGATAAACCCTGACTTCCTCCTAGCTCACGCACACAAGCGCTTTTAAATCGCAAACCCCCTCGTTTTCGAACGGGATTGAAACCTCAAAATAGATAAAGCATTTTAAAACACACCCAACTATAAGTTCCCCTATTTAGCTATAAATTACCTATATTCCACTGCGGCGCCCTTGGTCCCCTATGAATTGCAATGCAATACCAATTCATTTAGCATTTTAGCAACCGACTGACCTCCGGATGCGTATTTGGGTGTTGGCGTTGTTACTATTGTAACTCGATCGAGTTTCACCATCGAACTCGATATTTACGCGGCAGTGACTTCTTGAAACATTAACATAACGATCACAATTATGTTTAAAAATACCGGTTAATATCAGTTAAAAAATACGTATCTAGAATCGGTGTATAAAATTTGCGGTTAAACATGCCATAGAGGAAATAAATAGCGATGTATAAGAATTTAGGGGATCGGAAAATACAAAAACCATAGATCACCCACCCAAATTCATAATAAGCCGGGTTTACAAAAACATTTAAAAAAACCAGCATTCTCATTAGGTAAGTATACATAATGTTTTGCTGTGAACTACATGCCATGAAACCTATCATTTTCGTCGTTTCATAAGACACTGTTCGCATTTTCTCATTTAAACGCGTTCGTATTTCGAAATTAAGGCAACTTACATTGGTTTCTATGTTGTAAACTATCCCAATGTACAATTTCAACAAAACCAGTCTAGATATACAGACTTAAAAGCAGCAGACAGAAAAATAAACTATAATTGTGCGATCCACAGAACACATTTGTTTCTGGTCTGGTAAACGGTACCCACGTTACAGGAGAATCCTAGTATGAGCATACGTTTTTAAAAGTAAAATATATACTTAGACGCATCACTGTTGTGCTATTTGCAAAGTGGAAATGAAATTCAAGACTTGGTTATTTAACAGAGTATAATCGTGTAAAAGGAGCCATAAGTGGTACTTTAGAAGTGTGCAAGTGTTATAATATTATGTTACCTTTAGAGGCGATATTAACGTTAATTTATTTCCATATTAGCTCATATTATACCAGTTCCATTCATCTTTTCAAAACTTTCTATCCATAAATATGATTTTGTTGAATAATGTTCTCGTTGTTGAATAAGCTTACTCGAGTACCTAAGTTCCTTTCTAATAAATTCTTGCAACAACGGACGGACAGCGGAGCCTTAGTAATAGGGTCCCGTAATCCCGTTTACCCTTAGGCTACGGAACCCTTAAAATATTCATAATAATTATTCTAATTGCAAATATGTCATTTTGATGTGTCAACGAATAATTGAAAGATCGCAAAACACAAGTGCATGCAAAAATATGCTGAGAATATGGATCGATGTCGAATCTCGAATCGGGAGCCTCTATCGGCCGAAATTAATAATCAATCCAATCCAAATTTTGCTATCTGGGATTGATATCACGATCCATTTTTAGGGTCAAATGTGCCAATAACCGATCCGTAGATTGGTTTATAAAGGCACGCAGATTGGAAATCGATCGAACGATAGGCAGCAATCCAAGATCGATTTCAATCCTGGATAGGAGATACAATATTAATTTCGGCCCTATGTCGCGTTCGTCCCCATGTCTCGATTCGACAGCCACAATCGACTTCCAATGGTACTCGCGTCCAATTTTCACCAATCAATTTAATTGGACACAATGAGCAACGCTAGTTTCTATTTGACTACTACTCTCCCGTATTCCGGTCAACTGCATGCGTTAATTTCGATAACTTTATTTTGCCTACTGGTCAGTTCTCACGGTTAGTTTTTGATTGCATGCCAAATTTCAAATTAAAACGTTCTTTGGAGAAGAAACAATGGATTTTTATTTTTATTTTGGATTATAGATTATACAAATTGTTTTACTGGCAAAACTACTGCAGTATTTTTTATAAATGTAGGTAGTTTGTTTTTTAAACGAAAATTAATCGTCGATATCGGTTTAGAAATTAAAAAGATCAAGTAAGAACTGTATCATAATTTACCCTGTCCAGTGTTCATGGTAAAAAAAAAATAGTTTTGGGAAAACCAATATTATCATTGGACAATTCATATGTGGTTATAATTATGTTAGTATATTTTGTTTTATTTTTCTGTTTATAGGTGTATATTATTATTATGTTTAATGTATGGTTTTCAATAAAGAGTTAGGTATTGTATTGTATTTATCTTGCCAATGGTTAGTTAAAATCCTACTAGGTAATATTATAAACGCGAAAGTTTGTGAGTATATGGATGGATGGATGGATGTTTGTTACTCTTTCACGCAAAAACTACTGAATGGATTTGGATGAAACTTCACAATAATATAGCTTACATATCAGAATAACACATAGGCTACAATTCATAAAGACATATTATTGTATATTATCCAAACGCAGGTGAAACCGCGGGGCGCAGCTAGTTATTAATAATTTGATCTCTTTGTTTTGTTACAGGTAAATAAAATACTTTCAAAGGAAATCACGTGACACAGTTTTAAAATGGTAAGATGAAAACATAGTTAAAATGTAAGATTTGCAGTGACCACTTTACCATCATTCGGGGGGCCTGCATAGCCATTCTGAGTATTGCATTAGACTCAGAATTAGATTTTTGTAAAGTTATAATCCATTACCTATATAGGTACCTACTTGAATGTTACTGCGATAGAGTGGTTCGAGTGCAGTTCGTAAAAATATAACGAAAATACCCTTAAGAATGCAATCAAGTAATAACTCCACCATTACATGACTATATACCGACCCTTAACTATGAAACAGAACAGCTTTCAACCCTATTTGTTATGCTATAGAATATAAATTCGAACGCAGAGAGATTTATAAAACTCGGTATGCTGCAGTGAGACTGTAAATTTTGGCACACCCGTTACTTACCAGTTCACTTTCAGTAATAAATTAACTTAATATCAATATAATCTGATATTTATTGCTGGGGCCTTAAAGCCCAAAATATACCCTCTGCGCTTATGTGAAAATGTTTTGGAAAGTATATTTAAGTGATGTATTTTATACCAAAGCAATAAAGTTCAATATAACTAAGCAGAATATAAACTTGGTAGTATATTTTAATATACTACCAAGGATAGGATATTGGTAATTTAGGCCACGTGGCACATAAATGAGGGTAGAATGCTATTAAGTCGTAGCGATCGCTCTTGACACAAATAAATATTTGTAAATCCATCAGTTATGGACATTTCTGCGGGTGTTATTTGGGGGTTTGTTTTCTTATATCTCATTTATTTTGATTTATTGCTGTAGTTTCGATTCTATCTGCTTGACAGATGTATTACCGAAGTATTGGTGGATTAGACTAGTAGTTTTAGAATCTGTGGTTGGTACCAGCCCGAGGAATTGATATTTAGCTATGGTTAACCAATCGAAAATGAAAAATGTTCATACTTACATTGTAGACCATTTAAAAGAATAGGTAACTAATCAAATCAATGTTGCACTCTTACATTATCTCATCTTTTTAAGAGCTAAATACAACTTACAAATAAATTCCAGTATAATTCGAAGCATAGTTTATCAAAACATCTACTCAGATTATTATAATGAGTTTTTACTCCTATAAAATACGAGTCTACCTAGAAAAAAAATATGTTTGATCACAATAATCACCATTTTGTTTATTATGTTTTTTCACAAATTATTGTTTTGAAGAAAGAAAATGCAAGTCTCAGCCAGCTGACCAGCGAGTTAGTCACTGATAAAATAACTTTCACAAAACAGCGTAAAAACGTTACATGCTAATCGCATTAATTAACGAGTTACGTTACGTTACGATAACTAGTAACGTAATGGCGGTGCGAGATCAAGATTCGTGAATTGGTGATTAGCGATCGAAAAATGGTGTAAGATATTGTATTCAGCTGGTGCTATATTATGCTAAGCTAGTTGTATCAGGTAAAAAAAGTGATGGAAATATCCCAACTGTGTGTCATATTTTTAAAATATAACACACATATTAATATAATTAAGGAGCAATAATGTTATTTCTGCATCTATCGCAATAATTTCACGCTTTTTTTTAAACAGTCCCTTGGATTGGATTTCTCCGGCGTCGTGGGTACTGTTGACAGACATTTAATTTCACAAACATATAACACTCAGACCAAAAACAAATTTTATTCAGGGCGGGAATAGAACCCCCGATACCAAGCGCAGCAGTCCGATTGCTCTACCACAACGCCAAACGCGTCGCCAATTAAATATTAAGTCCTGTTTGATTTACAAACTGTGCTCGAAATGCCATAAAAAGAGTTAGAACTTGGTCTCACTATGTCAAGGCAACGTCTGTCGGATCTAGTACCAGGAAAAAAAAGTACCAAAAATGTCATGGCATTCCAGTCATTTTGCAAAATACCCGATATCACAACTAGGCAGCTGCATTAGTATTCATTGCATCTAAACAGAATAGCAAATCAACTCGAACCGTCTTCCATTAAGCAGTTAGTTCCGCGTTCTTGACTCATGCATACTCATATACACTCATACAAACTTATGCAATCTCATACAATACGATCCATACAAATGTTTGACTTTAATGATGTTTACTACGGACTCGATTAAACGATGTTGTTGAAGACGTTTTGTCTTAATTAGTTTTATGGTTATGGTATTAAGTATTGACTCATGGGTTTAAATGCTATATTATTATATAAAACGAATTGGATATTTATCATTTTATTATAGCTGGTGGTATTCATAATAATAATAATAATTCAGTCTGTAACTGTCCCACTGCTGGGCAAAGGCCTCCCCTCACTTTCGTGAGGAGGATTAGGCCATAATAAACCACGGGGGCCTAGTCCGGGCTGGTGGATAACATGCCTCCGAAATAATTCTCGGGCATGTTGGTCTCCTCCCGATGTTTTCCTTCACCGAAAAGCGAGTGATAATTACGTAGATATTTTATGTTTTTTTTTTTTTTTCTTTAAAAAACGTAGCCCCACACTAGGATTGCTCCTGTATCGTGGGTACTGCTTACAGACATATAACAACAAACAAGAAGTATTTAACAAGAAACACATTGGTACGTGCCCGCACTGGGACTTGAACTAGCCACCTCCGTTGTCGAAGGCGGACATTCGGCCACTAGGCTACCACCGCTTTTACCGCTCGTGGTATTGCTTTACATAAACAGAAAAAAAACGTATACAATATCTCGCAAAAATTCAATAAAGGCTAGACCGTTTTCTTTTGTTTTTTTCATCTAGGGTTCATCCTAATTAGTAATCGAAATTGGTATAAATTTGAAAGCATAATTGTTTGTCGGCTAGTAAAGGATATAATAAGTAAGTAAGCGTATACAATTCTCTAGAAATACGTGAATTGCATAGAAGCAACGGGACATATTATAATGACACCAACTTCACAACAATATAACAGTTTACAGTTAGTTCAAAAGCTTAAATTACGTAATAAACTTTATCAATGGAACGCAGTCACAACAATTTAGTTTGATGTGACTATAAATTACGTCAAGTGCACTCCAAAAATAAACCATAAACGAGCAATTAAAGTTAAACAATACCATAGACAATACAATAGTAGAAGTGCCTACTAAACAGTGTCACAAAATAAATCAGCTACTGTATCTAATGTAAAAAGTAATATATAGGTTAGGTATTATTAATAATTATGTTATTTCAATAGCCATCTTCTTCTAGTGGGAAAGAGACTACCGATACCAGCAGTCTATAGCTCTCTCTGTTTACGATTAGTACGGACTATTTTCAGTGATGCGCCCAATGGCTGTCATTCTACTGAACTTTAAAGTTTCGCCAGAGAACCGAAATGTGATTTTGCATTTTTCTAAGACCTGTGCATAATGGTGTGCTAATGTGGGTGGTGTAGAATAAACCATGAAGTTTTAATACACACGAGTTCAATTAAAATAAAAACCTGCGCTGTGGCGAACACATTCAAATTTTAAAATTCGAGTGTCGTCGGCCATATTTCAATTTTGTAACTTTTCGAACGAAAGCCCGCGCTTTTTTGTCTCGTCACGAGATTTATGATTCACTTCCGACGTTTCGTCACGCCGCGTTTAGTTTTTACTTGTTTTTGTCAGAATACAAATAAGTATGTCGTCATTGAAACAGAATTACGTGGTTATTTATATTTAGAGTTGGACCCCTTGTTTTCTATTTTTTAACGTAAAATTTTGTTAAGGTTGACATACCTACTTATATTATAATTATATTATTGTGTACCTATTCATATCGATATTTAAACGTTAGTCGTGTGATGCGTGTTTGGAATACTTACTCATTCGAATTGAAAATGAGACCCAAGTAATGTCGACAATACTAATCAGCACTCCATACAATACGCGCACGTTCGTAAATCTGACTGTTTGTTTTTTTCAGGGACCAAATTAAAAAAATCCATGTAGCATAATAGTGCAATATTACTTACGACTCTGACTAATGTAAGTAATGCGTTATTTTTATAATACCAAAATTATTTTTTTAGGTAGGTTAAAAACTCCTTTATATTGACCGTTATTGTCATACGCACCTACAAAAATTTAAAAAGCAACTTTTGAACTGTCAATCTAACCCAGTTTCTCTATCGAGTATAATATAATCGATTGAATCGATCCACAACAATCGATGTCCCGCTCTACTGAACACAGATCCGATGATCTATTCATATGCAAATCGATGTGTTTACAGCCATTTACATATTAACATGTATGGTAAGTATATAAATATTTTAGCATCTATTTCTTGTTCGATTATGTCCTATGCATTTCGTAGTCTACCTAGTAGAGCTAGTTCTAACATTATATGCGTTGGACTTGATTTTTAAATTCTAAAAAGAGTATCGAAATTCGACAGACGTTAATTATGTGGCGAGTCCGATTCCCTCACAGTGCAAACATTTTGTAAGTATGAAGTATGGGTGTTACCACGATCTTTATGGTTGCTGTATCCCTAGGAAGATAATGTACAGTGCATTTTAGTTTATGGTTCAGGATCTGTTGTGTTTTGTCAAACAATGACACAAGTGGGTGTTTTTATTGTTTAGTTTTAAGATTAACTTTACGAAAATAAAAGAAACTATATTTTACTGAGTAGCGAGATAAGTACTGTTTTGTTAAATAGGCTATTCTATCTATTCAGTATTCTATCCAAAATTCTACTATCGAGGTCCATAAAATATGAAATTCTACTATCGAATTTGAATTGAATAGTTCGCGGAAACTTTGAGCAACTGGTAAAATATTCTAAATAGGTACTTAGAATTTCGTGAGTTTAAAAATAGTATTCAGTATCTGGTACACTTAAAGCTAAGCTACAGAATACCTTTTACTATACCCCAGGCTAAGCGTTAAATATAAAAATCGATAACACAGACACGTATACGTACTACGTGTACTATTGGACGTATGTATATAGAACACAACATACAAGGATGTAAAGTATCGTCTTTTAGCAATCTTATATTTATTTCCCTGAAAGAACTGAGTGCATTGAAGGTATCGGGCATAAGTCCTATCCACGTACCTATATTACGTGTTTAACTTGTCCCAATAATAGTGTATTTTTTAACCAACGTTCTAAAAAAATATTATAATTATGTTATTATTAAAATTACCACCCCAATTATGCAAAGCTGATATCAACTAATAACTTCAAATTTCTCCATGTATCACATTTGAACAATCTTACTGGAGTATTCATGACCTGATCTTGTTGCTTCGTTCAGTGGAAACCAGCCTAATGCGATGGTACAAACAAATAGGCCTACCTACTTAGTTCATTACTTGAATTGTCAATGTATTTTCTACGTGGAAGTATTTAGGTATTTGGGGCGTTGAATTTAAATTGTTGTTTTGTATTTAGGTATTTTCTTTGTAGGTAGGTACTTTTTATTATTTGTGCCGCTATGTTATAATATGCTACATATCATCTTGGTTATTATGAAGACGAGAATAGCGAGTGAGTCCGCAGGCTACTTAGCTAGTCTGAAATAAAAAAGACTGGAAAATCTTCAAACTACATTAGATGTAAAAAAATGAAATGCTACGTACTCGCTAATAAAGGAAATTAGAATGCGTTGTCTTCGAGTTTTGAGCTACACTGAAAGTTTCAGCCGGAAGGCTAACCTGGAATGACAGACAGACAAGAAAGTGACGATAAAAGTGTGGTAATACAGATACAACAAGTGCCGATAAGTGCCGATTTTGCTATCTTCAATAATGAAAGTATCAAACTCGTCTAGTCGCCGTACACCAAAAATCAACATGGCGGGTTGCCTAGCAACGGGCCGCGTCAGTTAGGCGCCTGAAAAATGTTGGGGGAGAGAAATGTCCATAGTATAACGGTTTGTAAGGCATGGTGTCTGCTTCTCTGATTATTATGTTAGGGGTGATTGGGGGATGAAAATGGTATTGACAGATCGGCCACTAAGTAAGTGGGAGATTATTGAATGTCTGATGTCGAGAGAAAAATAATTATTTCACATGTTTCTGTTATATTTACATTATTTTACATTAAACTTTTATGTACTTATAAGTAAGCATAGGCTTTCTTTCTGAGAGAAAGTCTTGGGTATCGCTTGGTTGGGCTCGTAACCTAGCTCGCTTGTTGTCTCGATCATAAAGGTTTGAAACCAACGAAATCTTCTTAAGTATGCAAAATTGTATCCAACCATTACTAGACCATTGATTGGTAGGTCCATTACTATCGGTATCCAATAGCACGTCAGATTTTCCAATATTCGATGGCACTTCAAAATCCCGTCGCCTGCCGCGTTTACCATCATACTAAAGAACTTATTAATTAGCTAAAAACGGGTCTAATTCGCGCACAAACAAATATCAAAATACATACGATATATAATTTTGATATTTGTTTGTGCGCGAATTAGACTCGTTTTAGCTAGTTAATATGTTTCCTGTTCGCGAAAGTTTAAGAACTTCTATACTAAAGAACTGCTTTACAATTACAACCCATTAACGTGAAATTTAATTAGAAGAAAAATAAGCACTGTCATAATAGGTACCTCCATCCGACCACATTCTAATCTAAAACGTCTCAAATCCCATCGGCTTAAGACCTCTATCTCTTAAACCTTCCTAATCCAGCCACCATAGAGTCAAGATGGTGGCCATGGCGTGACGTCACCACTTACGCAACGTCCCACGAGTCAATAAGACCTACGCATTACCCAAGGACTAGAATGGATGTTGCGTTAGTAACATCCATGTTACCTACCTACTAATATTATAACGAAAGCAACGCGAAAGTGCGTCTGTTCGTTTGGTATTTCACGTCTATACTCTGTAAGGCGAGCAGGAACCTCTATCGAGAAAGTATTCGATACGTTAACTGTCAAAGTTAATTTAGATTTGATCAGTACTTCTACAATAGGGGAAGCACGAAAATTTTAACGGTTTGTATCGTTAACGTATCGATCAAGGTAACCGTTTGCGTACGCATCTTTTCGATAGTGCACGGCGCTGATCAAATCTAAATTAATGACAGATAACTTATAGAATACTTTCTCGATAGAGGTTCCTGCTCACGATTTTGATGAATTTTGACATAGAAATAGTTGGAAAAGGGTATAGGATAATTTATAGCGACATAAACTGTAGTCCACGCGGGTGAAGTCACGGGCTAAAGCTAGTACTGTATATGGTGTAAGGGGAACTACTTTAAACTCGTATCGTAATGTACTTACTATACGAAAGGAAGTTTTCCCGTTCGTATACTTTTTATAGTAGATAATATAGTTATTGTTTATTATATGGCGCGGGGCTCAGGGGATACCGTGAAGTGGTGAAAACGAAAACACAGTCACTTTTACACTCGACAATAGTTTATTCAGAAGGTACATACACAACGAGGGACACTCTCACAAATACGTTATACACGCGGTACTTGGGAGGCCCGAGGTCAGCCGCGGGTGCTCCGGCGATCTCTGGGCGGCGGAGGCGCGTGCGCGCGTGCGTTTGCGATGCCGGTGCGGTGCGACTGACCCAAAATGGCGGTCCATGCGCACGAGCCCGCCGCCTTCCCTACTCGGGTACTTTCGGTTGTACTCGGTAGAGATCGGCACTGCTAGCTCCCTCTGGCCTCCCACCTCAATCACAAAATCTCTACATAAAATCTATAGGTAGGTAAGTACACTAAATTGCCGCGTTGCCTACATTCCCACCCCCGTGTTAATGAACACCATCGTCAGTGGGCAATACGGCAACTTCTACAATGGGTCTTTTTACAAAACCTTTACTGGTTCTAATAGTAACAACTCTTACTTGACCATCGTGGCCTGGGTGTACTGCGCTAATTATACCTCTAGGCCACATGTTGCGAGGTTGATTGTTTTCGAAAATCAACACAGAGTCTCCTAATTTAACCGGTGGCACGTCGTCGAACCATTTTTGCCTCCTTTGTAGAGTGGGAACGTACTCTTTTAACCAGCGCCTCCAGAACATGTCCGCCAAAGCCTGAGCCTTTTTCCAGGTTTTCCTGGCATTAAGGTCTGTAGTATCGAACGAACCCAAGGTCGATGCTCCGGACGCGGTCCCTAGCAGAAGATGGTTCGGGGTCAACGCTAGAGCCCCGGGCTCTGCCCCTACGTACGTTAGCGGCCTGCTGTTAACAGTTAATTCTACCTCGGCTAGCAGAGTAAGGAGAATCTCTTCGGTAGGCGCGCGCTCTACCAGTGCCGTTTTTAATGCGGTTTTAACCGAGCGTACGAGTCGCTCCCAGCAACCGCCCATATGCGGCGCCGCAGGAGGGTTAAACCGCCAAACTATCCCTTTGGTCGTCGCGAAATCATAAATTTGTTCGTGCTTCACTGCGCGCATCGCCGCTTTTAGTTCTACGTCCGCACGGACAAAGTTAGTTCCTCGGTCACTAAAAAAAATAGCGGGCTGTCCACGGCGAGCGATCAAACGCCGGATAGCCATTATAGCTGAGTCTGCGGAAAGGGAAGCTGCCAGCTCGAGGTGCACGGCGCGAGTTACTAAGCAAGTGAAGACCACGCCCCATCTCTTCTCTCGACGTCTGCCAATGGAAACTTCCATCGGGCCGAAATAATCTACACCGCAATGAACGAACGCCCTCCTCGTGCTCGAATCCAGCCTCGCGGCGGGCAGGTCAGCCATCTTTGGTGGCGAAGGGAGTGCACGGCGGATACGACAAAACTGGCACCTAGACACTACGGTTTTAACAGTACGCCGCAGCTGGGTTACCCAGAACTTTTCCCTAACACAGTTAATAACAGTTTCGTTATTACCGTGGTGCATCCGTTTATGATAATCTAGCACGATTAGTTGCGCAGTGTCATTACGACCGTCTAATATTATGGGATGCTTCTCATCAAACGACAAATTCGGCGCAGCACTCAAACGACCCCTTACTCGCAACAACTCATCACTTTCGTACACAAACGGATCCAAATCACGAACCTTACTCGACGTAGGTAAGACATTTCCGGTACTCAGCAACTTCCGCTCCTCGGAGAATGTCTCTGCTTGAGATTGTTTTATCAAAAACAGCTCAGCCTTATGAATATTATCGACAGTCAACGACTTTGACTGCTTCTTTCTACAAATCTCTACGAATGCAAAAACTAGTGCGGTGACCCTTACAGCTCGTGTCCAAGAGGAAAATCTATCAACCTTAATCAAGGGCTCATACTGCCTCACCACACACACTCTTTCCAAACGTTCGGATTCTACTTCACCTGCATCATCATATTCGTTAGGAGGCCAGTGATCCTTAGTACGGTACAAGAACGAGGGGCCAGTCAACCACAACTTACAATTTGTAGGCCAGCACATCTTTGTACCTTCATCCGCAGGATTGTCTAACGAGGGTACCCAACGCCAGTCACTCGTGTCGGACTTCCTGTCAATTTCTGCCAATCTATGGGACACGAACTTCTGAAAATCCCGGGGATCGGAGTGGATCCATTTCAAGACGGTTTTAGAGTCTGACCACAGGTATTTACGAATTATAGGTAGATTCTGCTCCTTCTCGACGGTACAAGCTAATCTGCACGCCAACACTGCCGCTTGAAGTTCTAAGCGAGGGATGGAGACGACCTTTATTGGAGCTACACGAGCTTTACCTACAACCATCGTCACAGCGGGATTTCCTGACGTATCTCGTCCGACTAGAAATGCGACCGCTGCGTAAGACATTTCACTCGCGTCACCGAATACATGTAACTCTACACTCTGGGCTGCCAACCCATACCAACGTGGCACGCGCACATTCACAAGTTCTTTTATATCCTTCAACCATCTTTCCCAGTCTTTAAACTCATTCTCTTTCAGTTCCTCATCCCATCCTATACCTGATCTCCACACTCTCTGCAATAGCATTTTCGACTTAATTGTGTATGGATATAAAAAACCTAACGGGTCAAATAAGCTCATTATGAATTTTAAGAAATCCCTCTTTGTAGGTATCACTTTACCCTGCACAATGTCCGGTGATAACCTTTTGAACGAAAGATCGAAGGCCAGCTGATCATCTTCAGGTACCCATATCATACCTAAAGTCCGTTCACCAATGTTCGGTGACTTGTCGAGATTCACCGAGCCAGGCACAACATCAGGTAAGTCGCGACGCAATTCGGGCGAGTTCGTCACCCACCCCCGAATCGCGAATCCGCCCGCTGCGTGAATCTGCGACACGTCGCCGATCAGCTGACGCGCTAACGCCACCGACTGCACACTATCTAAATAGTCGTCCATGTAGTGCCTTTCATGAATCGCTCTAACGGCCTCGGGGTGAGATTCATGGAACTCACTTGCATTTTTATTTAAAATGTAAATCGCCGAGGTTGGTGATGACTTCGCGCCGAAAATCATGGAGTCCATCACATAAGTGTCAGGATCGCGTGTCCTATCCGAGCCTCTCCACAAAAACAACTGCGCACCCTGGTCTTCCTTGCGGATTTTAATTCGCAGAAACATGTCAGCTATGTCTCCTGTAAACGCTACTGGACCGGCACGGAACCTGAACAACACGCCTAACAAGGAATTCAACAAGTCCGGCCCAGCTAGCAAGTAATCGTTCAAACAAGCGCCCTGACACTTAGCCGCTGCATCGTGGACTAACCTCAGCTTGTTCGGTTTATTCGGGTTAGTCACACCAAAATGTGGTAACAACCATACCGGGTTAACACTCAACGGACCATCAACCGCCCTAGCATACTTTTCCGTTATCAATCTGTCGACTTGACATGTGTACGCAGCCGCGTATTCGGGGGTCTTATCCATTTTACTCTCTACGCTGCGTAATCGCTTAAAAGCGTAATCGTGATTATCAGGTAGGTGTACTTCGTCGCGCGACCAGAGCAACCCTACCTCCCAGCCGCCTTCAATTCGTCGGCTAGTGATGTCTAAAATTTTACACGCACGCTCGGTCTCTATGTTCTTACGTGACACTTCCGCAATACCTATAGACTCCAGTTCAAATTGCTGTTTCACTAAGTCATACAAGTCGTCTGTTGTTTCTGCCACAAAATGAACAGACTCACGGCCGGAATCGGAAGAGATACCTAACGGCCCGTGAACAACCCACCCCAGTTTCGTTAGTGACGCCACGGGTTGCCCAGATTTACCCTGCCGTATCTCGCGGTTTATTATCAACTCCCAGTTGTCCTGGCCTATCAACATTAGCGGCTTGGCGGACGACATCTCACAACAATCTACCAAATCGCGTAAATGAGCGTTACGAGCTAAAACTCTGGCGGGTACGGACTGAGGCGGCAAGTCAATATTTTCAATGGTGCGTAAGGCTATGTCGTGATAGACACCATTCGGGCCACGAATTAGCGCAGTAACCTTACGTGAGTTATAATCTGTAACCATTTATGACCGCGCGCGCTCACAATTTTCAACGGGGATGTGGGGCCGCACACATCAGAACACAATTCGCTATCAATTAAAGAAACCGTGGCCCCATCATCTAACAACGCATAACAAACACGTTCGACATCATTAATAATAACAGTCACGGGGATACTTTTTAGTAATGTTTTGGTGCATCGCTCACCCATACTTGTCACTGACTCAGCTGTTACTAGCGACGGGGATGGTGCATGCGCCGCCGCGGCGGACGCCTCGAGCGCCGCCGCGGCAGCCGCGAGCGGGGCGCCGCCGCCGCCGCATATAATAATTTTAATATTTGACAACCCCAACTGAATTCATCATCAGATGTTACCACCAAAATATAATGTTGTTTTTAATCAGATGTTGAATTAGGGGATGTTATACCATGACAAGCTTTCTAATTATATCGAATAGCCGATCGGACATCCCCTATTCATAATATTATATTGTATTTAATGAAGATTTTAGATATAATCATGACATTTTGACAGATGGTGCTGTGACGTCATCGGATTGTATTTAAGGGGCTCACAAAAAAAATTTAAAATGAAAAAAGCTACAAATTAAAATAATGGCAATAGTATTAAAAGAATATAAATGTCTTTTCTTCGATTCAATTTATGAGAATTGAAAATAATATTTTCCACCCTTATTGGATTGTACAAAGGGTAACGGACTCTTGAAATAAATCACAGTAACTAAAAAAATACAAAAGAATCGCTACAAAAACCAATAATTGAACTCTAAAACTTCGCACAGGGAGGCTATCTGAACCTTTCGATAAAGTTATCGATCGAATCGGTGTTTATATCATTCGATTAGATACATTCCTTATTCACAATTATTATAATCGTCGGAGACTTCGATCAATAATGTACTAATGATCGAAGGTCGAAATTGATTTGGTATCGAAATTGACGACATAATATACGATTACAAAGCTATGGCCTGCCGGCACAACGAAGTTGTCGAAAAAGTTATCGAACCACCAGTTATTTTGGGCAACTATCACAGGAACAGGTAGGACCTATTTACGGATTTTCATTGTAATCGACAATAATAGTAAACAATCGAATCGAATCCTATGATCGATTGTTCTTATTAGTTCGAAAATGTATCTATGAAAACTTAGACGAAAATACTTTGGTCTAAGTATTAGAGCGATATCGAATAAAATCGATTCAGTTTCTTATCGAATAGTTTTGAACCATCTACCTGAATACTTACCTACTTAATAATTTCTAATCTTCAATACCATAATAAGTAATTGGATATCCCTGTATCGATTGCGATCTATTGATTTGCAGCTGTCTGTAACGGTGTTGCGGTTACTCTGTGAATTCGGTTATAGGGTCGAATGTCTAGCGGCAATTTTTTTTTTTTTACCGTTGCCTATTTTAATGAACACCAGCCGCAGTGTAATTAGCATTAGTGGAGTTTATCTGAAAACTAGCATTAATTTATGATAGTTACCGTAGTGTGTTATACTTTGATGATTTTATAAAAAAAATATATAAATCTTGTTTCGGCATTCGCTTGTCCACACAAATTGGTATGCCTATTCTACTGACTTTACAGTAAATAATGTTTTTTTTGTAAATAAAATATTTTTTATTTTAAACTAAAATGCATCGTATTTGGTTTTTTAGGGTTACGTAGGGTCCTAAATTGGGCCTCCATTGCCACGCTGTCTGTCTGTCACGGTCGCGTTTGTTATTAATAGTAATTACCTAATAATAACTTAACCGCAATTTATTAAGCACTTCATTAAACTAGACCAGCTAGCTGTATTCAGACTTTTTATTTTTGGTAAAATGAAACCTGAGTTACACTTTTAATACCACACGATTTTTAATTGATTGGTTTTAGATCAAGAATAAGTGTTTATATATGTCATTAGTCATTAAAATGAGTCAGTCGTTTTTAATATTATAACGGGTTGCATAACTAAATGTAATCGTAGGTTTGAACATAATAGAGTAGCTTTTTGTTATTTGTAAGTGTAGTTTTATTCATATAATTTTTCAACATTGTTACATTTCGGTCTTTGTAAATCACTAAAAACAAAACTAAAAAGGATTTTAAATAAAAAAAAACAAACCTTAAACTATTGATAAAAGTTTAAAATAAAACATTTTTTTTAAATAACTTCACTCAATCGTAATCCCGGAGTCAAAAACATACATTAATAACAATCGAAAATAAAATGTAAAAATGTATTCATAAAACTTGTAAATTTATAGTATTTTTGGAGTGTTCGCTTGTTATTAAGATACTCAATAAAACAAAAATGCCATATTTTTTTTTGTTTTATGAGCTTATGCACAGGGTGTTGTTTTTATGCTACCACCTGGGGAGAATACATTTTTGGGGCACACCGTAAAATCAAAAACTTTTTTTGGAGAATAATCAAAATTCTTCTTATTGTTTTTGGCGTTTTTAAGTCATTGTTGCCAGTGTCAACCCCTTGTCTCATAATATAATGGAATAGAAAACGTATTCATTCCACGTTTGCTATTTATTATAATATTATGTAAATATAAAGTACTTATATTAAAGGCATAAAAATATGGCAACGATTATTATTTTAACTTGTATTAAAAGTAGAAAATTAATGTTAGTCATAAGTATTTTTAAAAGAGCTCCTCTAAGGTTTCGAACTGTATTATTGTCGCTGACTTTAGAAAAATAATATAATCATGTTATTTTGTTATAAAACATGCGACTTCCGCTGCTTCGTAGGTCCAAAGTTGAAGGCGGTCGTAAATTAGAAAAAAAAGACATAAGAAAGCCATCAAAACCTAAGTGGGCATTTAGCGAGTACAATTATTATTCACGAACTACTTGTGAGATAAAACAATAAAAAATAAACAAACATTGACTGCAGGCATTTCCTGTGTTATTCTTTGAGCGACATGGTCGAAAATCGCGTAACAAATCTCCACAATGCCTTTGTTTTATTTCTTTTAAGCTGTCGATAAAATCGGAAACAAACAACGAAGCTTGCTCTTTTCTTGTAATCTCTCGTCTTTGGATACAAAGAAACCGCTGGTATTTGAGATGGGTTTTTTTCACAAATTCTTGAGGCACGATACCTGGCCGAAAGGTGGAGACAATACAAAACATTCCATTTTAAAAATTTACCCCAATCTTTATTAAAAAGTGGTAAAGTTGACTTTTGTCTGAATTTGAACTTTGCGCACGGTGCTACAAGCGTACGAGTACGTAATAATTCAGCTTGACTTTGGCGCCATTATAAATTATAATTTTAATATATTATTATATTTTATAAAAGGATAGGGAAGGCAACGGGACCCAATTGTTATTACAGATTCGTTGATTTAATTTTGAATTTTTTTAATGCGTCGTTAGAGTGTAGGTTTTTAAAAAAAACTAACACCTTGTTGAATTAATATATTAAAATGTATAAAGTTAGAAAATGTAATGTCTTACAAAGTAATAATAATAATATTATACTTTCATATTTTTTTCACGACTTACCTAGGTATCTTTAAAAGCTTTATCTATATTTGAATGAAACTTTATAGTGTTCAAAGGCGCATATAGAGCCTTTATTCCCCACGGTAATTCCCCGAAGTGCCCAGCACTGGGACTTTCAAACATGCTTTGTGGCAAGCACAAAGGCCACTGTAAAGGTGGTACAATATGCTCAATGAATTTTAAATGTGTAATGGATCGGGTGGGTATGATTTAGTACTAAAAATAAGGACAGGAGGTTGAGGTGCAGATTCGTGACGGTAGAAAGTAGTTCAAACACAAAGAAAATACAACAAAAAGTCGTTGGACAGTAGAAAACTACCAAAAGAAAAAAACAAAACATAAGAACGATAGAAAGGGATAGAAAGTCGGTGAATGCTTTTATAAATACATATATATTTTAGCGTACGATTTGAAATAACAAAACGCAACACATAAATTGGAAGAAACTGACCTTCTCAGCACCTAATCTTAGCATGGAATATAAAAAAACAAGTTTAAGTTGTCTCCAAAATTTCCAAAACCTGGCGACACCACACCAGCACGCTTCTAAAGAGATTTATGCCCATTTTCGGAACAGCCGCCCGCGCAGGTGATGGACAGACGCACGCGCACAATAATTGTACATAATATTATTATTTTTATGATGCTTTGGTATGGGATATAAAACCTTGACATTGTTAGAATAAGGGCGTGTTTTGAAGTTATTGAAGCTATATTGGGTGGGTAGTTGGGTACAAACCTACATGCTTAGTGCTTCAAATAAACTATAGCCGTCTAACAACAAAACTTTAGACCAGAGTTAAACAGTGGTTTCTAAAATTTCTTTCGACAAAATCCAATCTATTACTCGCGTTCTCGTACTCAATCCTGGCATTCTTAATTATTTTGCTTGTGAATTTGTTATTGAGTTATAAAAAGCGAGGTTTAGAAGGCGATTTGTGGATAAAATATTTTAGATTCATCTGTTCTACTTACTGTGGTTTAAATATTTTATAGTAAGATCGTAGATTATCAAAATTCCTTCTAACAATCTTATCAAGACCGTGGATTACATGGACGTTCATCTGCAAAAGTGATTCAATCCACAAAATGACAGTTTTTAGATTCGTTATTATTTACATATGATGTTCAGTTAGTTTCGTAATGAACTTAGTCAAAAGTTGCATTAGGCAAACTTTGTTCCTATTTATACAAAAGGTTATTTTTGGAAAACGTTTACTTACATATTAATCCGTATATAGGAAAACGGGGAGAGGATAATCTTGTGTTTCAACCAGTTTCACAGAACTAGAACATAGTTAAACTAAAAATAAAATTTATTACAAGAACCTACTTTAGAGTTGCGCAGTACTCGTACATGATAATATTCTTGAACGAAGATTTACAGTTTTCACTACTATAAATTGATAAGTATGTTAATTCTCATCATAAGAACCCTAACAGCTTTAACAAAGACGAGAGATAACGCTATGCCCGTAATTCTAAATTATGAAGATAACCATGGATTTTAATAGCGTAACTTGCACGTGAGTTCGGAATCGTTAAAATATTAAAAACAATAGAGTTAATGGTATGAAGATGTCTATGGTTAAGTACTGGCGAGGGGAAAAGAATTAGCAAGAAACAGACAGTGTGACGTTGATGATTTCGTTTTTTTTGTCTTTTAAAATACTGTATTGACGAGTGTTATATTACTACGAGTATAATATTGATGGAATACTATTAATCCTTGAGTTCGTTAACATGCACAAGTGGGAGCAAAATATGATATTAAACCCAAGAACGTGTCATTTGTTTTTCTGTCCTAAGCTCACAGGACGTTTTAGTAAAGCGTCCACCATTTTAATCGTGACGTTGACTGCACCTTGTCGGTCTGACTGACTAGGATTTGACATTATGAGTAACTTCTTATTGTGTAAAATATGTAAATAAGTAGGTACTTGAAATATTTTTTACTCGACACTGTCTAAAAGCACTAATCGTGCGGCAGTCAGTGTGGAGCCAGCTTAAAATTCCCGAACAAAAAAACTTAACTAAGTTACACATTTGAAAGTCAAATAGAGCAATTTACATAACAAAATCCCCAAAGCGTAGGTACTTACTGCCCACTTGGAATTTAAGTCACTTTTCCACTTCAAACTTATAAAGTGCTATTTTCAATGGGAAACCACTTTTGTGCTCGACTGGACTTTCTCATAGGTGGTCTTATGTTATTTTTTATTCGGGTACTTTACATTAGATGCGATCAAATTAAAATAGCTAAGTATACCAAAGTTTTGTCATGACCATTGACCATGACCTAAAAGGTAACAACGTGCATCTTAGTTCAGCCCATTTTTCCTCATACCTACGTAATATCTTCAATATTTCTGAACTGACTGATGGTTGTTTATTTATACGAAAGGGTAAAGTTCAAGGATAGTCTCGTTTAATTTTCATGAAAATTGTATCTGTAGTTTTTCAAAAAATCTGTTAAAAAAAAAAAGATTTGGTTAAGATACCTAATTTTATTTCTAAATATATTTTTATTCTACTTGTTTTCGTAGGTGGTCCCCAAGTTACAAGCTTTTATTATTTTAGATCATTACATGTTCCGGTTGGATACACTGTTCTTTAAATGCTGTCTCAAACGAAAACAGCTTCAAATTGGTGCAGGTTTTTTTCATGCCGCGTTGGTTTTACTCTGAGACAGACTAGATTTGATACAAATTCGACACGAAGCTACTACCTACCTATTACGTTTTTATTGTAAGTTTCTGGCTTTAATATGATTATTACACTAATATTGTGATTTAGGGTCATTTGAGTCAAATGATTTGATTGGGAATTACGCATTTAGAGTAATTATTGTGATAATACGTAACGCATGCGTGCCCAACATAATAATATTATAGTTATCAAATATTTAAATCAATTGCTATATATTTGAATAGATTTTTTTACTACAGGATCTATAAATTTTGAAAATCGGTCTTACCACTGAAGATTTAAACAAGAATTGAACAGTTTTCTCCACATGTTTTCTCCACAAATCGACGTCTAACCTTCGATTTTTCTAACTCAATAACAAATTCATGAGATAAATAATTATGAATGCCAGGATTGAATACGACAACGCGAGTGATAGTCGTCGATTTTGAGGAATGAAATTTAAAAAAAATCTTTTTAACTCTGTAGACTGATTTTTTTTTATAAAAGTTACAATTTTAAGGGCTGCCAGTGAGGTAGTCTAATGAAGTTGTCAACCTCACAATTCAGTAAAGTGGTACTTAGATGCTTTACTAAACCTTGGGTGTTTTAAAGACGATACGAAATGACACGCATTTGACGAATCTCACAAGAACTCCATTACAAAAATAACATGTATTTCTAGTAAATACTTATTTACCACTGCCTTAAATAACTTAGTCTGATACATAATTTGCGGAGTCAAAACATAAAAATATAACGGACGTCGAAAAAAAATTTGCCACCCGTCATTTGTTCTTCTACCTGGACATTCCTGGAACTGACCACCTTTATTTATCTGATGTTGCATGCAAAGTGCCATTTCGTTATTATATTTTGTACAGGCGAGTTTGAACTTTGTTGCGAGTTAGATAAAGGCGATGGTTTTTATGTTAAACTTTGACTTATGACTGTCGAATGTTATTGATTTTCGAAGAATTCGGTACCTGTGACGTCATCGTGTCGACAGAAAAGCTACTGCTTTGTTTATGTCTCTACAGGATATAAAATGAAATATTCACTATATGTACATAATTCAGCACATAATAAACTTTAAAACACCTAAAGCTTTTTAAGGTATCGCAAATTGAGTGCATACTTATTTGAAACATAGAAACGGGACCATCTATACGCGCACTGCGTATCTTACTAAATCATCTTACTAAAGCGTAAAAAATGCCTGAAAATTATACCGGAAGTATTTGATCCACCAATCTGGACCTGGCTCCAATGGTGGATGATGGCCGAATCTGCCTCACTAGAGACGCGAGGCTCGTTTTCAGCAGTGGCGATGATGATGAATATTAATTTAATGAATTATATTGCCAGCCTTGTAATCATGAGTACAAATAAACACAGCTAAAACAGTTTGGCAGTTAGCTAAGGACGTGTAAAGGAATACACTGAAGTAAATTATTAGTGAGCAAACAGACCGTCATGGATTTTAATTAGAAAACGAAGGAATACACAGAGACATCAACCATGGATGAGATCACCGACCAAACCGCCGGGCGAACTATGGTTTAGGTTGTTAGACTTAAAAGTTGTCAGACTGGGAAATATAGTATTAATTTTGGATCACATTATTATTGTAAGTTATTTTTCATTGGTTCAGAATAATATTTTAATGGTATATAAACTATGTACAAAAATTCCAAAATGAGGTCTTCGAAACGTTGGTGACACAAAATAATCATAATATTACATGTAATCTAACTTGTGAAACACATTATTATAAATGGCATAGTACCTAGATAGAATCAGGTGTTACATTGTAGAATGTATAAAGGTAGGTAATTCCAAACCGTGTATTAATGGTTAAAATATGTGGCTTTAATGCAGCCCTGGTTTTTACATTATAATTTCTATAAAAAGACAAATTTGTGTATTATTTTGCAAATAATACACAACATCACTTTTACTTGTAAGAATAATTTCGTGATTTCTTATCCAGTTGGATCACAGATTAAATTCTACATAATGGTTACTATACGATTGAACGGCGCGTCTGGTACCTCTATCTATTCTTTTAGCTCTATTCGGCGTCTTAACAAAAATAAAACAAGGCATGATTCATGGCCGAGATGGTAACAAAGCCGCTTTATTAAGTGTGAAACAAGACATTAGTTGATAAAAATGATAAACTAGAGGATGAAGTCGACCCTTAGTTCAATAATGAACGACGTATATGTTGGGTTCTGGGAAATAGAGCATTTAGGCGCTCCGCAGACATAGCAACTTCAGTTGAAGAAACTATCAACTTTTTTAAACTTTTCGTAGAAGCACAGGGTGGGCTGAGCACTCCATATAAACGGCTGAATCAGACAAAAGACAAGCGAAACTGCATACAATCGTCCGCGTTATACTGCGTTGTCACCTACTCAATAGGTTCCCAACACGCTCAAAAAGTCATACAAAATATTATTGAAAATACTATCTTTAATTTAAAAATAGAGTGTCTCTTCTAGGGTATTAATAGGTATTCTATGGTTAAAGGTTGCAAGTTGCAGCAACAACAAGGCCCGGTCTACGATTGCCGATAGCGGCAACTGGAAACTGTTGCGATCACCGCAACTTCGTAACTAGAGTTGCTACTTCTGTGCGGTTTCTCAAAATTATACTTATGAATAGTTGCAAGGTTGCGAGTTGCCGGTTGCGCCGCAACGGGAAGCTCAAAGTTGCTACGTGTGATGAGTGCCTTAGTATAGGGAACGGTCATATTTCTTGCACAGAGCTAATGAAATGGAAACCACAATATAATACGGCGTCCGGCGCGTCGGCAACACAATTAAAAAAAACGATTATTAAATAAAAACTGATGCATTATTTGGGAAATATAAAAAACAATGTTTTTCATTATATTATGTTTGACAAATTTTATAGATTACAGTAAAATTTTTCCGTCAATACGATGTCATTATTTGTGTCAGAAATATTTTTCAAGATGTTATTATTACCAACAAATATTTTACGAAAATAAATCTTATCGATTTTACTCATCATTAATGACATAATGTAACATTAAAATGACCAAGCTTTTATTGTCTTACAGGTAAACAATCAACCATGACCTCGTACCGTTTGAGCTGATTCGACAAGTGGTTTCGAGTTCTCTTCGGCCGGTTCGTATAGTATTACCCAACTGATATGGCTTACCGATGTACCTGCGCAGAAGATGAATTTTCAAAGCGCGGGAAATGCTACTGACCGCTATTGGTCGGCAGCCGCCGCCATCTTAGCGATCGCCGCGTGGCTTGCGAGTGAGATGGAACTAACAGCTGCAGTGTATTATGAACCTTATAATAGTGATCTTAGGTTGATTGTAAGTTTTAAGCATTCTTTCGTTAATCTTCAGACCATACTTCCTTTTCTGCGCGAACGAAGATTCACGACGCGCCATATAAGTTGGGTACTACTGTACCTACTTACTCAGAGTCAGGGCCTCGAACCGGTTTGAAATATACCGGTTATAAACGTTAAAATAACGGTTTCTTGGACTATTTCGTTCCGAGTGAAAACGTTAAAAAGAGCGTTAATGAAACCATAATTAACCGGTAAAATCCGCGATGCCAGTGGTTCAAGATCAGCCGTGTATGCGGGGTGCGGGAGAGGTTAGGGCGGGTGGGTAAACAGACAGGCACCGACTCGCTCTCGCGTCTCGTGGCTTCGGACGGCGCGGCGTTGGTGAAGTACGGAACGGTCGGTACGCTCCGCGCCACGTGGCTCGAACGCGCACTAACTTGTTAACTATCTGACCTGACGAACGCTTCTTTATAACACAACGAGCGATTAGGTATCTCAAAGACGATATAATTGATCACGTCCTCGTCATCCAAAATAAAGAGTTGCCTTATCTTACTAATATTAATAAGCCGAAAGTTTGTGAATGTGCATGTGTGAGGGTGTGTGTGTGTATTTGTTGGTCATTCACGCTCAAACGGCTGGATCGATTTCAATGAAATTTGATATAGGAATAGATTGGATATATGAGGCGGACATAAGCTATCTATTGTCTTAAATATAATCTTAGAAGGGGATGAAATAGGGGTTGAAAGTTTCTATTGGGTAATTAATAATTATTTGAGTTAGTAATCTGAACATGTATATTTTGGCTTTTGGTAAGAAATAAAGAAATAAGAGCCATGTGTGTAAGCTGTTCTCAAGAGTCCTTACGAACCATCTCGAACGCAGGTTTGATGACTTCCAGCCTCCCGAACAAGCCGGTTTCCGGAAAGGCTTTGGCACCATAGACCACATACACACGCTCCGCCAGATTATACAGAAGACTGAGGAGTATAATCAGTCGTTATGTTTGGCGTTTGTGGACTATGAAAAAGCCTTCGATTCAATCGAGACCTGGGCAGTATTTCAGTCCTTTCAGCAATGCCATATCAAGTATAGGGTATATCAAAGTGCTGAAGTGCTTGTATATTAACTCCACCATGTCAATCCGACTACAGGGCGAGAGCACAAAACATACCCCATTGCAGAGAGGCGTGAGACAAAGAGATATTATTTCTCCGAAACTGTTCGTAAACGCATTGAAGGACGTTTTCAAGCTCTTGGACTCAAACGGATTCGGCATCAACATCAATGGTGAATACATCACTTACCTTCGTTTTTCCGATGATGTAGTCATCATGGCAGAGTCCCTGGAGGATCTCAATACTATGCTCAGCGAACTCAATAGCGTTTCCCAACTGGTGGGTCTGAAAATGAACACGGACAAGACGAAAGTCATGTCCAATGGCCATGTTGTATGTGCCAGTAATCGTTGAGAATGGTACTCTCAAAGTTGTTGACCAGTACACCTACCTTGGCCAGATCGTCCAGGTAGGCAGTTCCAACTTCGACAAAGAGGTCGCCCGAAGAATCCAACTCGGATGGGCAGTGTTCGGAAAGTTACGTGACATTTTCTCGTCCAAAATTCCACAGTGCCTGAAGACAAGGGTCTTCAACCATGTTACCAATGATGACATAATTATGGTACTGACTGAGTTGTGGTCCTTATTAACTGCTGGCCTTTTGGAAAAGCTCAGAGTGACACAGCGAGCAACGGAGAGCTATGCTTGGAGTTTCTTTGCGCAATAAAATCCGGACCGAGGATATTCGCCAAAGAACTAAAGTTGACGACATAGCTCCTCAGGGTTTGCAAGCTGAAGTGGCAATCGGCAGTCCGCATCACTAGTAGAACTGACAACTGATGGGGAAGAGTTTCTAGAGTGGCGACCACGGACTGGAAGACGCAGCGTAGGTAGGCCTACTAGATGGGCCGACGACATGAAAAGAGTCGCAAGCAATCGGTGGATGCAAGTGGCAAATAGTCGTTCAGTGTGGCACTCTAAGAGGGAAGCCTATGTTCAGCAGTTGACGTCTTCAGGCTGATGATGATGATGATGAGAGATCGAGGTAGAGAGAGAGAGAGAGAGAGAGAGCGAGGAAGAGAAGGATAAAAAGAGAGCAAGAGAGGGAGAGAGATTGAGAGGGAAATATATAGAAATAGAGGGAGAGATCGAAAGAAGGAGGGAGAGAAAAAAGGAAGAAAGAAGGAGATAAATGGATAGTGAGAAAGTGAGAGAGACATAGAGTGAGTGGAAAATATATATAAATAAAGGAAGAGAGAGATAAAGAGAGCGAGAGTGAGGAAGAAAGTGATAAATTGAGAGGAAAATATAAAGAAATAGAGGGAGAGATATAGAGAGAGGTTGAGAGTGGAGAGGTAAATATATAGAGATAGAGGGAGGGGGAAAGATATAAAGATAAAATAAGAGGGAAAGAGATAGAGGTAAAGGGAGAAAGATAGAGCTTCCTCTGTCTTTCGAGCGAGAGAGGGAAAAAATGGAGGAATAGGGAGAGAGATAGAAAGAGAGCTAGAGAGGGAGATAGATAGAGGGAAAAGGATAGAGATAGAGAGATATACTTACCTATCTGTTACCCGTGAAATCAATCGATTTTCTTAACAGTTGACATTAGGTATGATATTTAATATAGGTAGCTAGTTAAAACTGCGAACGAAGTTATAGTATCCGCTAAATAAATCACAGTAAAATTTTTAACGCTAAATAAATATTAATTAGGTACGTGCTTCATAAAAGCTACTGTCGAGCCTGAAGATAGGTACTTTAAGCTTGCATAATTTACTTATCTATATATTTTGCCGATATGTTGGTCCCTACCTAGACCTAGTTTTTAGCATCATAATATTTTACCATAATGACAAGGTGAATACGGTTATTTTTAATTTAAAACATTAAAACACCTCTCATTCATGAAAAATAGATAAAGGCAGGTAGTTAAGTACCTACTTACATAATTACAATGATAAAATTACTTATCCATCGGCCATCATTACACAAGGCGCGAGCCTTCCACTTAACACGGTGATCCCGATAGATGTAAGTTTACGAATGGATAGTTATTCGTTGTTGCAACAGAATGGCAAACTAAGGCAAAAACCGGTAAATATTGGTTTATTGAACATTAACCTATAATGCGAACTTTATTAACCTATAACCGGTTAATGAAGGTTAAAGGTAGAACGAAACCGCATCTAAAACTCCCTATGTACTTAGGCCGAAACCGGTTCGAAAATTAACCCGGTTTTCAAGCCCTGCTCAGAGTCATCAATGAATGTTACATGCCATTAATTCTATGGTTGTGTTAGGCAATAGATTAGTCAACACATTCTCGCGCATTAGTATATCTACCCACGCATGCGCGGTTGCAGTTTAACTTTAGTATTGAAGATTAATAGACCTACTAACATAATTAATAGAAAGATTCTTTACTCAGTCAAGGTTTTAATCGATGGTTTCTTTTATCGGAAGCTCATGTTGCCAGTTGGTTTCGAACCTACACCTTGTAGCGTGCGGAAGACTGAATAGCAATCACGCGTCTCTATTGTCGCAATAGTAATCATGCGTGTTTATACTTAATACGGGCTAAATGCACAAACTTTGCGAAGCCAAAATTAAAAGAAAAAAAACAAAAGTTACGCCGCGTGAGACTTACTTTAGATATTTCAGTTTGTTATTATTCCAGTCTACAAAAGTTTGTCCATTCTTGGTCATTCCCATTTAATTTATGAGCATTCCCATGGAAATGGGAGAAATCGTCTAAAAATTAACAGCAAGAAAACCATAGAGGTATCGATTACTTTTTCATTACTAGTAGTTTACGACTTATCAAACAATCTTGAACACCTGATTAGTCAAGACTGGTTTCCCATTACACGCACACAATCATGTACAAGAACTTATTAAAAAATGGAGGAAGACGTGACGCCAAATGAAAGTGAAGCATAGCAATGGCGGCGTACGTGTGTGTGTGGTTATGTGATCTTAATTTCCCCCTAAAGATTTAGACCGATATAACGTTTATTGAGCAATAGCAATAGTGCTTATGGTACGTACATTATGCTTACTCAGAAAAATATATACAAAAAGTAAACCTATGTGTTTGTGACCATCAGCTTTATTGGAATAGCAATTGGAAATACATATTGGAAACACCGACCGGCACAACGAGATGTAAATGTGTGCGTGAGCTTTGCGCACACGAGCGGATCTTCCGGCATATCTTGCGTGCTTCGGAGTTTCGCACCGTCTTACTTTTGCTAGGTTCACGCCCACGCATGTAGGACTGTAGGACGTAGGTGCGTTATTGTGAAAGTGGTTCATTGCTCAAGCTGCAACCTCGGGAAATCGAAAGTGGAAATCTGTTGTTTGATGTTTGGCTGTTTAAAGTGTTTAAACCTTAGTTAGTGAGGCTTCGTGTGAAACTGGGATGTAATCAATCATAGAGCAAGGGGGGGAGCGGTGCGTACTTAGTCATGACAAGGATAGGGTGAAAAAATACAAGATCATCGAATAAACATTTTCACTGCCGCTTCCACGACTGTCCCTACCATTGCGCCTGATCCAGTGTTATTAACTAAAAATGTATATCAAATTACTAAAAAACTTCATAAAAATAAAATGGAAAACTATCCAAATCCGTTTAGCAATCCCGAAAATATATGATAAACGTCAGTTTCGGCTAAAAGAAAAACTATCACAAGGATCCAAAGTTATTTTTATTTCAGTCTAAAAAGTCTGCATAGGCGCGACTTACCATCAGTCAAACTACCTGCTCGTTAGTGATATTCCATGCCAAAAAGGTTACATAAAGTGAAGCCGTGATGGCTCAGTTGGTACAGTCTTCGGATCACATGCCGCTGGGCGTGAGTTCGAAACCGGCTGCCCGCAAAAACTGCGCTTGACCTTCCGATGAAGGAAAATCATCTTTAAAAAGCTTGGTGGTAGGGTAAGCGTCGTCCCTAGCTCCCACCCTTCAGTAGAAAAACCATCGCCAAAGCCCTATGGGGATTGCTCCGGCGGTCCTTGAACCAGTCCCACTCTAGACTGAGCATATCATCATCATCATCAACCTGAAGACGTCCACCGCTGAACATAGGCCTCCCCCTTCGACCGCCACACCGAACGACAATTTGCCACTTGCATCCACCGGTTGCCTGCGACTCTTTTGATGTCGTCGGCCCAGCTGGTGGGAGGCCTACCTACACTGCGTCTTCCAGTCCGTGGTCGCCACTCTAGAACCTCTCTTGCCCATCGGTTGTCAGTTCCACGAGCGACGTGGCCTGCCCATTGCCACTTCAGCTTGCAAACCCTGAGAGCTATCTCGTAAATTTTGTTTTTTTGGCGAATATCCTCGTTCCGGATTTTATCGCGCGAAGAAACTCCGAGCATAGCTCTCTCCATTGCCCGCTGCATTGCCATCTACATTGCACCAAATCGCAACTTAAGAGCAACTGGTCAAACGCTAGCCTATAGAACATAAAAAAGGTACTCGTAACATGAGCAAGGGCAGTAGATGCTAAACATCATGGTTTATGGGAGCGGGTATATACGACCGACCGGTCCATGGGACCAACCGGTCCTGTGGGCGGACTGGTCCCACAGACCCCTAGTTAACACAGAGTGTTAATAATAGTCTGGATTATGTGAGCTGGGGGCTTACCATGACGTCTTATTGCGATCCAATTGAGGACCTAAACAGAATCAGATGATACTGTAACCATTTCAGTCATAGGTTTGCCGTTTTATCCATAGGAGTTCTGAATTTCCCGAAAAACATCGCGTAGGTCTTCAGGAATATTGTAGCATTGAGCAATGAAAGAGTTTTCTGAATAGATTCATTAGTTTCATAAATAAGACGTAACACGGTAACAAAGAAACTTACATTTAGATACAACTAACTTACTTATTTATAATGTTTGTAGACTATTGTAGCTAAATTAGCCTGAAGTTTGCATCTTCAAAATGATGAAGCCTTGTCAGAAATGTTGGCCAGGAATAGTGAGAGAAGACGCCTAAAGTCAACCAGTAAGCGTGATTCTATCGACTTTCCCATTAAAATAACAAATTCATAATTAGGGTTCCGTACTCAAAGGGTAAAACGGAACGCTATTACTAAGACTCCGCTGTCCGTCCCGTCTGTCCGTCTGTCACCAGGCTGTATCTCATGAACCGTGATAGTTAAACTTTTCACAGATGAGAAACTTAGTTGAAATTTTCACAGATGATGTATTTCTGTTGCCGCTATAAGTAACAACAATTACTAAAAAACAGAATCAAATAAATGTTTCAGGGGGCTCCCATACAACAGACTTACTATACTTTTTTGCATTTTTTCTAGATAGTGATTCGGAACCCTTCGTGCTCGAGTCCAGCTCGCACTTGGCTGGTTTTGTTCTCTACCATAATATTGTATGTCTGTCCATGATATCACGATAATTTGTATAGGGTAAAACCGGGATAGATGCCACACTTTTTGAAATCGCCTTCTAATTTTGAAAATATTAATTTACCTAGAATAATTTCTATGAATATAGCTAGATTAATGTTTTATCTTACGTTATGACTTGTTTTAGTTTACCTAACAATTACAGATTTTGCAGAAATTACATTTTTGCAGAACCTTTTATTTGAGGATAGATGCCTACCTGTATGGATAGATGCCCCACAATGAAAATGTGAAGGAGGATAGATGCCTGCAGTGTAGTATAGATGCCCTACCAAACATAAACTACATAATATTATAGTTCTAAGATGTTTTATTAGTAATCTTTAGGTTTTAACGTGTAGGTACACTGCATAATCATACATTTCTAATGTTATTATATAATTACCTATTTAAATATCTCAGAAAAATAATATAATAGAAAGTCTTTGTTCTTTATGTTATATTACTTAATTGACGTTGAGCTGGAATGTGCTTTCTGATTTCCACATTCTGAGCAATAATTTCTGAAGGGTGTACAAGTTTCATGTAGCTACTTCTAGCACATTATACATTGAATCCAGTCGGATTTAGACCTTGTATTTTCATAGTTTTCAAAGCATTATATGCAATAATCTTTGTTTGTATCTTTAGGGTTTTCTGGTTCATATCTCTTAGTTTTCTTTACAGGCAAACCTTTAGTTTTCTTTCTTTTAGTTTTATATTCGTTAATGGGTAGATTTTCCTCATTTTCACTGTTTGAACTGTAAATAATACGTCGTTTTCTTGAGATTTGACTTTCATATACTTTTATAAAATGATCATTTTCTTTATCACAAAATATATCAGTCCTGTCGTCATCGTCTTCTTTCCAAAAAACTGTTTTTTTTATTGCTTTTATTTTTTTATCTTTGTTGCCTTGTCCTTTGTCTTTGGTTCCTTTGTTTACTTTGTTAAGTTCTCTTTTTTCTTTAGTAGTTTCAGTCTTGATTATCTTGTCTAACTTAGTTTTTATTTGTATATTCTTCCTTTCAGCAATATCCTTCCTTTATTTTGTATTTTCGTAGCATGGTTCACCTCCAATCAGAAGACATTAATAAAAAAAAAACAGTAGGTACAACATAATATTATTATAATATTTCCGATAAGCAGTAATAAAACACGCTAGCACTATCGGGGGATAGATGCCCCTAAGGGCACCTATACCTCGAAAAATCGGGGCAACTATCCTTTTTGATGGGGATAGATGCCTTTTTAGCTCATAAATAAATTAAAAACAAAAGTGAGATTATTTACATGTAGGTGTACGCACATTGAACCAGTGTATTGACATAGTAAATAATATAACATAATTTATTACTAAATACAAAGTTATACAACGGAAAATACTTACCTCTGAAACTTTGACGTATTCGTCGCGTTCGCTGCGGAGATAGTTACGCGCATAAGCGACACAAGTCCTTTCTGCACGCCAGTTTGCGTGGCACTTAGGTGTGGGACGCCTACGCTTCTTATTTAAAGTATTAATTCTTTTTGGAGAGTTTGGGAAGTTAGGTTTTTAGAACACGAGGCGTCTATCCCACTGCGGCATCTATCCCGGTTTTACCCTATGTGATCATGTCACATTCCCTGATTTTATATCGTCGATAAAAACGTAATCTTGGGTCGTGCGCACACGAAATCATCTTTTGAATGTTATTTGCAGTTTAGACTGTGGTTTTAAAGTAAGCGGAGCGACAAGAATAGCGGGATTTGACATTGGCAGCAGTCTGGTTCCGATGACAATAGGTTAAGGTTTAGGGTCCGTATTAATAAATCAAACTTAGCTCTGAGAGCTATATTCAGTGTGCACTTGCTCTTTTGTTCTATTTAATATATACATCTTAAGTTGTAGATTAGGAACAGAAACTTACATGATCTCTGGCAAATTAATAAATGACACTCAGCGGTTAAGTGCAATCCGATTATGACACAATTGACACATACAAGACAGTATCTAGTAGCCAGTGCTACATCTCAATATCCATTTATTAAATAGCAACGATCTCAAGATGCAGATTACATTTTGAGTGTGGATTAGCTGGTAGCGCACTTGGTAGCGCTATTGAGGTTCATTTATTAATACGGCCCTAGGAGTATTGAATAAGAAAGAGGAAACAACTGTTGGTTTCAACTTGTTGGTATTGGACCATTGGAACAAATCTTACGAAGTCAATTGATGCATAGTGGTCCAATCAACGTGACCATGGGCAATACAAAATACTTATCAACTACTTTGATCTATTTCGTTATGACACCGTAAAGGTTTCCCATCATAGCTACATTATATTATAGTGACGAGGCTGATCTAATGTTGGAGACAAAACGCGAACTCTTCAGCGGATCGGTACAAAAATAATTTGAAAAAGGTTCTGCAATGGACTATTTTTATCTTTACCCGCTATCGCCGCCGCTTATGAACCAGGTCCTACCTTTACAGCGTTTATGGTTTGTTCCCATTGTTACCTGTGATGGTGGAATTTTATCAATGGCTGTAATATTACGGCTGTGCTCTTTGACATAGCGTGGGCAGGAATGAAGAAATAAATATGGGCCGACGTTGTTTCTCGAAGTTTATTGCTTCAGGTTATTGTGTGAAGACGTAGTGAGATGACAATATGGCTGCCGTGTAGTGGCCAATGGCAACATATTGACCGTGGTCACGAATAGTGGTCATCTCGTGACCGCACGGTGTATCTTTGATCGAAATATCGAAACGTCAAAGGGACATTTTATTTCAAATTCAACTCATACTTTCTGGCTTCTGCGGACAACTGGGCGATTATTACCACACTTCGCAATTTAACATTTTTGGAATTAAAATCCATATAAAACAATTGAGTGACATTATCTGGAAAAGACCAAAAAATCGTCATATATTTTAATAACCTGTGCGCGAGATTTGTTGAGTAAACAATTGACACAACTATAGAAAGACTTATTTTTCGTACTAACTTCATTTCATTTCAATTTTCGTGCTTTGATCAGTTGTTGTCTTCTGTAACGGGATTAACCTAACAAAGGACAACCAGTTAACTAACTAACAACCAACTAGCCTCGGGCTAAATAAAACAAAAAACGACCCCATTGATTGATGGTACAAAACCAGCTAACGAAGCGTCAAATTTATATTACCATCCGTATCTCTGCTACCATCGAAACTGTCAAGAATACTGATTAGGAATGATCAAACTCAAGGTTGATTTTTCTGGACAAGTCATTTCTCGTCTTTTTATTATCTATAGACAAATTACTAATTATGATCTGGGGGCTTACCATGACGTCTTATTGCGATTCAATTGTGGACCTAAAAAGCATTGTTTCACTTTAAATAATAGTAATACATGGCTTTTGATATTGTAATTGTCGTAGAGCAATTTCCACGATTTTGTGGAGCGGAGTGGCATACCCCTGTTCTCAACCTAACACAGTTTTATTAAGAAAAATAGAAGTCAATCTTGTCTATCATATTTCAATTTGATATTAAATTCCATTCACCAATACAGATAAATGAATATTAAACCACATCAAAAGCCGACTTAAAAGCTTCATGTCTTTTTCATGAATGGATTACTAGACTGTTAATACAAATACAAAGGTGAGATTGTAAATTAAAATCTAATAGAAAACACATCAACTTTGTATGGGAGAGATTAGAGAAGAAATGTTAATGACATAGATACACAATAAACAGTACGGACATGGAGCACCATCTTCTGTCTCGAATTTTTATTACCTCTCTCTGTCACATTTTACGGTTATTGGTAGAACCTTCTATATAAAAAAAACATGTACTTCATGTACTTATTGTATCAATTACCAAATTCAATACTCTAAACTAAACCAACCCCGAAAAGCTTTTCAATATTATTCACATTTTTTTATTTTGATATTTTTGAAGTGTATGAATGAAGGTGCAAGGCAAAAGATATGACTTTTTGATAAATCGACCTAAGTATGAGATTGTAAAATTGTCCGGGGTGACTAGACTACTAGACAGCTAGACTGCGTCAACTCTCCCACAACAAATTCCGTCATCATCATCATCACCATAAACTTTCGCTAGAACGATTCGGCCTTAACCCACCACGGTGTCTGTAGTGGCGGGTCATATTTTCTGTGGGTCACAAAACCCTGTTACCACAATATTTTCAAAACAAGATGGTTGAAACATCGACAAACAACAAGAAGAAATTGAGTCACATATTTTTAGGTCACGAGCGCATAATTATTCCTAACTTATACCATATTCTGTGACCAGAATAAAAAATCTACCGCACATCCTCTGAATGAGATACCATCTTGTCGGTCCATCAAAGGACGCTGTATCCTTTGAAGTGTTGTCCCTTTCCCTCTCTTTAGAAGGATATGGCTGTCTCTTTCTACGCATATTAAAGTGAAGCGATTCTAAGAGACAAAGGGGTGATTTTATGATCTTTTCACCTGACGAAGTGACATGCTATTAAATAGACGTTCGAGGAAGTATCGTTAGAAAGTTTTAAGTACTTAGATGAAACTGCAGCTAAAAGTTTTATACACTTTTGGGTGTGGAAACAAAGGGAAACTTCGACATGATATACAGAATCTGTCATATTTTATGTAGAATCTGTCCAATGTAGAATTGTCCAATGTAGAATCTGTCCAATGTAGAATCTGTCATATGTAGATTCTGTCAAATGTAGAATCTGTCATATTATGTAGACTATGATGTCAAAAGTAGAATCTGTCAAATGTCGACTAAACGGTTTTTTTCTTTGAGTCACATAAGCGCGTCATTTGCTTATTAGTTGTAAGCGCTAATTTGTTTGTTACCTGAAAGTTTCTGATGTCAAAGTGTGTCAGGCGGCCCAAGAGCCCCTGACGTGGCTTAAGGACTGCTGTCATAACAACCAGTACTGGCAGCTTAACGTGTCCTCAGACTCGACGAGAATCGAACCCAGTATCCTTGGATACTGAAGCGAACAAGCAACCGCGCGACCACCATCCTTCCCACATCCTATGGCGACTTAACAAGTGCATCTACCTCTAAGTTCCCCGCAAGCTTTTACAATATAAATGGGCACGCTATAACCTATACAAGTTGCACAAAAGCACGCAACTTACTTCTTACACAAGATTTTTCACGGATAATAAAACGACTCCGCAAATACGCATTGACTGCATGCATATGCATTTATTTTCAGAGTGCACAATATTACGTTATAAATATTACGGTTGGCATGCCTCCATATGGGTTACGAAAGACGAATCTCTTTGAAATATATACGAGACCGACATTCTTTAAAATATATTCAGTAACTGATCTTCGGAAAAATAGTCTAAATTGTTCAGTGTACCGGGTCAAACGGCTCGCTTGACGAGGGTCGTAAAATACAGGCTTACACTAAAACGGTAGGTATTAAATCCGGTATCTTTCCGCATACGCGTGAATCAAGTCACTGTGGTAAGCTCTGCATGGTAGTGTCATAATGTTGTTTTTTCGTGCTTGTGTGTTTGTCGTCCTGAAATTGCTTTTTAATTCAAACTTTAAGAACATTGTCACAATGATTTTCCTTCCTATTTGTGAAATTTAAATGCGCGCCTTGTGTAATAGAGCTTCACGTTGCATGATAATTTTTTTTTTTGAACATGACCATAGTACGTATACCATATTACCATAACCTGTTAGTTTGAAGATGAGATACTGTTCGTAACCTATATTGGGTTCTTGTTATTGGCTATATTAATGGCCGAATACGGAAGCTTTTACTGTGATTGTTTTTATCTATTTGGGTGAAAAGTCGTGACTTTTGCTGATAAAAATGCAAAAGAGAGTAGTACTGTTTTAACAATCAGTCACACAGCATCTCTCTATACTTTATTACTACTCTGGTCAGCAAGTAAGGTATTTTCAGCAATTTAATCGGTGGAGTATGTTAGATATCTTACTAAAAACAGAAAAAAACATTACAACTGTAGGCCCATACGGGACTGTATCAGCTTAGCAGAATAGTAGTTTGTTTTACAAGGGACAAAAACGACTCATCCATACTCGATGTTTTCCCTCACGAGCGTAGCGAGTGTGGCATAGACTCGAGTGTGGCTGAGTCGTTTGAGATCCGCGTAAAACACAACACTTTTCACATCGAGATTGCGAGATAGTATAACAACTGAACTAGCCACTCCGAGCAATAAGAATTATAAAGGATCGCTCACGTTGCAGCTGGCACTTCTTCTTCTTACTTCTTTATTCTATGCCACAGAATAGAGAAGAATGTACCTTCAAACTAAGCCGAAAACCAGAAGGCGCGATGGTAACCCAGTAACCCTTTCACACCTACCGCTCCACTGCACTACAAGTCTATAATTAAAAATGCTAACACACGTGCGCGTGCGCACAAGCAATGTAATTAGTACAGGCGAATGCGCAAGTAGGTGAAATTATCGGCTGGGTCATGCGCGAGGGTGACCACTTCCTGTTAGGGTTTTGGGGTGCAAGTTGTAAGCGAGTGGCGGTCAGCATCAGCATCATGTGTCATAAGGCCATAATCCACCACGCTGATGTCAGTGTGACAACCTTGAGGTTGTCTCTTCCTATCCTATAGGATTCTTAATTATTTTTACCTTAAACATTTTTTGGCTCAACTTGAAAAAATATTTTTATTTTTTTATGTAAAAAGTATATGTTATAGTCACAATAAACATTCTAATTTAGTGTATCAAAACACAATGTCTACTATTTAGCTCGATCATAAAAATTACGGAAACAGGGAAATTCAGATAATTTGTACTGATCATAATTATTGCGATACTTGGGGCATTCTCCGTTGTCCCAAGGTCCAATCTATCTCTAGATCAAACTTCATTGAGATCAGTTCAGCCGTTGAGCCTTGAAAACGAACAAACGAACTAACAGATAATTATAGCTCGGCCACAAGTACGAATCCGCGAAAAAGAGCTAAAAGTATTTCTGTAAACTTTCAGTACCTATTTTTCTTCTAATTTTCTAATACTTGAAAATTTCTAACTCTAGACTTGAAGACTCCTTTAATAGATTGTACATTATTATCGGCAAATATACGCGCAGAGACGTCAATGAGATGCCTGGATTGATTATTTAGTGCTAATGAATTCAATTCAGTTTGATTACAACAATATTATTTGCTCCAAGAGAGAACACCCATCCTTTATTATACTAAGTACTAAGTCGTAGAATATATTAAAGTAGAAGCCACTTTGGCTACAGATTAAAATGTATCTTGTGGGAAATTAAATACTTAATCAGACACTATGATACTAGAGAGGATGGATCAAGGTAGATTTACTAAACCGATTTCTGGATCTAGTGTAAATGGACCAGCTGGTAGGGGTCGACGTAGACGGACGTACCACGATCAAATCGAGAACGTCTTAAGGAAAGGCCAAGTCAAGAGTACGCATAACCGGAGAGCGTGTATGAAGCAAGTCATGAAAGTGGAAGAAGCGACAGAGGTGTCAGGATCGTAGCATGCGGAAAGATGTAGTCTCTGCCTACCCCGAATGGGGAAAAGGCGTAGTTGTACGTATGTATGTATACTTATACTGTGTTAAAAATGTGACTGAATGATGAGAATAATTAATTTCACTGAGTCTAATTTACGGAGCTACCTTTTAATTATCAAAATTGGTGCAAAAATAGTGTATATAAAGCGATAAATTTTGAGATATAGTTACGTTTTTGGAGTCGCTTTAAAACCGAGCATATCGCGTGGGCACCACCATTGGCCGCAGCTAGTAGCGTAAACTCCAAATGACTTGTCACTTTCCATCAATTTAGATTTAATCACCACAATTATATCTCCATTAATTTGTACTTACATATTTAAATAGTATTATTATAGCGCAGGAAACGCACCGATGTTCTGCACAGAACATTAACCAGGAGAGTACGTTTTGCCTGTTTGTACGTTTGTAAGTACCTACTAGCTGTAGAATGTGAGATCGTTGTATTTGTTATAGTTTTTAGAGTGACAACAAAACACTAGCTGAAATTAGGGACTTAAATGACATCTTTAATCGGGTTCTCAGTTTTGGAACTAGATGGCGTTGTAGGTACTGTGTTTTATTTTTCTGAATACAAGTACAATAAATAGTTCGTGTGTTGTATTTTATGGAGCATTCAATCGCTAAAAAGTCATAAAATTCAAAATTACAAGTACCTACGCAAATAAGTTAATTTCATATTGCCAAATTGAACCACTAATGCCAGCAAACTGTCCTATCATTCTACAAAATATAGAACGAAAAATCGAGCTGCAAAGTGCAGCATTATGACTTACCAATACATTTTATTGGCTACTTAAAATGCTATAAAAATACCCGCATTTCGATATAACGATAACACGTTACGAACGAGTTGCAATCATTATTCAAAGTCACCATACGGGTGCGGCATTTGCATATAATTCTTCGAACATAAACTGCATATCCGACCCATATGGTCACTCTAAACTTGACATAATTTGAACAACTACAAGACATTTGTGGCATCGGTGATTAAATGTCACCAAAATTTAATTTATATAATACTGCGTAGAAAGAAACACAATTGTTCGCTTGTCAGTCGAAAAAGCTGTGAAATATTTGTGTGTTAAACATACCATCGAAAATCATCAATCACGTATCTTTTTACCGATTAATATACCTATTGTTATCTGATGATATCGAATAACTAAAACTTTTCCCAGGCAACAGTACTTCCTCGGACAGTCTTGTATAATAACTAACATAGTAGGTATAATATAAGTTTTTGCAGCTATAAATAATTATGTATTTTTGACAATCAATGATTAATTGTTATTGCTATTATAAGACCCATTTAACACCAAGTGTTCTAAATTGGGACTACAACTACAATTAATGTTGTTATAAGTAGTACATTTATCACCTTAAAAACCTTATAACAAACTGAATCAATAGTACTCCAGTTCTAATAGATTTATAATGAGCTTACATTTATACAAAGCCCTTTGAAACTCTATTTGCGCTCTATTACGTACAAAAATACGTTTTGTCCGGAGTTAATAGTCCAGAAAATATGGTCACATTACGTCGTGACTGCTGTCACAGACCACGTTTATGTATTAGGGAAATTAAAGACAAATTGCATTAAAAAATTAAGCCTTTCATATCACCACATGTATATCATACAAATATTGCGCTTTTGTAGGCCCGCTATACATAAATAATACATATACATAGACATACAGTCACGCCTTTACGCCGTCGGGGCAGGAAGATACTATCTTTCCACATGATACGATCCTGACACACCTCTTTCGCTTCTTCCACTTTCAGTCCCTTCATGTATGCTACTTTGGTTATTTTTGACTTCACATTTCCTTAGCACGTTCTCGATTTGGTCGGTACCTTCGCCTTCGTCAATAATTCATAGCCTGTCATTCATTCATTCATTCATTCACTCATTCATTCATTCGCCTCTCCATTTAATAATATAACCACAAATCTGTTTCGTCAATCTTTCTTCATCCATCCTCTCTAATCATAATACAAATTATATCGCCTAACTAACCTAGCAAAGAACATATTTCAGTGTCAGGCAGAGTTTGAACTACCTGAAAATCCAGGTAGGTATACATTAACTAGGACACGACACTGGAATAACAAGTCGTAAGATAACTAGTGGGAAGTATCGACCGCGCACTTACGGAAATTAGTTTTGCACAGGCTATAAACAAACGAGACCTAGATGTTTGGATCGGGGAAATATCGGACTTAGGTGGGGCAAATCAGGTGGGGGATATTAATTAGGTTTAGTTTTAATAGATGTGTAGAAGTCCGAATAGATAGAGGCGGTGTCAGGCGCGGTGGTAGGTAAGCGCATTACTACAAGACCTATACCTAGATCTTGAAACCTATCAAGAAAATATTGTAATAAAATTATAGGAAGGAATTATAACATTGATGATGATTGATGGGAGGTGATGATGGTGATGAATATTAAATTGATAAATGGTGAAAAGCCATGCCAATATAAACTTCAGCTACCAATAAGAATAGGTACTAAGAAAGCAGAAGTAAAAGAAAAAATAGGAAGTAATTACCACCAAAATAATTCAATACAAACTTGTTGAAAAAATGTTCTATAATTAACATAATATGAAATTATAAACTTTATCAAAGTAAGTAAGAAAACTGCAATAAAATAACGGAAACAAAACATTTCACAGAAATAAACAAATCACGAACAAATTGTCGATCCAAATATTTATTTTAAATTCTATGTAGATCAAAGACCTTTGGCCCACATTTTTACCTACATTAAAAGTGGTTCAACGACCTCATTTATTTATGGGAACTTCTCAAATAGTATGGTGTTGATGGTTTAACAGACCAGCCGATGGTGTCGGGTGCTGTTTGTTTTTCCAGCCTCGCGCAATGAGTTCAAAATACCCGGTGGTTAGTCTAGATTACACATGGATGGCCTAGAATTGGAGCCCTAAATGTAAACCACATTTTGCATGAGGCTTAGATAAGATATAGATCTTGGGCAAGACTTTTACCTTTTGACAGCACAACATCCCATAAGGCTTTAGTAGCTATAAAGTACTTGGTGAACAAAGCTTCAGTTTTGTATATTGTAGGACTTTGTAGTATATTATGTAGTAGTTCACTTATTTACTTTTTGCTGCCCGTGAAAAGAAAAGTTGACATCAGAAGTGGGATTCGATAAAAAATATCCAGAATCACCGATACATATTTTGTCAGAATAATGATGCCTGGCTAATAATGATGACATAATATTATGCCTGGCTTTTTTTTTATACCTAAAAAAGACAATTTGGGTATCATTTATCTTTGACATTTGACTCTTTTGACAGATGACAGCCAATGACAATGCAACGCCATCTAGTTTCAAAGCTGAAAGTGCGTTCTTGCATCTTACGCCCCAAAAATCATTACAATACAATTAAAACAATAAGACAGCCGTCCCTATCGTAGGTAATTGATAAAGCTAATAACCCCTTAAAAGTACAGTTTGGGTCCGAATTGACCCCATTGCGGGGTCAAACCGTGTGCAGTCGTCTGAAACGCCATGTGTAAGCTTTAAAAACGTCGCGTTGGTAGTGTGACCATGATTGAGGAGAATGTAGACGTGTGTTCGAAGCCAGCTGGCTGCAAAAACTGAGCTTGAGATTCCAATTACAAAAAACATCGTTAAAAATCTAAGGTGGTAAAATAGCTACCAAGTAGAATCTTTTTATCGCCAAATCCCAATTGATCACATCTTCACTTCCGACCAGATTAACTAGTAGTCGAATGCTATCCTATAAAGTATCTTATGAAAACGTATCTACATACATACAAAACCTAATAATACATAATATATTTTTTGTTCCAGGTAAATCCCACAATATGTCAACAGTGCATGGTCACCCTACCATTCATCATTATTTAACACTATTCGACACGGTCCGCGGCCGTCGGAGGTGTGGTCACAATTACCCGTCATTCTTCCAACTCTGGGGTCAATTTGGACCCCTATAAGGTAATGACGTGTGGTTTGAAAGTTATTTCAATTTTGATGGCGGCAGCCCATGAAATCAGAAATAACATTTTTCGTGGTGATGCTTCAAGTTTTGTGACGATGGCTTGTATTGGTTGGATGGTCACAGAAGCCCGCTTATCCGTCCATCAATCCATGCTTAATATTATGAATACCAAAGTAACGCTGTTTGTTTGTTTGGCTTCGTAGATAAACACCCTGTTCGCAAAACACCTAAAGAGAGTTATTTGCGGAATGGCGTATTATTGAATAGACTTCACCCAATATTGGCTTATTCGTATAATCGGCTCTTACGTCAACTGAGCCCGCTCCAAAATGTGTCCGCGGGATGAGTTGACGTAATCCATAATATTTTAATCGGTCAACTGAGCACAGCACCCTACTAAACAATCAAATCGAATCAACTTTGTTTCTTTTTCACGACTAATTGGCTGAACCGATCTCGATGAAATTTGGCATAGAGATAGAGTAGACTTTGTTGACGGACAGAGGATACTTTTTATCGCTATATATATATAATTATTGGCATCTATATCATCATCATCGACCCATATGTATATTTATCGCAATTACAAAATCTTTCACCCAGTTTTAATAAACTATCTTTGAAACTGTTATCCGCTGTAGCCGTTAACCTAAAAGTCGTTGTGCGCTGTAACGGTTCCTGAAAACTGTTAAAATCCTATAAACGGACAGTTAAAGTTACATGACAAAAATAACGCTGAAATTAACAGTACAGAGCTGACCTAATTAGGGAGACATTAATTACCTCTTTGTGGGTGTTTCCAGTATCACACGTCAAACGTCAAAACTAAATGGATTAAAAACTATTGAAATAGGTATTATGTGTACCTAAAATTACATATTATCTTAATATATATAAATTACGCGTCACGTTTGTTTGTCCGCGATGGACTCTTAAACTACCTAACCGATATTAATCTAATTTGCACACCGCAGTGCAGTTTGATATAACTTGAAAGATAGGATAGCTTAAATCTCAATTTATAGTCGCAATAACAAAAACATTAGCCACAGCAACGCGTGGCCGTGTCTACTAGAAGCATAATATACATATAATTACATATTATAGCATAAAATATAGCATACCACACCTGGTCGACTCATGAGTCAAACCGACCCACTACCCAATTTGACAGTCCATTAGTCCATTCACTCAATAAATAAAAGTTAAAAAACGGAGTGTCCCGATGGAATATAAAGTTGAAAACTATATTATTATACTGGATCAACTGGATGAGGTGAGAACTCCTTGTGTCCTATGCTATCCTGGTACTTGAAACAATATCGCATGATAGTCGTGAAATGAGTTGGAAAATGAACTATATTTTCATGGCAGGCATAACAGTTTTACGGTCCTTTCATAAAAAATACGGTCATTACTTTTATAAAAGTCAACATTATTTCATTTTATAATATTTTCTACATGCCACAGGATTACTAAAAAAATCATACAGCGTCATATTCTGTATCCCATTATTGCTTTGCCAACGCGCGTCGCGTAATGGCAAGTAACAGATGCGTTTGCGCAACTCGTCTAAAGTTACTGCACAGTGCACATGTGCGAGATACGACAATGTCGAATTATTTCAGGATTCACGTGCGTGGCTTATGAATCAGAATGAATCAGAAATATTATGCGGGTTTATTAATTATCTCTCTCTTCACCTAGTCCAAAAAATTGTTTTCAATTCGACTGTATGTTTTTTGGTTTTTACTTAAGACGGTTTGGCAGTGGCACGAACTACGATAATACGAGGAAGTTGTTGGTAAAATCCTACTAACATTATAAACGCGACAGTTTGTAAGAATGGATGGATGGATGGACGTTTGTTACTCTTTCACGTAAAAACTAAAGAATGGATTTTAATGAAACTTTACATTAATATAGCTTATACATCAGAATAACACATAGGCTACAATTTATAAAGTGAATTGTTCAAAATATGACGATAAGTGTCAAGTACGTAGGAAAAAATTTGCCATTTGGGTCAAAATTTCGAATTCCAGTCATTAAGGTAGTCGGATAAAATTATACATAAGTTTAATTAGGTATTTAGGGTCAAAATGTCGAATTCCAGCCATTAAGGTAGCCGGAACAGTAGGCCAAATAAAGTAAACAACGTTACTTTGTGGGACAAAGTGATGTTACTTCCTGAGAGTTTTGGGTAACACGAAATGGCATGGTATTGGGGTTGCACCATTATCCACCACACTCGTGCACGTGCAAAAAAGACTAAGTGGCTAATATTCCATCAATTACAATAACCCATAAAGAAACCGAATTACGTTAGAGATAAACAAAACTGCAAAATCGCATTTTCGGAATTGTGCCAAAAATCAATAAAATAGTGTTTCCAATATAAAAACAATTGGATTCTATAAAAATAAAAAGACAGATTGTAAAATGACAGTTAGGTACGGGTTAGTGTAATTTGGTCACACGCAAAGTCGAGTGTAAATTGGTCACATCTGTATTTTGTTATTATTTAGATGGTGATTGCAATTTGGTCACACGTCAATTAGATTTCAACTTTTGACAATCTGTCATTCCATTCTCATCGAATTCAATTATTTTCTTGTACAACCAAACTGAATCGAATAGATTCCATCTTAGCAAGAAAAATGATATTGAGTAGCCGTTCCGCACGTTCCATTAAGAACGATTATGCTCTTGAAAAGTCTAATAATACCTTCTATCACATTTCGTCGATATCGGATCGTATCCCGCTTCCAGACGTTAATGATAAACAAATAAATTTACATTCGATCGTCAAGGTTACGAGCTGCGATGGTTTGATGCGGTTTTATGATGGTACAGTACTGCTGGTATGCCTTCACGAAAACATGGGGTGTTTTCTTCAGTTCAGTAAGGTACCTATAGTGCGACCGTTTCACTCAGTGTGTCATGTCAAAGGGGCTTGAGGTGCGGACGGCAGGCGTATCACAGATTACTTAAAAGTTACTCCTCGATCCCCTTTGACATCCTACCCCCACGCTCCTGTACCTCGCGGGCGAGGACAGAGTTAAATAATCACACTATAGAGTCAACTAAGCTAGCATTTGATCATAATAATTGTCGTTTTCATTTCCGTAAAGCTCGTAAAGAATAGCAATAAATTTAGAGCTGTATTTAGTTGAAATTGGACACCCGAAATTGACACGTATTTTGTTCAAAAAAGTTCTATAGTTTCCACTACCGACATCAGAGGAATACTTCCTATAACAGAAATAAGTTTGGCTTTGCTTTCCCCCGACTTTACTTTCCTATTAGGTCACGTTCCACTTTTTTAAACTAACGTGCGCATACGCACATTTATGACCGTTCCGTCGTTAAATAACGACAGCTCGTTACGAGTTTTCCTGTAATGTGATGTAACAGATATTTAGTCTGTGGCGATCTGCCAACTTTCGATCTTACTCTGTTTACTCTGACGAGGTGGTCCGAAATAGTATTCTAGTTCAGAATGATCTACCTAGATATTTTTACAAGCTTTTGTTAGCTCTCATGACAGAAATAGGCTTCAAGAAATTACAATATCTAGAATTCTAGATAGGTTTTTTTCTAAAAAACGCAGCCCTAGACTACGATTTTTCCTGTATCGTGCGTGGGTACCGTTTACAGGCATATTATAATTTCACATAAGTACACATTTTTGTGCAAGCTAACCCTGAAAAATTCAAAAAAAAAAAAAAATTCAGGTTCTATCATTATTAGATATTTATTAGTTTAACTATTATCAAAATTTAAGTAGTAAAAAAAAACACGGATTAAATTTCGAAACTAGTCTAATAAAAATGCTATCAATGGGTTACGTCAGCAAAAAGCTGGTTGCATTGCCACGTTTTATAACAATGCAATATCTTTGACCGGAATAAAATGGCCTTATTTTAAAAAACATTATATTTCGAGCACAACTTGCAACATCTATGAAAGAAATTTGTTATTTTACACTATAAACAAACTACACTCAAAGCGCATATGAATACAACAAAGGCCAGAATTATGTGAAAAAATCATAAACAACACATCATTAAGTTTCTAAACGGAACATTTTCGTTGTGAATTACGACATAAAAATAATAAAAAATGTGTAAACGCATACAGCGCGGACTGTGTGTGGAACGAGCTTAATGTAGAGTAGAGCGTGTACAGAGACTATACTAAAAAAGAGAGATTACCAAACTATTATGGTTTTGGGTTGGCTTAGTTTGTAGTTTTTATTGTATTTTTATACTGAAATGTTATTTGTTAAAATTAAAGTCAGTTTCCGTTGTGACGATGTGTTTCAACAAGCGTACTCAAAAAGTCCCACCAACACAGGATACCACTCAAAGAGAGAGATTCCAATACCAATTAAATATGGATATTGATCATGATGACTTGCCTAAGTGGACAAATACAAACTCGACCTTTTTAAACTCCGACAATAAACATTTTCAATTATTTACCAACACGATATCGACGGTAAACTGCGCCCAGATCAATTGAAGTATTTACGGGCCGACTTATTATGATTGAATGCATTGCATTGCTCCAATTACTAATAATAGTGCGTTGATGCATCGGCATTGCTTGAATGGTGTCATAAGTGGGTTGGTTGTGAAGGGTAACAAAATTTGGCAGTTTATTCATTTTCGTAGATATACCTAGAGCGTGCAATGATCTTATACACTTTTAATAAAGTTAAAAAATGGTCTTAAAAATTGGTCTCGTCCGTTATGTATTTGTTTTATTTGAATTGCACGTAGATTTGTCGTAATTTTTCACATAAAGACACCAATACAAATGTTTTTTTCTTTGAAATATTTTAGTAACTCTTCCATACGTAATAGATAACACATTTACATTACGTATTTTTTTTCAGTGTAAAATAATTAAATTGCAGTGTCGTTTATATCATTTCAAAGCCTATTTACTTATGTAAAAAAAATATAAGACAAAAAATAATTGTTACACATTATAATTAATTACTCTCAATTTTATTTTTTTACATGTCCTATGTTTTCTCTGCCGACCCCTACTCTGCCCTAGAGTCGGTGGCCAGACAAACATGTCGGAATGCGCTTTTTAACACTTCCTTCGCACTTGTGTTGACTCTATGTGGAGTATGTGATATTTACTCTGACTCACTGTCAGTTGTACCCAATTAAAAAAAAAACTTATACTCTGGTAACCCCGACTGTGTGTCTGGTAGTTGTAGAGCTAGTTATTTTTTTGTTTCGGTCAATTGGTTTGGTATTTCTTACACTCAGCCGTTTATTTTTCTAAAAGTTCACTTTTGAAAAAAGTATGAGCACTCAAAGGTTGTTAGAGCATTCTAGGGCGTCTGGATATAGAAAAAACACCAACATTAATGTATCGTTCAATAGACAACCTTAACAACCACCAAAACAGACTCATTTCTTACCATTAAATAGTGTATTAAGTCAGTAACCCACTTATTACTGTCACAAAGACCTATATCCATTAAAGAAAAAACTAGAAATAACAACACTAGCTCACCAGATAAGGTAGTAGGGCTTACCTTGATTTCTGTACACCGTATAAGGTAAACTAGTGAGGTGCCCGATGCTAATATCGATAAATGGTTTGTTTTTATAAGTAAAAACTGACAGATAAATTGAATCCACGTCTAATTGATGCCTTTTGAATCTGTAATAAATAAGGCATAATTTAATATGGTCGTTCTAAATTTACTTTAACATTTTTCTTACCTTTATTGATAAAAATATTAAGTAATTTGGTTCTCCTAGTATTTTAATGTTTGTTCTTTCATTTGCACAAGCATGATTCATATTATATCACTTTATTTTTCCTCATTTCGGGGACTCGAGTGATATAATAGGTCTGTTAGTTAATTTAGTTTTAAGATCCGGATGGCTGAATTGATTTTGTAAAATTTTTGCAACTTGGGTTGCTATTTACTGAAAAAACCAGTAGAAAACCTGGAAAATTATGAGAAGATATACAGAAATACGCCTAAACGTATCGTTCCCCGTTTAATTAATTTATTATTTGCTATAATTTAATACGATTTAATTACATTTTATGCTGGGTCCGGAGCCAGGACGCAAATGGGACGAAAATAAAATAAGATTAATTAAAACTATCGATAATAATATACCTTCTTCCCTTCTCTACGATTGTCATAAGAATGCTGTGACATTATTGAGTATCCGCTTATGTACAGACCAACTGGAAAGTGAATAAGTAGTATTTATATATATTATATTAAGTGGTCATTGAAAGTAGTTTGTCCATTTAAGGACCAGGAATGACCATTGGAGCCATATACAAGGCCAGCTATGGTCCTAAGGAAATTGGAAATTAAGAAAACGTTAATTTGCTTCACGGCTAGGTTTTCTTTAAAAGGGAAATGGTTTAAATGCTGGAGAAGCTATTTGTAATTCAGTTTTGCTTTTGTTTTATGGGTGATAGTGAAGCGGTATACATTATTCAGTGTATACGTCATGCCTGTAGCTCGATACCAAATACATCCTTTACGCCGAATACTCCCCAGCGTTATGCTTTGTATGTAGCGAAATTCTGACGAAGTGCATTTGAGACCCTGAAACTGTCTATGAAATTACACTTCTGTTTCCACCATGCTACAGCTCTTAAGTCTTTTCTCAATCCACACTTTACTTTATTACTTAGTAAAAACGGTCTACTTAGTAAAACCTTGGCTAGACGGTCGTCAAATCGAAAAATTGGTGGACTACGATGAAATACTCGTATATGGCAGATCCCCGATCGCCGCACCAAAATGGCCGTCATATGCCTTGCTTTGAACAACGCTATTACAGTGTGTTAAAGTTCATTATTAAATGCATAATAATATGTCTTCTTTTAAAAAACTGTCACAAATGTTTTTAAACGCTATTGCAGAGAATTAAGGTTCATTATTAAATGACACAATATCGGATTGACGAGTGGACACTTTTGTGATTTGATTTTCATAGAGACTGTGTATCTATAGTATATTTGATCGAAGGTGGTAGAGTATTGAAATGACCGCTTGTCTAGCTACCACCTACCACCCTGAGTAGAAATTCTATCGCCAAATCCCTATTTAAACCCAGCCCTATTATAGACTGAGCACGTTTACCACCTTCGCACATTTCGTCACTAAGTTCGTGAGTTAGAAAAAGCGAGGGTTACACGTCGATTTGTGGAGAAAATATTTAGACACATCTGTTCAACTCTAGTTTAAATCTTTCGTGGTAAGGTCGTAAGAGTGCGATGTTGCTATTTTCTAAAGTATTATAGGAACTTGACTCATCACCATGTTTAAGTAACAGTAAAATTTTCGTACATGGCACCTCTAATTTACAGACGTATTCAAGATAAATAGGCCGCAGCAGTGACCACTCGAGACATAAAGGCCTCCATACACGACGCGTGCCGGAACAGGCCACGTGTTGCATCGCACATGTGTCTCGTAGACAGTGGTGGGTGGGGAATGGGGAGTAGATAGGAGAAGGACTTATTATATTGACGTGTATTTAAATTTGTGGTGTCTTGTGATACGTTTTCTTGATAAGGAACTCTATGTTTCTACCTCCTGTAAAGTGGAGAGACACATACAATTATTGTAACACCATGTATACAAGCTCCTTGTTCAGGCGTAAGTTTATGGGACACTATCGCTCTGATATACCACTCGAGAATATCAAAAGATTTACAAAAAAAAACCATTTTTTTTAAGTTTTTTTTACAACATGGGTCATTCATAAAATTTTCGTATGTTTAAGAAAATACTATAAAATGTCGTGAGTCATACAAAAATACATAAAAGCATTGCGTACAGTTACGAGAAACATTTATCTACCGGTTCACAACGGGGGTGCGGTTCCATTCTCACTAGCTGCACGGCAAAATGCAACACTGAACATTTTTGGACCGATTGCAATACCTACATACTAATTTTTTCGAGCAATTTTCTATGCTATAATTTTGTTTTATATACCCACTTTCAAAGTAGTACTATGAATAGTCATGCAAATTCATTAGCATTGCCGTACCTAACGTCTTGTAGGTATAGAACTCAAGTCGACTCGACTCATTACAACGGGCTACGATAGGTAGAGTTGTCGATTCGTATCCAACGCGTCGAGAACTCGATCGTAGCCTAACGAGCTCCTACTATCTTGTACTTTGCATTCGAATCATTCGTTATCGATTTTGTGATTAGCTATCAAGTCAGAGCAGTTGATGGCTTAGACTATACTCGAAGACTCCGAACATAGTGAGCGAGTTGAATTAAAAAAAAACAGAGTATAATAAAGGTAGGTACTGAAAGTATGCATCTTCATCATCATCATCATCATCAGCCTGAAGACGTCCACTGCACATAGACCTCCCCCTTAGACCGCCACACCGAAAGACAATAATGCCACTTGCATCCACCGGTTTGCATTTTCCTACAAATCGTGCCGCCGTGATGAATGGATACGCGCGCTCTGTAAATAACATAGACTCAGCTCCCAAAATACGCGACACAGATATGAAAAACCGTCTGAAACCCGGTCAGTAAGCAGTTGTATAGAATGTACACAGTGAATACTATGTAATTATGTTCCTACATATGTTTTGAGCTTTCATGTATGACGCAAGGAACGCAATGGATGTGCGAACAACCAATTATTGCATTTTCATGACCAATGAGCATGACTTGTAAGTAAATTTAGAATATTTTTCATTGAGTATTGAGATAGATAACTCTTTGAAATGTATAATATCTAGTTTATTTTCTGTGGAAAGCCCGTAAACGTTTTGACTTGTTATTTCAACGATTTTAAATTAATTATCTAAATCTGAAGTTGTAACACGTACGACGCACTTAGATATAATAAGATTGTGTAGTAGTGTATCCGAATAGGTGCACGGCACCTATCCGCAGTATTTATGTTTCTCTCTCGCGCGTGGGCACACCTAATGAGTGCGACAGAGACTAAAGTATATTGCGTTGTTTGTTCTAGCGTAACAAAATAAAGTGCGTATTTTTTAAAATTTCATTCTTAATCTGACGCGTGCAATTAATCTGTTAATTAAATTGTTTTAGTACTTTGTTCAAGCCAGCTTTCACTTCAAACATAACATACGATACTTTTATTTACAGGCATCAATGTAGCTTTAATGAAACCGATTTAAAAGGCACAAAACGATCAGAGTTAAAGACGTCCTGAGTAGTAACCCGTATAATTAGATCTGCCTCTAACAGACACCCGAGCCGATGGAAAACAAATCGAAAGACATCAAAGTCTAGGGTATTTATAGAGTACACCGTTTTCCGCTCATAGACTAGATAGAATGTGTTGGGTTGGTGCCAAGACGGACGCTCCTTGTCTATGGATATATACGGGGTGGCGTTAGGCTTTTTGTCTATGGTTCCATTAAGTCATTGTTAAATTCAGGACGATAGTGTTGTACTAAAAATATTCTACTATAGTTTTACGACAACCAGGTAGAATGGCCATAGAACAAGCAAACAGCAAAATCTGTGATTAGTTTTTACGTGATTAGTTTGCGACTTGGTGAAGCTTATAAGTAAACATTTTCGTACATTCTGAGATGCATATTTTTCCACATTTTTTTATTATTGTCTTTGAGTTTAATATTTTACACCAATACAATTTGGATATTACTAGCAGAGTCTATTTGAGGTTTTTATCTAATTTTAATGGACTTTTCTATGGATAAGAGTAGCTAAGTTTATTTCTCCGTAAAGTAGGCTATTCTTGCGCAAAACGCCAACTAAATCCGTCCAGCCGTTTCGTAGTGAAATCGAAACAGACCAACATACTATTTCATGACTGTTTATACTTTTATAGCAATAGGGATATTAGACAGCTGTCAAAACTAATCTTAAAATTAATCACCCCAATATACAATAAGGGAAGCGGTGACATGCCACCGCTGCAACACCCTTGCAATTACACACTCCATTGGAGTTTTTGTAACGACCAGGTGCAAAAATAAATGACGCTACAAAACTTGAACAATGGTGAGTAAAGGTATTGCCGTAAGCTTACAACTTATTATTGAAGTGACAGTGGCTTTGCCGAGCGCAGGATGAGAACCCGCAAGCTCACGCTTCGCACACCTCGATTACGCCGTCAACTAACTTCGCCTGTGATTGTAAACTTCGCTATTTTCAAGAGTACTTGCTTGTAGCCTCTTAAAACTGATTAATGACACTCCATGCGAGGTGACGTTCAGTCATTATGACACATAGAAGTAGGCATGCGTCGAGTTAATTCAAGTGTCAATACAAGTATGTCTGATGACATTATTATGGTGGGATTGAACTTGTGTCATGGTTATCATAACCTAGATAAGGGACCTCGGTTTAATTAATCTGGTTTTTTATGTCTGACTAGCTGACCCGACAGATATTGTCCTGTAATTGTAATTTTTCCTGTCAACAAATGTTAATGTGGTCGAGATGTTTCCTCTAATTTTTTATTGTTCGGCGTTACTTTTTTATTTTTTTCTTTCATAAGAACCTTCTCCTGACAATAACAATCACAACAAAAAAAGAATTAGCAAAATTGGTCCAGCCGTTCACGCGTGATGCCGTGGCCAAGGGAAATTGGGATTCATTTTTATAATTATAGAGATAGAGATTATGCTAGCATTTTCTCGCAACTTCGTACACGTTAGGTCATACATTACATAATACACCACGGAGCCCGATACGGATTAGTGGGTGACATTCCGCCGAAACATAGGAGGATTTCTCACAATATCATAATTACAACACAAGTTTGAAAGAAAATACAAAATCAACACATAAACGTGTGTTCATCAACTCTTCATCACAGTCCAGACAAATGATATCACGGTCCAAACAAATAATGACGTATGTGAAAAGTCTGTCGCAGGTGTGATTTTACGTGGGTCTGTTTACTATTACGCCTCTATTTGTTTAGATGACAGTCGAGGGATAAGTATGCTGACTAATGTGCGCATTAGTTTTGACTAAAAGTTCGTAATAACCGCCCACTCTATGTCAGTGTTTAAATTGAGTAAGTACGTACGATAGTTTCACAATGGATTCAGTTTGTCGAAAGATAAACTATAGTTTGCACTATTATAGTTCGTGTACGAACTATAATTCGTATACGAACTATAATTCAATTGTAAAAAATGTGTTACGTAGTTTAAAAAAAGCAACTGAACATCTCCATCTCTACACATTAAATTTCTTCTACAAAACATAACAAAAATAAAAAATTGCGTATGTAAAATTTAATTGGACATTATCGAAGCTACTTCTAAAGCCAACTGCACCTACCGAAATTCGTTATTTATGAAAAACACTTGCACGTAATGAAAATATTGCAATAAAAAAAATGATAATATTAGTTTCTCATAAGACATTGATATTACATTCTAGATACCCGCTTACCTACATCGTCTAATTTAAAAGCGGATTTTCCAACTTTTTTAATTCTGTCTGGTCGTGCAATCGCTTTGCACTTATAACCTTGATTACATAACTCTACCAAAGTTATTTTATTCTGCTAACGTTTTGTAGCAAAATATCATAAACTCAGCCATCTCAAAATATCATACATGGAGCATTTATTTATTAAAATCAACGTTTCATTAAATAAAACGTAAAACAATTTTATTATTTCCAAATGCCAACTGCAATAAATTACGCAGAAACGTTCCCAATCCACTAATAAACAATTGATCCGTTTATATTGCAAAATAATAAAAGCCAACGTGTAAAACCAAATAGTTTTATCGAAAACAGATGCCTATCGATTGCTTTCGACGCCCACTGTAGCCTGACCCGATGCTGATTTGTTAAACAGTGCGGGCTAACAATTTTACCATTCGATCAAAAGGATATTTTTTTAAATTCAAGATGAAGATAAAGATTTGGGATTAGGACCTACTTTTATAAAAGTTCATGTTTGGATCAATTTAAAAATTTTGCTAAGCTATATCTGTGGCTAATGTGGCTATGTGACAGATTAACGATTAAGTGAATTGATCATGATTGAGATGAGTTACTTACTAATATTATGTAATGCAGTGATTATTTAAAAAGTTTAGGTGTTTATTTAAAGAGTTATTTTTGAGGTAAGTATTACTTTAATAAATTGAGTTTTCAAATTCGAACTAATACCATTCAAGCTCTAGCTATCAGAAAAAGATCTAAATTTAGTTATTATTAAATTTATATTTTAAAATAATGTATACCTACCTATATCTGCTCTGTACCATGCTCTTTATAATTAGTTCCTTAGATAGGGCTCTAGTCATGGGTCAAGAAGCTATAATTTTGTAATTAATTAAATAGCTAAAGTCACAAAGCCACGAGATTTTACGCTAGTTTTACATCATAATTTCTTTTACCGACTTAAAAACGGGGGAGGTTTTCAATTCCACTTGTTATATTTAAATGGATCTACGCATAAGTGGAAGCATTAACGTTTGACGTTTTTGATTGTTGAAAAAAGACAATGATGAAACCCAAATGAAAACATAACGTGTTATGGAAACTGTCATCAGCACTTTACGATGGAACTTCCATTGAGCCGTCAACAGGCGGAAACTCACAAACAGATTTACTCGATCGTGATTATCCCAAGTTGATCCGATTTTGACAAGCTTTTCAACTCACTTACCCCCAGTTTCTGAAACGTCAGTCAGCGTTGACAACAGATTAATTCTATTGCCATCCTTGTCATTTGTTTATAGTCAGATAGAGGCAACGATAGTTTTAATCTACTGTCAACGCCAACAAACGTTCTAGAAACCGGGGGATACTGTGTTTTACGGGCTGTGTTTGGATTCCATCTTGGAGTCAGTTTTGACCTAATTACCATAGCTTGATTGAATTATTTTGCATATTTGTCAAGAACTATTATTAACTCGATCGTGTTGATCCTATATGTTAATCCGATTGACAAGCTTTTGAACTAATTCCGGGCTGTGTTTAGGTTCAATCTTGGAAGTCAGTTTAGATTTGATACAGTTTCTGTTGTGTGATTGAATTGAATTTGTTTATGCCTGTCAAGGTTTGATGACAATACATAAGTAATTATGGTATAAGTATCTATGTGACTACCAGTAGATTGATGATTGGACTTATTATAATAAGCTCGGAACCCCCGAATTGTAGTATGTACATTGTACGTATTTATAAAAGCCTGTTTACGAAAAAATATTTTACAACGATTTTTTTTCGCTGGATTTGTGTTAATTTTTAATTATTCGCTGTCGATTCCAACTCGATCGCGTCATTGGTAAGTGGTAGCCCCACGGGTCTAGTTCCACTGGCGTCGTGTTTATATTTGAACCCAAACTCGTGTAGTCCAGGAAATTAGGTTTTTAGGTTGAAATGTTGTATACGGAGCCACCAAACATTGTGGCCACTAAACTAGTGGGTGTTTATGAGCGTAATTATTTACGTGCGGGCGGAAATCGCGATCACTTTTTTTAGATTTGAGTCACTGAAATAAAGCAATTGAGGGCTGTTTCTCTAAATGTCATGTTATTTTGGTTTGTGGTAATGTAGGCATGTGAAATATCAATTAAAACGAAATGAAGTTGTTCATTTGTGAACGGATTCTGTAAATATTTTTTTAATATAAAAATAAATTGACATAATCTAGAGAAATCTACATATTTTTAATTCCTAGCAAGAAATTATTTTACTATGGTATTTATAGTGAGTTCTTGAATTATTTTAGTAACGTCACTTAAATAGATGACACACTCTATAATAAAAACTACAGTACAAAAAAAAAAATTGGAATGCAAGCAAACTATAATTAATGAACAAAAGAAAAACTAAAGACTATAACCAAAACAAACTATTAACAATTACCATGTTCTTACGTTACCCGAAATAAAGAGTTCAGCCAAGCTTAAGTTACCCGAAATAAAAGTTCAGCCAAATGTAAGTACCTACACAGAATTTCATGTTCGCTTTTGCTAGCTCAACCACATACGACGATTCTAGCCCACGATCCGTTCGTATGGAGTCATGAATGGCGGCTGTGTAAGCTTTTAGTTCATCTGTTACGAAACTTGCACTAATAAATGTGTCTGGAACTAAGATGGCGTTTCTGTTGAACCACCTCATGTATAGGAAAGCTGTGAAACTTTTAAATACAGCAATTGTTGAAGGTACGTTATAGCTTTTTTATTACCTTTAGAAATATCGAAAGTCTTTTAAAGATGTACTTACTTTTTTTTTCAACAATAAAAAAACCGATCAAGTGCGAATCGGAATCGCACACGAAAAGTTCACTAGCTATGTAAACGGCAAAAAAAAAAATACGTTACGTGTATGGGAGCCCCCTTAATTATTCTGATATTTATTTTATTCTGATTTTTAGTATTTGTTGTTATAGCGGCAACAGAAATACGTCATCTGTGAAAATTTAAACTGTCTAACTATCACGGTTCATGAGATACAGGCCGGTGACAGACAGAAAGACAGACAGACGGACAGACAGACGGACGGACGGACAGAGGAGCCTTAGTAATAGGATCCCGGTAAACCCTTTAGGTACTAAACCCTACAAAATATTCTAATTACTGTAATAACAGGAGCTGTAAATAAGCTCAGTGGTAGGTACTTAGATATCGATTTTGTGGAATCAAATTTAAGACACATCTATTCAACTCATGTGGTAGGTACCTATCTTATAAGACGGTAAATATAACCAATTAGAAGCGCCTCGCGGTTTCACCCGCGTTAACTACTATCCCGCGGGAACCGTTAATTTTTACGGGATAAAAAGTAGCCTATGTCACCCGGAGATAGTGTAGCTTCCCAACAGCGAGAAAATTATTCAAATCGGTTCAGTAGTTTCGGAGCCTATTCAATGCAAAGATATACAAACAATCAAATCTTTCCTCTTTATAATATTAGTAAGTATAGAATAAATTAATGTGACCAGTATTTAGGGGTGAACTTAAGAAAATAAATTTCTCTTTCCTATTCGGCTTATATTATTATTACGTTTTTATAAAATACTAAAATTAAAAAAAAAGATTATCGGAGCCTCAGATAAGGCTACCATGCACCTACTTATAATTGAATATGGGAAGCAAACAAACATTAATACCAACATAATCACCATAGAGGCACCGCCCGAAGCTAACTATACAGCACAGTTAAATCATAAATCAATATGATTTAAACTAATTTTCTATGAAACATAATCTGATTGTTACGTATTAAGTTTTATGAGTGATTTTACGCCGCTTACTTTAAAGGTAGATCAAAGGTATGCCTCTTTTCTACTAAGGTGGTTATACTTACTGGTTGGTGGTAATGGAGCGCTTGAACTGCTAGTTTTTATGTTTTTATTTATTGGAAAAAAAATATCTAGAAATGAGAAAATGTAAGTTCCCAATCGCTTCCTATATAAAAAGACCCATTTATTGGTATAGTTTTCACGCGGTTTCATGATGGAATCTCTTAATAGTAGGTGACAAGTAAAGATGCGATTTAAGTACTGCCGGTTTCTGAAACGTCAGTCAACTTGCCATCCTTGTCATTTGTTTAGTGTCAGATAGAGACAACGATAGTTTTAATCTACTGTCAAAGCCAACTAACGTTCCAGAAACTGGGGGTTAGTGTCATTTTTGTGATTTTTTTATCGTGCCATTTATTTGCCATCGCGTTTCTGTCTTCCCAATCGTCTTCATTTTTAACAATAAAAAAATGGTTCAGTCATAATTTTATATTTTAATTACAGGTAAATAATCGCATTCCAAATTCCAACAACAACAACAGTTGCCAAGTAAGTCGACAACAAAGCGTGCTTCCTGATGCGCATCAAGGGGAAGCGGGTATTCATAATCGTTTGTCACGACTGTACCTACCTTTGATTCATTAGTCAGTGTTGCCAGAAGGGTGCCTTAGAACTCCTAGAAAGAAGAAAGAAATAAAGAAAAACATTTATTCCGATAAGACTGCACACAACAACCAATACATACACATAAGAGGCAGGACAAGATATTAAAAATAAAAAACGGGAATACTCCTCTGAAATTCACAAAATTATGCTGAGAGTAAAGTTACCTACGCAAGATACGAGCTTCGTTATATACAAACTAATGTGTATTATTGCAGTAAATGATTTGATTAAATATTTTAAAATATAAATCTAGTCATCTTGTTTAGTCTTGTCTTCTTTGCCACTGGACAATCTTTATTTATGACATGATATAATTCCATAAATTCTTTACTCATTCGTGTCATAATGCGCCATTCAGGAAGTCTCACTGTAAAAAAATGCTAGGTACATAATACTTTTATAACCAGGGAGTTTTGAAACAAACAAATGAATAGTGTGCTTCTATTTATACTTTATTAAATAAGTACCTAACTAAGTATAAAATATGTAAATAAATTTCCCTAATATTTAGGGTGAATTCCCCAACCTAGCAACACTGACTCTTCATTCATTATTATGCCGCTCAAAGCCATCCATGCCAACATTTCCCAACAGACACCAACTTTGCATATTAATCATTAAAAAATAAAGTCAATGAAGCCCTTACCATCTATATTCTGTTGATACATTTTAATCTACATAACCAGAAATCGGAGACACTTCGTCTATACCAATCTTCTCTAGATTAGGGTTCTATTGAAAATTGATGTTTGGCATCAATACCAAAAACTTCTTGACCTGTCATTCTTAAGCAAGTTCTCCTTGTATGGGGTCTTCTATCACTGGTCGTTATTCTTATTGATGGATACGGTCCAACCAATATTTATTGATCCTTTCCTGCTAGCATTCTTTACTGATTGACAGGTCTGGTTGTATATGCTAACCAGTGTACGGAGAACTGTTAAGTCCAATGAAACATACTGGAGTGTGGTTCTTAATAAAGTGGTCATAATTAGCATAGATAGAATCTAAGGTGTGAGTACACCGAGTATTATAATGAGAAACGCCTATGAATGATTAGGTTTTTAATATCCGTAGGTAGTATGCCGGAGGTGTAATTATTTAGATATTATATTCAGATAAAAGATAATTATTTCTAGATAAAATGTCTACTCTGTCTAGTAAATCTAGTTATACTACGAAGATATTATACATTTTTACATAATATAATATTTATGGAATGAGAATTGTAGATATTATTGAGTTATTAAGTATAATTTTGGCACTTGAATGTAGTTAGGAATAGGTAGGTAATATAAAAAAAAATATAATTTCAACCTATACTGGGCAAAGGCCTCCCCTAACTTTCGTGAGGAGGGTTAGGCCATAATCCACCACGGGGCCTACTTCGGTATGGTGGATAACATGCCTCCGAAATAATTCTCGGGCATGTTGGTTTCCTCACGATGTTTTCCTTCACCGAAAAACGAGTGATAATTACGTAGGTACGTACATAATTATGTTGTAACAAAAACACAGTACCTACTTAGTTTTTTGTATAAGTATAATTCAATAAATTAATTTAGGTTATGTACGAAACTAAATTACAAATTGCCAAATAAATACAAATACACGCGAAAAACATAATTGCTAAGTAATATTATTATCCCCTTTCTAGATTTAGAGTAGAAAAAAAACTGGGCAACATTCCAAATTCGACACAAGCAAGTGATGTGACATAGAAATTCGTTATCCCGGAATCGAAAGCTCACTGCATCTGTAAAATCAGTTAAATTAATTGTTTCTTACAAAAATACATGGCTTCCTGATTGACAGACTAATTTCTGTACTTCCCTGCCTTTATTTGGGAAACCATTTTAAAATTTCTACTCCAAAAACATTGACGTTTAATTTGAAGCCTTACAGCTTTGAAATAAGGACCAAAACGTAATTTTGGTGAATAACGAGTTTGGAAATAATACGCGCCACCGTTTTGTTAGTGTTGTAGCCAAAAATAACATTGAATGGGAGGTATCGAATGAAACGGAATATCGGTGTTTCGGCTTATTGGTGTCTTATTATAGTTTTTAACGAATATCCGGTTGTGTTTATTGAAAAAAGCGATGATATCTTTGATTATTTCTACTTGTTTCTCATTTTTATTTCTTTTAATACCTGAGCATATCTTTAAATCTTCGAAATGTTTTCGGTTATGTGTAAAATTTGCGACGAACATAAATATAATTATATTTTTTTATGTTGGATCTTAATTTAGAACCTTTACTTCAATAGAGTGTTTATATGAGTTAAATGAGTGTGTATTAATAACGTTTTTAACCAAGATGTTATACATTGGATCAAATATTATGGCTTTCCATTTATCTGGCTGTCGATAAATTGATTCAAATATTAATAATCTGTCTTAAAATTTTAACACATTTTAATCTATCATAATTTAATTGCACCTACAGTATGTAGACATAAATGCTTAATCCCAATGGCACTTTCCCAATTGGCACTTTCCCATCTCAGCGTCTTTTAATTTACTTTACGACCAAATAATAGAACACCCACAATTTAATTAAAATTAATTAAACTATTCATAACAAGCGCTATGTATGAATGACTGATAATTTATTACGTTCATTCAACGAACTAGCCAATCGATTTTTTATGAACGTCCGTCAACAAACTCGTCAATTAAATCGATATAAACATCGTCACGTCCCCGCTCTAGTAGGTCATTAACCCTAACCTAAAACAATATGGGCGCGGGAAAGACGCGGGAATTTGGTAAATTGTTGCCAAGTCAAACTTCTGCTTGGGGCACACTGAGAGAAGTAGTAGAAATATTATGTCATTAAGATATTTACTTATATTAGGAAATAATACAATAATATTACAATTATATCTAAGTACTTATTTTTATAAACGTAAAATGCGCTGAGATTAAGTATAAAATTCTTTTGTCACAATAATATTAATGTGACAAAACAATTACTTCCCTGTAATATTATTCCGTGTTTATTTAAGCAACCAACGGAAAAAGTTCAAGTAAACATTATTATTTAAATAAAAGAGATCAATTTTTACGATAATATACCTTTTTTAAACTCTCAGTGTGTATCTAGCCTAACGAATTCAAAATAAGAACGCGTCAGTTCCATTAATGAATTCGAACATGGAAACAGAATACGGACTTCTTTTTTTTTCTAACCTCAACCAAGGCATAGACAAAAGAGACAAACTCTTTTCATTGATTACGTAATTAGGAGATAAACTTTTCTGCTTCTACCTCTTTTCTAAGCTGTTACAATCAAGGATTCCGAATCATTCCCCCAATTAAAATAAATCCGTAAGGGCAAGAAGGAAATAATACTACCTACTATCAATTAATAGGAAAAGGTTGGTATAATTATATTCTGTCCGTCTATTGGTGAGTCTGTAAGGTGTAAGGCACAGTTTTTTCATTGCATTTTTGTATAGTTTTAACATTTCAATTTTTTTTTTTTTTAAAACATTACAATTATAGAAATATAAGGCACTTACAACTACTTATAAATAAAAAATGTTTGTCAGTAAAGCTTATCTTAGGCTCACTATCGGATTCCCGCCAAAACTCATGAAAACTCCTTTCTACGGTTATCTCGAAATCTCAAGTGCGTGGGCAATACTACAAGCTATGCCATTTGGGTTTACTTAATGAATCTAACTTTTCTTTTTAACGTTTCCTTCTTTTATAGACATTTCTGTAGGCGGGAAACAAGTAGAGTAGTTACGGAGAGATTTTGTGTTAATTTCTTGACATTACGTTTTTTTTAATGGACATGGTGGCTTTATTAGGTAGTAGCTACGCGTTTTAAAGGCAATTTACTTATGGACCTACGTCATTATTATAAAGAGAAAAGTCAAGCCGCATTCAACGTCATTTACTAACCCAATAAGGTCAAATACTTATCTTTTTTTTTAGTTTTGGCTTCGCGCCTTAGTGGATTTATAGCCAGTGTCAAGGAAGTATTTGATATTTTCGAAATACGTAAACTCCGTACATTACATAGGTACTTCGAATTTCTAAAATAGGTTATCTGCTGCTACCTACCATTGCACGTGTAAATCGGATTGATAAACACATTAACACCTTTTTTGTGGTCGGCGAAGCGGCAAATTGATGGCTCCAAGGGAAAGTTCACAATCGCTTAAAACTGTGGAAACTAGATTAATTGTTCCGCTACGATTTCACCCGAAATGGCCTAGTTTTTTTTTATGGGGTACCTACCGCCTTTTTCCGTCAAAAATATCACAAGAGTTTTTCATGAAATTGTTGACATTTTAGGGTATACCTATACATAGGTAGGACTATCGGCAGACATGGCTGGACCAATTTTGATACGCCATCACATGCGATGATAAGTTAGGGCTCCCATAAACAATCATTAAAATTGATTAGTACTTAAGTAAAATAAATGTATTAAGTACTTATAGTAACTTCGTTTATACTAATCCAATTCAATTTTAGTATACTGGGTCGGCTTGCTCCACAAAAGGAATGAGGGGCGAATCGGCTAATGCAAATTAAGAACTGGGTCGGTTCGACCTATGGGACGAATCAGGCTTGGGGTGAAACGACTCATACGCCTTATTCAGCGATTTGGTGCGCAGTATATTTTACACGATTAAATAATTCATTATACCCGTAGATAAGTACCTATACGTACAATATAATGCAAACTTCTCTACGGAACCCTGGTGAATAAATACAAAAACGCTGGCTCGTTTACACGGTTGGTTTAACCGACCGACGATAAGGGCAATTACAATTACTTTGCCTAATTAACGGCCAATTGTTTCACTTGAGGCTTGCATTCGAGAAAACGGCACTTAGCTAAGTTCACTTTAAAACAATTTAAATACTTACGGTAATTAGAGAAGATTCTTTACTGACATGAATTAATTAAGAGCGCCATTTCTTTCTACTTTCGTTAAGTCACTTAAAGTAAGACGTTACTTAACTTAATAAGTACTAGACTATTATGTCTACTTATAAGATTCAAGTGTAGATATAATATCACAGTATTTAAATTTACACTGGTTCTAAGAATCATCAATAAAACCGAGTTGTGGTAATCTCGTCAAAATAATGTCGGCCAAACGGACGGGTTGACCCATTCAATTTAATCTAGAAGCATATAGGTAAGTAGTGGGCGACTCGGCCACACGTACAAAGTACAGTCAGATATAAAATGACTTCCAACCGAAGGCAAGCAATGCCGGAAGCATCAAAGCTTTCTCCAATAAACAATGAATTCGCGCCAAAAGTGTGAAGAATTAATTATCTATTGTCGGTTTCGTAATAATTTCGAGGTTAAAATTGAAATGGCGGGCATTCTTCAGTTCTATTTTGACGCCATATTGCGGGCAACGACCTGAGAGTTGGCGCGCGTTCGTTTACGAAGTCGGCTGAACGTAAGAGCGCTTTGAATTTTGCATCGGAACGTGTATAATTTGGTCGTGACGACCTTCGTAAGCGTTTCGATTAGGATTTGAGATGTGCATACAGGTACCTATTTTTATTTTGTTTTAGTTCTTAATGGCTTCGCACGGTTTGTGCATATTATAGCCAGACCTATTTATTTATTGAATTAGGTAAGCTATAGGCTTACATTACAATCTAGGTTATGATTGTGTAAGGAGTAATACAGGATTATGAAATAAATTCTTACAGCCTTAAATTACGCTAAATCTTGCACTAGGACTACCTATCCTGTGTCGCAAGATCTAGTCTTGTTGAAAAGAAAATAGGAAAAATAAATACTTAAATAGATATTTTTTTCTTTTTATTTTAATGACGATTTGAAATAATATGTGCTATGGGAAGCGTAAAATCGATATCGCCCTCGATTTCTTGAAGTGTGATGGATGCCCCTTATCAGTTGGTTTTATTTTATGAGCAGAATGTAAAAGTTGATCGATTACTTTTTCGAAGATATTAAAAAAACATGTTTTACGATAATAAATACTGGCTGCTGAATACCAACCATAATTTATTTTCGGCGTTTCGAACGCGTCTCCAACCAGCATACACTTCACAATGTTAGTTATTCTGTGCTGTTAACTCATTAAAATTTGACTTCCAAACGGACAATACAAACCCGCATCTTAAATATGAAGTTGAAATTCCTTCATTGATGCAACGGCAATTGAAAGGCCCTCGACCTCGCAATGACATAGGGATGAATTAATCGTCACAATCGAATAAACAGATTCGATGTTAGATTGATTACGATTTATCGATTGGGATGCTTTCGGTCGACGTTCAGTGATTGGAACTATATTCTGTACCCCCAAAGTTTTTTCTTTTTTTTTGACTTCGCATGTTTATCTACTATGCTGTGTTATTATTTTAATTACCTGCCCCATGGTAAGTCCAAAATAAAAAAAATGTAGATAGGTAGGTACTTAGGTAGGTAGGTACCTACCTAGTACTTTTTTTTTTTAATTTTGGTTTAGCAGTAACACAATTAGTGCATGTGGCCAGTGTCATGTATTAAAATATTTCAAGTAGGTACATAGGTACCTACTTGAAATATTTTCTTTTACCGACTCCTAAAACGGCGAGGTGGTTTTAAATTCGGTTGTACTTATTTCAAAAATACAGAAGTTATAATTTGGTAAGTACAATTCTGTTAAGCAGTAGCAATTCGATTTTACTCGATTAACTTTCAAAATAATATAATAATAACAAAATAATCAGGGTTAGTAGGTACTCTGTTCCACGTTGTATTATGTGCTTTTCTAAATTGAGGTTACTACCCACCATCCATCATTCTTAAACTCCCGCCACACGGGCTTGCTACAAATATGGCGGCCACATGGGATTTTGCGCGCTTTTTTATACATTTTGCCGTCTTAATTTCATAGTCTACTGACTAGAATAAAACTTAATTCTCTTTAGCTAGAGTTATAAAGAGGTTATTTGATGTCAAGGCTTCACCAAATCCGATAAGATGTGCCTTAATCCGTTGACATTTTAGCTACTTTAACAGGGGTTGTATTAAAAATATCTAGGTATCAAATGGGTTTAGATAGCCTCAACTCAACGAAACAGACTAAAAAGTACCTTACGTTTTTTTTAATATTTACTCAAGCAACACAACAAACTCTATTACTTACTTAGGTACTATTTATGACTTAAGTAAGAATACTTACTAAAGAAACAAAGACACTCAATTTAATGACTATTGCGTGATCGACAACCGCTAGTTAATTAAAAGCCACCTTCGTAAACGTTGTGTGGGCTTCAATTAGAGCCTATTTAAAAGGCGATGATTTATTAATGACCACAAAAAAGGTTTGTATAGTAAACACACTTCGTGAATGCACTGTTTCTACTTTACCACTACGTAGTAGGTACTTAGCAAACGCAGAACTGAGAAAACTCAAATCTTGAATCATCTGTTGTAAGCATGATAAATATCGCACTTTAAACTTTAACATTCAAAAGAGAAGAAAAATAACATTCCCTCTTACTGTAGATATTATAAATATTTTATAATATCTACAGTAAGAGAATTAAAATAAATAATTTAAATTAATGTCGTAAGTGCATACTGAGTTTGAAGAAGGAAATTTCCCTAGCATGCGCTGATTCATGGTTGAATCTCGAACAGGAAAAGGAAACTCCGCTCAAATGCTTTGGAAATGCGCCCGTTAGAGTAGATAGCTCTACGGGGATGTCATTTTAAATTCACTGCCTACTTGTGCAAAGAAGATAGAAACAAAGGTACTTTTATTCCGATACAAATTATTTCACAATGAGGTACGAAATCATTAAAATTCTTCTCGCTCGTATAACTCAACAAGAAGGCAAAAAGGCAACAAGAAGGCTTCTCAATAACAAATAACAGTACAAGAAATAAAGTACCATTGTGTTACTTTAATCCCAAAAAGCACGTATTACAGCTTCATAATCCTTTCGCGTGTGCTGTCCTCTTCTTTCGTACGGCGTGTGAGAGGAACGGGTGAGTGGATCTCGAGTGCTCATTCAGTGGAGTTACTGCACCGCATTCTGCAGTAGGGATGTGCGTTACAATAAATTATACGGGTAGACGATAAAAGAGGAAATTTTATCGATGTTTTGAAACTCTAATCTCGAAATAAGGAAACTATGAATTCGTTCGATATTAATTTTACAATGTAGCATTCTTAGCTCATCCGCCAAAAATGCGACACTAATAATATTTTTCCATCTAAAGAGCTATAAAAAAGTTATTACTGTAACTGTTATCGTATATTGTTTTGTAAACCACGTTTGTAAATTGACTCGTTTTAAATATTACCCCCTGAAGCTTGTTCGCTTTAAAATTAGAAAAATGTTATACATGAATCAGACATGCCATAATAAATGTCCGTCAAGGTCAAGCAACATTGACCTTAATATTAGTTCTTCTTATTGTTCTCAAATTATACAATTTCACGATACTTCACCAACTGTTTCACACCAATTACCAAATATAGTTTGTAAGGGCCTGCGATCACGGTGTCGATTACAGTCTCACTCCTTCAACCGTGCTGTAACGTTTTGTTCTACTGCTATTTTTAATTAAACTGATAAATTGTCACCCTCATAAAATGAAAAAATACCTACTATAATATTACTTAAATAATCGAAGAATTTGCTGAATATCACTTAGCTATTTAGCTGTAAACATTTCACAGTTGAGTTATTATTGCTGTCTGTCGTTTCAGCATTAACAGTACTTTAGAATAAACTCAAATAATAATTGTAATAGTCATTATTTAATACAAAAAATGTGCACAAGTACTCTGCCCGTAAAGTATAATTTAGTCGGTTATACGTTAGTTCGTATGATGCAATATAATATTGAATTCACAATTGTATGCTAAAACCATCGAGAACTTGTCAAATAAACAAGCCGCAAACAATGTAACAAACGTATTGTATTTTGTAAATATAAAGTGCCATTGAGTAAAATAATAGTAGGTAGGTACTTTAGTAACAAGTTCATGCTAAGTGTTTTTGTGTGAATCGCATAGATTTTTATGTTAATTGTTGCATTCATTATCGCTTGCTAGCTTCGTTTGTATTCTTGGAAGTTCTTGGTTTTCTTTTACAGTACCTATAGTTCACGCAAAAAGTATTGTTGTAAAATAATATAGAGCTCAGTTACCTTCTTAAGATTAGCAAACCATATCAGATATTTTAATTAATTTTCAATAACAAATACACAATATCAGCAACAGTTAAAAATTAGCAATTTAAATCTTAACACGTTTCTAAGCAATCGTCAAAGTCGGAACTTATTTAGAAAGATTGGCAATTTCAAGTTATCCAAATCTATCGATATAATCTGCAATCGTTACCCCTTCCCTATTATGCCAGGATAGCAAACCGGTTACAGGTCCAATTGGCACAAAGCGCTTTTTGTTTCAGACTTCAGCCGTTGGTTATGCAATTGTATAGGTTTACTTATATGGCAACTCATTCATAGGCACTCCGTATGAATGGTTCTTAGAACGAGTGCCGTCTTTCTATGGAATAGATCTTGGTGTAGCGCGGTTCGGTCAAAAATGGATCTGGTTGAAGGGAAAATGGGCCATTGTCCATTTTGTATTTCATTTTTCTCCAATACGTATTTCTTCAAGGGAAATTTTACAAAAGCGTGTCTATTTCGGGTTCCTTCCAAAAGTGGTTAAAACGTTTCAGTTAAACTCCATCACTTTACTGAATCGTGACTCTGGCTGTGACTTGGGTAGACTAGACTATCTGTCTGATTGCGATTCTACTATATTGACTACATTTTTCAAATTTACACAGCCAAAATACTTGATATTATACTTACAAAGAGTAGTGCAAGTAATCACTCAAAAATAAATCGATTCGTCAGTTCAATGATTGTCGATAAACCATCTGAATTCATCATCATTCATCCCCAGTTCATCATATTCATCGATATATTGCGGACCTTCTTCCAAACCCATTACTCGTCCCTCCGCATTGTGTGGCCCTTTCTCATCTCTTATTACGCAATCTCCATCTTCATAAATATTGATGAGTCTTGATGATAACCGGTCCTCACCAGTTCTGTGTCAAGTTATACCGCAAGCTGACTCCATCTGTCAATTTTATCAGCATGTATTTTGTTTGTTATTTGTAAATTCTTTGTTATGCGAGTTACAATCTCGATTTGGGTAGATTTATCGTTCGTATTTGGAGTTTTATGATAATTTGATTTCCCTATTAATGTTGATAAATCTCTGGGCTGCTTTGAATTTCTAAAGTGTTTTGTCTAGTGCAGTTATTTCTTCATCGTCATCACGCCCCATATTTGCGAACTGTTCAGCGTAGTGCCGTCTCTTTTGAAGAGGATTAGGTTATAATCTACCACGTTCCAATTAGTAATAATGAAAGATTTAAACATGATCAAAGGTCTTTAAGCTATTGGTTTAGGCGAAATGATGGATCTGTATTCCTGTGGTCCCTGCATCAACTCCTGTTTCTTGTAGTAAGTATGTCTTTACCTTCTCCGTAAAGGTTCACATTACTTCATACCTTACATTCACTTATGCATAATATAAACAAGAATCCATAGTAGAATATTATGTCTTAGTCTAGAAATAGATTGCATTTGTACTAATATGTGAATGAACATAACGCGGAAATGTAACTCTGACACCGCTACGCTTTTAGACTAAATTAATTAATACTTAGACCGCGTCTTGCGACAAGTCTAATTAATATTTAATGGAACTTGGTAGATGACATTTATACCTTTGAAGCTTAGTACCAACACTTAAAGCTCGTGTGCTATAAAACCGGTTGAAAAAGACACTCAAATCTATAAGTATCATTGAGACACACGGGCCTGCAAAGTAATTAGTGGTAATTCATCGGTCCTTATAAATATAAAACAATTATCTTCTGTACAACTTAACAGCTTTGCGGAGGCTGAAAGAACTGTACAACATCTAAAAAATATAAAGATGCCGTCTTCGTGCCATCGTTGGTCGTAAGAATGCTGTTCTCCAAATTGCTGCAGCTACAACCTTGGTTTCGGCACGAAGACAGTGTTCTCCCAGTTTTTGTTGAACCGTATTTCGGTCATACTGTTGGCGGAACCAGCTGATGACCTACTATTTTTTTGCCAAACCCCCATAAACCGATCGGAATTTGGTGCCGAAAACCGGGATGTTAAAATTTTAAATGTAGTTTTAAATGTTTTTACTTGGACTTTCTTACTTTAATTATACTATCCACATTTATTCTTGTAAAATTTTGTTTCATTTGCATTATCTTTATCATATTGTTTAAAATTTTGGAAGTTACATTAATTTTAACAAAAAAATATGGTATTATAACATACAGATTGAATCAAACGAATTACAACACACTCCAACAAGTTATTTAGAACATTCCAGCTTTATAAAAGGTTACAAAACCGTCTCTACCTGTAAATTATCTCATATCAGGAGGTAGAATTCTGTTATCTTGATATACCAATCGTAAAACTCTCCCGAGCGGTGTTCCATTGTACCAGACATAACTCCTTAGTAAACAAGATACTGCACGACACATAGAAAATTGAGCAGATTTCTTCTGTTTTAGACATGCCCATTGCTTCTAATGTGTGAAGGTAAAAGACTGCGGACTTATCAAGCCATCGTTGTATAACGTTTTGTTTGTAGGGACGTTAACAAAGGTCAATGACATGTCGTCTGGGATCTCAGCTTCTTTAAAATGCAACCGTAGAAAATAAACCGTATGGGCTGGTTTCAAAATGGGAACTTTGGACAAGGATCTGTCGCCTCGGCCGAAATTAATAATGATCATCGACTCACATCTACTGTTCACGATTCACGTTTCATGTTCCACCACGGGAGCCGGGTCCAGTTTAGTGGATAACCTGTCTATTAGAGAATTATGTAGATAATAATTCTTGATCATGTAGCTTTCTTTCCCCGCGATGTTGTCCTTCACCAAAAAGCGAGTGATAAATAACCTAAATACGTTCAACAAGAATCACATTGAAATTTATTTTGTTATCTAAATAGGTATTAAATTACGGTGTGTATATACAACAAAGCACATAAATATGTAGTTATAAAGGTAGTCTATGGACACCAAAATAATGGATTGACATAGCGAGGCCGTTACTATGAATCTAAATAAATACCAATAAGATAATAATAATATAATAATTAGGTATATGCTAATCGAGTGGTAAGTTTAGATGAACACACGAACAATGCTTACAAAAGTTAAATGGGTGTGAACTATTTTCGCTTTTCTTCTTCTTATGAAAAGGGGGATAATGTCCTTACTGATAGTGATTACGTGTTTGCTTCATGAAACTAATTTGCAATTGTGAATCTTTGCAACCGAACGGCTCGTTCAATGAAATAAAGATGTGTTGTTTCATTCATTTTATTTTTGCATTGTCTGTCCTTTTTTAGATGACAGGGGAATCCATTTATCATGATATTTGCTTCTTTTTTTTAAACAATTTGTCAACGTGTCTTTGTAGAACGGATTTATGTTTTTTGTTTTTCTGTTTTTATTTTTTATGTAAAAGGTGATCCAAAATTAAAAATTATTTTGGGATTTAGATTTAATCTGATTTAGATAAGCACTGAACAGTTTTTGATGTGGTTTTTGTGGTTGTTATAATATAGTACAGTTTACATTTATCATCGCTATCAACTCAGATGGTTGATGAAATAAAGTTGGCAGTGTATCGATAGAAATTTTAAATTGGGGTGTCCCATCACTATAACTGTCAATTATAAACAAAAATGGAAATAATTAAGTCTTATTTATCCGTCATTTGTACGTGATGTTATGGTGGTCGAAACCCCAACCCGAGGACCCCTTTTAGTCGTCTTTTACGACAGACAGGGATACCATAGCTCTATTCTAGATATATAATAGTATATACCCGTACCTTTTGAGCCGGACTATCCTTACTCCTACTACTGACAACACGTTTGGCGTAGTGGCTGAGCATTATCGGACTGCTGCGCTTGGTGTCACGGGCTCGATTCCCGCCCGGAACAAATATCTGTGGATCGCACAGATATTTGTTTCTGGTCCGGGTGTGTATATGAAATTATGTCTGTAAGCGGTGCGGTACCCACGATACAGGAGCAATCCTAGTGTGGGGCTACATTTAAAGAAAAACTAAAACCAAAGTAACTGGAATGCTTCACCATCCTTATAATTACACAACCGGTACTACGTTCACTCACTCTCGACTCGAACTGACAGATTATAGTAATCAGGAATCACACACTAGCATTTAAATGTTCTCACCTCAGCGCATTTACCTACGAGAAAATGCTTGCATCACACTTTGTCAGTACTATTATTAAATATGACTCCACCTCGTCGTGTTTAAGTGACTAAGTGCTAGGGCATCTTTTTACAAGTTACAAGCATATTATCCTACTATCCTCCTAAAGAAACACACTCACAAACTTTGTCTTCTTTTCACGCTTTAACGAGTCAACAGATTGAGATGGAGTTATGGCGGGAAACCAAAAGTGAGATGTTGTTGGATTTGTATTTTTTTCTCTCAAATTTGTGTTTCTTCGAGTGTCAATGTGTAATATTAGTTAGTCATTGAGTGTTCGTTAACGTGCACGAGTGTGGACAAAAATGATACAAACCCAAAAAGCGTGTCATTTCGCTTTTTCCAAAACTCCCAGGAAGTTTCAGTAAAGCATCCACCACTTCACTGAATCGTGACTTTGACTGTGCAAATAATTGTCTTGACTACTTGACCACGAGGATTGCTTTAATGTTATGACTTTACTATTGGGAATTTAAAAAAATACTTAAATTAATAAGATACTTGACTTACTTGACACTTGTTTATTAGATTGAAGTGTTTGACTTGTAAAAGTGCGATTTTATTGCCTATTTACAATAAATGATTTGACTTTGGCTTTGACTGCCTAAATGCACAAACCGCGCGAAGCCATAACAAACAGGAAAAAAACAGATTGCGATGAAATTTGGTATAAGTACAGATATGGATGGATGTGTTGTTGAAATCATGCGAGTCAATTTTGACCCCCGTATAATTCTGTCGAGTTGAAATTTCGCTGGTCTGTTTCCAATAATAATCCAATATTACGGTGGTAGCAAGGTTTGATGATGGAGACTAAAATCACTAGTCACTAAGCAGCCCCGTGGTCCACCTTCCGTCTCCATCATCAAACCAGCTCGCTGTCGCCGTAACGTCGTATGGTCATCAAAACTTGACATGCATGTTCAACACAATTGAACCACAAACACTGAATCAAAATTGACTTGCAAGTTGACCAACATGGTGCGACCATCGGCCATCATGGCCCACACAACAGCCTCAACATTCAAGAGTAGCGTTCCTCATCTGTGTAAATGGAACGCCCCTGGTTGACTAACGGAGTCAATTGTAAAGCTGATCAAACCGCGTCCATTGCATGACTCGGCTGCGACAACGTTGTATGGTACAAGGGATAAGGTAATAGCGAGTGTGTGAGCTTTACTTATAGCCGCACTTGGAACACTTATGCAGTTACATAGATAGATAACCATGTCCCATTCTTTATTTCATTCTCTGTTTTTCGTTCTTTTCTTCCTTGTTTGGGGTTTTCTTTAGGGTAAATACATACATATTATATTACCAAAGCATCCCCACTTACCGGCCACGCATCAAAAGAATAAATGACGCTAAGAATGTTTTTTATCATCACCCTATTTTTTTTTGGGGGTTGGATGGGAAATAAGTCTTGTCTTGTTGTATTATCTTATAAAGTTTTTAAGAACTATTTTTGTCACGATACGTTAGTGAAGGTAAAAATTAAATGATGACCAAAATTTCTATCTTATATGTTTTATGGTAAAACGTCGACCAAAGCTCCCTCTTACTACTTGGACAGTGTCCAAACCAAGTCACGCCACACCATTGAATCTTAAATTGCTGGAATAAAGTGCATCAGTGCGCATTAGAGGCACTCCCTAATAGTCCCACAGCTGGGAAACCTCGTCGATGAACGAACGTGATTGGGATAAAATTCATTGTCATCTAACTGATTTGTTATCTCGATGTGTCATCACTCGATTTTAATAGATGGTGCCCAACTTTAAAGTCCTGGGGCGGGTTGCGTTATGCACTATAGTGCGAATCGCCCAGTTATTTTATGGCGGCTTTTCGCGCTACATTCGGAACGCTGTGCGAAGAGCTCTCGATATTTTTTTCAATATGGTGATATACGTAGGTACCTATCTCAAATCAACAGTAAATAAAGATTGGAGATTTTAACGTTTTTAAGTATTTTTTAATGTACAAGCCTGGCCCCCTAAAAAATAAAACAGAATTAACCCAATAGAATCCTAAAATAGATAGCAAATCATATTATTTTTGTATCGCAGAATAAAACCTCTGTATTTGAACTTAGAAGAAAATTCAGAAAATCTAAAAAAAATAAATTGTCAATACTGATAGTGTGTACTGAGGCCGATGATTTATTTAAACTTTATAATATTACACTAGATGCGCCTCGCGGTTTCACCCGAGTTAACTACTATCCCGCGGGAACCGTTTTAATTAGCGTTAAAAGTAGCCTATGTTACTCAAGGTGAATGTAGCTTGCCAATGGTGAAAGAAATTTTGAAATCGACACAGTAGTTTTTGAGTTTATTCATTACAAACTTACACACAAAAATACAAACCTTTCCTCTTTATAATAGTACCTATCTAGTGTAGAAGTTTAGAAGTGTAGATGTAGATTTAAACACTAAGTATATCATATTGTGGTCGAAAGTACTGAACATGCTCAGCCTAGAATGGACAAGCATACGCTGGCTACTTGAACTGCCATCCGTCGACAGGGCAGCTGTGCCCAAAGATTTTTTTGGCCTTAGGGCGAATGGTACCAAATCAACTGTATTTATTGTTTTGATATGCTAATTAACGGCAGAATGTGTAACTCTATTTCGTCATCGTGTTAGTCATAAGAGAGTAATTTTACCCATAGAACGCTAGTTATAGTAATAGTCATGTTTGTAGGTATTTTTCTAGGCTGAATAGTCAACGGAATGTATGAGGAAAATCATTGTGTGATTTCCAGTTGCATTCCAATTTTATTAGAAATACCTACGACAGTAAATAGCCCAACATTAAAATGTAAAAAGCTAATAAGAATTAACTTACTATATTTCTAAGCTGTCTCTTATAAATTCTTGAGTACCTACTTACTGGTATATTCCATTTTGGATACAAATTTCATAGTATTCCTAATATAGGTTAAGTATCTACCTGTAATTTAAAACTATGAATAACATAAATTATCAAACATTCAAAACACCGTCCTTCTACGTCTATCGGTTTAAAACAGTGCCATATCTGACTCTACCATAGATTTATAAGGACTAGATACCACAAGTTTGTACAATCGTATGAAACCTAATATTATGCCAAGTATAGTGGTGTATATATTGTACCTACCGTCAAAATATGCACAACTGGTTATGTCCAAAATATCTATGTACCTACTTATATTAATAAAAGAAACTCGTGTTAGTTACACTCTTTATAACTCAAGAACGGCTGAACCGATTTGGCTGAAAATTGGTAGAAAGGTAGTTGAGAACCAGGAGAAGGATATAGGATACTATTTATCCCGTTATCACGGGAAAAATTTGAAACTGGGAAAAATATATCTGATAAAATCGGGTTGTACAGTTGACTACTGTCACTCATTTTGCCTCATAGAGACAATGACAGGACAACGTGTGTCGGGTCAGCTAGTTATGTATAAAACAAATATGAATAATTTGTTCGTCATACATTTTCACGAAGTATTTATAATTAGTTTAATTTGAGCTCTAACCCCTCTAGATATGAAAACTGACGATTCAAAAATTTACATATTTCATATTATTTTACTATACACAGATGGAGATAAACTAAACTACGTGCGCCTTTATTGTCTGCACGTCACGATATACTTCCATGTAAAATATGTGACTTCGCGTGACCAATAAAAATAATACAATAGGTGACATTATAGCTAACCAAAAACACTTGAGCAAACATGTTATCTACCTTAAATTAAATACTTCAAAAAACTTCTCGAAGCACGATAAACAGGAGTAGGTACAACTAAATTTTACGATAAGAAATAAGGCATATTATGTATTCTAGACGGGCGTCTAGCAGCTAGCCCTATCTATTTCATCTTTGTCTGTGGTCCAGTCTTCGAGCGAACTATAAATCAGTCTAGCCCGACTAGGTCACGATAGATCGTGAGTCAGCCTCGAGTCAGATAATATGGCGAGCTTTTGTGATGCCATTTATGGTGGAGAAATTGTCATCTTTAATTCAGATATTTTCTACTGAGATTTAGATGGAAGATAGAAACTGGCAGTCTTACCACAAAAGCTGAATCTAAATATTTTCTCCACAAATCGACGTCTAATCCTCGCTTTTTCTAACTCAATAACAAATACACAAGTAAAATAAATAGGAATGCCAGGATTGAGTAAGAAAACGCGAGTGATAGACGTCGATTTTGTGGAACGACATTTTAGAAACATCTGTTTAACTGTGGTCTAAACTTTTATGGTAAGACGGTGGTCAATGGTGGTTTAGTTGAAATTATTAAAGTTGTAGCTAGAAGTCGTGATGAGAGAATGGAGCATTAATGACTGGTTGTTAAAGTTTGTTTTGTTGGAAATCCGTATAACTATCTAGAATTAGAAGTCAGGGTCGAAGATCGAACCCAGTATCGTTAGATTGCAAAGCGCACGAGTCGCCGCCACAACTTGTTTGGTTGTCACTAAATTGTCATTACAATTTTTTTCTTTTTTGTTACAGGTAAAGATAAGGAGACAAACATCTGTAAAGCTAAGGATATATAAAAATAATACATATTATTATTATTCAGAACTAGTTACAACAACACTTAAACTAATAATTAGATTACAAGTACAGTTGGCGACATAAATCACTGATCACCATAACTTTACAAACTTACATCAAACATAAGTATTTTTAATGAATGATATGTCTGTACATAACACTATTTTGGAAAAACTTAATTGAAATGTTTTACTATGTTCACTGTATATTTCAAATACTCAAAATACAAGTTGATCATCATCCTACCTACTCCCTTCTACTCTATGTCAAGACCTTAAAAAATTTACTTAAAAATCATAAAATTCACATCAAAATCAACACCACAATTTAAATTTATTTCAACAAATTGACAAATACCAACAAAACGAAATCCGAATTCGTTAACAAGACCCGTCAAAAAGTTATGATCGCTCTTTGACCCGCTCATTCTATGGCTACCACCCGTGGCTACACCGTGGTGCTACCACAGTATAAACAACAGTGCCATGAAAAGAAAGAATATTGGTAAGTAAGTTAGTACCACAGACATATAAAAGGAAGCAGAGCGGGCATTACAAATATTATCTACTAGCTGGACCCGCGGTAATACCCGCTGTTTTTGGAATAAAAAGTGTGTTAATCCAGGTTGTTAGCTACCTTCATACCAAGTTTCATGCAAATCTGTCCAGCCGTTTGAGCGTGAAGAACTAACAAACTTTCGCATTTATAATATTAGTGAGATGAGATGAGATTAGTGAGATTGAAGCCAGGAAACAAAAAAACATTCAGACGAAGCCGAACCACAGAATACCTATTACGACCGAACTGAGGCCGACAAAACAACTAGGTGTACCTACACACTTTCATAAAATGTAACCAAGATTAGATTTCATGCTAATTCCGATCAAATAGAATGAGCTGTTAAAATGTCGCCAGCGTCACTCATCAATATGGCGACCGGCTTCACGACTGGAGTCACTATAGCTATAATGCCCGGTCTTCTCCTTCCTATGTCTGTGGTACTTACCTATATTGTTGGTTATTAATAATATGTTATTATTCGATGGCGTGAGAAACCATGCTATAAAGATTGAAAGACCGTGGTATTATATATTATTATAGTTGTAGAAAATTACGCGCCCTGTGAACTGCTTCCGTTAGAAATAGTTTAGGAGCCCAAAGTAAAAAGGTGTTCAAATGTGTGCAACCGTAGATGGAGCATGTTTGCTTGTTAGAAGAAATGCATTCTAGTGTTTGCTCTAGATTTCAAAATAATTAGTGGCATCTAGGGCTTAGCATTGCCTATTTTTTGCTCGTCACCCTGTAATATAAAGTATTATATTAATGCTCAGCATTTCGCTAAAACAGTCTTCAAACCGTAACACAGTAACGTTTGATAGTGATCAGTAGGATATCTTGCGGGGTAGTAGTACTACCCAGGCGGCCTCTTGCAATAAGAGGCCTACCAGAAGTCTGCCGCAGTTTCGGGTAGGACCCTTACGTCGGAGACTTTTTTCCGGGTTTGATCTAAGAGTTTTCCTTCACCTAGATTGGTTGTGGCCCAACCCTCACGAAGCCTATCCCCCGTATCGTTAGTCGTTACCTCCAAATTTCTTTTATTCGACTTTTGCTGAGAGACCCCGAAACTCCCCCCAAAAGTTCCTCATATTTGGTACCGTTAGTTGAACTTCCGAGGTTCCTCGGTACTCCATTTTAACACAAACGATCGTAGAGAAGCGGCTTCGAGGAATCCTTAAGCTACGTCGCGAGGTACCTCGAGCTGACAGATGGTGCGTTTCCTTCGTACGAGGATTATTGTCAAGGAATAACCGAGTGGAGGAAATTTTGGCAACTCACGATACCGAAACAGGCAAGTGACGTTGAGTGGAGCGAAAGAAATTTGACGATAACGATTAATGATACGGGGATATGTCTCCATTTCCAATAAAATAACACCCTTCTGAGTTCTAACCTACTAACATATAAAATTTAACACCCCGTCGACACACAGCCGACAGCTCCCCATTAAACTCTATTGACGCCCGCTGGGAAAGTGGTGACTTCACGCAGACTTTACTTAGATCTCGAGAGCCCTAGCCGACCTAGATACTGCCTAATGCCTACTTGTGAGTCGAGAGGATGACCTAAGTATGAGCTAAGTAGGGTGGGGTAGCTGGTTTATTGTTTTGACGTAAGCTTGGTCGGTATATTTGATGGCTTTATGGGCGAGTTTTTGTAGCACTTGTTGCGTTGGTATTATGATCGTTTTTTTGTTGGATTTTCTTGAAATAAAATTTTGTTATCTTAGTCTTCACAGTGTTAACTATCACTGGGCAAAATTTTTACAAAATCCGTTCAGACGTTTGGATCTGATAGTCTCCTAAAGAGACACTGTTACCATCATAACATGTAATCATTTCTGGTGGTCCCGTAGACTCTATTCATTTCTTCAGGACTCATTTCTTCAGGAATTCGCCTGCGGAAGTATCTTCGACAACTCCACCAAGCAGTAGGTAGTAGCCTACTGAGCAAGCGCCCGTTTTTCTAAGGACTCTGTTTCCAGAGAAGTTACTGAGCGTTTGTCACTTCAAAAACGATGTCTGAGGGGGACGAGCGCGTGCAAGGTATTGACGAAGTTCTTGCAACAGTGCCTTGAGTATGAGTTTTTACTAGCACGACATAGTACGCGTCAACTAGCTCTGTGTATGAAGATTTTTCGTTCATAAACGCGCCGGTAGAGGCGCTGTACAGGATCTTCATACAAAGCGCTAGTTGACGCGTACTATGTCGAGCTAGTAAAAATTTATACTAGGGGTACCTACTGTTATCGATAAGCGTGACGCTATCGTCAAGGATTACAAACAACTTCGAGTATGGGCTTCGCTTCGGGTGGTAATGTATCGTGACCAAACATCATTATGGCAAAATTGGTAACCAAGTTACAGCAATAGCACACCTACGAACATTTACGATTAATATTATGACCGCCCATTATGCCTAACACAAAACACTAATAAAACTGCCAGCCTAATAGGTAAAGGTTATAAAACTATATTAGTGGATTAGCTAAGACGTAACACAGACGGAGAATTTTTACGGTGCGGTCGCCCTGCGATTTAGTGGGGAAAACGGATAGATTAAAAAACGGATTTCTATTAGGTATTTAATAGAATTAGGAGTAGCAATGTGGAAATCAACCATGATAAAGTGATATAATTAAAATAATTATAGCTTAATTTTGTCAAAGAGTGTGTACGGCACCTACTTGACGGCAGAGTTAAATTGCTAGGTATATTTAATACCACTATTATCATACGATGATTGACAATTGAAACCAAAATGCTCTATGCTAATAAGTAGATACTTAAATAACTTTTCTTTTCCACAAACCTATTTCAATTTCCAGTGTTTGCATTGACATATTTATATCAACGAGTGACTGCAACAAAACCGTCGTGCGTGTGTAAAGTCTCTTAGCATGTCATAAAACCGAATCGTGAATTGGCTTATGTAGAGCATAAGCCATGTGGCTACCGTGGAATTTTAAGAATGATAGTAGTCTTATACCTACATATTTATTTATACGTATGAAAAAGGTTGTGAAATTTGAAAGACCGTACAGGTTTATAGTTACGCTGTTGCGATCGAATACGATAACGATTGCAAAAAGAACAATGGAGCGATTAACCTTACACAGAATAATGTCCTAATTTTCCTGATACCAAGGTTCTTTTGTCACCGAAATCAGGGTGAAGTATACATTATGAGACGCCAGTCCCATTGTCGGCTTAGCATGTTTATCACCTTCGACATCAATGGGGCCCAAAGCTAAACGAAATGATATCATCGCATCCTCACAAACTATTCCACTCATGGTTGCGCCACACGTATCGTCATCGTCAGCGACCGACATCGCTAACAACGCGGAAATTGTCCCGATGGTTTATCGCCATTTTGACTGGCCACACTATCGTCATTATCAATAGTCAAATCCTACTAATATTATAAACGCCAAAGTTTGTAAGTATGGATGGATGTTTGTTACTCTTTCACGTAAAAACTACTGAATGGATTCTAATGAAACTTTACAATAATATAGCTTATACATCAGAATACCACATAGTCTACAAGTTATAAAGGTATTGTGTGAATTGTCTAAAATATGACGATTAGTGTCAAGTAAGCCATTATTTATGTGATAATGTTAACATCATAATGTTAGTTCTTTTCTACGCCACGTTAATAATAAGCTACTCGAAATACTAATCCTGCGCAGACGAAGTCGCGGGCACCAGCTAGTTCAAAATAAACCAAAATCAAAAAACAAGGGGACGTAAAAAATCGGGATATTCCATGGCAATGCCAATGCCATATCCCGATTATGTGGCTACACTTACGGCGAACATTAAAATGACGTCGAACAACGGGATAGTCAATATCACGATACGTGTGGCCCCAGCATCACTGCTAATATCCCTTGACTTTCAAAATGTTAATAAAACCCTGAAAATAAAACAGAAAAAAGGCGGTAAAAAGTTTCATTGTAAAAAACTGACTTAAAACTAGTCATAAAACTCATTTTCTCATTAGCAATTAACCCGGTTCTCAACTAACGCCTTCAGTGCAAGCGATAAAGCTTGTAAACAACCCTTAGGGGGGAGGGGTAGTATACAGTACAGGGGTAGTGCGTCAATGTTGGCGTCATGACGTGTGCCATGCAAATAAGGGGGAGGTGGACGAATACGGGTGACGTTAGGTCGTGTTGTCAATTTGGGTTAGTAAAGTAGGTAGGTACACCGTTTGACCTATATTTAGCCTGTAAATATTATAAATACTTGGGGACACGGATAATACGACCTCGACGACGACCTCGGTGGCGCGACGGGCGAAGGTCCGCCTGCGACGCAGGAGGTTGCGGGTTCGATTCCCGCCCCGGGACAAATGTTTGCACGATCTGCAGATATTTGTTCAGGGCGTTCTGGATGTTTTCTATGTATAATAAAAAATATCTATATATGTAGTGTATTGTATTATGTATATCAGTTGTCTAGTACCCATAACACAAGCTCTGCTTACTTTGGGGCTAGATAATGCTGTGTGAATAATTGTCCAGCATTATTTATTTATTAATACACCAAGGGGAAGCTTTTGAAAGTCATCGGTAATGTCACCATAGTATTTATTATGTATAATTATTATTATTATTTTTAATTACTGCGTATATGTAATGGAATACAATCGTGCATTTTTGTTTGTGGTAAAAGCTTTGAAGTATTTTTATGTTGGTACACATCGTCACTCAGTACCTCTAGTATGAGTTATTACTAACTCGACATAGTACGCGTCAACTACGGCTTTACATGTAGGTTTATGAATATGGTGCGTTTATGAACGAAAAATCTTCATACAAAGCGCTAGCTAACGCGTACTATGATGAGCTAGTAATAACTCACACTAGGGGTACAGTTGAGATCATGGTCAAACGCAAACATATTCATTAAAAAAAAACAACTACACACAAAAAAAAAAATATGTTAGCAATGCGACCTCATTGCTAAGTTCTTCTCAGAACATCTCAGGATATCCCACGTGTCAGCACTTCGGAGTCTTCTGGACATCTGGCTGATGACCGCCAGGATTCAGAATTTAGCCATGAGCATCAAACTTTTGAAAATCAAGGTCGTTGCCGTACAATGGACTGATGATGATGAAGTGATGATGAAATAAGATGATATTGTGTGTTTTTGCAAATAAATGTTATCTTTTTCCCCTCTTTATTTTTAGGGGTCCGTGCCTAAAGGTAAAAGGGGGGCCTATTACTAAGACTCCGCTGTTCTACCGTCTGTATGTCCGTCTGTCACCAGGCTGTATCTCATGAACCGTGATAGTTAGACAGTTGAAATTTTCACAGATGATGTATTTCTGTTGCCGCTATAACAATAAATACTAAAAAATATAATAAAATAAATAATTAATGGGCCCCCAAAAAAAACGTGATATTTTTGCCGTTTTTATAGATTACGTGCTTCTTCATGCGTAAGTCCGGTTTTGGTTTACTTTAGATTTGACTGTTGACGATGACAATAGTATGGCCTATACATTCCCCGACAATGTTTTTTAGATTTTTACGTTCTTACCACAAAACATTTAAACCAGAGTTGAACAGCTGAGGCTAAATATTTTTTCCACAAATCGACAAAATTTAAGAAATCTCTGTTTTAACTCTGTTAGGGGTTTGTTTCTATAACATGTGGAAGTTTTGTTCCATGTATGTTTTGTTAGTTATTTCCGTAATTGTTTGACATTTATAACGACATCTGGAACGAAGGTCACCACTCAATAGAGTCGTAATAAACGCGTATGATATCATAATAAGAATGCCGACAGTACACATTATTCTATGAAATGAGTCATGGTATGTAGCTTGTAGGAAAACTTATTTTTCCAGTTTTTCTTTGTTTTTTTATTCTTGTTTCTCAGAATATTGTAATGCAGCGTGTCATTATAAGTAGAATGACGTAATTATTTGAATTGCAGATTTATTCAACTGCGGTTAGGTTGGTCATATTGTATACAATGCATTAGTAATGGTATTGCATTGATATTACATCTAATAAATAAAAGTAAAGTGCTGTTTGCATCATTTGAGAACGGCTGGACAGATATTGGTTAGGTACTTACTTAATTTTCGCTATTGCACGGAATCAGGTTGTTATAGAAAGAAAAATTAGAAATAAACATTCAAAAAATTAAAATTTTAACCTATTTCTGCCATAACTGTACCTACAGGCACATGACAACAGTCTCAAGATTACTTCCACATCGACTTTATAAATAATCGAGTCGGACTAAAGTGCTTGTACTCATGAGTAGAGATGACTCACAGACCAAGCATTTCCCATAGTCACTCGGCTAAGATTTATTTGTGTAACGGCTCTCGGGAATACTTGGTGTGAAGATTTATAAATGTCGCTTGTCGCTATCAACAAGTTACCTACATTGTTAAGTCGTATAAAAATATACTGATACTTGTTTATAGAACGTACTTTGGGAAATCTTTTTGTGTAAGTATCTACTTCTCAGAACATACGAAATTGTGACATAGTTTTTAATATTGGAAAACACAATGCGGAATAACTCGCATAAAAAAATCGGAACTTTCGGCGATGAAGTATATCCTAAGTATTTCTTTCGCCAACGTCCAATCTATAATCTGTGGTACCAATATTCCTCAAAATTGGTACAGAGACTGAGACGTAAAAACGTGATAAACAAACAGACGCATTTTTGCATGTGTAATCTATCTATAGAATCTATATCTTACTATCTATACTACTATTATAAAGAGGAAAGATTTGTTTGTTTGCATTGAATAGGCTCCGAAGCTACTGAGCCGATTTGAAAAATTATTTCACTGTTGGGAAGCTACACTATCCCCGGGTGACATAGGCTACTTATTATCCCGTAAAAATTAACGGTTCCCGCGGGATAGTATTGAACGCGAGTGAAACCGCGAAGCGCTTCTATTAGTATAAGAGGATGGAAATATGTATTTCCAACTTGTCGGTCTGACTCCAAAATCCATCATGCTATGATTAGGTGCATTCTTGTCTAAATCTAAAACATTATTCATCATGCTCATTCTCATATTAATAAATTCCGACACGGAGAAAATTAATTTCACCATGATCGAAATAGAATGACCCGAATAGAGTTCCGACCCGAAATGCGAACGCTTCCTCGTTGGTTACGAGCTTTTTAGTTTGTGACTGATGAGATGGCTATGCGGGTTTTTAGGGTTCCGTAGGTACTCAAAGTGTAAAACGGGACCCTATTACTCGACTCCGCTGTATGTCCGTCTGTCACCAGGCTGTATCTCATGAACCGTGATAGTTAGACAGTTGAAACTTTCACTGCTAATAATGTATTTCTGTTGCCGCTATAACAACTAATACTAAAGAAAAATATATGCCGGGGGGGGGGGGGGGGGGCTCCCATGCAACAGATATATTTTTTGCTGTTTTTATAGATAATGGTACGGAACCTTTCAAGTGCGAGTCCGATTCGCACTTGGCTTGTTTTTTTTATATTAGACTTTGCTGAAACTTAAGATTTATAACCAACTAGCTGTACCCCGCGAGTGTTGTTAGTTCTAAAACGTCGAAGTAAAATTGGTACCTATTATTAAAAAGTCCGTTACAAGATACAGGCATCGGAAATACCAAAAAAGTTGACTCCTTAAAATCCCACTGACTCATTAATTATGTAGGTACTGACTGAGTTACTATTCTGCAAGGAGAGTTTCCGGTATAAATAAATACCTACCTACATAGTTTTACCCAAAAAAGTTGACTTAAATTCTAACTCATTGATTACTACGAGTATGTACTGAGTAATTATTATGCAAGGACCCTTTCCGGTATAAACAAATACATAGTTTTACTAATTGGTTGGTATTTCCGAAATATTATATTTTGATGAAATCACAAAATGTGTATCTAATCAAAAGATAAAATGGGGAACCAGTCTATCAAATCTGCGTACCTCTATATATTTTTGGAAAATATTGAAACACTAAATATTTTTCATATAAAATTTTTTTTTTGTCAATATACTATTTTATTGGTTGTTTGTTTGTCGTATGAGGTTGTGCTAGCCTCTCTAATGGCAGAGTTTATCATACCTCCCAAGGGCCTCTGACGTGGCTTAACGACTGTTATCAATCAAACACGGAGCGATGGACATCCGCACATAACGTACAAAAATCATTGGTCTAAGATCGAACCCCGTGTAATTGTACCTAATGAGTCATTTATTTAGTGTTTTACTTATCGAAGCTAAGACACACTAAAATGTTTATGTTACTGGATCCCCAGTTATCGGTACATCTAGGTTAGTTTAAACAATGCGATAATAAAACAAAATTGCATCCGTCCCCAGTACCATGATGTCATTAATTAGGGTTGTAAAATTGTGTACTTCAGCCATCAGTCACCGAGTGACGTCATCGCGTGACCCAGTGGCGGCAAGTGGAGAGCGGCCGCTTTCCACTCAACGTGGTTTAACTGTAATTTCAGAGTTTACTTTTGGATGATTCAATGTCGACTTCCTATAATTTTATCGAGGAAAACCCTCGGTTTCACCCGCCTTATACGATATATCTGTATTAATTGTAGCCTATGTGTTATTCTGATATGTATGCTATATTATTGTGAAGTTTCATCAAAATCCATTCAGTAGTTTTTGCGTGAAAGAGCAACATATATAATATATACATACTAGCAAACTTTCGCGTTTATAATATTAGTAGGATTATGTTCAATATATAGCTGAACTAGCTGCGCCCCGCGGTTTCACCCGCGTTTGGATAACATGCGATATATCTTTATGAATTGTAGCTTATATTGTGTGTTATAGTGCGGATTTCTATCGCTCCATGCTTTGGAGGACTCGATAAGCCATCGGTCCTAGTTGTTATCACTTGACAGCAGCCGTTAAGCCACGTCAGAGGCCTTGGGTGACCTGACACCAGAGGCACTACCACGTTCGACAAACAAACAGTATTGCCGTTTACTATACCTACCTGATTATGTCGTAAGCTAGTGCGTAAATTATGGCAGGCGTATTGCGTGCTTACAAAGTTATATTTGTATTTCTATTTCACTAAATATCGGTGTCAAGAACGGAACACCAACAAGTGTGTTTACTTTGCTTGGATTGTGTAAAATGCAGCTTACTAGCCGTCAGAAGTGGGGTACGCAACCAAATAGTAGGCCAACTGAGGATTTCGAACATCTGTTTGATTTTGTTGCACTATGGTAAAAGAATGAAGATAATTGTCGATTTCAAGGTACCGGTTTTAATACCGGTAAATTTATTTTAAGGATTCCATTTTTTTAAATCAGAAACAACCACAACTCACCTTAGCAGTAAGCATCGAACAGGTAACAATCAAAACAAAGTAAGTATGTTTATATTTTCCCCTACAATGGACGGTGTACAATGTACGTTATTGTACATGCCTTAAATAATAATATTCTATGTGTTTCTGTGAATTTATTAATAATACAAATGAATGGGCACATTCGCCTTTAACTTGGACCACACATTAACGAGAAGGAGTTCCTAGGTAAATATTTGAAAACATTGGTGTTACCTAAAATCAATGACAGATACATTTCTGTACATAATAGATGGTAAACTTAGGCATTTTTCTTTTTAACAAAAGTATCAAGGTTAGGGTATTGTCTAAATTGTCTTATTTTTATACAGAAAGACAGGCAATAAAATAATTGGCAGCAATAGGAATGATTTATTAGGACAAACAAAATAGAAATCGTGTTTAGCACTGATAAGATTCGTGTTTAGCTCGATTCCAAGAATTGCATAATGCGGTTCATGACCTTGTTCTATTTGGTGTCTTATCTTATCAGAAGCTGCATTTTCATTGACAAAATCGAGTGAAATAACTTTAAAAGTACAGGAAAAAGTAAAGGACCTACATCTGTTCCTTGCAGCACACCGGCCCTATTTTCGTTTTTTTTACTCTACTAACTAAACAAAATGCACTAATCACTGACATTATTAAAATTAAAGATAATACAATTCAAAACACTATCAAACTATTCCATACTAAATCAAATACAGTATTCCTTTTAAGCACCACTCTGTCGGAAGCATGTCTCGAATCAAAGCTTAATTCTCCTGGAACTTTAAAGAGATACTTACTATTCAAGTGAAGCGCTTGAACTTAAACCTGGTTCAAGTTATAAATAGGCACGCGGTCAGTAACTTTGGACACAGGAAACGGCCCTTTCTAGTCCTGGGCAAATGTGCGTACATTGTGATAGTCGAGAATTGTATGTTGCACTACGTACGGCCCACAGTTGCTCCTGCGTTCCCTATGATCCCACAGGAACCGTTCATTTTAACGGGATAAAAACTATCCTATTCTCTATTCCCGGACCTATAGCATCTGTATACCAGATTTGATCACAATTCGTCCAGCCGTAGCAGCGTGAACAGAAGACAAACACACACACATAGAAACTTATGAATTTATAATAGTAGTAGGGTTCAATAAGTAGCATCGCTGGATTTCTAGAGATTCTGAACCGATCGGCGGCCTTCTTGTCCGTACGGACCAGACTCGAGTGATTGCAAGATGGACCTAAATAAATAACTTTATAGTTGTGACTGTTTCAGTACCTGTAGATCACTTTACGTATATTACGTATTACTTTACCCAGTAGAGTACGTTTTATTGGAATCGATCATTCCATTCGGAAGATTATCGTGAAGTAAAACTGTATCTGGGGGCACGGCAGTGCCCCCGCCAAGTCGAGCAAAACAAAAGGCACGGCCGTACTATCCTTTTCTCGAAGCGATTCGGGCCATTTTCGACCCCCTGTAACTTCGTTATGGATACAACTAGAAGCCTACATTTTCAGTGACCAAGAGGGCATCACGTTTACAGATAACAATCAAAATTACATTAAATTTGAACCAGTAGTTTAAGAATTATTTCAAGTCAAAGTTGCTTAATTTCGTTGCCCACTGACTGACTGACTGACTGACTGACCGATCATCAAAATTCTAAGGTACTTCTAGCCGTCCCACAAGTAACAAATTTTGAATATAGCTATTGTTTAGCCTATAAACCAAGGAAAAATTCTGACATTCCATAATTTTCATCCCGTTTTCTAGATATATAATCTGCATAAATAACTTTGTATTCCCATATAAATCCCATTAAATTGTATGTGATTACAAAGTTACTTTTACAGTTCATAATTAGACTTCATTGAAATTGAATGAAATGGGTAACAGGGGTTAAAAATGAGAAATGGCTGCGAGAAATTCGACAGTAGAGCACTTTTTAAAAACTTCCACGATAGGTACCTACACCTACCGCAGATAAAGAGATACAAATTCCTATACTATACCTACCTACACTTTTATAGGTTGAACAAATTCGTTATCTAGGTACATTAAAATAGGTACCTACGTACCTTATACCTAATATGCATCTGTGGAGACGCAAAGACACTCGTTCATGAATGATAATCTATGAGCATGACCTATGTTCGCAAGGGGCCTCGGCCGGGCGCCAGGCGCGCGTTGATGCGTGTTTCGAAAAAAAACTTAATAAAGAAAGAAAACCTACAAAAAGAAATGAGATCCCATCAAAAACATTACATGTACAAAAATGCACAAGTCTCGCAACGCAGTTTATCTGCCGTAAAAAGTTGTGATATCGAATGTAAACCAAGTCGGTTAATTCAATACCTACCTACTTATTTATTTCTTTGGTAAATAGAGTGTCTTGGCGATTGTACACGGCAGCATAATCTACTAAGTAATCTAAATAATATAGTCTTCCGTGTAGGTATACTTTCAAACAAATACAAGTACAAAGCGCTATGTAGATTTATGTTGAAGTGTTCAATTGCCAAGTCACTCTATTTACCAAAGAAATAAATAAGTAGGTAGGTATTGAATTAACCGACTTGGTTTACATTCGATATCACAACTTTTTACGGCAGATAAACTGCGTTGCGAGACTTGTGCATTTTTGTACATGTAATGTTTTTGATGGGATTGAATTTTTGTTACTGGTCAAGTTATAAATAGTTTATGATGGTAGGCTATATTAACTATTCAATTGGTTGCTTCATTGGTAGCGATATACATTGATTCGGGATCGTTCAAAACCTTACAAAATGAACAAGGTTCATCCAAGGTAACGAAAGTAACGTTTAAAAATTGGTGGTAAGATACTGGGTCCATCTGGCCAGCTCCAACCTTCAAGCTGAAAGTCCGTCTCTAGGACCCTATTGAGGTGTTTTGGATAGTCCCTCGCAGTCCCATTCGAGTCCAGTCCAGTCCTTTCTTCTCTCTTTCTTTCATGTTGAATTTTTTAAGTGCTGCGTGTGGAACATTGTCTCTTCTGGTTTTTGACAGATCGTGATATTGATATAGGTAGATTAGACTAACTCAAGTACAATAAAAATTACGCTCTTTTTAGCAGTCCTAATTAAAAGACTCGATCGCGTTAAACCACTCATTTAATTAACCATTATTTTAGCAAATTCCAGTGTTAGGGGAATACAAATTGCTAATTAACTAAATACAATAATTATCTAGACGAGGTGCCTAATTAATGTGTCTAGACTAAGTGTTGTTTTATGGTCTAAATTATTGTGTGACCTTCGTCGAAATTGTATCGTGCAGTAATGAGTATTGATAATTATTATGATTCCTGATATGACTTACGAGAGGTATAAAGTAGATAATACAATTTTAACACGATAGATTATCTAAGCTTCAGTTGCAGTTGCTCAATTGAGTTGAAATTTTGCATGGCTGTCTAGTTCCCATGCACTCTGTTCCGATGACATTACAATAATGTGGTGCCAGCGAACTGATCTGATGATAGTGTAACATGAATAGTCTGTGGATGTCTATGATATCGAGTGTTGTCAACTGTCAGTTCTGATGTAACATCATAAAGTCACATCTTTGATTAAATGTCAGTGCTAGAGCGTTTGTCCAACGACAATATTGCAGTGATTCTGACAGTCGGTCAGCCTTCCGGATTCTCTATGGTAGAGCCGACTAGAGAACGATCGCCATTGATTAAGGTTTGTAAAGAGTTTTGGCGGGAATCCGATAGTGGGACGTTGTTGGTTTTGTATTATTTTCTCAGACTTGTGTTTCTTCGAGTGTTAATGTGTAATATTGGTGGAATATTAATCATTAAGTGTTCGTTAACGTGCACGAGTGTGGGCAAATGATATAAACTCAAAAAACGTGTAATTTCGCATTTTTTCCAAAACTCCCAGGAAGATTCAGTAAAGCATCCACTACTTTACTGAATCGTGACTTTGACGATGTAAATAATTGACTTGACTACTTGACCACGATTGCTATAATATTGCTGTGACTTTCTTAATGTGAAATTAAGAAATACTTAAAATAAAATACTTGACACTGGCTATATGCACAAACCGTGCAAAGCCATACCTAAAAAAAAAAAAAAAAAAAAAGGTTTATAAATACGTTTTGTTTAAATATCATTGTGATGTTGACCAATATAACTGTGATAAGAGATATAAACGTTTCATTTATGATTCCTTTCTGGAGTAGCCTTACAATAGAGACTGAAGGTGGTCAATGGAACTTCTCATTGGGACCACCACTATCAAAGTAGGTTGATGATGTTTTAGCACATTTTGATAAATGTTTAACAAACTTTACATCTTTATATTTGTTGTTGATGTTATCCACTTTTGATTCAGTCATTCTAAATTCCTCTCAGACAGTGCTAAGATTTTAAATATTTTCTTCCTCTACAAAATGTCTTCTCATAAAACCTCATAAATTAACTCAAATGATCCTGCGGACACATCCGCATACATCACCATTATCAATGGGCCCTTCTGTATCCTTCCCAAATGGAACTCTCTGAAGTAATTTAGAGGTCAGAATAAAATGGGCGTGTTGTTACCAAGTGTAACTTGAGCTGTTTCTTCTCACAAGGTACTAAGAATGTATGAGGAGACAATAGGTCAACTGAAAATGGACGGTTTTCTATTTGTTGTATTTTTAACAGATTTATAAATATTCATTCATGTAGAGACGTAGACTAATGTGGTGAGGCGTTGAATCGTGAAGAGATATGGTTTCGTTCGCTACGGTAACTATTAATTAAGAAATTGTGTTTGCTAACATTTAATAATGACTTCAAATCTATAGACATCGGAAAGTTTGATAGACTTGTTATTAATCTAATCTAAAACAATTATAATGTACAGTCGGTCACAAAAGAGGCTGAACTTGTCCCAATTTCCAACCTAATTTTGCACTCGTATATTTTTATTCGTTTGTTTTAGCTTCGTCTTGAATGTGCCTTGCCGCCGCAGCCACAGAGAAAATAAAAATGTTAACTATAAAAACTCATTTCTTTGTAACTGTATTATATTTAATTGTTTTCGTATAACCAAATTAATTCGTGCAGAGTGGCCCTTTTTAACAGACTTCCAAAAAGGAGGAAATTCTCAATTCGAGCGTATAATATTTTTTGGGTAAGTATTTTTTTTTCTAGTAGGTATAGCAAAGCGGGACTAGCGCAGAGGGGAACTAGCCCGCTGCCACGCTCTGCGTTGGTGTTACTGGCCCTTTAACTACTTTCTATGTCCCACGAAAATTACCAAACTGTGTCAGAAACACTCCCAACTACCATCTGTCGGATGATCTATAGCGAATTAGTCTGTCCGTTTGTCAGTAGATTCGTTAATTGTTGTTAATTGGAATGGCCCGGTTCTGTCTAATTATTCTGTCGATTGACTTCCCTGTGTACAGTCCGGGCAAAGTGGGGAGAAAGCGCTTTCTCTAAAATGGTAGGACAACAATCATATCAAAATAACCTAACATTGGTACCACCTTACGTACTATTTATTTCCTCAATGGGGTACCACATAATAAAAATGTCAACGAATTCGATGACCATAATATAATTCGGTGTTTCCTCCCATTGAGGCAAAACATTGAACGAGTAAAAATTTGATGACTTTTTAATTTAAATCACATGCTTTTTAATAAATGAGTTTAGAAGTGAATCGACTTTTTTAACGCAAGTTTTTTTTACATCGTAGTTGGATTTCAGTACTTTTAGACTTCTTCTTGCTTCTTCCTCTTCTTCTTCTTCTTCCGGCATTTTGATACTCCGGAAAGTGTGAGAATCAGGAATAGTTTTTTGTTCGTTTGGACTCGCATCCCTTTGTTACATTACGCTGCATTTAAAATCCAAACTTAGTCTAAAAGACTTCTTAAACTTTATAAAATCCCATAATATCACTTAACCCTCCGCCGCCGCGAGACATTCCGTCACGCCCGCAGGGTCAAATTGACCCCAGAATTGAACAAACCACGGCTATTGGACTTTTATGACCCCAATGTGACTAATAAAATCGGATATTAATGTGAAGATTGAGAATTCGTTTTTGTAGGTTTATAGTAGGTAGCATTTTATAAGATTGAAGTTGATTTGAGACCAATACGGTTTTAGTTCTTTCCGATGTGTCTACAATTTTGAAAGAATTTGAGAATCATAATCAAGAAATATGTTTCGATGAAATTCTTTTAAAATATGTAAGCAACAACGTAATGGTGGAATTGTTTTATGTAGGTGACAAGAGGGCTGGCTTTTATCTCGCACAGAGAATAGCCATTGCTATACAGAGAGGTAATGCAGCCAGTGTTCTTGGTACCATGCCACATGAACATCCACTTTTGTTAGATTTGTAAGGCTTAGATTTAGCTGGTTTTAGTTTATTTTATTTTATTTATAATAACTTGTTTTCTTATTTTTAGCTAATGAAATACCGTATAATATGTATATTTAGTTTTTCAAAATATAATCGTATTCTACGACCTCTCCGTGTTCCTATAGCAGGAACGTTATGCATTTATTTATGTTTGTAGTTACACCAATTATATATTAATTTACGCTTATAAGTAGTATGGTAATGAATGAATTTACTAATAAAATATGTGAACTTGTAAAGTCATTCAAATTTTTCAAGACCTCTTTACTGAAGTCGAACAATAGAATAGATAACAACGTAAAGAGAAATTGACAAACATGTCATCTTTACTGATGACTAGACATAGACAACAATGCCTATCGACCACTCAAGTAATAAGGCCATAAAGGCCGCCATCGACGCCGGGGCAATATGACCCCAATACAGTATGACCACTTTATTTGCGAGTGACCCGAAGTAATCAAATTAGCGAAATTTGTGGTTCCGTGACATGTCGTCGTTTATATTCTTAATATTTATTGGGTACGATAAGCTGAGGACTTAGCTTTTGATATAGTTTGATCACGTTGATATTGATTTAATGTTATAGGTTTGATTTTATAATGCGTATTATAGGTATCAATGTCGAAAAAAAATTAGATATGCAATCGGAATACAATGTTTTATCCATAAATTGTAATTCAATATATTGATGAACTCGTCACTTTTTACTTATTAGAGGTGCATTGTCCAAAATAAATCCATTCTAGTTTTAGTTTTAACATATTGCTATTGTAGAATTAATCGAATATCATACTGTACTTATGTGATTATGTCTGATGTATACAGAGTCTTAAACGAAGCTGTCACAACGTTCAACTTCGGTTGACTGACTTCTCGAATAATCTAAATATGAACCTAGATGAACCATATTAGCGTGGTCAAGCCACTCTGGTTCTAATTCTCAGCTGTCGGTATTTAGGCCAGGGCCGCGCGAAATTTGGGGAACGGCCTTTTTAATTTATCTTGCTAATTGCTTGTTATTATTATGATATCAGTCTTGATTGAAAAGTGAGTAGGTAAGTATTCCTATTGGTAGCTTTGAACAAAATACAGGCGCCTGTGGTGATGCATCCTCATTCCATTTACTTATATATTTACTAATTTCCCGAATTGACCATTTTTCCCCTGTGCATGCAAAAACTGCATGACACTGGGAAGTCCAATGCTAGACTGGCAGCGTTTCGGGCAATTACCTTACATTCGTCTAGTCAATATTGTGGCGACACAACTCATCTACAGGTAAAAATATCTTAGATGCGCAAGGGTAAATTGGGAAAACAGTCCAGAAATCCCCTAAACCATTTATTATGGATGGCATAAGAAATACAGCCTCTTTGTGTCTTATGCTACCCTGGTACTTCTGATATAAATATATTAGTAAAAAAACACAGTAGTCATACTGGATGGCACAAAAAACGAAGCCTCCTGTATCCCATGCAACCCTGGTACTTCTGAGAGGCAAAAGTTGTGTTCACGCTCAAACGGCTGGACCAATTTTGATGAAACTTGGTATGGGGGTAGCTATAACTTTGGATTAACACACAGCCTATTTGTTTATTCCGAAAACAGCGAGTAACACCGCGGGTGCAGCTTATATTGTAAATGCAAAAGTACACAACTTTGTTTGTTTGTTACCTTGTCACGGCTAAACGGCTGAACCGATCTTGATGTAATTAGGCATAGTGATAGATTGGATCTTAACGAACGAAATAGGATACTTTTTACTTTTAGTATCCCATTTCGTTCTCTAAAATCCAATCTATCACTATGCCTAATTACAAACAAAGAGGTTCGGATTTAAAGGTATTATTAATGTACCTAATATTTTATTGTATTGGCCTCACAGTGAAAAAGCCAGCGAGCTAAAGGTATTAGTAATCTCAAAACAGCACTAACTCAAGTGCATACTTACGGCATGCTTATAGTTCCCTTGTAACACTCGAGCGACCACCCTTTCGAAATTGTATTTTTACTCTCCCGTGATTCATCCGGCTCACAGCTGCTCAAATAATTTCGATTTATTATTAGATATTATTACAGACGTACAAACAAACAGTGGGAAATGGTCGTGAGTTGGAGTCTCATAATGCCCAGTGTTATGAGCAATGAAAAGAATGAGATATGACCTCCAGTGCAAACCTCGTGGAATACAAAATTAGTCAAATTAGTAAAGGTGCGATGGGCGACCTTATTGCTAACGGGAATCTCTTCAATGATGAAGTATGGACCTAATACTGGACTTTCTATTCCATTATATTCCATACCAATATTATAAATGTCAAAGAATGCAAGAAAAAAAGAAAGAAAAATATTTATTGGCTTAAAATGTGTCTCTCTGTTTGTTAGGTTTCACGTCTAAACCCCCCAATTTTTTTTGAAAAATTTGAAACTAGATATTATAGATTGAACTTTAGAGAAAGCCATGGCATACTTTTTATCATTATAAAATGTTGTTCCGGACCAAGTCGCGGGCAAAAGCTAGTGGTTATCTTATCTCACTAATATTACAAATGTCAAAGTTTGCGTGCGTGTTTGTACATTCTTCACGCCTTAACGGATCGACAGATTTGCATAAAATTTTGGTATACAGATTCTATAGATCTTGGAGTAGGTAATAGGATACTTTTTACCCCGTAAAAATTAACGGTTCCTGTGGGATAATAGCGAACGTGGGAAGGCGCGGGGCGCTGGTAGTATTAATCTATGCCACGTACTTCCCACTGTTCACAATGTCGACACGCAGTCTCTGCCGTGCCCTGGTTGTCATGCAAGTGGTCACTGCAGGCGTGTGGAAGCGAATCATCGTGACCATAATTCAATATTTGCCCCGCTGTGCCGCATACTGATGAGAATTCGGCGTAACGTCCCTGCGAATGTTACACTTACAATACAATGTAATGTTACACAGGAACGGGCTTACCACAAAATATTTAAACTAGAGTTGAACAGAGGTGTCTAAATATTTTCTTCACCCATCGACGACTAACCCTCGCTTTTTCTAACCCTAAAACAAATTCACAAGTAAAATAATAAGGATTGAGTAAGAAAATGCGAGTGATAGACGTCGATTTTGTGAAACGTAATTTTAGAAACATCTGTTTAACTCAGTAGGGTGAGCAGGAACCTCTGTAGAGGAAGTATTCGATACGTTAACTGTCAAATTTGTTATAGATTTGATCAGCGCCTTGCAATATCGACAAGATGCGTACGCGAACGGTTACCTTGATCGATACGTTAACGATACAAATCGTTAAAATTTTATTAAATATACTTGCCCTATTTTAGGAGTACTGATCAAAGCTTATACAAATTTGACAGTTGACGTATCGAATATTTTCTCGATAGAGGTAAGGCTGGTAACACTCGAGGCTTAGCGCAAACTCATACGACTTACAAACAAACATCTATCTAGGGGCCAGGATTTGCTTGTAATCGATATAAAAACCCTGGTATGTTCCTTTAAACTATAATAAGGTCATAATTATTCCTGGCAGCGCCGGGCATTCCCTTCTTTATATTCAGAAAGCAAACGTGTTGAATATCTTCGAATTTATCTGATGTCATGTCAATTTATTTATAGCGCATGGTGTAATTTCCTGTGTAAATATCTAGTTACGTCATTCTGACAGTGATCCAAAGAACGGTGATGGGCTACGCACAGAACTGTCATTAGTGCCAGGTTGAGGTTTCGAACTCGGTCTCATTAAGTTGCAAAATTTACAGTTCACCACTCTTTCACCAACGCTTACCCCCGGTTTCTAGAACGCTAGTTGGCTTTGACAGTAGATTAAAACTATCGTTGTCTCTATCTAACACTAAACAAATGACAAGGATGGCAATAGGATTAATCTGTTGTCAACGTTGACTGACGTTTCAGAAACTGGGGGTTTCTTGCTTAATGACACACTTTTCTGTTTTCTGAATAAAGAGTGCCTATTCAGTGCTAGCTACTTCCATACCAAATTTCATCGAAATTGGTCCAGCCGTTTGAGCGTGAAGAAGCAACAAACATACAAACACACTAACAAACTTTCGCCTGTATAATATTAGTAGGGTAGGATAGGATTAGAGACTCCAATGTCTCTGGGCGACGAGAGCAGTGCAGTGCCGCGCGAGATTTTGCAATGCAAAGTTGTAGGTGGCACTGCAACTGTTGAAGCAGACCTGGCGCTTACCATCAGCTAATCTCGTCTAGCTATTCAGAAAAATTAAAAAAAAACTGGATACCTACCTATAAGCACTCTTGCAAGAAAGGTATACGAGAAGAACGAAGAAATACAACGTAGGCAAAGTAACTCACTCCATAAATTCCTCCGTAGACTGGACAATAATAAAGACGTCTAATATCCCGGACAGTAACAAGACAGCATAAATTACTGTTCGCTTGTACGTTTGTTTGTACAATCCACCATTGAACCCTAAAAGGTAAACCAAACAGTATACAGATTGGACAGTTTTAGAAACGGCGCGCGGCGGCTAAATGGTTTTCCATGCGTGGGGTAGAGAAACAAAAACAGAGATTTAAGTAACGGGGATTAGCGATCATTGCTGAATGCTACCATTCGATTATGATATTCCATGAGTGTCACCATGACCCGTGGCTACACCGTAAAGTCAAAGTCAAAGTATTTATTGTAAATAGGCAATAAAATCGCACTTTTATAAGTCAAACAGCTAATTAGTCTCATTAACAAAGAGAATATACATACTTAATACCGTACTATACATACTCAATATGAAAAATGTGAAAGTAACTCTATTAGCTAGTCTAATTCAGGCACAAACTAAGTACAATAGGAAAATGTATAGACTCTTTTTTGACTTTTTAATCTGTTTGCACTTTACGAATGTATAAGAACTACAAAAGTATGTCGGTTTGTTTGTTTGTTACATTTTCACGGCTAAACAGCTGAATCGATTTCGATGAAATTTGACATAGAGGTATATTTAACCGTGATTGGTACCTTGTATCTCGATATAATGCATTCGATGCGGGGTTGCGAACGAAGTAGCAGGTAACGACTAAAAAAACCATATTCGATAAGAACTTTTCCAAAAACTTTTACTAAAATTTTTCAAAATTTTGATTCCAATATGACACTGAAGCCAACCGACCCAACCCTATTCCTGCTGTCTAACTTGTCCATCCAAAGGTTGTTTGGTAGTGATCGCATTAAGCGATAATGCTGTCCATGGTACCTGTATACAAATTATTAAGTTTTCACTTTCTGTGTTCTATAAACTTTGGAGTCAATAAAGAGTTATAGATCTATCACGCAACACACGTTGTACTGCCACCGCTTTGTTGTTTTGTTAAGATTGTCTGTAATTTAAAATAATATCTGGATGACCGAGCTTTGCTCGGTATTTTTTTTTTTTATAAATTGCGTTTTTTTAGAAATTATATTTAAGTACGAATTACTAATAAAATGATGAAATATGAATAATATTTTTCGATCTGACCGATAGAATAATAAATAAATATGAACTGGTTATTTAAAGAAAACTAACATAAAAAAACACGAATAAAATGACATTTTCTAAAAATAATTCCTAGCTAGATCGATTTATCGCCCCCGAAACCCCCTATATACTGAATTTCATGAAAATCGTTGGAGCCGATTCCGAGATTCCAATTATATATATATACAAGAATTGCTCATTTAAAGATTTAAAGATATAAGATAAACAAATAGTTTTGATAAATTTTGCACTCGGGCCCCAAGATACTCGGCCTCGTGTCTAGTTTGGGTCTCGACGATAACTCGTCTTAATAGTAAAACGTTGGTTTCTCTATAAATTGTAACGCATTGTAATCTTTTTGGCAATAAAAACTCATTTATCACTTTATCATCTATCTTTGTTGCAGATGCGAGACATTCCATGCGCCGGCGAGAAACAGACGCCGACATGTATTACGCTGACGAAGGGAAGCACGACGATGTCCAGAACGATGATGAAGAAGGTGAGTGGAAATTAGAATCCTAACGTTAGGGTTGCGTAATCAAATGGCACAAACGGAGCCTCCATCTCCATCCGTCTGGGATCATGTCAACTTTGAACATGTGATTTGAATCATGAAAACTCGGGTTTGTAGCTATTTTCGCTGTATGCGATTTTCCCGAATAATAATTGAAAATAAAATTGTATATACCTAGTCAGGTCATAAATTCTGTCACATGTTTTATATAAAATAATTGAAACAAGTTTATTCATTATGTAACCATTTATATACCAAAATGAACTTAACAAAACATAGATTCTTATGACACTAAAGTTTATTCAAAATGACCTCCGTGATTTTGAATACAGGCCTTCAATCTGCGCGGCCAGTCGTCTATCGCAGCACGAACGAGGTCCATGTCAATATCGGCGGCTGCCTTAATCAAGGATGTCTTGAGTGACTCCAAATTGGGATGAGGCTTTGAGCACGCCTTTTCCTCCAAGTGTTGCCATATCTTGTAATCTAGCGGATTCAAATCTGGACTGGAGGAGGGCCAGTCTTCGTGCCGGATGAAGTCGATTTCACGCGCCGCCAGCCAGTCTTGTGTGCTCTTCGCTCTATGAGCTGGCGCCGAATCTTGTTGGAATACCCAGTGCCTGTTATTAAACATGGTATGAGAAACAGGTTCCACAAGGTTCGTCAGGACTGTATTTTGATACACAACTGCATTCGTTTTTACACCTTTCTCACAAAAATGTACCTCTGTTAAGCCCCAATAAGACAATCCCAACCATACCATGAGCGAGGATGGAAAATGACCTCGTTGGACACGCGGAATACGGTTGCTCGCTTCTTCACTACTGTGTGCGTACACCTTATCATTTTGTTTGTTGTAGCTCTCTTCTACGGTAAAAAATTTTTCATCCGAAAAAAGAATTTCCCGATATTTTTTTCCCGCGTACCGCTTCAACAAAGCGCGGCATCTCTTCAGTCTCAGGTCCATTAGACGAGCATTCAAATGATGTCCTGTTTTTCTTCGATATGCCCGAAGCCCTAAGTCTTCATTTAACACTCTTTTCACCGTGGTTCTGCTTAATCCCATCTGAAGGGCCAACAGTTTCTGCTTACGTTTGGGATTTCTTTGAATTCGCGCCTTCACAGCTTTTATCACTGCTGGAGTTCTAACAGACCGAGGGCGACCACTTCTTGACCTGTCATCTACACTAGAGTCTTCATTGTATCGTTTGATGGTACGATAAACGAATCTCTTGGTTATATTCAAATTTTTCAGTATGTCAAAAATTTGAATTGGCGCGTAACCGCAACGATGCAACGCAATAACTGCAACATGGTCTTCTTTAAGCGTCCACTCCATATTTAAAAATGAGTAAAATTCTAAAAAGTATACATTTTTATTTTCATGAACAATTCGAAATTCGAATTCAATAAACTTTTTTGTGGCCAGCATTCTAAAAGAAAAGTTTTTACTGTGTGACAATACTTATGACCTGACTAAGTATATCTTCGCATTTTTTCCCGAAAGCAAGTCGTACTGATATTATAAAAGCGAATATTTGTATGTACTATGTATGTATGTATGGCTAGTTCAATCTAAAAAAGAGTGGTACAAGCAGAAGTACAGTTGCAGTTAAAACAATTTTATTATTAATGTAGGATATAATATTATTATTATGTCAAGAAACAGGTTTTTGATTAAAATTTTTTCTATCTAGTTTATTCGCCAATCCTGTATAACTTAACTGATTTACCAGAGACTATTCAGCATGAATACGGTTCAATAGCTGACAAATTTGCAACTATTTCATAGTATTATTTCATAATAAGTATTCTATGGCTCACGGGAAATTTAAGGGAACCCGTCAATCAAACCATAGCCTATTACAAATTAAACTGAGAAGTTAATGATTATAATTGTTCACCTGTTCTAGCAGAACGTTCTTCTGGACCGAGGAATGAGCTTCCAGAAGTACAAGCGAATGTCACAACGCAGCCGCAGGTGTACGAAGTGAAGAAAGGCGATACAGTCAGATTGGGGTGCGATGTGGAGCCTGACAGTAAGTTCCCATCATCATCATCATCATAATCATAATCACGGAATACAGACAGGAGTGGAAGTGACTTAACTTGACATTTGTATCGGAACCGTTGTCGCCAAAAAATTACTGAAAGTTACTATGTCAATAAAGCCATATATAAAAATGTGCTTTATGGTTTAGCTGATATGCTTCATTTTATTGGGCTCTAAATATGCACATAAGGCATTTTTAAATGTGTGGCAGACGTAGATCATGGCATAGTATTCATGACAAAACTGGCGTTGGTTTTGAGCTGTGAGTCATATGTTTGGCACCCGGGCCCACTTCAACTTCCACTTGTCTCTCTCTTTCGTGGTAATCATCATCGTATTCCGTCCCACTGATGGGTATAGACCTTTGGATGAATATTAATGGAACAGTTAGCCGGAACTTCCGGTCGTGCGCGTTTGTCGCCACCGGAAACGCATCCATATTGGTTTAATCAGTGTACTTACTTTGTATCCCAGGTAATGAACGCTCATTTAGAAGCGACTTGAAATATGAATTTGGTAGTTTTAGCTACTGTTTTAGTACTGCAGTTAAACTGATAGTTAAAAAGATACAGGCATTATCGTTACATTGCTATGTTGCTCACCAAGACAAAGATGACAAAGGTGACGTAGAAGGCGAATAACTGAACGCTTTAGTCTTAGGTGGAGTTACAATAATATAACTTCAAGGTAAAATGGGTTGGTAATGCCCTGACCAGTTTCTCAATGGTAAAAAGGTCATGTCATAGAGGCCCTAAGATGCTCTGACAAAGTAACACCAGATGCCCTTCATTCAAACAACTGGTTCGTGACGATGTGGTCGAAGATGATAAAGGAGCCTAGAATAATCAATTATTTCTCCAATTTCAGCCGGAAAAGTCACCCAGTGGTACAAAGACAGCGAGATGTACTTCATGAACACAATAAAGACCTTTTTCGGTAATCTTGAAAGATATTCCATGTAAGTATCGTCATCATCATCCTTCATCATCATCTATCATCAGCCTTCATCATCATCTATCATCAGCATCATCCACAGCCTATCTCGTCCCACAGCTGAGCGCGGGTCCTTCTTCAGATTAAGTATTCATCCAATAGATTTGACATTTAACTCAAGATCCGGGGAGGAAAAGAGACAAGTGTATACAAATAGATAAAGGAGTAAGTGGGATATTACGATTATGTTGTGTCTTTGTCGGTGTACGCACTAATTTATTGCTGTGCTGCAGGAGCAAACCAATCTTGATAATTAAGAATGTCGCACGAATGATTGGAGCACCACCTAAATAACGTGTATTAAATTTATCCGACTGATATATTGCAGCAAAGGTGTGCCCCTTTCGGGCATAAGCTATTGTCAAGTCTATTTCTTGATACTACGTCTATCCCTCACTTTTGTGATGAGGATGAGGTCATACTTCACCAAGAACCCCCCAGATTGGTGGATCACATCACATATTAACTCCGTAAAAACCTCATTTTTTAGAAATGAAAAACCTTGCTAAGTTCTTACTGAAAGTTTCCTTTATGTGTTTCAGTGCTCCAAACTCCAGGGATCTCGTCATACGCGACGTGAACCAGTCCGACGCAGGAGTGTTCAAATGCGAAGTGGCCCAGAAATCTCCAGCCAGTGTCAGCCACACGCTGGTGGTCCTCACATCGCCACAGATTGTCCGTGAGTACCTACCTCATAGACGTAGTTTCTTATGGATGAGAAATTTGTGACCTACCTCAATAGTTTTTTTAAAAAAGGATGGTCAAAATAGACAGCCCTGCCAAAAACTAACTCAAAGTCAAAAAACAAGTGTTATATAGGTACCTCTAAAACAATGAACACCTGTTTTTGGGAAGTCTTGTCAAAAGCATTCTTTTGACAAGACTTCCCAAAAATAGGAATTCTAATTATATCTCCTTATGTTCTAATTTCAAAAAAAAAATATCTTCACCAAAAAGAAACATTATGCCCAATTCAATATACGAGTAACATCAAACCCATAACCTCTTTTTCGAAGAGGAATACGCCATAATCCACAATCCGGTCTGGTAGGAGGCTAAAAATATCGAACATAGAAACTTAGCGGTAGAAAGGACGCTAGACGCATTATTGGTTAACACTGCGATAATATCGTTCCAGTGAGACAGTAGCTTTATATTTTGATTTCCCACGATTTTCCCCACCAGATCTAGAAGCTAGGGAAACCAGGTCACCAGGTGTTCAGGTCATGTCTCGGTGTTCCAGGGTTCACCGCCAGCAACGACGGCTCCGTGGTGGAGGGGTCGGACCTGCTGCTGACCTGCCAGGTCACCGGCATGCCGCCGCCGCAGATTATCTGGTCCAGGACTGTCGAAACTGGAGTAAGTTCATCAATGATTTAGGATGTATTTACTTAATTCATCTTCATCATCAGCCTGAAGACGTCCACCGCTGAAAACAGGCCTCCCCTTTAGACCGCCACACCGAACGACAATTTGCCACTTGCATCCACCGGTTGCCTGCGACTTTTTGATGTCGTCGGCCCATTTACTTATTACTTCTTACTTGGTCTGTGTTTATCCTTTTAGGTCTACTTCTTCCTGCCTTCCCTTCTACTTTCCCTTCTTTGATTGTTTTATGAATGTGTCTTGTCGTATAAGATTGCCATCTTTCGTCGTCTTCTTTCCAATATCGCGAGCATGATCTTAAAGAAGAGACAAAATGTCATGACGAATAGGAAAATCAAAACGTTAGCCGAAGATGGGAACACTGACTGTTACTCTACCGAGAAGAGCAAAGCTCTTGAATAACAAGTTATTTTTGTCTGTCTGTCTAGCTGTCTGTATTTCCGGCTAATCACCGAAACGGCTGGACTGATTTTGACAGGACTTGCACAGGCAGATAGCTGATAGTATAAGTAACTTAGGCTACTTTCAATTTGGAACCAACTACGCCACAGTAATATAATAAATAGATGGATAGAGCGTCTAAAGTCAAAGCTTTGGCTGAAGATAGGGAACTCTGGTGGTAACTCCACCGACAAGAACCACGCTTTTAAATAAGAAGAAGTAGAGGAGCGTCTGAACGGAACTGGCACAATGGTGTTTGTAGGACCGTGGTCCTCGTAGTGGCTGTGTGTGGTCATGGAACTGCTACAACGGTGTTAGTGGGACCGTCGTCTTCGTAGTGTCTGTATGCGATCATGGTGTGGTTCTTCCAGAACCAGAGGCTTGGCGAGCAGGACGGGGAGTTCTCGCAGAACAGCGTGTACATAAAGGGGGTGCGGAGGGAGCACTCGGGGAAGTACTACTGCTACGCCATCAACAGCCTCGGCAGCGACCAACACGAACTGCTGGTCTCCATTGCAGGTCAGTATAGGCTTTTAAAAAAATACCTAAAATTACGCGTCACGTTGTTTGTCCGCGATGGACTCTAAACTACTCAACCGATTTTAATCAAATTTGCACACCGTGTGCTGTTTGATCTAACTTGAAAGATAGGGTAGCTTACATTTCAATTTATAGTCGCAATCATAGAGATGTCGCAATAACAAAAACCTTAGCCACAGCAACGCGTGGCCGTGTCTGGTAGTATTATATATAGTGCACCCGCATTGGTTATTATCCCACTAAAACCGACAGGAATTCATCAAAACATCACTATATCACCAGGTCTTAAGTGACGAAGGTCGCTGGTAGGCATGCTCAGCCTAGAACGGAGTTGGCTCTCGAGGACCGCTGGCGGAACACCTCGATAGGGGTTTAGCGACAGATTTTCTACTTGAGAGTGGTAGCTTCCCGGACGGGCACTTTAACCTACTACCAAGGTTTCTAACGATGTTTCCCTTCATCGAAAGCTCCTCTTTTTTTGCGTCTGGAACTCACGCCTAGCAGCATGTGACTCGTCACATCGTCGGGTTGATCGTGATTGGGATGATGTGGTTCTAACCACCACCAGACTCAGTGGTGGTAGTTTTAGTGTGGCTCTATGGAAATAATTAGTTCCAACGACCACTACTGGGGGCGGCTGGGCCAAAAAATATCAAGCTGTGGCAACGACCACCACTGGGGGTAGAATCAGTGATGGTTGTTGGGAATAAACCGGCTAATCAACTGAAATTCTTCCCACTGACATTTTTCAGGTTCGCCTCAAGTACACGTGCACCAAACTGCCATCAATTCTGACATCCAGGTGGAGGCTGTTCTGCAGTGCTCCTCCCACTACGCCGCAAAGTAAGTCTGAGGATATGCCTGACAAGATTTTGTAATTTGGACCCTATTATATCATCGCATAAAGATGTTAATGTCTTGAAAAATATATGTGGTTTTGATATGACTTTGGAGAATTTGCTGGTGGATAAACATTGAACAAGCATATCCGTAACGTCTCTGGTTTTGTACCATTGCTAGTCGATAAAACTGTTGACTATCGGAGAAAAAGGTTTCGTTCGTACACAGTCAAAGCTTGGCAGTTTCGAACTCCACAAAAATCTCGTTTCACACGGACCTCAAGTCACTCATTTTAGTAGAATACCAACGGCCCAGAACACATCCAATTGGGAAGACCGGCAAGGCACTCGACGGCTAATGTTTTCAAAATTTTGTTCCTAAAATCTAACCCCTTTCGACTCAGCTTTTGCTTCTGCTCCTTCCTCTGCCGGCAATAATTCCCTCAAGAGAAGTGTGTTCACATTCAGCCCTGCCACTCTCTTCGCTCCCACTGCCGCCGGCAGCACGCGGAGCAGTGGCAGGGCAGGAGAGTATCGTGTTTACATTCGTCCTACTCACTTCCCTGTCCACTTCAGAGAAGCAGAGCCTGTAAATTAGGTGTAACACCCAACGTGTTACGTTCTATACCAGGACTTCCCAACCGGTGGGCCGTAGAGAGATCTTAGGGGGGTCTGATATTTTAATCTAATTACTTATCATTGTTTATTATTTTAAAGCACTTAACACAGATTTAGTCGCGCCACCTAATTACAATCGGCCGAACTAACTACTATGCTTTATCACTATTTTGTTCTATCACGCAATTGAAATAGAATAAAACAATTCCTCAAAATACCTACCTGTCAATGCTAATGGACCATGATGATCAAAACCGAAGAAAAATATAGGGGGCATGGATTTTTTTTTATAATTCGGGGCAATCCGTAAGCAAAAAAGGTCCTGTTCTATATCAAATCAATATAACCTGTTGTATATTCAATATGTCTGTTCCAGCCCCCACATCCGCTGGTACAAGGACGGGAAGCTGATCGAGGACTCCTCGTCGGAGTACGTGGTGTCCACGCGCGGGACCCACTCCAACCTGACCGTCGTCCCTAGCAAGGATGAGGACTTCGGCACCTTCACCTGTGAGGTATGCTTGGAAATTATCTGAGGTCATAAACGAATACGGAGTTTTTGTATATAGGTGGTCAATGGGAATTAAAAGTCTCAACTGCCCCCTTACTCACGCCAAGGGGGCAGATGGGAATGAAAATTCCCAACTGCCCCCTTGATGGGGAGTTTAAGGGGGGCGTTGGGAATATATGAAAAATATCGCTCCTTAAATTTATTACAACTTTTATTCCAAAAACGTTAAATATAATACTATATTATAATTATTATAATTTGTAATGTAACATTAAAAATGAGGTGTGTGGTGTATGGTATTAACCATCCGTTACCGCAGAAGCCAGATAGGAAGATCTGAAAGTGAATTAATTATAGGTAATTACTTATCAATTTTAACACACTTCCAACAATTATTGCTGTATCGAAATTAAACTGATGTATAATGAAGTTGGAACGACAATACTATAATTAGGCATTGGAGCTGATCTGATGATGGAGCCAGGAGCTGGATAGTGGAAGTCTTCAGTAGCTACTAATAAACCCCTCGCGTTTACGTCATAAAGGCTCATATTATTATGTTACTTTGGTATGATGTTTAAGTAGTCTTAAATTTCCTAAGTTTCCGCGCTATTTTCTTAATTAAAACCTTTGCCTGACAATAAAAAAACACAACAAAGAAAGAATAATTATCAAAATTGGTCCAGCCGTTCACGCGTGATGCCGTGACCAAGGGAAATTGGGATTCATTTTTATATAATACTAGCAGACACGGCCACGCGTTGCTGTGGCTGAGGTTTTTGTTATTGCGACTATATCTTTCAAGTTGGATCAAACTGCACACGGTGTGTAAATTTGATTGAAAACGGTTAAGTAGTTTAGGAGTCCATCGTGGACAAACAAATGACGCGTAATTTATATATATTACTAGCAGACACGGCCACGCGTTGCTGTGGCTAAGGTTTTTATTATTGCGACTATACATTGAGATGTAAGCTACCCTACGAGTATCTTTCAAGTTAGATCAAACTGCACGCGCTGTGCAAATTTGATTAAAATCGGTCAAGTAGTTTAGGAGTCCATCGCGGACAAACAAATGACGCGTAATTTATATATATTATTATGATGGCGATAGACGCATTTCTTGAAAAACACTCGTTCTTAATTTCAGGCTGAAAACGACATAGGCAAGCACAACCGCTCCATCGAGCTGGTGCAGCGGCCGGTGGTGGAGGCCCTGGGGGCGGAGGACGGCCGGCTGGAGTGGACGGTGCACTCGCACCAGCCGCTGCGGCAGCTGCAGGCGCAGCTCAAGAGCTTGGAACAGGTGAGCTGGTGGTAGACCGAGAGCTGAAACTGCCTTTTTAGAGTTCCGTATACTCGAAGGGTAAAATGGAACCCTATTACTAGAGCTTCGCTGTCTATTTGTCTGTAACCAGGACTGACATGAACCGTTATAGTTAGACAGTTGAAATTTTCACAGACGATGTATTTCTGTTGCCGCTATAACATCAAAAATATAGAATATAATAAATATTTAAAGGGGCTCTCATACAACAAACAATTTTTTGTCGTTTTTATTGGATAATGGAACTCTACATGCGCGGATCTGACTCCTGGGCTGGTTATTTTTAATAGAATAGGTGCGCGTTTGATTATCTCTGCTGAGAGTGATGGTGCAGTCTACGATGGTGCACACTGCACGCTTACCTAGAAGTGTCCTGTCCACTCGTGTCTTGAAGACTCCCAAGTTTTAACTATGGGGACACCAAAAACAACAACAAATTACATTTGTTCCCAGGACGGCGAGTGGAAGCAGTTCGATGTCCCCCTCCCTACGACCTCAGGCCACCGCTACGACCTCAGCTACGACCTCAGCGACAAGGAGCTGGCCGCGGGGCAGTACCAGGCCATCGTGAAGGCCAAGAACGACCACAGCTGGAGCGAGCTCGTCGAGCCCGTCGTCGTCGACATCGGTAATTATTCTTTTTCAAAATACAATCGCTCTTTATTGTGAGTAGGCAATAGCATCGCACTTTCACAACTTAAACACATCTCATTAGCAAAGAAAACAATACAAATGTAAATTAGTATGATAAAGAGTAATCACGAACGAGATATTATTTGATGTAGCAAGCTTACAGGACAATACAGACGATTGCAATAAAAGTTCTAGACTTACGCTAAAAGTTTTTGAAGTCATCGCGTTTCGCGTATTCTGAACCAGTCGCCCAAGGCAAGTTTTAGTTCTCAGTAGATATTTTTCGCAATTTTTCAATAGCTCAAAGAGCGAGAATGCAATATTTTAGCTAACGATGTCCGAATCGCTCTCCAGGGCTACGATTATTCTCATGACATTTGCATTTCATTGCATTGAAATTGCATTAGATTGCATTAATAATTACTAGCGTAACTTCACTTTTACAAGGTGTTTAATTAACATACATAAGAACACTCATCAATTCATTGCAACACCGCAACTACCTACCTGACAAAATTAAACCTTTTATTTTTTGACCTCATTTTCAGCTACTTTATATTTTTTTAAACACTTCATGGCATGTAGTTTTTCTTTTTACATGAACTCATGCAGATAAATACGCTTTATTCAAATATTTTTTTCATAAAAAAATTACCAATGAAACCATGTCAGTTTTAATGTAACAACATTTCTTTTCTTTTTTTTCTGTTGATAAAATGCATGTTTTTTTATTTGTGTTATGCCTTTATTTTAGAAGCTCGGCCATCCATGTCCATCCAGCATGCTTCAGGTGAGTTGTTTTTCTTTTGAGTTTTCTTTCCTAAGAACTTTCTCCTGACAATAACAAACACAACAAAAAAATAATTAGCAAAATTGGGCCAACCGTTCACGCGTGATGCCGTAACCAAGGGAATTGGGATTCACTTTTATATAATGAAGACTAGTAATTCACTTTATTATTATAATTATTAATTTGTAATTATTTCAAGTGTATAGGTACGTATCAAATTTCATTACAACTTGCTCATTAAGCGTGATTAAGCAAATTATTCAGCCATCACTTCAGCATTTTATTATGACTACCTACTTTAATAATAATTTATTTATCCTACATCTAATTTGAATACTGGCAAAATCACTAGCGGACATTAAAATTTTGTGTTTTGAACTTCGTGTAGGCGCTCTTCATAATAATTCTAATGTAGACCGCTGTTTCTTTTTAAATTCCACTATTTATTTTCACTGTATTTTTTCCAGTAATTTTACTGTATTTACACGTATTTTTACTGTACTTCCCGTATTTTTATTGTATTTTCCCATTTTTCCAGTGTTCCGCGGGTCCAACGCGCATTCCATCCGGGCATCATCCGCGATCCTGTCTACCGTGTTAATGTACCTCCTCGTTCGAATGCTTTAAAAATAGCAATATTATATAATGTAACCTTAAATTATTTATTGTTAGAACGCAAGTATTGTACGTTCGGGACTGGAGACGATTATGGTGCGACTACACGGGCTTGATTGCCGTATAACCGTATAAGATAAGATAACAACATTTTATCGCAATCCAAGATAATCATAATACAAGTAAAGTACAAAATAGACATTAATAAAGGTTCAATTAGAGGCTGTATTACTAAACAGTAATAAGATTTATTTCAATATCACGTTAAAAATCATTACAAACTTTTTTCATTTTGGAAAGCTGGTTTTACTATTTATATCGCCGCTATTAAAACTAATAGGTTAGGTAACGTGCGAAAAGCTTAAAAAATGGAATTGATTTATAGTTATGAATGAAAAAATTTATCATACTACGTAATAGGAAAGTGAGTGTTTTATGAAATACCTGTAGTAATGGGGTTTTTTGATGAGGGGTTTAGTAAAATAAAAAATACGTGTATACGGTAATTACGTCACGTGCCGTTGCACCTTTAAATTTTCAATTTTGTAATCTTTGTGTATACCTAATTAACTTTTGAACGAAAAAATATCGGATTTACAACTGCATTTCAGCTAAATTTGCAAAGGATAATTGTAGAATGATGTATTGTTACAAATAATTGTATTTCATTGAACTTTTCGGTTTAACTACTTATAGTAAAATAGTATCACAACTTTTTGTACCTAACTAAATTAATGCAAAAGTACATGGTGTTTATAAACGAGTACCTACATTGCTTCGTCTCAGTTCCGTTTAATTAATATTAATGTACAGATTATAAAATAAGGAATATTATTTTTATTTTGCAATTATTCTGTAAGAATTGGCAGTTTTTGTAATGCAAAGTTACTTAAAATTATGAAATTTATTTTTAATTTTCGCCTTTGATTTTCCATTGTTTATTGTAAGATTATGTATTTAAAGCAAGCTTTTGTGATTAATAAAATCGTTATCAATTAAGACAGCTTCTTCTAAATAACCAGTTTTTTTGTAAATATTTATCAATGACATGTATTTTTTGTTTAGTAATCAAAGTGAAATTAGCTTAAATTAATATAAAATTAGGCGTTCGCTTAAAAAGGTAGACGTTATTTTTATTTTAATATTTACCGTTCATTTTATAGTTGTTAATTACATTTAGTTTAAACATTTATAGGAATGTGTCAGATAATTTAATTATGCTATAACGTCTGCTTCTTTGGTTTATGTATTTTATGCTATAAATTAAGTAGGTAGTCGTTTTCTCACATTAAATTTAGTTTTAAAAAATTAGGTAATTATTACCAAAGTGTAATTAAGAATCACATTTAGTTTTTTTTATAATTAGTTTAACATTCTGATCTAAATATTTACTAAACAATGCTTTTACAAAACAATTTCTTGACACTTTTACTATTGCGTTTAGATTTATTATCTGTTTATTCTATTAACTTTTATAGATCGTTAACATAAAGTACAATTAATATTATATACTTAGGTACAATTGTATAAATAATAGCAAATGAATTACAGTCATACAATGCTGCCATAATAAAAATATCAATAGCAACAACACTATTAAATAATAAAACTTAAATGAATATATTATTCATAATTACCTTTAACTAGAATAATTACAATGTGCCTGTAATTTATTGAATAATACCAACATAATTATAGTTCCAGCAAGGTGCTTAATCATTATTATTATATGAGTGTGTCGACTGCGATATTTATTGTAATTATCTTGTTATCGATGCCTATCGATGGTTCAACCCAAAACAATGTTAGAACCACCGCCGCGACAGAACAACTAATAATTGAACTGTTTTTGAAAAAACACTGACTCTTTTTAAAAAATATGTCAAACAAACATAGGTACTGAATATGACGTTTCAATAAATATCGTCATATCGTAACACTCCGTATAAGTACACAACTTCTTCCATTTTTGTTATTTAAGAAGACATTGGACCTACTAGTCTTTTTCGTATTAATCATCGCTTATTAGTGTTCAGTAAAATTAAATTATAATAATTTAACTTTTAGGTAAATTGAAATCCTATAGTTAAAGTTTGAAGTTTCCATTTCCTGAAAAAAATATTGTAGTTAATATTATCAGTAAATCGTGTTTGTATCAAATCAATTAACTGATTATCAGAAATGTAACTGAAAAAAATCGTGCATCTGATTTAATTAAGTAATAATTTTACTATTCTATCTATACACTGCTAACTACTTTTTATTTAAAGGAAAATAAGATTATACAATGAAATACTTGTATCGTCTAAGAATCAAAATGACGACTATGATGATATAGAATTTTAAACTGTAATTTTAATTTAGGTCAAGACTCTGACCGTCAAATTCACCTTTATCTTTATATACTTACACAACTTTGCTAAAATTATAATTTGACGAAACTTATCAGTGCAAAACCATTTTTTATACGTACCTACGCATTGTTAGAAAAAGTAATAAATTTTTTTAAGATATTCAATGACGACTTGTGGTCTTGTATGAATATAAAATCGCGACAAAAATTTGTTAGTTGGACATCAGAAGTTGCAAAGTCACGTATTCACTAGAGGAGATTTAGTTGTGTTGGGAGGTAGGTTAGGGCCTGTTTTTTTTTACTCCAGACAATAAATTGTCGCGGCACATAAAAGTCGTGCGACTTCGCGCGATGCTTAGCAATACCCTAACTGACAAAAAAGGTCGTATACGCTGCTACCAATTCGTCGCCGGCGCGACAAACAGTCTTAGAGAATGATAGGCGTTCTACCTACAGTCTACCACTCTACACCTTAGTGAAAACATGGCTTTATTCAAAATTATAATCACACTGAAGCGTACTAGGAATTTATATTTAAAAGTAATTTAGGAAATATATTAAAATCGCGCTTTTTTTACTTTTAAAACATACTATTGAAATGCGTGTAATATTATGTCGAACGTATACGCTGATGCGTTTCGTGTGAACAAACCATAATGTCGTATGTACCTAAGTACTGCCTAGTATGTGTTGTATATCATTTGTTCCAACGTAATATTATAATATGTGCCTTCTTGTAATATATAAAACAGTAAGAAGGTGATATTTTGTCTTATTAATAAATGATTAATGTTTGTAAATACATTAAAAATGTTGTTTTATTACGAAATTCACGTTGTATATCGTTAAATGCGGGTGCAGCCGTAGGACGTAGCGAGTTATGAAATCGATTCCCCACGAGTCACACTGTGACTCGATTTGGTGTGACTCCTTGGGAATCCTTCGGTCCGATTAGTAGCTCAAATACTCAAATACCAACTCATTTATTGGTAAACTAGTTTACGCGTCAAATAGGTACAAAGATATAATAAAATGTCAAAAAATAAATAGTAATAACATGAGTAATAAATGTCAAAAAGGAAAAACATTATGAGTAAAAATAATCTTTGTCATTACAATTATTGTAAGTAGAGAATAATTGTAAATTAGCTGTAGAAAATGGTGAAGAACTATTACGCCTGTTAATTGTTTTATAGCAAAGCACACTGATGAGCATTAACTTTATTGCTACAAACTTTTCTATGCTCATATAGACACGGGCCGGCTAAAAATTCTGTTAGAAGTTAGTGTCTTCTCGATGTAACTCGGCCGAAACGTCGAGGTATGTCAAAATTATATATTTTGATATTAGTTTGTGCGCGAATTAGACTCGTTTAAATTTAGTTATTATCTATTTCTTTCTACTGAGTAGAAACTATGGCCCGCTCGGACGCGCTTCCACGCTATCACCAGCTTAGAGGTCAATCAAATAAACAATATAAGTATAAGTAATAGAAAACTAAATCGCGTAAACTAATTTGAGACAATGACTAGGCATACTGGCAATAGCCCGCGCGTCATCGCGTCGAATGATTACCAACCTCGAGATTTGTTTATAAAAAAATGGTTATTATGTGATTTAGACAAACTCGATAATGGTTACTCCGCCATTTTCGCTGTTATTGTGCAATAGATACATAATTATAAGGTTTGATGTGCCTTTTGGAATCTTTACTTAGACCGCCTGAGAGGTAGAGGTACCTATGTAATATTATATCTATACTCATATTATAAAGAGGAAAGATTCGATTATTTGTTTGTTTGCATTTAAATGTGCAAATATAGGTAAACTATTATATTGAAAGCATAATTTATTACAATCAAGAAAATCTTCGAAGAAATACGGTGGTCGACAAATTTTAATATAAACCTATAAACGCACATGGTTTTTTCTAGGAAGTCAGTGAAAAAAGTACAAATTGATTAGAAATATGATAAAATACTGCGCTCAGTACAAACCTCATACACATCGCTATACGTCTATACATTATACAACTAATATTTTACCCAATTTACGAGCGGGCTCAGTCGACAAAAGATATTTAATAAAATTAACGGATAGGTCAACTGATCCCGCGGGTTCAGTTTGGAGCGGGCTCAGTTGACGTAAGAACCAGCTATGGGACCTTGTCCAAGCACGGCCCAGGGTTGTCACTACACCATGCAGGCCAAATTGGTTGAACTTTCACGCCAATGCGTAGCATTCTCGATCTGTAAGTAAATTTCAAAGACTTACCCCTATTGTTAATCGTTACCTCCTAATTTCTTTCGCTCTACTCAACGTCACTTGCCTGTTTTGGTATCGTTAGTTGGCAAAATTTTCTCCACTCGGTTATTCCTTGACAGTAATCCTCGTACGAAGGAAACAAACCATCTGTCAGCTCAAGGTACCTCGCGACGTAACTTGAAGATTCCTAGAAGCCGCTTCTCCACGATCGTTTGTGTTAGCATGGAGTACCGAGGAACCTCGAAAGTTCAACTAACGATACCAAATATGAAGAACTTCTGGGGGGAGTTTCGAGGTCCCTGAGCAAAGGTCGAGTGAAAGAAATTTGGAGGTAACGACTAACGATACGGGGGTTAATGAATGTACCCCCCCCCCCCCCCCTTAAAACCCTCCCTACTACCTATCGCACGGAGTCTTGCAAAAAAGATCTACCAATGGTCTTGACTTCCCGTTGTCCCCGTTGGCCGTCCCTCCCTTACGGGGACAGCTTTCGGGAACAAATAGACTACATAGTTGGTTCTATATCTGGCGTACCTTTGACTGTTCAGTCTGAGGTAGACGGAGCCGCCAGCGCTGGTATTAGCCACGATGTCCGACCACAGCCTCTCCGCCACCGCAGCGGCCCTGGGCCACAGGTGGTAGTCTAGGTTGCCTGCAATCAGTATAACTTCTAGGCAAAGAGGCCGTCCAGGCTTACTAAACTTCAACACTCACAACGGCAAAATACCAAATATTCGACAGACATTTATAAATGAGTCAAACTACCATTCACTTATAAAGTAAATGATTCATAACATCAACAACCTGCAACCTTTCCGTCTATAAATTAGGTATCTAAGAAAGCGTTTTGATTACCACAGGGGTGGCGGAAGGGAGTCTGTGTGACAAAAGAATGAGCCGTTGATCCGCCTAGAGTGAAGCAAGATGAGGTCATGTTGGTTTCACCATCAAATAATGAATACCTGAGTCTACCAAGTCGGTCCAGAGCACCGCCTCTCCACCTTCGACAGTGAACGCTTGCATGTTCAGCCACGGTTTCCACGAATACATCTCTTGCCAGTTTCTGCGTAAAGATATAATATACAGAGTAATTGATATGTACAGAGGCATGTGTCCACCAATCCGGACCGGGCCACCGGTGTGGATTATGGCCATGGTGGATAACCTCCTCACGAAAGTGAGGGGAGGTTTGATATTTTATAGAGCTACTAGCTGTGCCCGCGACTTCGTCCGCGTGGAATAGTGACTTCACCTTTTAAACCTACCCTGGACTTCCACAAATAATTCAAGACCAAAATTAGCCAAATCAGTCCAGGCGTTCTCGAGTTTTAGCGAGACTAACGAACAGCGTTTGATTTTTATATATAAGAAGAAAGAAGATGGTGTGGTATTTTTTCAAAATTGAGGTTTCCTATAAATCTTAATAAAAACCAATAAAACTTTATAAAGCGTAATAATTATTCAGTTTCTACAAAATAATTAAATATAATGTTAAATCAACGGAAGCGGAAAAGTTTCACGTGGTCCATTAAGCGTTTGCGGTTTAGTTAATTTGTAACTAACTTACGTTGTTCTTATAACTTGGGTTTTCCTAAATAAAATTCTCAGTAACACAAAATTGACTTCAATATAAGCTACCTTTATACCACAACAATTTCTATATCTTATATCTTTAAATGAGCAATTCTTGTATTACATAATTGGAATCTCGGAATCGGCTCCAACGATTTTCATGAAATCCAGTATATAGGGGGTTTCGGGGGCGATAAATCGATCTAGCTAGGAATCATTTTTAAAAATTGCCATTTTATTCGTGTTTTTTTATGATTTTTTCCTTTAAATAACCAGTTCATATTTTTTTATTATCCTATCGGTAAGATCGAAAAATATTATTCATATTTCATCATTTTATTAGTAATTCGTACTTAAATATAATTTCCAGAAAACACAATTTATAAAAAAAAAAATACCGAGCAAGCTCGGTCATCCAGATATTTAATATTATATGTGAGAGCTGTAGGATGTTTGTTGCTCAATCGCGCCAAAGTGGCTATTTTGATGAATTTGGTCAGTGTCAGCATTTTTGTCTGATTAGTCTTGGAGCGGGTATAATCACAGTAAAACTACGATTATGGTTTGTCTCAGTATATATGTTATGTATATATAGCATGGTTTGTTTCAGTTTCTGAGCTGTATTTCGTGCAAACCTATATAGAAATTTCAATGATCTTACAGAAGGCTACATTGTCGTCATAGTATAGCATGACCACGATAAATAGGTACGTCATAGTTAAAAAAAACCCCGTATAGTTATCAACTGATGAATTTGTTTAATGATCAAGGTTGACTTAGTAGGCTTGAGCAACTGCTTTTAGCGGACTGCTTGAAATTCTACCCTTACCCTTAGCATAACAATAGCTAGCATAATTCAATACCTTGCTGGAATTAATTGATTAAAATGTATTATAATATATACCGGAACGAATTTAATGATTATCTGCTTGCATTGTTTAAGGATTTCCTTGTCTAAATCCGCTATGACGCACCATAACTTATGGTTAATAAAATGCAGTAAAATACATAAACACTTGAAATCGGGATAATAATAAAAATAAAGTCGATATCACTTTCATTGCAACTAACCAACACCATATTCTGGAAATGGCGTCAGTGACTATATTTTCTGAGTACGTAAAAAGTGCTAAGCCGATTCCTGTACAATTTAGAGTGTCAGATAGCTTAGAATCTGACATTACAAATAACATACGTTACATAAAATCAGCAAGCAAACTGACTAACTGAGAAAAATTATTAACCGACTAGCTGATCCGACAGACGTTGTCGTGTAATTGTCATTTTTCCTGTAAAAAAAGTTACATTACAAAAGTTAATGTGGTCGTAAAGTTTGTAATATTCCGCGTAATTTTATTATTTTATTCTTTCACAAGAACATTTTCCTAACAATAACTAATAATTTGATATAATATCTTACCTATATTTCTTACAGCGCTGTTTGTTAATCTCACAGGATAAGCCCCACTTGCTGGAATGTATGACTTTGAATTTCGACATAACATTCTCCGTCGGATTGGGTTGCCATTCGTCGAGCTGTACTCCGAATCTCTCCCATGTTTTCGACTCAAAATCGTTGGTCAAATGTGACGTGAACCAAACAATGGGGAGCTTAGGCAGGAACCCTTTATTCGCAAGTTTCAAACGGTACAAAGCCTTGTCGAGGAAACCGTCGCGGCGGTTGAACAAATTGAAGCAATTCGACAGCGAAAAAATTCCATTGCTCAAATGAAATATGTCATCAACTTGCGTCAGATCCAGTATCTCTTCATACAAGGTCTGGAGAACGCTCAGCACCGGTTCTTGCGTGTCTAATCGCAAACAGAGTATGTTGTCGCAAGTGTCGTTGTTTTTCGAAGGGCAAATAGCTCCGGGAATCCAAGACCAAGGCCTGCCGACCGGTCCTGGTGCAGCGATCTCGATCAAAACTCTGATTCCTCTAACACCAGCCCTTTTGACTAACGCCCTGATATCATCCTTCGTGTAATTCATCGATCTATCAAATGCGCCATTCTCGAAAAGCTGGGACACCTTCGGCAGGTAAAGCGGGAAGCTGGCGACATCTGAAATCCTCCAATGAAACGTGTTCAGCTTGACAGTGGCCATGGCGTCAACTGTCCTCATCAGATCAAGTACTGGGATGTAGTTCCTTCCTGTGTCGATCATCAGACCGCGGTATTTGAAGCTAGGGGCGTCTTTTACGTCTGCTGAAGCTACCGTGATCAGGTGGCCATTGCTCTCATCCAGAAGAATCATTTGCGTGAGAGTCTCCAGCCCATTTCGGACGCCACAGAAGGACGAAGAAGATATTTGTATGACTATTTCATTTTTTATTGTTGTAATCTTCAGTTGATACGCTTCTTCGGTGTTCAATCTTAGTCTCGGATCAGGGTCGGATTCGACATCGATTTGTATGTTCATTTTCTTTACATGCACATTGTTTGTTTTGAATTTTTTACCTCTCCTTTCTAGTTCCGCTAAGTCCCCGATAAACAGTTTGAAAGCTTCAGCTAAATGTCGATGAACTTTATCTGAGGGTATATTCTGCAGTTTATATTCGAGTTTATTCGTTGCTAATGTGACTATGGCCTTGCTGAAGGCTGTATGGCCGATAGGTAGGGGCCAGACGTGGGGCCCGGAGCATGTTAGAGAGCATTCACTGTGTGACATATATATTTCGGGATTATTCCCTTGCACATGATATATCTTCTGGCACAAACTGCTTACGCATTCCCAGAGTGTCTGTTTGTTTGGCCTGAAATGGCAATTTTAGTTTGACTCGGTTTTAGTTATAGATAACCAATGATTTAATTTTATGAATGACTTTTACATGAGCAGAATACGCAAGGAGTGAAGCGAACGCAAAATCGTAATGGTAAATGTCTATAATTATCCATATTGACATTATGATGCGCATGGACGGTCTATAAATAAGCAGAATCACCCAGGATGTTGATTTTTGAAAGTCACAAGCGATTCGATGTCTCCTAAGTGGGCGATTTTTTTTAAATGTATTTCCAGACTGCCAGTGGTGTTATAATAGTATTCTTTCTACGCCGTAGCTGACAGCGTAGAAGGAAGCACAATCACGCGCTTGCCTGTGGTAAAAGCTGTGAAATATGTTTATATTGGTAGATAGAGTGTGAGACTCCAAAATACTATCTTTTAGCAGTGATAATAATGACATAAGATATCGAAAGCTCCCGATATCTTTAAAAAATCACCCCCCAGAACATCGAATATAATTTAGTAAGTATGACAAGTTTAATTATACCTTGCTGGTCGCCTCGAGGCGATCGTATCAAAATCATACCCATCGCAAACCTTGATAGCCAGTAAAAACAAACTACATATCACTAATATTAGTTAACAATATAATTACAAGTAATTTGAAGCCATAAACCAGATTGTATCGAATTATTTCTGCAAGAAGCGGTCTAATTAGTTCTGCGCAAGGTCCGGCGAGAATTTCATCATGTTTTGTTATATTATAATATTATTAGACGCAGTTTAACGTAATGTCGATGGCCTCAGAGACGCGTGTTGATGATTAGGTACTACTGCGAAGGTTGAGATTTCGAGTTCAAGTTTCCAAGTCAAAAACATGTAAAAAAAGACAAGCACATGCAGAAAACTCCGCAGGGGGAAACAATTCAATCTATAGTACCTACAATAATACAATACCTACATACAAATTCTTAATTAAAAATACCTCAATTATCAAATCCTCCTATATCAAACCTCCTATATCAAATACCTTAATTACTTACTACATAGGCTGGTAGGAGTCGACGTAGACGGAAGTACCACGATCAAATCGAGGACGTCCTAAGGAAATGCCAAGTCAAGAGTACCCATAACCGCGGAACACGTATGAAGGGCTCATGGAAGTGGAATAAGTGAAAGGGGTGTGTCAGGATCGTAGCGTGTGGAAAGATGTAGTCTCTGCCTACCCCGACGGGGAAAGGCTAGACTATATGTATGTAGTATTAGATCATTATATCGCATGCACTCAAACAATCAAATAACAAAACAGAAAATAGTGCAAATCTAAATTTCATCAAATTACAATAATTATTATTTGATAACGTTAAAATGACGCGGTTGCTTTGATATATAAGATGCCTTGATATCAATAACAATGTCTCAAAATACAACTAGGTCACAAAATAATAATTATCAAGTGTCTATTTATAAGCGTCTTCATGACTTCCGGTCATAGTTATCTATAAGTATTATTTCACGAAAGAGAGAGACAAGTGGAAGTGAAAAGTGGGCGGGGCGCGCGTGACAAACATAAGACTCGTAGCTCAGAACCACCGCCAGTTTTACCATAGGTAGGTACATAAATAAAAAAATAATTAGCCATACATACTATGTTATAATCTACCTACGTCTGCCACACAATGAAAAATGTCTTATGTACAGTTTTAGAGCTCATTAAAATGAAGCTTATTGGTTAACATATAATGCACATTTTCAAATAAACGGCATTTGATTTATAAACCTTTATTGACAAAGTCATTTTTTGGTGACAGCGTTTCCGACACAGATGTAAAACCAACCCACTTCTATTGTCTGTGTTCTGTGGTATAATTTTGTAAATGAACCCGAAGTCCTTTGAGTATAACTTAAATCGCACATTAAATTATTTGGAATCTTACTTTACGGTTACTTCCCAGTTCAAAACAAACTTCGGTAGCCGGGTAATTGCACAGCAAAACGGAATAATGTTTATAACCTACTGCCTAAATAGGTGTGACAACGCTTTAGGAGTCTACGCGATGAAAGTCGCGGGCAAAGAGTGTATTATTTTTGTTGATAACAATACTTTGGAGAATCTTCCATTAATAAAACTAGAAACTGTTACAAGGACTGGTCATTGATAAAAACTGCAATGATTGTTACGGGCTAATTGAGGCCAAGCGATAATTTTGAGATGTCTCAATGAAATAATTTTTTTTTTCATTCGTTTGTATTTTCGATAAGTGTTCATTCATGTTTTGTTTTGTATCACATGAAATGTTAGTTGATATGTTGTTGGAATGCAAAGGGGGTCAAGTGTAAATGTCGAACACTTTTTACAAGCATTATTTCACCTTCCCTTGTTCTTTGTAGTTTACGTTTTGGCCGTTTCAAGACCATGATTCGATTTCAATACAACGTTATTGGGACTGCGAGCTGGTCTGATGATAGAGACGGAAGGTAGACAGTGGCACTTCTCAATGACTACGCCCGAGCGGTGATTGGTGCGTTTTGCAATTTAAAGACACCAGGTTCGATCTTCAGCCAAAGACAAGCATTTCCTCGCTCAGTGCTCCAAAAGGCGCGATATCGAACGCTAGCAATTGTTAAGCCATGTCAGATGACATGACAAACTGTGACACTTACCATTCTCGAGCGAATCTTGGAACCCTTGCAGCATTCAAAGGCTGTCTCTTCGTTGTAAGCAGTGGTACAGTTGCAGAAAGAACTGCAACTAATACAATAGACAAAGCGATTGCAACCAGCAATGCGGTCAGCTTTCTGTTCAGTCGTATTTTTGCTCTAAAAAGAGAAAAATTTCAGTATACTTATTTGAAAAACTGTAATTGTGTATGGCTGTAATTGTGTCAGTCTGTATGGCTTTGGTCTCCTACAAACGCCATCGTCTGCTTACAACGTCACACCATACGCCGCGTCACGGTGCTTACTATGGAAATGTACTGTACCCCTAGTAAAGTTTTTACTAGCTCGACATAGTCCGCGTCAATTGGCGCTTTGTATGAAGGTGTTTCGTTCATTACCACGCCGGTAGGGGCGCTGTACAGGATCTTCATACAAAGCCACAGAATAATAAACTAAGCGCTAGTTGACGCGTACTATGTCGAGCTAGTAAAAACTCACACTAGGGGTACAGTACATTTCCATAGTAAGCATCGTGACGCGGCGTCGTCGGCGTGATGAGTGTTCCTCTTTACACTTTAGTTACTTAATTCCTAACACTATGGAATGGGTCAAATGCACGATGACATTAATGGTGGCAATATTGGTTGCTAATTGCCACATTAAAATAAGTCTTGGTGTCAGATCACAAACCATTTTTTTTAAATAAAAATCGTATCCTCACACTAGGATTGCTCCTGTATCGTGGGTATCAGACGTATATTTGGGAATCGAACCCGTGACACCAAGCGCAGCAGTCCAATTGCTTAGCCACTACGCCAAACGTGCCGTCATTTGAATTAGATTGTTGGCTGAAAAGGTGCCTTACAGCTTCGAATTCTCCGGTCCCAGTGGTTTTTTGTCCACAGGATTAGATATGGGGTTGCCAGTGTCGCCGCAGCAGGGTCCAGCGTCGCAGCACCTCTTGCATGAGCAGTCGGGGAGGCAGCGAGGGTTTCCTGAAGAGTAATAGCAACATTTTTCAAATTTTTCGCATACGTTTTGGGCTGCTGACCAAAATATGAAGAACTTGGACTTGCAACTAGAATGCTAGTTGTTTGTATTGTAGCCAAAGGTGATAAAAACGCCAAGCTTAAAATGACGTATCCAGAGAATACTCGAAAAGGGGTTGGTGACACATCTTCAATAAACTATTAAGAGCAAGCCAAGGGTTAGGGAAGGGTAGAAACTAATGGCACAATGATTAACCCCCAGTTTCTGGAACGTTTGTTGGCTTTGACAGTAGATTAAAACTATCGTTGTCTCTATCTGACACTAAAATAATGACAAGGATGGCAATAGAATTAATCTGTAGTCAAAGTTGGCTGACGTTTCAGAAACCGGGTGTAAGTGTGCTAAAAGACACGGATCAAAGTAATTGGCAAACCGAAAACGTGTGTCTAAAGCTTAACAAGACCGGTATACCTACTTTTACGGCCGAAATTAATAATCAATCCAATCCAAATTTTGCTATCTGGGATTGATATCACAATCCATTTTTAGGGTCAAACGTGCCAATAACCGGTCCGTGGATTGGTTTATGAAGGCACGCAGATTGGAAATCGATCGAACGATAGGCATCAACCCTAGATCGATTTCAATATTGGATAGGAGATATAATATTAATTTCGGCCGTTAGCCTAAAAGTACGTAGGACGAGATATCATGACGGCCCCATCTCTAACCTTGCACTATGCCTCGATTCTATGACTTTTTAATAGCAACTCGTCGTCCAATCAAGTCACGTGATTATAATTGCGGTCATAAGAAACAAACTTGTTTTTGAAACATTCGATCAAAGCAATTACAGTTAATTTACGTTGAACAAAGATTACTATTAAATTTACTTGAATGTGTTGCTTGGGAATTAGTTTCTTCGTTTTTAGTCGCCGGTGAAGTTTCTTTTCGTATTATATTACCATCAGCATTATGAAAATTAGACTGCCTTAAAACAACAGGTTCTTTATCTCGCTTTCTCTCATAGTCCGTGTGCAGTCTTGGAATGCGTTTGTCTCTTTCGTCTTTTAGTTTGTCGCCTTCGTTTCTTTTGATTTTATCTTGCATATACATATTAATTTCATCGGAATCAACATAAACGTCCTTTTCTGCCACGGCTCTGCCGTCGTCATCGTCTGATTCTGCCATCACATCGGAGTAAGTTGATGTATCAGTGAACACTGATGGGAGAACAGTTATGGAAGACGTAAATTTTGAAGGATGTACTTTTGGTGAAGGTACTCTGGCTTCTACGATTGCAGGATCCGAAGGTAAGGAAGTGAGGGAAGATTTGACCGTGGATGTGGATGACATAATATGAGCGGCTGTGTCACTTGATTTTTGTTCCTCTAAATCAAATGAGTGCTTGGCGTTTGGTCCACCTTCGTCCTCTTTAAAAACCGTTTCGAAGGCATCTGAAAACGTTTCAGAAATTATCATTTTACGAATCGACGAAATTCCTGATAACTCAGAATTGTAAGCAAAGATTATCTAATTTATACAAACCAACTGCGTTCACGATTGTATGTTTAAATTTATTGAGACGACATTCATTTTCCACCACGCTCTACCATTCACCACTCGCTCTACCTTTATATGTTTTTGTTAATATCTAAGCTTCAACTTTCTAGGCCTAGCATTACTGACTACCTTGAATAGCACTCTCAATATTGTTAATCGTGGTCTCCATGTCCTTGAGCTTCTCACAGAACTTCAGTACCAGTTCCTGCTCATACTTCTTGAGGTGTTGGATGATGTCTTCGTGGACCACTCCCGAGCGGGACTTTACGCAGCAGTGGTACAGTAAGATAGACGTCATGATGTACAGTTTCTTGGGTTGGTCTGTCTCCTCAGTCAGGTACCTGGGGAGCAAGTGTCTCTTTATTTATACAAGCTTCGATTTTTAATTTATTGTGGTAGTTATCATTATCATCATCATTGATATTCGACTCCTCATCCTGTCTCTGCCTTTCATTTTCCGCAAGTCTTCACTCCACTTAGCGGGAATCCTACGCTTACACATGCCTTAACGTAGTCTCCACTAGGTTCTTCTAGTCGGGGCAAAATAAATATTTTTGTATGGAGTAGGTTGCATTAATTGCACTTTTGGTGATCTTTTGGCCTGTCGTAGAATACTATTGAAATAACATAAATCCGAAAGATCACCAGTCTCCGATGTATAGTTTTTGTGATATAGGGCTCCAAAGTTTGTAAATACAAAATGTTGAATGAAAAGTATGTAGGAGACTGGTGATTTTTAGCAATATGGATTGTTTTATTCTATTGTACCAACGGTTATAGCTATTCCTGGATTTAATTGGCATTTGATCGAATTATGGCAATATTTTAACCTCAAAATTTACTTAAAACAGGGTTTCTTAAAAACTGCTGAGCCAATATTTATGAAACTTATATGTAATACCCATCAAATTATTAGCTTTTATATAAAACAATAATGACGCAAATCGGTTAAGAGGTTGCGGAAATATCAATGAGCTAGTGTAATAAGTACGGTGCAACTTCATTTTAGATAATTATTTTAATTCAATTATCATCTTAATTCAAGTTTTTATAGTTAACTTGACAGGATTATGTGTTTTGGACAATATACAATTTTTAGTCGGAGTTTGTAAGGTATTCAAAGGGCAAAAGACATTTAGTTCAGAACACTACTGTCATTTCAAATAAAAAAGAGGCGTACGTGAGTTGCATCTAAACAGTCATACGCTTATGTTTTTAAAGCCTTGTATGCATAATCAGTAAAAGTCAAAAAAAATCCGAGCTTTCTTCGCCAGTTCCTTGAGACGTGAAAATTAATTTTAACTGAAGTTTATTATTACTACATTGATAGAGTAAGCTCAATGATTGTCATCATAGCTACTTTCGCGCTCTTTCATAACCATTATTTTAGAAAATGTTGTAAGCTAATTGAAGTAACTCAACATTTTTGCGGTAGGTAAATTTGTTCACGTCTATTTTTGACCGAGTCTCAAGGACCTGGGTAGGTTTCTTAATGTTTGGTATCAGAATCTTATATGTTATGTTTGAGTGACGATAGTTTTGGCAAAGATGCTTTCATTTTTTTACAATATGGAATAAGTTCTTACCCACAAAAAATATTGATAATATATTTTTTTAACTTAATATAATTATTATCACCTAAATAATTGGCGATTTGAAAAGTTGCGAAAATCTAAGGCCCCAAAACGTGGACAAAAAGATAATGTCAGAATAATAGTCTACTCAATGAATAACCAAAATGGAGGCGTTGAGTGCGTAAGAAAGTACCTAAGCTATTTCTTCAGAAAGTTGTTGAGAGTGCTTAGGCAGTAAACATACTAAAAGTCCCTGCGTCTAAATCTAGGGGGTTAGGCGGTGTGGGTAAAGGGGATTAAAGTTCCCACTTTTGAGTGTTTCACTAATATCTTTAGAACAGGCGTCGAAGAGAATTTTTTTTTTGGCTACGCAATGAAAGCTCATACTTTTTCAACAACTTATACCTACACTTTTTTAAATTTCTATCCATTTTGTAACCACTTGTTTCGGAAAAGGGAAAATTTACCAAAAATCTACTTATATGAAAAACTAGCTGTTGTTGTTGTTGGCGTTCGTGACAGACACTATTTTTTATTTCATACTTTTCAGAGCGGAATGTTTTCGTAGTCTGGTTTTGGTTTTTAAACTATTTTTTATTAAAAACCTGAGTAACCAATGTCAGACACAATAGATGTTTAATTGTTATATGGTCTGTACACACTGGCACAGTAGTGTTGTTAATGTAGATATTGTTTTAGAGTTTACGAAATTAGCGACCGGAAACTCTAGAAACGTGTCATTTTAAATTTACTGTAACGCTGACGTTATATCGAGGTGCTTTTAATAATATTTATCAAATTATGATCGTTTATAAGTTTTGCGGGAACGGTATTACATCATAACCCTCTGTAATCCGATAGTTAAAACAGTACCTACTCTAAGACGAAATTTGAAAAAGTTTTGGGAAAATATTAAAATTACTTAAAGTTACCAAATTTTAATGTCATTAACTAAGTAAAAGGGAGGTTTTTAGTAATTTTTAAAACACCGCTATTAAAGGCTTGTAAGTGCGGTAGTTTTGATAAGTAGCACGTGTATTATATGATGAATTTAGATTTGGATATTTTTTTTTACTATCTTTTACTTTTACCGTTTGTAGTTGTCGAGGGGAAAAAATATGTAACTTATGTTATCCGCCTCTTGGTAACGAATCGATTGATAGGTCAACAATAAAAATCTGATAGTATGTCATAGTTGTATAGTTTAGGCGCTATGGTGGAACATGAACAAAAAATGGCCAAAACATACACACCTATAAACTTATTACCATTCCTTTTTGGCTTTGACTCATTCTAGCAAAAAGGCAGTATATTATTATAGACACAATATCACCTATTACTACATAATATTGCATTATTTTAAAATAGTTACCTACATATTACAATGACGATATCTAATGGAAACCATACAGTTTTTTTTATTAATTTTTAAAACTGGAATAGTAATTTTGTCCTGGTTACATTGATAAAACTTTAATCAACAAAAAAAGATATGGATTAATTATGGGGGATTTATTAATAAAAACAAAAGGGCAATGGTATGCTAACATACATAAATGTTATATAAAAGCTAATCCTTGGTACCATAGTCCATTGCACAGAGACTATTGTGGAAGAAAATTCACTTCGGTTCTATGCAGAACGAGCTTTGGATACTCTTTAACGCCAGCACACCTTAATAGACTAAAGATACTCAACTCGAAGTCCTGCGCTCATTGTTCTAATGAAGAAGCAAATTTGGAGAACTTAATACAATAGTGCTCTGCATTCTCTATTCAGAGATTAGTAATGATATCAGAAATCTTAGAAACAGAAGAAGAAGTGCCCCGCCAACTTAAAGAAATACTTAGTAATCCGACATTGTTTCACGCAATACCTATACAATTATATCCTCAACACAGTACAAAAGATATGAGTTTTGAAGTTTTGAAGGAACGAAGATTAGAGATTGTCAAAACAAATTCCACAACACATGACAGTGACACATACCATGACTGAAGGAAATGAAGATAATTGACAATTTCACATGTTTGACAGCCAGAAATCTTGGCAGCACAGAATTTAACAGTATAGATGGCCAAAGGGACGCAAAATCCAGGCGTAAACCCAAAACATAAAATAAATATTAACTAATTTCAGTAGTGAAAAAGTAGAAGTAAATTTAACGTCTTATTATGTGCAATAAATAAATTACGCTTTTCAATTTTACTTCCAAATAGTTTATACCATTACAAAAATACGAGCAAGAACGGCTCCCGATTTTATTTTTTTTATTTTTATTAATTGAACATTATCAATGACACAAATGAAATAATAAGCTTTAAGACAGTTTAGGTGCAAGTCAACTATACCTCTTTTTATTTGAAATTACATAGGTTAGTGTCCTGAAGTGAATGTCCTTTACCCTTTGAATACCTTGCGAATCCGACTCAAAAATTGTTTGGTGTCCAAAACTCATAATTCTGTCAGGTTAACTATAAAAACTTGGATTATGATGATAATTTAATTAAAATAATTATCTACAATGAAATTGCACCCCACTTTTTACCATAGTTCAGTAATATCTCTGCAACCTCTTAACCGATTTGTGTCATTATTGTTTTATATAAAAGCTAATAATTTGATGGGTATTACATATAAGTTTCATAAATATTGGCTCAGCAGTTTTTGAGAAACCCTGTTTTAAGTAAATTTTGAGGTTAAAATATTGCCATAATTCGATCAAATGCCAATTAAATCCAGTGTTCGCGCCACCGGTGGTCGTCCGACTACGCCCTTTCATCTGCCACTGTCAGTGTCAACTGTCAGTTGACAGATGACATCAAGTCTAGCCACAGAGCACAAGCGCTCTTTTACTTTGTATAAATTACTCACTTCACTTCGCTTGCCGCCAGCCAACTTCGCCTACGTTCAGCCCGTTAAGATGTACCTATACACTACTCCAATATTGTTAATTATAAATAAATAATAAACTGCATTTAACCGAAAATAAATCTTTATTTTGTTCCGTCGTGAACAAAAAGTGGCGACCGTGACAGGACTCTGCAGACAAAACTAAAGGATTACGAAGAAACTCACCGATTACGACCGGAAGCCATTTGCATTGCACGTGTGTTCACCACGGAATTGAAGTCACCGTGGCCTACGTGAACCAAAGACGTGAACAACAACGAGCGCCTACGCAACTCCGCTCCGTGTCCGTCCATCGGCAACGAGCGAGTCCCAAACCAGCTAGTATACGACGCGAGCAGCCGAGACTACGAAGATTGTGAAGAAGATACCTACTCAAGTCCGAACACGTCATCACTCGTCTGCCTGTCTATACTGTGAGCCCGTTCCTTTCATCATTCCTAGCCTAGCTACTCCAACTTCTATTTGGGAATTTTGGGGGTGATGGTTCCGCTAAGCATCGATGAGCTGTTGTCTATTTGGCCGTGCCGTGCCGTGCCTAATTCAATACTTCGGTATACCTAATTCATGGCTACGTGCCCACTAACACTAACAGCGGTGCTTATTATATAGGCCTAATCTAAGGTTCTGTGCCTAAACCTAGCACACCTTAGCCTACCTAGGTCCTACCTAAACCTAACTAACCAGTCTGTAAGTCCACAATAAATTGTTTCCCTAACGTAAACAACCTAAAGCAACAAGTTAAACTAACCCATTGAATATGTATATGCACACCACATAATATTACTGAATTGATTGAGCTGTATGCGCTGCATTCCACAAACTAACCCACTAGGCACTGCCTAACATTTGGCACCAACTGTGCTGCTTCTAAGATCGCAACAATTTATTCCAGTGTTGCTGTGTCTCCTCCCTTGCTTATCGCCGCCGTCGGGCCGGTTTGCTGTGTGCTGTGTGCTGCGGGGTGGCAGATTGTTCCTGACTTGTCCTGCTGCCTGCTGCTTGCTGCAAGCTGAGACGACGGAGTGAGGAGCGTACCGTATGCTAAACATTTCACATTACTGTACAGTCAAATTGAATCGCAAGCTTTACAATGTCGTGCGAAGATTTAAATTCGAAACGCAGTTCTATCAAGGGACGCATTACTAAATTTAAAAATTACTTGCAAACATTAGAGACTTTAGAGATCATTTCGCAACTTGAACTGAGTAAACTTGCTATGAAATTGTCAAGATTTGAAGCGTTATTCAATGAATATGATCAGGTGCAGGATCAGATAGAAATCATAAACTGTGACAAACAAGACGCTGAACTTGCAGTGAGAGATTTTATTGAACAAGATTTCTACCATTGCATCACACTTGCCAAATCTCTGTTAGAGAAGAATTCTAAGCCTAGCCCTGAGCAATCTTTGTCTCAATCATGCTGTCAGAAGCATACCCATGATAATAAACATGCAGTAGGATTCCGTCTACCAGAAATCAAAATCCCCAACTTTGATGGAACTTGCCACAAATGGCTAGAATTTAAAGAAATTTACAATTCTTTGGTTCATGAAAATGAAAATATTAATAACATTCATAAATTCCACTACCTAACCTCTTACCTACAAGGTGAGGCTGCTCGAGTCATCTCTAACCTTGAAATTTCTGACCGTAACTACAATGAGGCATGGAAAATTCTATGTGAGCGATATGATAACAAACGTCAACTAATTAATAACCACTTGAAGTCGTTATTTAGCATCGAGTCTGTCCGTGAAACTGAAAAAGGCCTTCGATTTGTTATCGACCACATCACTAAAAATCTCAGAGCACTCAATAGTTTAGGTTTACCTACAGATGAATGGGACGTTCTCATCACCTATATAGTCGCGGGGAAACTAGATAACACTACTTACTTCAAATGGGAAGAACACAAAAATCACTTGCCGGACATCCCGACACTACAACAATTCTTCTCGTTCCTAAAGAGCCGAGCTGATGTTTTGGAAACCTCATTCCAGCGGTCAAGGTCTGATAAATCTGACAAGTCTAAATTTAACCCAACTACAAACCAAAAAAGTCAGACTAAAGCCTTAGTTACCACCTCTTCGAAGGAGAGTAATACTTCTTCTCATTCTAGCTCTTCTCTGCATTGTGCAGCATGCAAGGGTGACCATCATCTCTATCAGTGCGCTACATTCAAACAAAAATCAGTCCAAGAGAGGATCCGGTTAGTCAACTCCCACAATCTATGTTTGAATTGTTTGAAAGGCGGTCATAATGCACAACAATGTAAGCTGCCTGGATCCTGTCGCACCTGTAAAATCCGACACAACTCACTACTGCACAGATCCAATGAGCCTGAAACTAAGTGCCAAGACGAATCAATTTCAATGGCTGCTGTCTCTTCTCCTGAAGTTTTGTTATGTACTGCCAAGGTTCAGGTAACTAACCCCATAACTAAGAACACTGCTACAGTGCGTGCTCTCCTGGACAGCGGAAGTCAGTCGACATTTATAACCGAAGCTGTAAAGCAGAAGTTATGCCTATCTCCCCAGTCGTCTAATACTGAAGTTGTGGGTATTGGTAACACACCACTAAAAATAAATACCCAACGCTGCTCCATTCGACTACAGTCCAAAGACAAATCTTTTGACGTTACAACGTCTTGTCTCATTCTTCCCACAATTTCAGGGAACATACCTAAGGTGGCCTTTGATATTAGGCACCTCCAACTATCCAAATTTGAATTGGCAGATCCCAATTTCAATGAGCCTTCTCCCATAGACATGCTCATCGGAGCTGATCTTTTTTGGGACCTAATAGGCTCAGAACAACAGTCCCTAGGGGCCAAAAATCCTATCTTACGCAGCTCTAAACTTGGCTGGCTTATTTCTGGCCCCATCGTCAACCCTAAGCCCCTACATGGCTCCAAAAAGGTGTTGTGTAACTTTCTACTCGAGGAAGAGTCACAAACTAACCTACCAAACCTACATAGCGAATTGACTAAATTCTGGGAAATTGAAAATGTTCCAGAAACCAAGGCGCTGACAAAAGAGGTAAAGCTATGCGAACAGCACTTCCTAGACAATACTACTAGAACTGCTGATGGTCACTTTTGCGTAGCCCTACCCCTCCGCGAAGACCCTAGCTTGTTAGGAGATTCCTATGGCTTAGCCAAGAAACGTCTTCTGAGCTTAGAAGCTCGCTTCCGCAAGCAGCCGGAAGTCAAACAACATTACACCGACTTCATACGGGAATATGAGGCTCTCGGTCATTTAACTCAAATTCCCACAAATAAACCGATAGGTACGAATGCCTGCTACTTACCCCATCATCCTGTTATCAAGGAAAGTGAATCTACAAAATGCCGCGTTGTTTTCGAAGGTAATTCGCAAACTACCACTAGTGTTTCCGTAAATGACCTACAGATGGTCGGACCTACCGTCCAAGACTCGCTGTTCAATATACTCGTGCGATTTCGACAGCATAGGTACGTTATCTCTGGCGACATAGAGAAGATGTTTCGAAACATTTTTGTGAGAGAGTCTGATCGTCCGTTGCAACAAATATTATGGCGATATAATGAATCTGATCCTATACAAACGCTACAGCTAAACACCGTGACCTACGGCTTCGCCAGTGCGAGCTTTCTTGCGACCCGCTGTATCTTTCAAGTCGGTGAAGAATGTAGCGATCCTAATATCAAAAATATAATTCAAAAAGATTTTTATTGCGACGATATGCTTTCAGGAGCCAACACAGAGTCCGAACTGCGCTGCATTCAGCAGTCAGTGTCTCGAGAGTTAGCCGATCATGGTTTCCATCTTCGTAAGTACAGGTCTAACTCACCCTCTCCCCTGTTCGAAGATTCACTTGAAATCGAAAAAAGTAATCTCATGATTAGCCATGCCACTAGCACCCTAGGTGTAGGCTGGACTCCATCTACTGATGAGTTTCACTTTGATATCCAATATTCACCCCCAGCAGTCTTGACTAAACGATCGATACTATCATCGACATTTAAGATTTTTGACCCACTTGGTCTTCTTGCACTATGCACAATCAAGCCTAAAATCATGCTCCAAGAGCTATGGAGCCTAAAGCTAGACTGGGATGAACCAGTACCCCCACATCTAGAGAGATGCTGGCTAAAATTTACAGAGCACCTGTCGGAGCTCTCCTCACTTAGGATACCTAGATATGTCCTTATCAATAATGCTTCTACCACAGAGCTGCATTGCTTCAACGATGCAAGTCAAAGAGCCTTCGGAACTTGTATCTTCCTCCGATCCCTTGACGCTGACGGCAATGTTAATGTCTCGTTAGTGTGCGCCAAGTCGCGAGTAGCTCCCATCAAACCCACGACAATTCCGCGCTTAGAATTGTGCGCTGCCTTGTTAGGGGCTCAACTAGCGAACACTGTACTGCAAGCGCTGCGATGTACAGTAACCCGTCAGGTATACTGGACGGACTCTAGCGTTGTCCTCGGGTGGCTCAAGTCGCCTAATAAAACCAAGACATTCGTCGCTAATAGAGTAGCAGCTATCAATGACCTAACTGACCCTTCGTCCTGGCGTCATGTACCTACAAACGAAAATCCTGCTGACCTAGTATCTAGAGGCGTTGACCCTGAACAGGTACATTCACCCTTATGGTGGTATGGACCTAGTTTTCTTTCACAACCTGAATCTAGTTGGCCCACAGAAACTTCGCGGGCAGTCGACCTACCTGAGTTGAAAGCGCATCCCGCTTTCGCCGGGGAGGCTGCACCACCGTGCGACGCTGCACCACCGTGCGACACTAAACTGATAAACGTTGAAAACTATTCTAACCTAATATTCACTCAGAACGTAGTGGCAAGAATATTTCGATTCATTCACAACTTAGAATGTCCTACAGATAAACTATCCGGTCCTCTAACTACTAACGAGCGAGGTTACGCTATGACGCATCTAATTAAAATGTCACAAAAAGAATCGTTTTCTAAAGAGATGCTCGCTATCTCAAATAATAAGCCTCAAGGCAACAAAGCACATGCCGCGCTAATATCCCTCAACCCATTCATTGACCAAGAGGGCGTCCTTAGAGTCGGTGGACGTATCAGCGAAGCCTCAGGTTATCACTTTGACAAAAAACATCCTATAGTTTTGAAGGCTGATCACTTGACTAAATTAATATTTCAGAACGAGCACAGCCGCCTGTTACATGCCGGCCCTCAACATGTTCTCGCATCCGTAAGGGAACGCTATTGGCCTATAGGCGGTCGTAACCTAGCTAGGCGAGTATGTCGCGAGTGCCTTGTATGTCGTCGCTTCAGAGGGAAGACTATGAACCAAATAATGGGTAACTTACCTTCTGAGCGACTAGAGCCTGACTTTCCATTCCACACGGTAGGGACCGATTTTGCTGGACCATTCCTAATAGCTGATCGCAAAGGACGTGGATCTAAAATTACTAAATGTTACCTTTGCATATTTATTTGCTTCCGTTACAAATGTGTACATTTGGAAGCGGTAAGCGACCTAACCAAAGAGGCATTCTTGTTAACCTTGAAGAGGTTTATAGCTCGCCGGGGCCTATGTAAACTAATTTACTGTGACAATGGTAGAAACTTTGTTGCTGCAGCAAAAGACATCAAGGACCTATTAACTACAAATAAAAACTCTATCATTGACTTTGCAGCTGTTCGGGGCATTGAATTCCGCTTCTCACCAGCATACGCTCCTCACTTTGGCGGTCTCTGGGAGGCAGGGGTCAAGTCAGCAAAATTCCACTTGCATAGAGTTCTGAAAAACGCTCATCTTACCTTTGAGGAATTATCATCTCTATTTGCCCAAATAGAAGCTATCCTAAACAGCCGCCCCCTCTGTCCGCTCAGCCCATCACCCACCGATTTTACCCCGCTTTCCCCGGGACACTTTTTGATCGGCAGGCCACTCACCGAGCTTCCGTCTCCGTGTCTACTAGAAGTGAACACGAATCGCCTCGACCGCTACAAGCGTCTAGAGCAAGCAAGGCAGCACTTCTGGAAGCGCTGGGCCAACGAGTACATCTGCGAGCTGCAACAACGCACGAAGTGGCGCACTCAGTCCACTCCGCTGCGACTAAATGACTTGGTCCTCATCAAAGAAGACTCGACACCTCCACTATGCTGGCGCCTGGGAAGGATATCCAAGCTCTTTCCTGGATCTGACGGCCTACCCCGCGTTGCCGACGTCACTACCGCCCAAGGCGTCGTGCGACGAGCTATCAACCGTCTATGCCTTCTACCGAATGCTGAAGAGTCTTGAAAGGCCTGTAGCCTTTCAACGCCGGGGAAGATGTTCGCGCCACCGGTGGTCGTCCGACTACGCCCTTTCATCTGCCACTGTCAGTGTCAACTGTCAGTTGACAGATGACATCAAGTCTAGCCACAGAGCACAAGCGCTCTTTTACTTTGTATAAATTACTCACTTCACTTCGCTTGCCGCCAGCCAACTTCGCCTACGTTCAGCCCGTTAAGATGTACCTATACACTACTCCAATATTGTTAATTATAAATAAATAATAAACTGCATTTAACCGAAAATAAATCTTTATTTTGTTCCGTCGTGAACATCCAGGAATAGCTATAACCGTTGGTACAATAGAATAAAACAATCCATATTGCTAAAAATCACCAGTCTCCTACATACTTTTCATTCAACATTTTGTATTTACAAACTTTGGAGCCCTATATCACAAAAACTATACATCGGAGACTGGTGATCTTTCGGATTTATGTTATTTCAATAGTATTCTACCACTGGCCAAAAGATCACCAGAAGTGCAATTAATGCATGTCAAAAACTTATTTTGCCCCGACTATTCTGGAGAAGTGCTCCGGTGCCACTTCAGCCTGTTCTATGTCGTGCACATTCTGATCAATTCATTCGGATATTTTTACGGTTGTCTGAGTAACGTTGAAGGGTTTACATTCTGCTGCAGGCAGGGAAGAGAGCAGGGCAGAGAGCAGGACGAGAATATAAACACGATACTTCTCATACCCTGCCACTGCTCCGCGTGCTGCCGTCGGGAGTGAGAGCGAAGTGAGTGGCAGGGCTGAATGTGAACACACTTCTCTTGAGAGAATCATTGCCCGCAGCGGGAGAAACAGGTTTAGGGGATGAGTCTAAACGGACCATCACTTACCTCAGCCTCAGTATAGGATATTTGTATAGTATGAACGGCTCCATATCATCGGTGCACAGCATAGCTCTGTCCATGTCGTCGTCACAGACGTCCTGCTTGTACTTTGTCATGATTTCTGACAGGGATTTCATGTCGAGGCGGCGGACTCGGCTGTTCTGATCCCTCTGGTTCACGCATCTGTTGATCTGAACCATCATCATCAGCGGCCAGCACAGCGTTCACGTGAGAAGTTGTGTCTCCACTGAGAGTGGTGGTGGCTGAGTGGTAATCTGTGCGCTTCGCAACCTTCCGACACAGAGTTCGAAACCTTGCCAGTAAATTTTATGACTTATATGAGGATTTCCATCGCTCCATGCTTCGGAGAGCATGTTACGCCATCAGTTCTGATTGTAAACGACTGATAGCAACCTGAAGCCATGTCAGATACCCTTGGGGGTCTGTCACCAAGCAGACACTACCTGATTAGGCAAATAAACAAACCAACAATCTATATAGGTAGATACAGCTGCTTTGCATAAATTAGACGTCTTCAGAAGCAGTAGCTCGCATTACGCGCTACTGACTCACGAAGAGATGAGGCGCATTGTTATCAGATCGAAGGTGTTAAATATGCTCAGTCTAGAATGGAACTGGCTCTCAAGAACTGCTGCTGGATCCCTCAAATCTTATTTACAGATTGTATGCTTTGACTTTCAACCATTTTGCCCTAGACTGGTTTTGGTTCAAACACTGCGATGAGGAAGTTGACCAATAATCTTGTCTATTATTTCTATTAATATTATTATTATTTACTGCAATATGGCCGCGGAAATTGCATCATGAATATATCACTTATCTCCGTATTATTTCTATGACTTGTCTGTGTGGAATTCCAAACGTTTACGCGTAATATTACGTTCGTTTGCTTGTAATATGATATTCGTGCAAAGGCTGAACGATAGACTACTATATTTACTGGTGACAGGCTAAACTGATTATCGTGATCAAGGTATTTTGGTTAAATCTTGCCCGGAGATTTGTATGTACTTATTTGAGAAACTAATCATCGATCGGCAACATGCTTTCGATGCAAAATTAAGGTTCCTTCTCTAAATCACCACTTTTTTGGGATCTCATTTTTTTAATGTCTGAACCAGTTTTGATAAGGATTGTAACGATGGACCTCGAGGGAGGTGGCGATTAATAACGTCTTAAAAGAAAGCATCGTTCTTCTAAGGATAAACTGGTATAAAAAGTTTTTATCAGACCTGGTTAAATCCATTTGATGTTGAAAAACTTAACTCAAAAAAACTCACCCATTTTAATAAAAGTTTGGACCAGTTTCTGTGTATGAATTCTAGTTTACAATCGGAACAAGAAGCTTCGCTTAACATTGTATTGTGGAAGTTACAAAATTAGTTAAACTATTTACTTACAAAAGTTAAACCAAAATCAGTAAATTGATCCAAGTAAATAAAAAAGCGGTGTTAAAAGTCAAAATAAAACTTACTCTATGGTCGAAATTTATTGAGGTCGTAGAGAATGAAGATGTATACAGGTAGAGGTAAATCTATGAGGTATATATACAGAAAAATGATATAAGTAGATTTTCATTATTGGATATGAATATAGTCGAAAAAGTAAAGTCTTTGTTGAATACTCTTCAATTTGAGCTGCTTCGTTGTTTCGTGGGTTGAACCATTGTGTACAACTGTGGCCATGGTTCATTTTGCGGAACCTTGGAATAAAAACTAAAGGGTTGAACATAGAAATAGGGGTGTAGGGACACTGGCCTAGCGCTGGGGCAAGATTGCAAATATTACTGTGACGGTATCTTTGCCCCATTTTAGGAAGGAGCAATTTGTGAGGAGGATGGGGGGGGGGGGGGGGGGCAAACACTCCCCTCTGTCTCCCCTCTGTTTATATGGAGGGGAATATAGTAGCCATGTAATATAATGTAGATAGATAGATGGATAACTGTTTATTGAGACCAAAATATAAAGACAACTTAAAAATAGGTATTACAACATACAACAAACAGGTAACAAAATATAAAGAAAACTTAAGAGACAACTTAAAAATAGGTACAAATAGTAAGTAGCTTACTATATGTATGTATAACGATATAGTTTGTTGTTCATTACTGAATTCGATCACAAAAGCACGTTACCACGTGGTGTTATATAACATTTTAGGTATATATTCCCCACTAAACTACAATGATTGTTATACAAATGATATCGGCCTCAATTCGCACGTTTGAACCGATAGGTCGTACACACAGACAGTAGGTAAGCGGTATTATATAACGATTGACCGTGAATACGGTAACAATTAATAGGCGCAAAAAGAGATTGTACAAAAACGTCAGTAGACATTTCGGTCAAGCTCAATGCTGTGTTTGGAGGACGGTGCGTGATTCCAATCTAGTGTAATGACATAATGGCATAATGACGTCTTGGGCCGTATTCATATATCTACCATCAGTCAAGACCCCTTGATTGAGGATGGTAAATACGTTATGTTTGAATATTACTGCTAAGCGGTGCCATAGAACAGTGTAAGTGATGTATACGACTCATGTAACGGCTACTTTCTGGATTAGTCTTACATACTGGGAGCAATATTGAGTTTGATCATGAGATTACATTCTTGAGTCTAACCACAACAGTTTAAACCAGAGTTAAATGAAGGTTTCTAAAATGTCGTTTGATAAAATCGACGTTTACCTCTCGCGTTTTCTTACTCAATACTGGCATAGGTGTATCTAAATATTTTACTTGTAAATTTGTTATTGAGTTAGAAAAAGTGAGGATTCGATGTCGATTTGTGGAGAAAATATTTAGACTCATGTGTTCAACTCATCGAGGATGTTATCTTTCGCGTGGAACAGCTACTGATATGGCATTTGGTAGCGGTATTGAGGTTCATTAATACGACCCCTTGAGCGGTAAACAGAGTCGGCCTGGAGTGACACGTCATCATTATCAGCCTGAAGACGTCCACCGCTGAACATAGGCCTCCCCCTTAGACCGCCACACCGAACGACAATAATAATTTGTCACTTGCGTCCACCGGTTGCCTGCGACTCTTTTGATGTCGTCGCCCCATCTAGTGGGAGGCCTACCTACACTGCGTCTTCCAGTCCGCGGTCGCCACTCTAGAACCTTTCTTCCCCATCGGTTATCAGTTCTACGATACGAGCTGATTCTACGAGCGATGTGGCCTGCCCATGCAACTTCAGCTTGCAAACCTTGAGAGCTATGTTAACTTTAGTTCTTTGGCGAATATCCTCGTTCCGGATTTTATCGCGCAAAGAAACTCCGAGCATAGCTCTCTCCATTGCCCGCTGTGTGACTCTGAGCTTCTCCAAAAGGCCAGCAGTTAAGAACCACGACTCAGTTCCATATGTCATCACTGGTAACACACACTGGTTGAAGACCCTTGTCTTCAGGCACTGTGGAATTTTAGACGAGAAAATGTCACGTATCTGCCCGAACGAAATCCTGAATGCTGGAGAGGAGAGACACCCCGTGTTCACAAACCTTACAAGTTTACATAATAAAAGACATAGCAAGTAGCAACACTATGCAAAGTAAGACTATAGCGTTCGTTTTGACGGACATATTTTTTTTATACGGACATCATTTTTTAGACTGCATTTACACTTAAGTGTTGTTCATGAATGGGTGTAGTTAGCTACCCTGTGCGAAGCACTAAAATATATCCGCAGACGAGCTCATAATGGTGTTCCATTCTACGGAATAATTAAAGAAAAAGTCGGCCATTTTTGTTATACCTACATCAAATCACCGATGATCCAAAAATCACCCCCTGCTTGGTAAGTACTTATACATTGTCACATTATACAAATATACATTCGCCATCTTGCTTCGAAGATTGATTAGAATTTGTAAGAAAAATTATCCGAAATCTTCAATATATCTTGCAGACTTCTCCAAAAGGAACACCTTGTTCACAACTACCCAGCTTAGTATAGTTCGTGTCGGTATCGGCGGATATTTCATCACAAGTTACCCTACACTCAAGTGTTAGGTTACCCTGGTCGCTAGTGTTGCCACCATTTGATAATATGACCGCTGGATATTGAGGTCACCACAGTTTCCTGTGCTACAATGTATTTTGCCGTATTAGTTTACAAAATTGGCGAAAACGTTGACTAACTCTTAGAACAATAACGCAGAGAAGGATATTACCATGCGTAGTTTCACTCAAAAGTGAAGCCACATTTTCATTAATGTGTGCGTGAGTGCCATGCAATTATCTTCTCCAAAAAGAACACAATCGCAATGAAAATGTCGCATGCGTGTTGGTATTTAGTCGAAAAGCAGGGAAAATAAATATATATCTACCATAAAAGCTTTGATTGTGAGCAATAGAATCAAACTCCGAACTAGGCCCAAAAAGTCTCAGTCAAAATGGCTACACAGCGCTAGCGCGTATTAGGTTTCTACGTGTTATTCTTCTAAGGGCCAACTTATCTGTGGAATTGTGGTGCGAAATGACCAATGTGAAATGAGTGCCCTTTGTACCGCAAAAGGAATGTAGTGCGAATGACCCAATTGCAACAGACTGGGTCGATTCGTGCCGGTGTGCGAAGCAGGCTTGGTGCGAAATGCCCCATTAAGGCCAGGTTGTACTAAGGTGGTTATACTGGTGGCAGATGGCCGCGAGCGCTTCAACTGCTAGTTTTTGTGTTTTTATTTATTGGAAAAAAGTTATAACGAAATTAGAAAATGTAAGTTCCCAATCGATTCCTATATAAAAAGCCCCATTTATTGGTATAACTTTCACGTGGTTACATGATGGAATCTTTTAGTAAGTGACAAGTAAAGATGCCATTTAGTGTCATCTTTGTGGTTTTTTATTACATTTTTTTTTCTTTTCTGTATGATTAACTTTAACAAAATATCTTATACATTTATATTTTGATTGGTTTCCTGAGCTTAAAAACTTCCAAATTTAGTAAAACCTCGCCATAAAACATGGTAAAGGTGGCATCTAGGTATGCAATATTCCTACTAAAGTAATATTTAAAAATAGCTAACCGATTCTAGATAACAAGTTATCATTAAAAGTACATTAATAAAGATAAAAAAAAATCATAGGAAAAAATATATTGTCCATTAAAAAGTGATTTTATACAATTACCAACATTAAAAAATACACCGTTGTGGTTGACAATATGTTACACAATATTATAATCGACAATGCAACAATAAAATGAAAACGATTAATCGATTTGAATATTACGAATCGATTTACCCCACCCTGCTTCCAGTCTTTATAAAAAGTCATTAAAGTTATCTGATACCCATGTAATAAAATTTTCATGCTAGTTAGTTATAGTCAATTAGTATCTTTGTACATAATTTTTATTATTACTTGCATGAATTTTTATAAAAAATATTATACCATAAATTTTTCTCCGTCTATCTAGTCTCCGTCCAATCTATCTGTATACCAAAATTCATCAAAAGTCAATTAGAGTATAACTTCCACAATAAAATATTTTAATTATCTTGTATTTTTAAATGAGCAATTCTTGTATACGTATATACAAGGTGTAACAGCAAGGTGTAGTAATACTGAAACTACGCACACACATACATATTTCGAAGTAGTCTAGAGGTACTATAAATCTGTAAGTAGTTACGGTAATGAATTAATACACGTCAAAGTTTACTGCAAAACTAACCATCGTTCAACTCTAGTTATCAGCTGGGCAATGTCAGTGAACTTGAGGCATAGACTAACATGTACAGTAGTACCCAACTTATATGGCGCGTCGTGAATCTTCGTTCGCGCAGAAAAGAAAGTATGGTCCGAATATTAACGAAAGAATGCTTAAAACTTACAATCAACCTAAGATCACTATTATAAGGTTCATAATACACTGCAGCTGTTGCACATCGCAGTTCTACCTGCGCAGAAGATGAATTTGCAAAGCGCGGGAAATGCTATTGACCGCTATTGGTCGGCAGCCGCCCCGCCATCTTAGCGATCGCCGCATGGCATGAGTGAGATGGAACTAACAGCTGCAGTGTATTATGAACCTTATAATAGTGATCTTAGGTTGATTGTAAGTTTTAAGCATTCTTTCGTTAATCTTCGGACCATACTTTCTTTTCTGCGCGAACGAAGATTCACGACGCACCATATAACTTGGGTACTACTGTACGCTTTGTTTCGTTACTTTTACACCTCTAGCCGGCGGCATTACTCAAACAAAACTAGGCCCGCCGTCAAATCCGTCAATACAAAATACGTAAAAGTATTAAGGGTTCCGTTTGTTTTTTAAATAATGTTTTTTACCAATTTGTACCAACCCGGACAGATGCAACCTGACAAAAGTATTTCTTGGCGGCTGAGTGATATCTGCTCCGTGTAATGTACCTACCAAAATTCTATTCTAAGGCGGTAAGTATCTGAAATGAATTTTAGAGGCTTTCAACTTTGTTACAATACTGAACCCTAAAATATTGTCGGCAAATTCAAGACCGCGGCGCGCTTTGCAGCAGAAATAATTCAATGCCAGTGACCCGCGTAACGTGACGTCATCCGTATCATGTTAGGGTTGTAATATTTAGTTATTTTGTCAATTTGAGTGAAAAAATCGATTATCGATTTCAGGTTTTAGTACCCTGGCAAATGCTTCATCACCAGGTACACATACCCACATTTCAATATTACTACACCTTGCCGATACACCCTGTATATATAATTGGAATCTCGGAATCGGCTCCAACGATCTTCATGAAATTCAGTATATAGGGGGTTTCGGGGGCGATAAATCGATCTAGCTAGGAATCATTTTTAGAAAATGACATTTTATTCGTGTTTTTTTATGATTTTTTTCTTTAAATAGGTAACCAGTTCATATTTTTTATTATTCTATCGGTAAGTAAGATCGAAAAATATTATTCATATTTCATCATTTTATTAGTAATATTATTATAGTACTTAAATATAATTTCTAAAAAACACAATTTATAAAAAAAATAAATAAATAACGAGCATAGCTCGGTCATCCCGATATTATATCTTTATGATGACCATTACTTCCTTATTTGATCAATGGAGATATTAGCACGTCATCGAACACTCAATGACTAATATTCCACCAATATTACACGTGAACACTCAAAGAAACACAAGTTTGAGAAAAAAATACAAAACCAACAAAGTTTTACTATCGGATTCCCTCCAACACTCCCTGAATGCTGTTACTTGTAACTAAGGATATTTCAGTAGTGTCAATAAAATATCCTCTAATGAGGAGAAAAAAAACAACAGTATATCAAATAATGTCAATTAACATTGAACGGGTAATAATTGTCAAGCAAATATACCTAAATATTTAGTAGAACGCAAAATGTATAAAATTACGCCATTTATATTCTATACTAGCTGCGTTCCACGGTTTCACCAGTATTACATATACAACATCAATAGCTATCTGAAAGGTAGGCGTAACTTTATCATATATGTCGAGGTTAGTCTAATAAACTAAGTAATTACCTATATTTTTATTTATTATACTGAAAACCTACTATGGTGAACAAAAAAAAGTGAGCCGTCACGGGACGCCTGGCAGATGAGAAACATCGACATTATTTTGTATTATTTTGTTGGGAGAGAATCGCACAGTCGATTGCGCATGGCGACGCGTCGCCACACCGTCCACACTACTACATTAGACTGTATATATATACTATCGTATAGCGTGGCGACGCGTCGCCACGACATGCGTCGCCACGCCAGTAATCGGTTTTACGTGCGGCTATAGATGTTTCACATCAAAAAACTACCAAGACATCAAAAGGGGGGATTTCCTTACACAGTAAAGATCATTTCCTTCCTAACTTATGACTAGGTTATGAAGTCTATGAATTTAATATTAAGTAATTATTTACAATATGATTCTTATAATATATTCTTCCATTGTGGTTTTCCTTTTATAAGGTGACTTCCCAAGCACCATATTATTTTATGGAATATTTTACAAGCTTTATTTCACACAGTGTGTATGTTAAGTATGTCTTAAGGATGTTTGTTAGGACAAATCTTGCAATTCAATTTTTTATCCAAATGCTGTTGTTTAATTGACTTGAAACTCAGATTAATCATCTAACAGATATGACATTTAACTCAAGATCCGGGGAAGAAAAGAGACAAGTGTATACAAATAGACAAAGGAGTAAGCAGGATAGTGCGATGATGTTTTGTCTTTGTCGGCGTATGCACTAATTTATTGCTGTGCTGCAGAAGCAAACCAATCTTGACATATTAGAATGTCGCACGAATGATTGGAGCACCACCTAAATAACGTGTATTATTACATTTATCCGATTTATAGGGTAACCAGCGATTTTGACATTTTAGAATGTCGCACGAATGATTGGAGCTACACCTAAATACTTAACGTGTATTATCCGACATTGCAGGCAAGGTGTGCCCCTTTTGGGTAAATACTTTTGTCAAGTCTATTTCTGATAATAACTTCGTCTAGAGTGTGTGATAGATGATAGAACGGAAGGTAAACAGTGAGTGGAACCCTTCAGTAACTGACAGTCGATTGATGGTATTTGGGATTATTTTGATTAGCTCGCAGTACCGAACATATTCATCATCATCATCATCAGCCTGAAGACTTCCACTGCTGAACATAGGCCTCCCCGTTAGACTGCCACACCGAACGACAATTTTCCACTTGCATCCACCGGTCGCCTGCGACTCTTTTGATGTCGTCGGCCCGTCTAGTGGGAGCCCTACCTACACTGCGTCTTCCAGCCCGTGGTCGCCACTCTAGGAAATTTCTTCCCCATCGGACATCGAACATATTATTATAATTATTATCCTACTAGTATTATAAATGAGAAAGTTTGCGTGTGTGTTTGCCCTCTCTTCACGCCTTAACGGAAGAGCGAGTTTTCATGAAATTTCGTATATGGTTACTATGGATCCTAAAATAAACTAGCATAACTGCAAATTCAAAGCCATATTTATAGCCACTTTTTTGAAGATATATAGATAGGTACTTATAAAATCTTATTTTATTTCTCACAATCTCGATGTGAAAAGTTTTGTGTTTAACACGGATCTCAAACGACTCATCCATACTCGATTCTATGCTACAATCGCTACGCTCTTGAGGCAAAACATCGAGTATGAATGAGTCGTTTTCGTCCCTTTCTATTTCTGGGTTCATGACCGCATAAATAATTATACCTTTACCTTGTTGCTATCTCATATTATTGCAACTGCGTTATCTTAATAGCAATAATATAACTATATTGTACCGATATCAACAGAATTACTAGTGCGTTTACCTTTCAAGGTTTGAGTCTAGATATCATTCGAATCTAGACTTCGCTCTTCCCCCAAAATATTTAAACTAGAGCTTAATAGATGCGTCTAAATATTTTCTCCACAAATCGACGTGTACTAACCCTCGCTTTTTCTAACTCAATAACAAATTCACAAGGTAAATAATTAGGAATGCCAGGATTGAGTAAGAAAACGCGAGTGATAGACGTCTTTTTTTCGAACGAAATTTTAGAAACATCTGTTTAACTCGCTAGCCTAAACTTTAGTAGTAAGACGGTATGCCTTCATCCATCCGTCCTTGATGGATAAACAGATAAAATATTAATTCAACACCACATCATAAAAGAAAAACGAATATATATAATTCAGCCCACTGACCAGCTACCCAAACAAACTAAAGTGGTATTTACCTAGGTACATGTTATGGACCATGTGTATGCATAATCGGGAATTATGATAATTTGCCAATATTACCACTCACAGCAATAATTATATAGGTACAGTCAGGTGGAAAATCACAAACCGTACCACAAAAGTTTAGACCACCTTTGAACCGATGTTTCTAAAATTTCTTTCCACAAAATCGACGTCTTTCACTCGCGTTTTCTTACTCAATCCTGGCATTACTAATTATTTTACTTGTGAATTTGTTATTGAGCTAGATAAAGGGAGGGCTAGACGTTGATTTGTGGAGAACATATTTAGACAAATCTGTTCAAGTCTGGTTTAGTTTACGTTTATAGGTTGTTTTTAGAAAAAAAACCTAACGCAAAGACAAGAGTCGGATCTGCCCTCAGAGGATATTACCGTAATGCCCGGGCATTATGCATACTGGCCAATTAATCATTGTTCTATCTTTATATATATATAATTCTACTGTACGTGTGTATGCCACTGACCTCCTCCTAAACGGCTGGACTGATTTGAATGAACTTTTTGTATGCGTTTTGGTGGCGCCCTGGATGGTTTAGATTCACAAATCAGCCCGGCAGATGGCGCTCCAGTGCCTCCAGTCATACTTTGCAGAACAACGTCTGTCGGATCCGCTAGTTATTATATAATAGAATATACACATCCAAAAAGTCTAAGCAACATGCATGCATAACATGGACCCAGGAACAATGGGATAAAATTATGTTTTCCGATGAGTCGCAATTCGGGTTTAGGCCTGATACAAGAAGGGTGCGAGTGTACCGTCGGCCCGGAAATACTGAAAGGCTCAGGTGCGTTAAGGAAGTTCATCCATACAGCGGCTCAACAGTTATGGTATGGGCGGGTATTATGAAGAACAGGCGAACTGAGCTCGTTTTTGTAAATGGAACATGAACGCTGAAAATTACCTTGAGGATATTCTCAGACCTTATATCCATCCCTTTGGCCCGATTTTACGTTAATGCATGACAATGCGCGTCCACATACAGCTCGGCGAACCAGAAAAGAACCAGAAATTACTACATGTTGCTTAGACTTTTTTGATGTGTGTATGTTAGGTTAATAAGACATTTATTTAAATAGCTGCCTACCTGGAATTTTAAATTTACTATATTTTAATACGCATCTGATTCCATGGTAGGTTCCTACGGCATAGGTTATGGAAATACTGAGAGAATCTAAATAAGTTGGGATACATCGCAACTGAATAGGTACTATAATTTTAAAAAATTTCACAGAATTACGCAATAAACAAAATAGTTACGTTTTACATACAGAAGTTTCATTGACAAAAAAAATCACAAATGCTTAGCAACAAACAACGTTAGAAACCGCTAGCAACTCTTAAAAAATATGATAGGTTTATCAAAGCTATTAATTTAGGCTCTATTATATATTATGTACATACAAAATAACAGTTTACGCCAATCCAGTTGATTATATTATTTATTCTGTGGTTGTGTACCTATAGATAACAGATGCCCTCTAACACAGATTAAATAATAGTAACTTTGTCCGCTACTCTATGGATTAGATAAATATTTCTTATCTGTGTTTGGTAAAGTGCGCACACGCAGGTAACTGTTCCGTACAGAGCGTTAAAGTTTTCGAGTGTTTAAAAGTAATAAACATGAAGTTCAAAGTATTTAGTGTTGTTGTGTAAAAAGTTTGATTTGTGCAATCTCTTTTTAATTATTGAACTAAAACTATCAAATCAAACTAAATACAGTAAAATACTAGATAAAGAAACTGCAAATAAAAACAAAAATAAAAGATTGATTTTCAGCTTTCAGGACGCTCATACCTGTAAGCTAAAAAGCTCTCTTATTTTTATTTATAGTAAAGTTTATTGCATTTAAATTAACTAATAGGTACGTTTATACCAATCAAATAGTATTTAGATGAAATTGAAATTGAAATTACAGACGGGCAGTTAGACTTGATCAAATAATAAAGAGTTTCGTTTTACAATTTGTGATACGGAACTGTAAAAAGGTCAAATATTTCTATTATAATTATATAACATAACTAATAATTATATAACATCCAGTATCAAATATTTTGCGTGACCCTCATTAGTCCAAAATCACGTATTTTTTAAATATATTACAATCGCTTTAGCAGGCCAAGAGTTCATAAAAAATAAAGTTAACAGATAACATTTCATATTATGCTTATTAGAAGAATACGAGTACACTACAATATTAAAAACAAATCTGTTTTGTAACAATATACTTAAAGTATTTACAAAAAAATTTCCACAGCCCTAATAGATTGAACAATTAAAAATATAATATTGAAAATTCGTTGCGCAATTTCTTACTTTAATTGTGAATCAATGCATTTTGTTATATAAATATAAGTATCGGTTATACTACTCGCATTTGTGCGCGGACAGTTCAAGTGGCCGGTTCTCTTAATTTTTTTTTTTCATCATTTAAACTTACGTGATAATCTTTAACCATTCGCGTTGTTTTTTTTTCACGCGCTCGCCTTGACCGTAACCAAACAGGTTGTCTGCTCTAGTTCCCGCCATTGCCGAAACCGCGAATTTTACGCCGTCCTGTCAAAGTGACGTTTAAAAGCGCGCGAACTCGCGAGTTGTTGCTTCGATTTTTGGAATTTTAAACGATGAAGGAGCTGAACGGTGTTTCTACCAGCCAGGTTGTGGAGAAGAATGGCGCCGTCATAGTGAAGAAAAAGCCAGAAAAGGATAATGGTGAGTATTTTTAACGATTAATAATTGTTATAATATATAGGTATTTTATTTCAGAATTTTTTTTCTTTTTAAAAACATAGCCCCACACTAGGATAGCTCCTGTATCGTGGGTACCGCTTACAGATATATAATTTCACATACGCATCACACCCAGACCAGAAACAAATATTTGTGGATCGTAAAAGTATTCGTTTGCATGTTCCTTTGGACAATCGTTTAGTCTATAGTTTATTTCGTTACTAATTAGATTTTTCATTTGATTAATTAGAAAATACTTCAAAATCATAAAAAGGTTAACGGGATTTAATTTTTTTAATTTTTTTTTAGTTTTGCTGTATTTTCCTTACTTATATTATTTATTATACAAAATAATATGTATTTTTTAATGCAAAGTTATCATTTTTAAACTTTTTAATGTTTATTAATGAAGCTTGACACGAACTATTTCGAGATTCAATTAAAGTAGATAGGAACCTCATTTTATTTGTCGTCGTTTTAATTCAATAATTTTAATTACCTACCCAGTAGAGTCCTTCAACTTATTATAAATACTTATACATAACATCCTTGTTAATTTATTTAGATAATGAAAAAATAGTTTTCTTTATATTAAGTACCTACATAAGTATAATAATTAAGTACTTATGTTTAGCTGTATCAATTACAAGGTATCTAGGACATCCTTTAAATTGTTTGTACCTTGACATAATATGACGATTTTATTCAAGAACCGCCAACAAATATACTTAGCTATAACAACCGGCGCAGTCAAGTGCGAGTCGGACTCAAGCACGAAGTGTTCCGTACCATTATCTATAAAAACGGCAAAATAATCACGTTTGTTGCATGGGAGCCCCCTTAAATATTTATTTTATACTTACTAGTTTTTAGTAGGTATTAAATTGTTGCTATAGCGGCAATAGAAATACATCATCTGTGAAAAATTTCAACTGTCTAACTTTCACGGTTCATGAAATACAGCCTGGTACCAGACGGACAGACAGCGGAGTCTAGTATACTAGGGTCCCGATTTACCCTGTGAGGACGGAACCCTAAAAAAGCTCAAACATAAATCTTAGGATCTGTAGACACTAGACAGAGCAACTTCAGATGAAACTATCGAAGTTCTGAAATTTCGCCAAGTTACAGCAACAAAAACAGACAGTTGCGAGTTGCCGGAAGCCGCAACTGGAAGCCCAAACTTGCTATGAGCGCAGATCGCCTAAACCTTATCAAAACGCAAGCAGCTAAATTGCCACGTCTTGTAAAACCAGAACATCATATTTCCACATTTTTAACGTGAAACGCACAAATAACATGAACCATTTGTAAAACGACCCATGCAACGTTCACTGCCCATTTTGCTTCGCAGACAAATTCGTAAGTATAAATAGCCTTGTTATTCCAAACTTATTGTTTGGGTGTTATGTGAAATCCAAACCATACAAGCATTCCTAAACAAACAGGAAACTAAAGTGGGTCCAGACGGTCAAGCGGCTTGATGGCAAGCTTGTAGTTTTGTTTGGCTTGCTCAAGCAGCTTGATGCGTTCGTCAAGCAGAGAACAAGCAAGGACAGCAAGAGACCCTTGGTCATTTAGTACCTACTTTAGGTCTTAGGGGTTAGGTCTGCTTTAGATGTACTTTCAAAGCCTATAAAGTCATGATTGGCAGCGTCTTAAAAATTTGCGAAAATATAATATGATACTTCATATCACTTCTAGGCTTCACTAAAGGCTGTTCTACCACAGATGCAGGGATAAGGCTCTTAAAGCATATTTTCGATGCTTGGGAGAAGTCGCAGGATGCTATTGGTGTTTTCTGTGACCTTTCCAAAGCATTTGACTGCGTTAGTCACGAAACATTAATTTCTAAATTACAGCATTACGGGGTTCACGGGAAAGCTCTCGATCTTGTATTCTCGTATCTTAGTAACAGAATCCAGAAAGTGGATATAAATGGAGTAAGGTCATCTGGGTCGCTCACTACAATGGGTGTCCCTCAAGGTTCAATACTGGGGCCATTCTTGTTCTTGGTGTATATTAACGATCTTGCCTTTTTTGTAAAGAACTTATGTGATATTGTTTTGTTCGCTGATGACACTTCACTTATTTTTAAGGTTGACAGAACATACAACAATTTTGACGATGTTAACAAAGCAATCACGCTAGTTCTTAAATGGTTCACGGTAAATAATTTAGTGCTGAATTCTAAAAAAACGAAATGTGTAAAATTCTCACTACCCAATGTTAGAAGAGGCCACACAAATTTAAGTATTTTAATTAATAATGAGCCGTTAGATCAGGTAGAGTCAACAACCTTCCTGGGAATTAATTTAGATTCTAGATTACAGTGGGGTCCTCACATATCATCTTTAACTGGAAGATTGAGCTCTGCAGCTTTTGCTGTACGTAAAATCAGACAATTTACTGATGAAGCCACTGCAAGATTAGTATATTTTAGTTACTTTCACAGCGTTATGTCATATGGCATTATGTTGTGGGGCAAAGCCGCGGATATCCAATCTGTGTTCTTGCTACAGAAAAGAGCAATTCGGTCAATATATAATATGAAAACCCGCGATTCTCTCCGGGAACGATTTAAACACATCAATGTTCTTACAGTGGCTTGCCAATATATATATGAAAACTTATTGTATGTTCATAAAAATATTAACAAGTTTGCTAAAAATTGTGACGTACATAATTTCAACACTAGAAATAAAAATAAACTCAATGTACCAAGATTTCGGTTGCAGAAGGTTAGTGGTTCATTTATGGGGAACTGTATACGCTTTTATAATAAGTTGCCAGAGGGAATTGATCAATTATCCATGCAAAGATTTAAAACTTTTATTAAGGCTAATCTCATAAAGAAAGCCTATTACACTGTTAATGACTATATTAAAGATAAAAATGCATGGCCTCAATGCCCCCAGCTCCATGGTAGTAATAATTAACGTGAATTTTATTAATATGTTTTGAAATTTTTATATTGATGGTCATATTTATACCAATGTAAATATTGTGATTGAAAAAAAAAAGAAAATTATACATTATGAGAAAAAAAATATGACATCCCCGTAGAGTTTCTTGGTGCTGTCTTCTCTAACGGGCGTATTCCGAAGCACTGGTAGAATCAAACGGAGTTTCCTTTTCCTGTCTGAGATTCAATCCTGCACTTGAAAGGGAAACATCCTTTTTCAAACTCAAACCATACCTAATCAATTAATTATAGTTTGTTTTCTTTTATGATTTTATTAATTTGTTTATTAGATTGAAGTGTTTGACTTGTAAAAGTGCGATTTTATTGCCTATTTACAATAAATGATTTGACTTTGACTTTGACTTTATCTTTGTCAATATTTGTCATTTAAATCACATATGATAATACTAAAGCATTCTGAATAAAAACTGTTATATGATAACCTTATTTCTTGCTTTATGTTGCTATATCTTCGAAACTTTTGCTCTGATTTGTATCATTTACCAACATAAAATAGGTATATCTTTGCTCTATAATACTCATGAAAAAAAAATTAAATATATAAAGTCTACTTATTGAAAAGTATTAAAAACGTGAAAATGACTGACGCGGGAACGGGTTGACTGTCGCAGCCGTGTTGCAGCGCGCGCTAATATGGACATTATGTCAATGGGACTTAGTACGAAGTTTGAACGGATCTTCATTGAGCTGCTTAATTTGCATGACTATGGCGACTGATCTTTGCTTGTTGAAGCCAGCCGCGTACAGGCACACTGTCAAGCTGTCGCGTCAAGCAAAACTAGAAAATCACATCAAGCACGGCTCAAGCACGTAAACGTTTGCCTCAAGCCAACATTTTAAACTTTTTAAATTAACACATCTATACACTACAAATAGTGCTGTTACTGAATACAAGACATTTTCAACGATAAACATAGTACTAACTTAGTAGTACTAACTTTTTTTCATTTACTTTCGTTCCCTCTTCTTGCCCTCTCTTTTTTTGTATAACAAATGTTTGTTAATTAATGTCCTATCCTCATACAAAAATTATATAATAGCCACCAAGGTTCCAGCCATGTTGTAAGATTCCAAATAGTAATTGAAGGCATATCCTCTGTCAACACTGCAAGTTAAGTGCCCTTCATCTGTCACTAAATTTTAATAAACAATGGCGGCATCCGGTGTGACGTATCAATGAAGGCTTGACACAACCCGAAGTCTACGTGCTTCCTTCAAACTGCTTGACCGTCTAAACAACTCTTTTTGGAAACAAAACCTTGTCGACGGTTCGAAGGCTTTAGCGAGCACGTGGATAATTGACTCTATAACGGGAACCACGTGTTTTTGTTACGTATAGATTAATTTGCTTTGCTTATATAGAAATAAGTAATAACTTCTTCATTTTGTGATAAGTATTAAAAAAAAACAAGTAAACCAAATACTAGCTCTTACTGATTGCGCTTACCATGCTCTTAAGTAGTTTAAAAAATATTGTACGAACACACTTTTTAAACTAATTATTAATCAGTAATTTCTCGAATTATGTCTTTCAGTTTATCTGTTTCATAGCCAATAAGTAATTATGCCTTATGCATTTAAATTAATTACCCGATTAAATTTAATACGCATAATATATGATCTAATAATATGACATGCACAAGCTTGAAAATATTCAATTCAACGTTATTTTGTTACATTAATTAGTAATTATTTCATAATTTAATACATTGTAAGTGATAATTACAAATGATATTTATAATTATTAACCTTTAAGGGTGATGATGCTGATTTTGCTAATTAAACAGTAGACCTACCAGGGTTATCTCCACCACGCGTTTGATAAGCTTAGATAGGGTCATGACCCTTATCTATCACTCTTTTGTAAGACTCTACTAACTATCTAATGATAAAGTGCCATTCTAAAGTTCCCAACTAAACTAAAATTTAGTTTGGTCCTGTCAAATGACTCGTTGTCTCTTTTCAACCTTGTGAAAAAGAAAGGGACGGTGGTATCTTAAATGCTGTCGAATTCTGATTTATTATTTTACTAGCTGACCCGACAGACGTTGTCCTGTCATTGTCTCTATGAGTCAAAATGAGTGACAGTAGTCAACTGTACAACCCGATTTTATCAGATATATTTTTCCCAGTTTCAAATTTTTTCCCATGATAACGGGATAAATAGTATCCTATATCCTTCTCCTGGTTCTCAGCTACCTTCCTGCCAATTTTCAGCCTAATCGGTTTAGCCGTTCTTGAGTTATAAAAAGTGTAACTAGCACGACTTTCTTTTATTCATATAGATTTCATATCTATTGGCTAAATAAAAATAGCTCGGACTTAACCCTTCAAGCATGGTTTAAAAAACAACCACCCATAATAGTAGATAAGTAATATTATGAAAGAGTGAATCTAAAATATTGTTTATAATATAAATATTACTTATTCCCTTAATAAAAATACAGTTGTATGCAGTTTAACATTGTGAAAGGTAATTCAGTTTGTACCAACTGCATTACAATGTCATTTACTTGACATTTAAAAAAAATAGTATAGAGCTACGAAGGATAAACCCCCCGGTTTCTAGAACGCTAGTTGGCTTTGACAGTAGATTAAAACTATCGTTGTCTCTATCTAACACTAAACAAATGACAAGGATGGCAATAGAATTAATCTGTTGTCAACGTTGACAGACGTTTCAGAAACTGGGGGCTAAGGTTGCCTGAAAAAAACAATAGATTTTACAGACCGCCTATTTCATAGTAGGTATACTTTGGTCCCAAAAACGAGTCCGGCAGTCGATGAGTTTTTGGTCAACTCAAAAGCGCGCGCGGGTTGGCACCTTCTGATTTTGTCTATCAATCAATAATAATTGATCTTATTGATAAATAATTGATCGAAGTCTTATCCCGTTATCTTCCTCACGAAAGTGGAGGAGAGGAGATCCCTGCTCATCATTGTATTGTATTGTACGATGTGCAGATAAATTTTAATGTGTGTTGTGGTGATGAGTTATAATTTTTACAATAAACAACATGTAAGTAATCCAGTACATCAACTTAGGGTATAACTCGAAAAGTCATATTATGTAGGTAAAATGTGAAAAAAGAAAATGTTGAATTGTGGTTTTGATTAAAATGTAATCAAATGACTTACAATAATCTCTTACAAAATGATCTGTGAATGAATGACGACATAGCCTTCACGGCAATTGGACCACATCGTACTAAACGACTCGGAAAATTTACTTACTCATCTAAGGACAAGCACGAACAATAGTACGCGCGTCTGGGTGCCAAGCAAAATGGCGGCGAGAAACCTTGGTAGCGGCTCTGGGTCATTTCACAATACAACCAGTCGCGTGATGTTACCGATCTGTCGTGTAATTGAGCAAAACAGTTGGTGCGACAAAGTTGTATTTCCATTTTAACTTTTATCCGGGAAAATTACATCCGAGGGCTCTGATAGAAGTGATTTAAATGAAGTCCATTGTTGTTAATGGATTGATTGATTGAAATAGGTACTTATTACATTAACCTAGACTTAGGTTCAGAAATTAAACCTTACCTTGATAAAATAATAGATTCCATTGATTTAATAGTAATGTGGCTTAGGGATGCGACAACTTGATTATGAATTATCGATACATCGATGTTTTCGTTTGAATGGTTTATATCTTTTACACAGAACTCAGATTTTCTTTTTGCAAAGGTAAGGTAGATTTGAGTTTGACTAAATAAATATTAATAAAGATTCATTCATTTGAACAGACGTGTTTGGCTAATTTAAATAATTAGTGCTTGATAGTGTAAGGAACAAGATAAAATGCAAAATGAAATTATAGCATGGTATCAAAAACAATTATTAATATAAGTGTCTACAAAATTATAATATTTAACAAACTCATTAGTAATTTACTTACACCCTAAATTAAAATAATTAATATTATTTTTGATTTATTGATTTCTAGACACCCATTTATTATCATTATTATTGTGTAGCTGCATTTTAAAACTTATCGAATATCGATAGTTTTTGCACCGTAAATGCCCCTTACTAGTGTTATTAAATGTGTTTTATTTAGGTAAATGGGCTAAGGCGCTTGTAGGAATTAAGAATTTGCCTGTAGAGTTGAAAATTTTAAAAGGCAGCAAATTCAAACATAATTTAAAAAGGTGGTTACTTAGTAAGTGTTTCTACAATCTAGAGGAATATTTTGATTTTGTTACATAGTTCTGTTAGTTAAGGAACTACATAATTCATACTGAATAAAACAATTATAATAGTTATCTGTAATAAGCCTATTTAATTAATCAATATTTGGAAAAAATGTCATGTCATATTATTTTAAATATTATGATAGAAATATTATTGTATGTTCGAAAGGAACAGACTGTTGAAACTTTAAAATTATTTAAGACCACAAAATTGTATCTACACAGTTCGGAACAATAAAGTTATTCTTATTCTTATTCTTATTCTTATTCTTATTCTTATTCTTATTCTTATTCTTATTCTTATTCTTATTCTTATTCTTATTCTTATTCTTATTCTTATTCTTATTCTTATTCTTATTCTTATTCTTATTCTTATTCTTATTCTTATTCTTATTCTTATTCTTATTCTTATTCTTATTCTTATTCTTATTCTTATTCTTATTCTTATTCTTATTCTTATTCTTATTCTTATTCTTATTCTTATTCTTATTCTTATTCTTATTCTTATTCTTATTCTTATTCTTATTCTTATTCTTATTCTTATTCTTATTCTTATTCTTATTCTTATTCTTATTCTTATTCTTATTCTTATTCTTATTCTTATTCTTATTCTTATTCTTATTCTTATTCTTATTCTTATTCTTATTCTTATTCTTATTCTTATTCTTATTCTTATTCTTATTCTTATTCTTATTCTTATTCTTATTCTTATTCTTATTCTTATTCTTATTCTTATTCTTATTCTTATTCTTATTCTTATTCTTATTCTTATTCTTATTCTTATTCTTATTCTTATTCTTATTCTTATTCTTATTCTTATTCTTATTCTTATTCTTATTCTTATTCTTATTCTTATTCTTATTCTTATTCTTATTCTTATTCTTATTCTTATTCTTATTCTTATTCTTATTCTTATTCTTATTCTTATTCTTATTCTTATTCTTATTCTTATTCTTATTCTTATTCTCAGCCGTCTAACTTAGACAAGGTCTAAATTAAAACTAAGTTTTGTTAAAACTAAACTATCGGCGCCTACTCAAAATTACTTAGGTATATGCATCAATTAATGTAAAAACTTAGTTATTAGGTTAAATAAATAAGGCCTATTTTCAGTTGTTTCGGCGTTTGATTTTTTTGTTAAGAAGTTTGATTTTAGATCATTATTATGTACAGTAGTACCCAACTTATATGGCTTACCGATGTACCTGCGCAGAAGATGAATTTTCAAAGCGCGGGAAATGCTATTGACCGTTATTGGTCGGCAGCCGCCGCCATCTTAGCGAGCTTAGAGTGAGATGGAACTAACAGCTGCAGTGTATTATGAACCTTATAATAGTGATCTTAGGTTGATTGTAAGTTTTAAGCATTCTTTCGTTAATCTTCGGACCATACTTTCTTTTCTGCGCGAACGAAGATTCACGACGCGCCATATAAGTTGGGTACTGCTGTACCTATGTATGTACATGTTTTTATTTTTGCAATTTCATTGAAATAACCAAATGACGTAACTCAGTAACCGCGCTATAACAATGTAACAGCTTCAAATTACATTATATTGCATTACATCACCATATTGTGATATGAAATTCGATTAGTAAGTATGCCTACTTCTGGTCAACTTGACCACAAATAATACTTGAGTCGGTGCAATATTGTAAGGAATAGATTGGAAAAATGGGAGCATGGAAAAAATCTCGAAACAAAAATAAATTGGAAAAATTTCAACAGACTTCAAAATCAAACGAAAGGCACCGAAAAGCGAAAACAAAACTACTTATTTAAATTTAAATCCCGTTTTACCCTCTGAGTACGGAACCCTAAAAATCACTACCTTCTAAATCCTAAACGGTTCAAATTTCTTAATCCCAGAGAGTGCCTCTCGGGAACTTTGCACAAAGGCTTTATAGTTTACTGAAACTGTAATTTTATACGTCGACCTCTCTAGAGGGCTTTGCGGGAAGTCCATTATGTATGACCCACTTGTTTCGACCTACTAAAAGAAAGGAATATAGCTATCCACTATCCAGAGAGATGGTGGCTATATACCTACCTACTGATTCCATCCTCGACCACGCTATTAAGGACCTGTAGGCAGCGAGCTTCCGTAAAATGGGCGGTTTTTTTGTCAAAAAGTTAAGCTGTAATTACAAATAATTATAAGCCAGAAAAAATACAGTGAATAGTCAAGTGTTTCAGTTAGGTAATAAATCAATAATATTGGGCTAAAGTTGTCTAGTATCTTGAGAAAAAAATTCACGAGAAAGGACCCGAAAAAAATCTTTCGTCACATAATGCTCAACATTTTCAGCGACAACTATCATATTTTTTGGAACCATAAAAAAGGCAATTTTATTTTCCAATGAAATTTGAATTTTCCAATGAACTGAATCGATTCCGTTCTTCTAAATTAATAAAAACGACGAGAATATGATCAGTTTGAGCGCGTACTAGGCGGCTCAGTACCCGCTACGGCGTTTCAGAGAGAGGACGTATGTCGCTGTTCCTCAAAATTTTCTCGTCGAATTTACTGTTTGTTCTCCAAAAAAATAAAGCAAACAGAATCTCTACATGGTATACAACTGGTTTATTTACTTAGTTGCCGTAAATGACTTCCTTCGACGATTACTAAACTTTTATTATAACCTATAATACTTTGTATTTATTCTCCATTGTGTGTAAAGAATAATGGCTAATATGACTATTCTTGCACCACCTGTAACTGAAATTAGCAGCAAAAACGCATTTTTAGATTGTTCACTTAAATAAAACTGGGATTTCTTATGATAGTTTGGAGTTAATCAAAGGAGCAGATTATGATTGTATATTAAAATGAAGATGTAGTGAACTTCCGTTTTCCATAATGACGGATCTGGCGGATGCATATTCTGACGTTTTATTTTTAGCACACTTCCAGTAATCTTTCTGCTCAGAGTTTTTTCAATGTTTTTGCTTCGCACGATTTGTGCATTTAGTCATTGTCAAATATTATACTGTAAATTCGAAAGTAACTCTGTTTCTCTGTTTGTCTGTTTATTTGTATGTTTGTTTGTTTGTTACTTTTTATGGCTAAACGGCTGGACCGATTTCGATGAAATTAGGTATAGAGAGACAACAAAAATTAAAATGAAATTTGGTAGGTATATGGGAGAAGGAAAGATGAGGACCTGGGGAGATGGGGAGATGGAGAGCAGCAGCTGGAGAGATGAGGAGATGGGAGATCGGAGATTGATGAGGGATGGGAGATAAAATATTGGGAGTTGGGGAAAAAAGCGATGAGGAAATAGGAAGATAGAGATGTTTTAGAGATATTGACAGAGACGTGACGTGCCCGATTGATTTACAATAGCATACAAAGTTCACGCATATTGTGTTCTTACTAGCTGGATTCGATTTAAATGCAGACGAAGTCGCGGGTAACAGCTAGTATTCCATATTTTCACAACCTCGTGGTAAAGTAAATTTACAGTCATAGCCACGATTCAGTAAACTTTACTGAAACTAGCTTTTACGCGCGACTTCATCCGTATATGAAAAAGCAACTGTTTAGAAAATAAATATTGAAGTCTTTGTATCTCTATCCTTATCCCTGTCCCTTTCTTTTTCCCTATCCTTAGTCTTAACCTTTATATTTTATCAAGAGCCTAAAATAATGAAGTGTCAGATCACCTACTTGAGAAATTATGAATTGCCCATATACATTTTCAACTCCTATTTATTTGGATTCAAAGATCCCTATTTTTTCTGACGAAAAATAGCCTATACCCATCTCATAGGTCCAATCTTGGTCAAGATTGATTCAGCCGTTTAGACGTGAAAGGATGGCAAAAACTAAAAAAAAAACCAACAAACACACACACACAGTTTCGCATTTATATGATCTTAGCACGGATGCCTGACACTGGCTAAATGCACAAATCTTTTACTCCGTCATTGTCATTGTCAAAATATATATCAAAAAGAAAATTATGGAAGTGGACTAAAGAGGATGTATCAAATGGACTTGACAAACGCGCATACCAGAAAGGACCAACACTAAATAAATTTAATACAACTTATTTAGGTGTGACTCCAATAATTCGTGCGGCATTCTAAATTTGATAGGATTATAGTCAAGGAGGTAATAATTTATGTAATGCTGGCGGTAATGTTGGTGCTTGGTGCGTACGCCAACAAAGATAAAACATTTAATTAATACATTATTTACCTACTACAGATTGTGTTTATTTTTCATTGTAACAAACTACTTATATACATACACCAAAACAAAAATCATACACAAAAAGTTTCCCGGCAGCAGGTTTCGAAACTTCGAAACTACGTCTTTAGGAACGGAACGTAGCATCTCAGACCGCTCGGCCAATCTGACATGTCATTACAGTGTCGAAATAATTGAATGCTTCAGACTAAAGCCTACGTAGTAACTATCTAGTAATCTGTGCTAAGGCCACGTGATGCCGTTAGTAAGAGTATAATATTATGAATTAGCGTTTTCGACTTGCCGTGAGCGCGGAGCCAGCGTGGCGCGCGGCCCGGCCAGGTAACTTTCATCTTCAAAAATACATGAATCGCTCCTATATTAGCGCCTTAATGAATTTTCGTTGTGAACATCTTATCTTAATATTATATAAATTACTCGTCACGTTGTTTGTCCGCGATGGACTCCTAAACTACTTAACCGATTTTAGTCAAATTTGCACACCGTGTGCAGTTTGATCTAACTTAAAAGATAGGGTAGCTTACATCTCAATTTATAGTCGCAATAAAAAAACCTTAGCCACAACAACGCGTGGTGCTATTAACATATAATTTTCAAGCATTTTATGTACTTACTCAATTCCATTGAATACTTATCATAATAGAACATAACGGTATAAAAGTTCATAGTAGTACTAAGGAAGAAAAATAATAAAATTAAATCAGTACGGAGAATGGGACCGCGGTCCCCACACCTAGCGGCCCCATTCGACGGAAGCCTCATCATCGTGATACTTACTAACTGAATAAATTGCATCAAATATCTGTCTTTTAATTAAATATCTCGAAAATTACTGAACCGATATCCTTACAGTTTTTACCGACGTGTAGCCTGATTACCAATGAAGGTGTAGTAAGTATATCATTAGCGTGTGAAGCCGTGGGTGTAGCTAGTATAGATATATAACAAAGATTTTCCGTCTAACGCCTGACAAAAATATAACTTCGAAAGGCACGTCTAAGCATCTAACTTGGCCTTAGAGATAAAAATATGAATGGCTAGGCGATTCAGAACTTGTCGTTATGGAATTGTATTGAATAGACTTCGAAACTGTCGGTTACGGTAAAAACCCGATTAGGATAACTGACTTGATAAGTTACCGTTCAAAATAAATTGAATAAATTTAATTAAAAACTTTTACCATTTGTAATTGAATGGTATGACGTCAATTTCGATTCGGAATCGACTTCGACAAGTTCATTGCCAATTCGACTATTGTTTAATCAAAATCGAAATATCCAAACGATTGCTTGGATTCGACAACTGAGTTCTCTATAGATCTGAATCACCTACAGTACTTCCAAAGACAAAGTGTACATAACTAAGCAAATAGGGAAAATACTAGGAATCCCCTGCGACAAACTAATGGTTTAGTCAAGAATAGTCAGAAGTTATACTTACGAGACTATAATGACGCACACGACTAAACCAAAATGTACACTGCTGACTAATATAGTTTGACCACAATCGTCACTTAAGACCCAGATAAGAGTGGTTCAATGCTAGCCTATGAAGTATTTAAGAAAAAGTATATTATAGTAACTTTACTAATTATTTGGAAAGATGTAGTCTCTGCTTACCCCAACGGGAAAAATGCGTGACCGTATGTATGTATGTACTAGTTGGTGCCCGCGACTTCGTCTGCGCAGGATTAGTATTTAGAGCAGCTTATAATTATTAGCGTGACTTAGAAAAGAACTCACTTTATGACATTAAAATCACACATTTTATTTGTTCACTATTTTGGCTATAATGGCTTACACATAAGATATAGATATATATTGTGACGGGGTTTTTTTGTAGAAGTATTTAAGATAAACATTTCCATCATACATTACATAATACGTATAGCTCTAGCGGTTTTGGCAGCGCACGCCTGAATAGCGCGCATATCGTAGATTTTTTTCTACTTACTTGACACTTATCGTCATATTTTAGACAATTCTCACAATAGCTATATAAATTGTAGCCCATGTGTTATTCTGATGTATAAGCTATATTATTTTAAAGTTTCATTAAAATCCATTCAGTAGTTTTTACGTGAAAGAGTAACAAACATCCATCCATCCATCCATCCATCCATACTTACAAACTTTCGCGTTTATAATATTAGTAAGATAATATGTAGGGTAGTGGCACCAAAAGATGACTGACCCCCATTAGATGAACGATCGACCGAAAAATAGGAAAATATAAAATACTACGCTACATACGCATGTGGGATAATTTTTTCCGTATCTCGCAACATTTTTTCTACCTAGTGCCTTAAACAGATCGACAGTGACGGCTCAGATGAGCCCACGGTAATTCGTTACGTGAGTGGTGTCCACCAAAAGTTACGTTTCTATGAAAACCTACTTAAGAAAGGTGACCTCCAATTTAAGCATTATGTCAGATTAAATAAATACATTAATGATGGATCTGAGTTTTGTTGGTTCTAATGAAATCTTCATCTACTCAGCTTTGATATTGTTGATACTTATTAACGTTATTAGCCGTATTTTTCGAGATATTTACCGTTCAAGTAATGGTTCAAATTTAGTTTGCTTGATCCATTAAGTGACCGGTGGTCATCTTCTGGAGAAAAGGCATTTTTTTACAAGCATCGTAAATCCTAAACTTGACTCTATAGACAAAAAGAAAATCACTCAAATTAATTTTGTTTAATGTATAAACTTATTTACCAAAAGTTGAACACATGTTTTCAGTGTTATATGCTATTTTAAGAGCTTTATTTTAGTATGAAATCCTTCAATATTCAGCTTTAGGTTCCATGCCCAAAATTTGAACTAAGAAATACACAAAAATTTTGTTCGTTCATTTTATGGAAAATTAGTATCCAAAACATGAACCATTTGAATTATTGTAGTTAAGATTTTAGGTCTTGTTTTTCGCAATGAAGGGATAGGTTCAAGTTTCTTCGAGATTTCTAAGTCTTTCTTTTGAGAAGCCACCTACACTGCGAAAAATAAAAAATAATAATTACGAAGTACTCTCGAAGAAGCCTAAAAATGTTTTAGTTATTATTTACATTCTTCTAAATGAATAGTAAAATAATTTATTAACACTGCTACTATTTTATTCTTCAATTTCATTACAATTCATCCCATAATTCCTCTCAAAATATTAGTTCAGCTATTGGGTACAAAATGTTCATAATTAAGGCACAGCGTTCAACTATTGGGATAAAACGCTATTTTTTTCACATAATGATTTTTTATAAAATTCCTGGTAGATATAGGAAGTATTTTGATCCATTTGTTAATACTTGAGGATATACTGACTCTTATAAAAATACCAGGAAACGTCAATGTCACGAGATAACTGAGTAAAGACTTTGTTGACTAAAACGCTTAAACGTTCATTTATTGGTTCCACTACCCTATGTGTTGACTATTTGGATTTAATTTCGCAAGAAACAACATACAAAAAGGGATAACGGACCTTAGAGTTTAATAACCTCGCATACTTGTATTATCTTTCATTACACTTGGGTTTTACCTTTAACCCTTCGCTTGCAGTCTGCCATAATGTAATGTTGGATCTGTGGTGTCAAACCACTGTATTATGCTCATGAGGAAAAGTATACGGGAAAGCCCGTTTTGCACTCATTTTAAGGTTTTTACCTTATATTTTTAATTACTTTTTTACCTTCACCTGCATGGTGATATTATGAGATCAACCACGTAGTTTTGTTGTTTTGAAGCTAAGTTTATCATAATAATTAGTGTGGTTAGTAGGTTTTTTTATTCAATTTTTGTCCTAATTAGCTACTATCACAAATCCTCTGTATACCTATATTAATTATAATATTATGCGCTTATAAGTCCGGCTTTACTAAAACTATTAAGATTATAATTTAAAAAAATGATTATGCTTCATACCTGATAGGATATTTTTTTATAATTTCAGTTTTAACCCGTTCGGTCTTACCATAAACGATTTAAACCAGAGTTGAACAGATGTGTCTAAATATTGTCTCCACAAATCGTAGACGTCGTAGACCCTCGTTTTTTCTAACTCAATAACACAGGATTGAGTGATAGACGTCGGTTTTGTGAAAGGAAATTTTAGAAACATCTGTTTAACTCTGGTTAATTTTTTTGTCGTAAGACTGTAACGTTTTTGTACACCTAATAAAAACTAGAACTGACCTCGGCAATTTTGAATCCCATGATATTATTTATATTTTTAATCTAATTCATCGGGAATACTCGGTAGCTGCACTACGGCTTTTAAAAATTACGAATTTTGGATATTTGTAAGTACCTAAATTACAGATGATTTGTCTACGACCGGTTGATTACAGACTGATGAAGGTAAAACCAAGCCTGAAAACTGATATTTCATTATGCCACAGGGTTTTTATGAGCGTAAAATATCAGATGACAGGAAAAATAAAATATGCATAAATTTACATTAATTATATTTACTTACCTACTAAAGTAAAGTTTTGCCGTGAAGCCTAAAAAATATTATACTTGCGCACTGTATTTTTCTCTAATAATGGTTAACCAACTCAAATACTCCGAGGTTGGGTAGAAAAGTGAATTAAAAGTTTAACCAAGTTTAGCTATTTTGCTGTCGACTGTACTATGGTACACAAAAACACGATTATTCATATAAACAACATTGAAAGGCGGCAAACAAAGCTAAAAGCAGATTTCCCACACTTACAATGTTAGTTAATCTATGACGGAGAGTTAGTTTAATCTAACTTAAAGTAATTTAGGTAAGTTAGTTTTAATTATTCCATTGTTATTTTCTTTTTGACAGCTCATACAAAGTTGACGACATAACTTTGTGAAAGCGTTTGGCAAATTATATGCAAAATACGTTTGCTCTAGCATTATTATTAGGTACCGTCAGTTTTAGAGATATTTTTAATAAAATATTGTATTATTTGGGATATATAATATAACCTATTCGCGAAAGTGTAATAAGTTTCTTCGATCTAAGCTAGGTAAGTAGGTTACTTGATATATCCTTGATGCCTATTATGTATACTAAACTACTAGTGTGGTGATAGGGTGGGTGTGATGTGTATGTGAAATTATATGTCTGTAAGCTGTACCCATGATACAGGAGCAATCCTAGTGTGGGGCAACGTTTTAAAAAAAAAAGAAAAAAAAAAAAAAGAAAAAAAAAGACTAGGAGTATAATTATACAAATTTCCTGTATACTTTAATAATAGACGTATATTTACAACTGTAATGTGAATAGGCGCGGTCTAGATGCAAGTTGATCATTCGTTAGTGCAATGATGAAACAATGACCATTTGTAGTCGTTTACGTAATATGTTAAATGCACCTTCATCACGCAAGTTCTGTTCTTGGCTGTTTATAAATTGGATTTAAAGTTACCTATAGTCTAGCGATCGAGTTGTTTTTGTTATTGTTTATGTATAATTTTAAACGTTTCAAGTATTTTTCGTAAGTTTTAAAATGAATGGAATGATACTTTACAAAATGATTTGTTGATTTTATAATGAAATGGTTTTACCAAAATTTTTTATTGTGTGAAAATTAATTAAAAATAATATCAATAACTTTAGTATTATCATTATAATTCATTATAATAATTATAAATAATGTAGGTCATTAGGCACGAGAGTAAAGATAGAGCATAATATTTTGTAAATTACCTCGCGTGATTATTTTATAATATTTCATAGGAAAATAACAAACGATTCGTGTAGATATAAGTACAATACCAGGTAAATAAAAAAAAATGTTTCGGCCGACGACAACCTTGCATGCCGCGATAAACTTGCAAAGAACTCAACAAAAAATTATCAAGAACTTTTTTTTACAAATTGTTTTGTGTTGACAATTACTTCAATTTGTAAGTCAATACTCTTTTATGATTGATTTACATTTGCGAGGTTCGCCATTCAACAAGTTTATCGGATTATGATTCATTCTCTACCATTTCGGTAGAGACTGCTTGCAGCCTATTTTTGTTTACTCTAGGTAAATGCAGTAATTCTCAAATTCTATCTAGGTATATAACTACTAAATGACCTAATATAGAACATAAACCGTTTCTATTTTCAATAAAAATAACTGTATAGTAGACTCTTTATTTATAGTAAAAGAAAATTAAAAAATATCAGATACATTTTCTTGTGAAATCATATAAAAATCATAGCTCCGTCTCATTAACACCCGTATCAAGTATTATATCTAAAAATTATACTTGCTCACCTAAAAAGAAATCCCATAAAACTCGACCAGTCATCGTGTCATTCATAATTTTCTTGGAAAAATGATAAAACAATATTTACAATTTTTACTAATGTAAACAATGGATCGATTTAGAATCTAAGACCGAAACTATACATTAGACCGCGCTACGACACGCTATAAGTAAGCTACCAAAATAAATAAGAACCATCCAAGTACGCGTCGGATTGGCGGACGAAGGGTTCCGTACTATATCTTAATAATATATATAAATCACTCGTCACGTTGTTTGTCCGCGATGGACTCCTAAACTACACAACCGATTTTAATCAAATTTGCACACCGTGTGCAGTTTGATCTAACTTGCAAGATAGGGTAGCTTACATCTCAATTTATAGTCGCAATAACAAAAACCTTAGCCACAGCAACGCGGGGCCGTGTCTGCTACTTATCTATAAAAAGGCAAAAAAGTCACGTTTGTTGTATGGGAGCTTATTGGGAGCCCCCATAAATATTTATTTTATTACATTTTTCAGTTTTTGTTGTTATAGCGGCGGCAGAAATACATCTGTGAAAATGTCAACTGTCTAACTATCATGCGAGATAGCCTGGCGACAGACGGACAGACAGACACAATTACGGACGGAGCCTTAGTATAGGGGTCCCGTTTTACCCTCTGGGTATGGAACCCTAAAAACATACTCGTTACTCGTGTAAATCGGTGCACAGTGAACCAAATTACTCGCTCGCAGCATTAACTGGAAGGCGATTCGGCCATCGTTAGCTAAAATATCGTAATCGCTCTTTCAGCTATTGAAAAATTGCACATAAAAAATGCCTACTGACCACTAAAAACTTGACTCGGACGACTTGTTGGCTAACTTAATGCGTTATGTGTTCGAAAAGTATGACGTCAGTAGAACTTTTAGCGTGGAACTTTTATCGCAATACTTAGCCGGAATCGGTCCCTGCTCGCGATCTCTCGCTAGTGACGCGCCCCGCGCCGCCGGTATCGATTTCTGTGATTTCACACACGCGCACTCGCCCGCACTCGTCCGACATTAAAATCATCTGTTGCAGAGAACCACCATTCAGTTCTCAGTCAGCCATAAGCAAGGAACGCGGCCACGCGTTACCGACGCCATCTTTTTTGTTTATTTATTTTTTAATTGTGTTCTTGAGTTGAAATCTGCGTGCATGTAAGTAGTTCCTCGTGTTTTGTTCGTTTGGACTGCGTATTTTGTGTCGGTATTTATGGGGGATTTGTCGATTTATATAAGGTATTTTTTTTTCAAAGTGTTTTTTTTTTATCATTAAATCTTAACACCGTAGAAGGCATCAAGTAGGTACGTAACAGTTTTGTGAAAATTATGCATTTGTTTAAAAATCCAATCTCAAACTCTATTGTATGCGATGCGTTTGAAACCATTTAAGGATATCTGGTACACACAAATAATAAAACTTATCATTATTATTATCTTCAAAGATAAATAAAAAAATCATTTTTTTTTTTCGAAAACCATTAAAAAGACGATTAATACCTTCTTTCATAATATCTATCTAAGAACTCGGAAATAAATGACCTAACGAGATGTCAATGTAATCCAGTTTTTATAAGTGAACTATTTACGATTTCCCATAATCGATTGTAGGTCAGTACTCGACCTATGGCAACACAATTATTGATTATTATGGAGCAAAATGTATATTCACATTATTGTTATGTTATAGTCTCATTATTGAGGATTTAATCTCTATGTAATATTATTATATTACATATCTAATAATATTGTTACCTACTTACACCAAAACCATAATAATTCACTTCGCGCACAAAGGAATGTGAAAATATCACTTTGACAAACCAACCCAATCTTTTTGTCATATTTATGCACATTCTCAATACATTTTACGACATAAGGATCGTTAATTCAAAGTCATTTCTATCGATTTTTACATTAACACGAATCGAGTAAATTTTTGCACCGATCGCGTTTAACAAATAAAAACATCTGAACGTATGAACGCAAGGAGTCAATGCAGATAACCTTTCGATTTATAATGTCGATGTCAATGTATTAGGTACATGTAATAAATAATAAATGTAACACGAGTCTAACCTTGATTTAAGGCTTTCAAGTTCATTATAATAAACGAGAATTACAAGTATGACCGCTTTGCATTTCGGACATGGTAAGTAGGTACCTACCTAATGCAATTATGTATGACTAGCTGCGCCCCGCGGTTTCACCCGCGTTTGGATAATATACCATATATTATCTTTAAGAATTGTAGCCTATATGTTATTCTGATGTATAAGCTATATCATTGTAAAGTTTCATTAAAATCCGCTCAGTAGTTTTTACGTGAAAGAGTAACAAACATCCATCCATCCATCCATCCATCCATACTTACAAACTTTCGCGTTTATAATATTAGTAGGATAGATGTAGAGGTAGTGACGGTGTATTTGTTTCAATAAATTGTAAAATTGTACATTGACCTGAAGTAGCATAATTATTTAAAAACAATAAATGCGTTTATTGCCACAAAAAAATTGTAACGACAACGACAAACGAGAGAGTTAATTAATAAAAACACGATACTTACTTACTTAATAATAAAAAATCAGGTTATAACGAAATCCATCAAAATAATGATATATCTACCTAATGATATACTTACTTATAAATTTACGTTGATTTTATTATGAAATCATAAACTTTCCGTGTCATTAAACTGCTATTTTACATAATAATCTTACTAATTATTGTTATTGGCAATAATTAAAATGTATTAAGTCTAAATGGGTCTTAATATGAGAAGTTATGTTAATTAGTTTTAATCAAGTTGCGGAAACGTAACGGAATTTTGTGAACTAATTAATTGGATTTGATTAATAAAAATGACAAAGATTCCATTATAACTTATATCTTATAACTTGTTGAGTTAATAGATACTATAAGTATACTTACCTAACTACAAAGAGTAAGAGTAGAAGTAATTAGAAACTGTTATTAATTACAAAAGAGGACCAGAACATACATTTGTTAAATCAGTCAAAGTTGTAAATGTAGAGCATATTTTACCTGTTGTTAAAAATAACCTCATAAATTGTCCAAGATCATTAGAGTTGTAAAAACCACTGTTTATAGCGGTAAACAAAACTTTACCTGTTCTATATACTTCCTTAGAAGGACAAAATTAAATAATAACTTATTCATAGGATAAATTGAACCTAGCGGGTCACTTGGCAATTAGTTTATATCTTGCAACAATGTTTTGTTTTATAATTAGGCGGGCATTGCCACCTAGATATTTGCATTGCAAAAACTTGCACTGCGTTGTTATCCCACAGACATATAAGATGAAGCAGACCGGGCATGGCATTAACAGATGTAGTGAATCCAGTCGTAAAGCCGGTTGCCATAATTGCCGAGTGACGCTGGAAATTTTAACACCTCATTCTACTACAAATATTAGGTCAGATTTAACACGAATTTTAATCTGAGTTAAATTTTATAAAGGTATACATAGTTGTCTTGTCAGCATTAGTTCGGCCCTGACCGATGACAATATTTTCTGGCTTCACTAGACATCTGTAATGTTCGGTCTGATCCCTCTTACATGTCTGTGCGTCACCGTGAAACATTGGTTTTGAAGTATCATGACACTCAATAATTTCGATGGAAACAGTGTCCTTTAAGCCGGAACACATTAGTTTTTGCACACTACTACTTGACGTGTGATTATCTAGTGGTACTACCCAGGCGGACTCTTACAGATGAGGCTTGCCAAAAGTCTGGCGCAGTTTCGGATAGGACCCTTATGCTTAACGGAGACTTCGTTCCGGGTTTGAGGAGTTTGCTTTTTTCTAAGCGAGTTACGTAATCAACACTGTCAAAGCCAATCTGTCCGAAATATATTTTATTAAGCAAGTAGGAATCATGTATCGTCCTTAGAATCATAACGCAGAGAAGGATAGTTCCATGCGTAGTTTCACTCAAAAATGAAGCCACTTTTTTATCAATGTTTGCGTGAGTGCCGTGCGATTATCTTCTCCAAAACGCACACAAGCGCAATGAAACGCCGCATGCGTGTTGGTGTTTAGTCGAAAAGCAGGGAAAATAAATAAATATTTACCATAAAAGCTTTGATTTCGAGCAACAGCGAGTCGAAGCCCGAACTAGGCCCAGTAAGTCTCAGTGAAAATGACTTCGCGACGCTAGCGAGTACTTGGTTTCTATGTTATTCTTCTAACGTATCGTCCTAAAGAAAGACCAAGTCAAAAGCACGTGAACCCGGCGAGCATCTATGAAGAGACTGAAAGTGGAAAAAGCAAAAGAGGCGTGTCGGGATCGTAGCATGTTGAAAGATCTAGTCTCCTACCGCAACAGAAAAAGACGTGATTTTATGTATGTATTGTACTGATATATACTTTTACAACCTTCTCAAGTTTTGCGGTTGGTTCTATTCATATTATATGTATATAGTATAATGGTAATATTATAATATATGCCTATAAGTAGGCCAGTTTACCTTACTCTGCAGTATGTGACCCCGAGCATGCATTGATCACGATATTAAAGTACTTACTATTATATATGCTAGCTACGCTTCGCGGTTTTACCCGTTGTTTTTTTTATTTGACATATAAAGTTTGATACCCTATTTTACCCTCTAAGGGGGTAGATTTTGCAAATAAATTAACCTATGTTACAACTTTAATTGTAGACTTTAACTAATTTTGAGTGTTTTTTTAAATTAATGTCCTTTGGTATTTGTGGGCCTCTTCTTCTTCCAGCATGAGGAAGGATGATCTTTGCCAGATAGTAGTGTGCAAAATGGTGCGATTCGAAGTGCCGCGATTTTGCAATGCCCAGCTCTAGATTGCACTGCAACTGTTACAGGCAGGCCCGGTCCAGTAAAACCGTGCCCGGTTTAAAAACTAGATAACTGTGACCAAGTTTTAAGTCTATCGTCTCTTTCTGGCACAAAACAAATGACAAGGACAGCAATGCACTAATCGGGCGGTCAAAGTTAACTGGTTGAGAAACCAGGTGGTTTACTGGTCGCGTTGCCTAGCAACTATAGTAACATAGATACGCTTGTAACTTTGTGTTCTATTACATAACTTCATTGTACCACTATGCCTTAAAAGGATACGTTCACTTTTCCTCAACAAGGACACAATTGCATAGAAACAACATATTTTAAATATTATATCAAAACAGAGCTTCATAACACTTTAATTTTGTGAAGGGGAATGAACTTTAATGTGCGACTGTAATAATTGTTGGTGTTGATTAATAATTGTTTATTGCTCATAATTGTTATAGCCAATAAATATTATTATTATCTATTCAGGTCTTATACAACCTTAGATGTATAAATTGACAGATTATACTTATTATATACATATACGTAAGATTACAAACTAGATACGTCTCGCAGTTTCACTCGCGTAGTTACTGTTTTTTATACGAACTCTGAATTTTACCGGTATAAAACATAGCCTATATAATAGAACTCGGGAATAATTCGTGAAAGAATTACCAGAATCGAGTTGGTTATTATCTCGATCGCAATAAAGTCGCCATCCGTAGTTACTACCCCCTACAAAGAAACAAACTCGCAAAATTTACCTTGTTTATAAATTTCGTGGAGATTACAACTGCGATTATATTATTATAAACAAAAAATAAGTGATTGGTGTAGCCTGGTCGATAGAATATAGTGCAATTTCTTGACTTTCCGAGGTCATTGGTGTAGTAAAAAATCCTTTAGCATGTGAAGTCTCCCGATTGTAGGTATATACCTACTCAAAACGTCACATTTACCTTTAACATCCATATAATTTTAGAAATGGCAATATCCACAAATCTACTTATATTATAAAAAATATTCCATAAATTGAAACGGAGGTCAATTCAATAAATAGACATAGACAATGCATAGACAAAAGATTTTCCATTGTAATGTTTTTCTCCGTAGACGTATCGACTCAATGGATTGAATCGACGCATTGTTAATTTGTGGTCATAAAAAGTAAATACTAACATATACCTAGGTATATCTTTGTGGTAGTGTTTGTTTGTAATTGATGATTGTGATTATAATGATTTATACATAACTAGAAGCGGCTCGCGGTTTCACCCGCGTTTTTCTATTATCCCGCGGGAACCGCTGGCATTCCTAATTATACTTTATTTGTGAATTTGTTATTGACTTAGAAAAAGCGAGGTTTAGACGTCGATTTGCTGAGAAAATATTTAGACTCATCTGTTCAAATCTTGTTTAAATCTATTGTGGTAAGACCGTAAGAGCTAAGCTTTGCATTTATATGGTTGGTATGGATAGATAGGTATTTAAATAATGCCCAAACCATATTTTCTTAAAACAGCATAACTTGAAAACAACAGTATTAATGAAATGGAACGCTTAAAAATTCCAAGCTAAATACGTGGAAAGAAATCGTTTATGCAATAAATATTAACGAAACTGGCTCAATACACTTTTACTCTGAACTTGACATTATTCTGTATGCCGATTAAATTAACATATTTAATTAATGATCGATCTTAATTTTTTAATCTAAGACGGTCTACAACTTTTAATCACTGACAGATTATTTTTAATTATAATGAAGGGGTTTTATTCAATAAACAATTTTTTTTTATTATTCACGCAAAAAAGCTAAAACTAAAAAACTAAAACTACTTTTTTTATCGGTTTTTAATTTTGAATCGCCGATGTTCTGTTTGAGAAGTATAAAATTATCTATGGCAATGTAAACAAAAATGAAACAAACAGGCTTTTAAGTCACATAGATACTTAACAACTCTACATAATTAAGTTCAATGACGAATTGATTCTCGCTGTACCAAAAATCACACAAGCACAAAGCCGGAACCAAAATAACTTAGTTACTTACAAATCGCGGGTACTTAATTTAACTAGGAAGTACTGCGGCCTTGCTCGATTTACGGGGGACTTTCATATGCATCAAGGTTTTCTAGAAAAAACCGGTAGCGAACCGGTTTACTCCGGTAGATTCCGATTTTTTATGATCTGTCTTGTTTAGGGTTGGCATCTTTTTTTTAAGGGTTATAGTGTTTTTGTTGGGAGTTGGTAAATTGATAAAAAGATAGAAAAATGTGTCGATTATTTTTATTTACAAAACTATATGTATTTGTCAATAATTATGCTTATTGTAAAATAGTGTCAGTGTAGGTACCTATGTATTTCATTTTAAACACTTAATAATCTAAATAAACTTGACGTTTAAATAAAGTATGATATTCTCGTACTGTATTACAAAAAATTGCTATTAGGTTAAGGTTAAATCTATTCTAATATTATAAAGAGGAAAGAATTGATTGTTTGTTTGTTTGTTTGTTTGCATTGAATAGGCTCCGAAACTACAGAACCGAATTGAAAAAATATTTCACTGTTGGGAAGCTACACTATCCCCACGTGACATAGGCTACTTTTTATCCCGTAAAAATTAACGGTTCCCGCGGGATAGTAGTTAACGCGGGTGAAACCGCGAGGCGGTTCTAGTACTGTATAAAAAAGATTGTTGTTAAACACAGTTGGCAACCCTAAGTCTTGCTTGAGGTTCAAGGATTTATTGTTTCTGAAGTATGATACAGAAATAAAATCACATCACATAAACAAAAACACATGAAGTACATACCGTTACAGATAATATTCCATACACCATAGTAGGTACAAATAGAAGTAAATACAATTGGGTCCTATCTGGAAATATAACTTATTATAATGGTAGGCTAGATAGATGATGCAAAAGTCCACTGGGTAGTACCACGGCGTCGCCAGATATTCATCCGCCAAGGAGATACGGAGTTCCGGGTTCCGAAATCCGGATAAAATGCACAAAATATAAGGAGCCAAAACAAAAAAAAACAATCGTATATGTGTCACAGAGCATAATAAAATAAAGTACCTACGTAAGCGTGTACCTACCATCGTGAACTGCATTATTTGATAAGATAGGTGAAAAGTCAGGGAATACAATATTTAAAAACTTGTGGTAGCTATAAGATCACGTAACAGTTATCTTTCAGCGCATTGGTTAAAAAAAAAAACAAATTAACCAATCAAACTTGATAATACAGAAGAACGTTATTGTATCTAATGCGGAAACGTGTTTCGAAGATCATTATATAAAAAAAATAATTTTATAATAATCAAAAATTTTCAAAAACATGCACCGGGTGACAGGTGACAGGTTATCGATACAAAACAAGTTGTAACTACCTACTTGACGATAAACTTTACTGTATTATCGATTTTTGGTCGGAAACCAGTATACTTGTCATTTCCTGTCTATGAATTTTGTTTTTATTATTTCTCAAACGGAATACTATAGGTATCTTCTTATAATATATTTAGCCATTAAAATATCGACAAATCTCCAATATTCAACAACGCAGTCCAACGAATAATTTAAAAATCAAAAAAAAAGAAAACAGTCTTAAAAAAAACAAATGATATTCTAGCTTGACTAAAAACAAAATGGCGGCCGTGAACGGAAAAGATTCGAACTCTGAGCCCATCGTCCCGCCTTCGTCCTTAATCAGACGCGTTAGCTCGCGGTCCATCAGAAACAATTCGATTTCGGAAGAAAAAGAAAACGGAGAACCCGGCCCGAAGGGATCGTTCGTCAGCAAATACAAGAAAGCGCCTGAAGCGCTCAAGAATTTTCACATAAACGATGCTGAAAGCGAACTGGAAGTGCCTGGGACCCCGATGACGCCGCGAACCTCGACCACGCCTGGTTTGTATAATTTGAATTTGGAATTTTTTGCGTTGTTGTTTTTTTCCATTCAGCCTTGTATTTTTGAGTGCGGCTAAAAATGTGACCTTTTTTGAATGTAAATTATTTATTTGAGAAGTGGTCGGTAAAGGAAGTGAAAAGGAAAAAATCCGAAGTTTTTGAACTTACGCATACCTGTAGGTACAAGGATGTCAAATCTGCATCTTATTTTACGCGAAATGTAGGATTTGCTACAGAGAATTTGTTTTTTTTAGAAGGTTTTTACTGTGCAAGTTCGAGCCAAATTGAAATGTTAGTATGAAAAACTGTATAACTTTGGTAAAAAATCGGTGAATATACTCTTGTCGGTTGACATTAACTTTGGTGTAAACAATGCTGTTTATTCTCTTTGTTGTTCAATTTATTACTTACTTTACTTATTACTCGCTCTATCACCGATACCTTGAAGTTCTAATGCTATATATTCTAATTCTAAGTTATTGTGAAATATTACTAAAAATCTCTTTACGTACGTATTCGGCACATCCAACTGATCAAAATGTGCCCAAACACCAACGGTCTTACCACAAGATTTAAACTAGAGTTTAACAGATGAGTCTAAATATGTTCTCCACAAATAGGCGTCTAACCCTCGCTCTAACAATAACAAATTCACAAGTGAAACAATTAGGAATGCCAGGATCGAAGAACAAAACACGAGTGATAGACGGCGATTTTGTCGAATTACATTTTAGAAACATCTGTTTAACTCTGGTCTAATCTTTTGTGGTAATACCGCAACCGTTTCACTACAATTAGTGCTACCACTTTAACAAATACTAAAACATCTAAAACCATACAACAAACGTGATTTTTATAGATAGTATGGAACCACAATCTCTCGCAGCGGACTCGTACTTGGTCCGTTTTTCCATATAACATTTGAAATGTACAGACAGTTTCTCCTATAAATTATCAATATGTATCAAGTTTGGCGAACATGCAACGCCCCAGGTGGTAGGTATTGCGTAAGCCATAAGAATTTGAAAAGTAAACTTGCTTAATGACCGAAAGTCCCATACCTGAATATTTTATATCTGACGTTGCGTAGGATATTCCACAGAGCATTGAGAGCTTGCACATTATGCCTTTACAATCATTTCTTCATCTTCTATTTCAAGAGATAAAGCCAGCATTTTCAAATAACAATACTTAGAATAGTAACGCAGAGAAGGATAGTTCCATGCGTAGTTTCACTCAAATGCGAAACCACTAATTTATCAATGTGTGCGTGAGTGCCATGTAATTATCTTCTTCAAAACGCACATAAGCGCAATGAAAATGTCGCATGCGTGTTGGTATTTAGTCCAAAAGCAGGGAAAATTAATAAATATTTACCATAAAAGCTTTAAATTCGAGCAATAGCGAGTCAGTCTGAACTAGGCCCAAAAAGTCTCAGTAAAAATGGCTACACGGCGCTAGCGAGTACCTACTTAATTGGGTTCTATTCTAAGTATCAATACTAGAAAAGGGTCTACCACCTACCAGTGTATCGTTTACCATTAAGTGAACGATCCGGCCACGTTTTTTTTGTATTACCGAACATGCGAGCATTCGACCGCAACATCACCTGATGGTAATCGAAGACGCGGTCGAAACTAGCTTGCCTACAAGACACTCTCGACTTGAAAACTTCCGGTTAAAGTTATCAGGAAAGAAAGGCTGCTGCTCCATTTATGGTGTACCAAAGTACCAGTGTGCTCAAAGAAATGTATAGCATTACCTAAAGTTCCGTTTTCCACTTGTCTTCAGGCCACGAGAACTGCACCTTCCACCATGACCTGGAGCTGGACCACAGACCACCCACCAGGGAGGCGCTTCTACCTGACATGGCCAACTCTTACAGACTACTCCTCACAGGTAATATTCCTCGTTAATCCAAGTTGTTGTAAGAACAGTGAAAGCCTTGCTGAGAACCTGGCTTCTGAATGTTACGCGTCGAAATCCCGTAGTTTCTTTAAAAATAGTCTCACTTTACGGTGAATGGAAATAGCGTACCCATACATGCCTGAAAAAATTGTCCTCATGGTTTTTCATCACGAGGTTTTTATCATCAGGGGTGCTATTTGTATACAGGATACATTCCTGAATACAGAAACGTATCCGTTATCCTGTGTTTAGATACAGGAAATCCTGAGGGTTCAAGATGTTTGTAAGATGGTGATTTAGGAAACTAACCAGTTCCTCTCACATTTTGCAGGACTGGGAGAAGACCCAGAGAGGGAGGGTCTCCTGAAGACGCCAGAGCGTGCCGCTAAAGCCATGCTGTTCTTCACAAAGGGTTATGACCAGAGTTTGGAAGGTACGTGGTTTCTTATGCACCTATTTAAATATATTCTCCGAACCTCTCTCGAGAAGTTCCGGCAGCGTTCCTAGAGAGCCAGTTCCATCCTGGACTGAACATTTGTACCCCCTTTGTCCTGGCAGGATGATCGTGATGCTCAATCCGTTTATTAATACCATAAAAACAATTTAAGCTCTTGGTTTCGATACAGCCATCCACCCATGTGGGAACCTCCCATAAAATATAAACAACCAGCAGACACGGCCACGCGTCGCTGTGGCTAAGGTTTTTGCGACAATACATGAGATGTAAGCTATCCTATCTTTCAAGTTAGATCAAGCTGCACAAGTTGTGCAAATTTGATTAAATGCGTTTAAGTAGTTTAGGAGTCCATCGTGGACAAACAATGTGAAGCGTAATTTATAGATAGGTTAGAACATTCTCCGTTTTGATTCTCCAGAGGTCTTAAACAACGCCATCTTCGACGAGGACACGGATGAGATGGTGGTGGTCAAGGACATCGAGATGTTCTCCATGTGCGAGCACCACCTGGTCCCGTTCTACGGGAAGGTCTCCATCGGCTACCTTCCGCAGGGGAAGATCCTGGGGCTCAGCAAGTTGGCTAGGTAAGCACACATGTTTATATAGGTCAATAGACGGAGAAAGCTATTGGCGGTGTCGGAATTCTCTTTCTCATGGGAAGGAGAAGGTTATTGAAATGTTACTCGTGAGGGACAAGGATAGAGCTACTATTTGCATCCCTTGTGTCGGTTTTTCAAGGTCACCTACTTAAGCAGCTAAACAAATGATGTAGGTACTCTGTGATACAAACTGGCATTTATGCCAGTCTTGAGAATGGCCTTCCCACGCTGCGCCACCGTCCTTAGCTTCCTTTGTCCATGGTTCTAAGCCTTTTTACCATTTACCACATCATCAATCTATATCTACTTACCTTATCTTAAAGATCAATAAAATTGCAGTGCTTGTTTGTAATTACAAAAACTAAAATCGTTAAGTCATAAAAATTTTGGTAACATTAGCAAAGATGGTATAGCAATCAATTCCTATCAAAATTCTGCCAGAAATGGCGTGTGTTTTTATGTTAAGCGTGACGTGACGTCTTTATGGGAAATGTTGACGTAATGTGATTGTTATCAAATCCATTGCCATTGTGTTATGTCGCCACCATTCTAGGCTCAGCATGTTTACTACCTTCGGTCACATCGTCGCTAAGACTGTGAGTGGTCATAGCTAGAGCAAAAAAATGTAAAGTTTTTTTTTATAACTAATAACTTCAATGCGGTGGTAGTGCAGTAGGCGAACGTCCGCCTTCCAAAGCGGAGGTGGCGAGTTCAAATCCCAGTGCGGGCTCGTACCAATGTGTTAATATAGGTACCTACGTAATTATCACTCGCTTTTCGGTGAAGGAAAACATCGTGAGGAAACCAACATGCTCGAGAATTATTCCGGAGGCATGTTATCCACCAACCCGGACTAGGCGCCCGTGGTGGATTATGGGCTAACCCTCCTCACGAAGGTGAGGGGAGGCCTTTGACCAGCAGTGGGACAATTACAGGCTGAATCATCATCCTGAAGAAGTCCACTGCTGAACATAGGCCTCCCCGTTAGACCGCCACACCGAACGACGATTTGCCACTTCACCAATCACTTCAACCATCCACCGGTTGCCTGCGACTCTTTTCATGTCATCAGCCCATCTATCAGCCTGATGAGACAGACTGTACTATGTACACCTGTATATGAACTAGTATTAGCAATTTTAATGGCAAGGTCTTATTGTCACTTGTTTCTCTTCCAGAATCGTAGAGATATTCTCTCGCCGGCTGCAAGTCCAGGAGCGTCTGACCAAACAGATCGCCATCGCGGTCACGCAAGCGGTCCGCCCCGCCGGCGTCGCCGTCGTCATTGAGGGAGTGTAAGTGTTCTGCATCTTCTCTTTCTCTTTCTACACCTTCTCTTTCCTATTCTACGCCCTGTCTTTCCTGTTCTACACCTTATCCTTGTATTCGACACTTTTTCTTTCGTAATGCTACACCTTCTCTTTCCTATTCTACGCCCTGTCTTTCCTGTTCTACACCTTATCCTTGTATTCGACACTTTTTCTTTCGTAATGCTACACCTTCTCTTTCCTATTCTACGCCCTGTCTTTCCTGTTCTACACCTTATCCTTGTATTCGACACTTTTTCTTTCGTAATGCTACACCTTTTCTTTCCTATTCTACGCCGTATCTTTCCTGTTATACACCTTATCCTTGTATTCGACACTTTATCTTTCCTAATTGTACACCTTTTCTTTCCTATTCTACACTCCTTTTTTCTATTCTACAGTATCTCTTATGCGTGCTAGTACATACGAGTTGGTTGAAATATGTAGTGTGTCCATCCACTATTTTATCCATCCATCATCCGTCTACCTAAATGATATCGAAAGTCATGTTTTACTTTTATTTAAGAGTGTGACTATTTGTACGGGTACTGGATGAATAAATTATATTTATTCGTACATTTATTGTTATTTTTGGATGATTAGCTTGTCTTTTGTTTTTTTGGATGATGATTAGCGACTATTTGTACGGGTACTGGATGAATAAATTATATTTATTCGTACATTTATTCAATAAGGATGAGTATATTCATACGAGGGGAGAAGAGGGTAGAGTGGGGAGAAAGACGGGGAGAGCGGGAAGAAAGAGGGGAGAGTGGGGTGATAAAGAGGGGAGAGTGGGTTGAGAAAGAGGGGAGAGTGGGGTGAGTAAAAGGGGCGAGTGGGGAGAAAGAGAGGGGAGAGCGGAGAGAGTAGAGGGAGAAAGTGAGGAGAGTGGGGTGAGGAAGAGGGGAGAGCGGGGAGAAAAAGAGGGGAGAGTGGGGGGAGAAAGAGGGTAGAGTGGGGAGAAAGAGAGGGGAGAGCGGGGTGAAAGAGGGGAGAGTGGGGGGACAAAGACGGGAGAGTGGGGGGAGAAAGAGGGTAGATTGGGGAGAAAGAGATGGGAGAGCGGGGAGAAAGAGGGGAGAGTGGAACGCAATTTTTTTTTTTGCACTCTAATTGATCAAATAAAATTATTCGTCCGACTTATGTACGAATAATAATAAATTGTTTGTCCAGTTCCCGTATTAATAATCATAAATTATTCGTACGGTAACCGTATTAATAATTATAAATTGTTCGTACGGTAACCGTATTAATAATTATAAATTGTTCGTACAGTACCCGTATTAATAGACTCGGCCATTATTGAAAGTGAAACGATTATCTTTAGGTCCTCAATTGGATCGCAATAAGACGTCACGTTAAGCCCCCTGGTGGTCAAAACCTAGCCTAGAAAGTATATTCGGCCACCAGTTCCATGCAAGCTTGTAACTTCTTCGATCAGATGTTCCTAATCTTCTCTTCTTTGTAGGCACATGTGCATGGTGATGCGAGGAGTGCAGAAGATCAACAGCAAGACGGTGACGTCCACCATGCTGGGGGTGTTCCGCGACGACCCCAAGACCAGGGAGGAGTTCCTCAACCTCGTGCACTCGAAGTGAGGCCCGGAGGACGCTCGTAGCTATGCTGTTCAGGGTTCCCCTCCTCTTTAGTGCATCTTCTTCTGTGCTACGTACTAGATCATGTTTCGAACCATTTCTTTCCCTCCCTCTTTAGTGCATCTTCTTCGGTAAAGTCAACTTTAACCATGTGCTACGTATCTACGTATGCTACGTAATCTTTCCTTTCCTCTTCAGTGCATCTTCTTTGGTAGAGTCAACTTTAACCATAGATTCATATGTGCTACGTACTAGATCATGTTTCGAACCTCTTTCGTCGGATGGAGTGCAGAGTCGAATATGCACTTCGTTTAGTCACTTCGACATTGAAGTGTAACAGACTTGTAATATTTTTTTTTATTGGATTTGTTTCTCTATACGTAGTCATATTATCTCAATCTTTAACATTACAACCTATTTCTTGAACGGTATAGTCGTGATTAGGAACGGCATTTCCAACATCGTTGCCGTATCAGTTTGGAATCGTATTTTGATTTGCTTCGTTTCTTTTCGGTGTATTTTGACTTCTCACGATTTCTCTATCTTCTTCGTTCTCTTTTAACAGTTTTTGAGTTTCTTTTGTCTCTTGTTCACTGCATACAGCTAACTACTTAAATTAATTTCTGAATCATGTCTTTCTTTTTAAACTGATTTGTATTTTCTTCTGACCGGTATGACAATGTGATGCTAACATATCTCTTCTATTGATTCTAAACAAAATGGCTACGAGCGGCCAATTTTTATTGTTAATTTAGTTTAAATACTATTTTTTAGCTTTTTACTGCCTTTACTTTGTGATTTATTACAAATTATGTGAGATATCAAATTTTAATATTACTTTAATGTTATGATTGATTAGAAAATTGGTTTGTCGTTGTTTTATATTTTTGGTGATAATAATATTATTAAATGACGCTCAAAAATATTTTTTATAAATTTATATATATTTACCTGCCTACTGTTTTGATGTATGCAGTATTTTTATATGTTTTTCAAATGAGACAAATATAAGTAGTGCTAGTTATAATTGTTATTATTATGACATGATGCAGCTTTGCTTTTCCATCCATATTTAGGAGTTTAAATATTATTTCATTACATTTAAAACTCCTCAAATTTTTTTATAATATTTTATATTGTTAAATGAAATGACAATAATTTTATTGGGAAATGTGATAATAAAAATTATTGCCCATAATTACCACATTTTCCAAATATTTATTATAATATTATATACCTACTTACTTAATTTGTTTTTTATGTATTTATTTTAATTAGTACAATGTAACATTGTTATCTTTAGTAAAATTGAGGACCAATTTAGTTTAAACTAAAATCTCAAACATTGAATGGCTGATGTTTGACATTTTTGAGAAAAATATATAAATAGGTACCTTGTTTCTTTCTCGTTCTTAAAATGTTGAGCGCCATTAGCGTTGCCTTATTGTACGAATTTTGATAATATGTTGTACGATGATTTTATTATGAATAAATATTTTTATTTTTTAAGTTAAACTCGTTTTTTATTGTTACTCTGTTTCCTTTTGGCATCACGCCTGCTTGAGTTTGCACAGCTAGCATGCATTTTGCTAAATGTATCTTTGTCCGAGAAGAAATTAGAACGAAAGCACATTTTGCGATAAATGCTATATGTAGGTACCTATAGATTTAGTTCCTTTTCTTCGACAACCTAAAAATATACACATCAAAAACGTTTAAGCAACATGCATGCATAACATGGACCCAGGAACAATGGGATAAAATTATGTTTTCCGATGAGTCGCGATTCGGGTTTAGGCCTGATACAAGAAGGGTGCGAGTGTACCGTCGGCCCGGAAATACTGTAAGGCTCAGGTGCGTTAAGGAAGTTCATCCATACAGCGGCTCAACAGTTATGGTATGGGCGGGTATTATGAAGAACAGGCGAACTGAGCTCGTTTCTGTAAATGGAAACATGATCGCTGAAAATTACGTTGAGGATATTCTCAGACCTTATGTCCATCCATTTGCACAAACCTTTGGCTCCGATTTTACGTTAATGCATGACAATGCGCGTCCACATACAACTCGGCGAACCAGAAAAGAACCAGAAATTAGTACATGTTGCTTAGACTTTTTTGATGTGTGTATATCTAACAGTAGGTACCTACCTAACTTCAAAAATAAAAACAAATCTGCCAAAAATATAAGTTGGTAGGTAGACGTACTACCTACTTTTGCATGGATTTGTAAGCAAATCTATGCAAAAGTAGGTACAAGAAATACTATTAAGTTTATAAATTGTCAACTATACATTTTTTTTATTTTTATTAATAGGTTCACCAAACCGGACAGTACACATTATACATAAGATAACATGCACAGAAATAATAAAGCAGAAATAAGTGAACGCCCTTCTCGAGGTGAACAGAGCATGCAAACAAAATTTTACACTCTTCAGACATAATATATTAAAGAAAATTTAACAGTAATACTTAATTGCTTATAGTTAACGTACTAAACAGAATTTACTAATTATTTAGACTATTTCGAAAAAGAGACTTTTTAAATGTATTGACGGAATCACCAAAAACACATATACAATAGATATACCATTCTTGTATATAAAAAATATTAATGAACAGAGATAGAATGACATTACATGCTTAGAAATTCCGTAGACCATTCTGAAGTGTAGATAAGTAGAATTATATTGTAATAATTTTGTTGCAACCAAAATGTATAAAACAGAGTAGACGTAACGTCTACGGAGAACTACAATAATATGATGGTGGGAGTTCTTCTAAGCAATGGTGAAAAGTATGTTAGAGAGGTAGGCTACGTATTGACAACACCTCGAGTGTTGCAGTGTCGGGCGACGGTGATCGTTTATCGTGAGACGTGCCACGTGGCGTGTCAGCCTGTAAAAAACACATAAATACCTTCACATAAAAAAAGACTAACTTAAAGCTTAAAGTAGTTGTTCTGTGAACAGTATACACCTCGCGATCAAAGGGGATTATGGCATCCCCCTTTTTGCCCCTGTCTAGTTCAGAATTTAATCATAACTCTAGGCTAATAAATGACTCTATAGCAAACTTTTGCCCCTCCTTATGCCGCCATTATCCCCCCTATCAAAAAGAACTCTTGACAAAAAAGGGGCTAAAAATTAAACAACCTGTATACCAAATCTCGTAAAAATCGGTTGAGAAATGCGACCTGTAGCTCGGAACTAACAACCATCCAATCATCCGGACGAAAGATTGATGAATGGAAATACTTGCCAGAATCTGTTTCCCCATAGTTATAACTTAGGAGTGAATCGGTTACTGCTAGGTAAGCGTGCATCATCGTAGACCGCATGAACATTAACTTACCTCTGAGAGCTATCTTCAGTGTGCACTTGATCTTTCGTTCTATTTAATATACCTATACAGCTTAAGTTGAAGATTATGAACAAAAACTTACATGATATCTGGCAAATTAATAAATGATACTCAGCGGTTAAGTGCTATCCGATTATGACACAATCGACACATACAAGACAGTATCTAGTAGCCAGTGCTACATCTCAATATCCATTTATTAAATACCAACGATTTCAAAATGTAGATTACATTTTGAGTCTGGAACAGCTGATAGCGCACTTGGTAGCGCTATTGAGGTTTATTTATTAATACGGCCCTTAACATCAGCTGAGATGGCGGGCAAAAGCCAAACCAAACTTATTCTACTAAAAAGAAAAGCAATAAATTTGAGAATTGACGAGGCTCGGTCTTGGCTCTCCTATATCTGTAGGCGCTGTAGTAAAGAGGTATTTTCTAGAAGATAGAAACAAGATAATCTTTCTCTTTTATAGGGGGGAAAATACCGCCAATTTGTCTCCTCAGCCGCTGTGGGATTAGTGCAATGATCAGACTAAAATAAAATCGCGTCTTTTAATACTATAATATACTAGTCAACCGCTAATATTTAACTTTATAAACATTATGATCTGGATGCATCTTCTAAATCGACAACTTGTATAAAATGTGTGTACACGGCCGAAATTAATAATCAATCCAATCCAAATTTTGCTGTCTGGGATTGATATCACAATCCATTTTTAGGGTCAAACGTGCCAATAACCGATCCGTGGATTGGTTTATAAAGGCACGCAGATTGGAAATCGATCGAACGACAGGCAGCAATCCAAGATCGATTTCAATCTTGGATAGGAGATACAATATTAATTTCGGCTGTAAATCTCGCGAGATCACGATTATCTAAGTACCTATATAAATTTGTAAGTATTTAGCCACGATTTTTTTTTAGTCTGATCAATTCCCTATAGTGATGAGAAGAGTAATGTGACTATGATGACCTGTGCCTGGTATCTATAGAATATTTTTCTAGCTTTTAGCACATTATCTGAATCTTATATTATTTCTTTCCAATAAAATCGGAACAACAACATAATGTTTTTATTCTACCAACAATCGTTTGTTACACGTGGCGCCACTATCTAATACTAATACACCACTATCAGTGAATTGAATTTTTCCGTTGAACTCACATTAGTTCAACTTTTATCCATGCTACAGATAATGTAGGTCGAGCCATAGCGTTGTTTATGACATCATCATCATCAGCCTGAAGACTTCCACTGCTGAACATAGGCCTCCCCTTTAGACCGCCACACCGAACGACGATGCTACTTGCATCCACCGGTTGCCTGCGACTCTTTTGATGTCGTCGGCCCATCTAGTTATTTAGTTTATGACATAATAACGTATATCTACCTAATAAATAGGCTGGCAAAACACTTACCTACCTACCTACCGTCTTAAAACAAAAGTTTAGACCCGAGATAAACAGATGTTTCTTAAATTTCGTTCGACAAAATCGACGTCTATCACTCGCGTTTTCTTACTCAATCCTGGCGTTCCTAATTCTTTTACTTGTGAATTTGATATTGAGTTAGAAAAGGCGAGGATTAGACGTCGATTTGTGGAGAAAATATTTAGACTCATCTGTTCAACTCTGGTTTTTGAATCTTTTGTGGTAAGACTGAGGCAGTTCTTTTGTTTTTTTTTATCGACTGGCAACAAACCCCACGTATTTTTTTTACAGGCCCAAGACTCGAATTTGTCCAGATTTCCGCACTGCGTGGTCGTCACCGATCCGCGCTAATCTTTAAATTTATGAATAATGTGTAGAAAAATAAATAAATTAAAAATATAACAGTACACGAATAAAATACCTATGCATTGTTTTTTTTACCTACCTATGACATCGTTATTGTTTATTTTTACAATTATTTCAGTATTATACTACTATTATACTACTTATACTCGTATATCGTCGCCGTAGAGTGAAAACCTCGGGAATGCATTTTGGTAAAAAATGCATTCCCGAGGTTTTTACTCTACGGCGACGATATGTAGGTACACCAGATATTTTTCATATAAAAATTCTTTGGATTACATAAGCGATTTGGCTAGACGAATAAAAATAGATTATAATAATATATTATGTACCAAGCTTATCTATTTATTCTCTTAAAAATACACGAATAAAATAATAATTCAATTAATTGATAAGTAGTTACTTATATGCCTTATATACTTATATGCCTTATATACTTATATGCCTTATATACTTATATACTTCGCTTATCAGTTTATTTTTATTTTTATTAATTTGCTCTCTCTTAGATCAATGTCAATTTACTATTTCTCTATTTTATTGATTAATCATTGAAGTTTAAAAACGAGTTAAAGAGTGAGTTAAAGTTAAAGAATAAGTTAATAAATGACATCCCCGTAGAGTTTCTTGGTGCTGTCTTCTCTAACGGGCGTTTTCCGAAGCACTGGTAGAGTCAACGGAGTTTCCTTTTCCTGTCCAGAATCTTGGTACAGTGCTTGAAAGGGAAACATCCTTTCTTAAACTCGAACCATAATCAATTACTGTTTAATTTAATTTGTCATACTTTATGTTTTCATGATTCTCTTTGTTAACGAGAATTAGCTGTTTGACTTGTAAAAGTGCGATTAAATTGCCTATTTACAATAAATGCTTTGACTTTGAGTTCTCATTTGTCTTTTTAACCGACTTCAAAAAAAGAAAGAGTTTTTACCATGCTTGTTACCTCATAAATTTCTGCTGGCTGAACCGATTTTGATATAGCAATAGCAAAAAAAAAACTACCGCACCCACAAACGTAAATTAGTCAGATATCCATATAACTTCATTTAGTTAGGCAATAAGTATCAGTAGGTAAAGGCTGAGTATCGAACCCGCTGTCACTTGGTTGCAAACCGCACGGTTACTATCTTTCACATTTTTATAATGTAGAATGTAGGTACTCTTTGTATTTCAAAGAACTATTTACATTCGAGTGTAACGGAGTTTATCAGTTAGGTCGTAAGTTCAAGCTTATTTCTACAGTTTTGAATATAATTTATTAACACTCCGTCTGAAGCTTTTAATAAGGTAAGTCTAGTTTATAATAATTAATTTAGCCCCGACTCAAACAGAGGTATGTTATAAATATAACCTGTGTGTTTGTGCATCTGTGGTATCGCAGCCAAGCGACTGAACCGATTTCAGTTTGAATTTTTTATTTGAAAGGTTATTAGATTGATAGTTTATTAGCTATGATCCAAGGAAATTTGGAACTTACTTCGATTTAAAGTGTATATTGTACTTCTCTTTAAAAGTTGGTTGGATTAGATGAACATTTATTAGATTTTCCCATACTTACTAAGTTTTATAATAATTTATACAATAAACTTACTATCCTTTCTTACGTATTCTAATACTTAGTTCAAATAATGGTGGAATTATTATCATAAAATGCAAATCATACTAATATTATAAAGGAGACGTTTGTGTGTTTGTTACATCTTCACGTTCAAATGACTTGACCAGTTTTGATTAAATTTTGTGAGGAGGTAGCTAACATCCTTGAAACACGGGCTATTTAGCTTTTTATTCCGATAACAGTGAGTGACGCCGCGGGGAGCAGCTAATAAAATGTAATTAATACAAATAAATAAAATACTACTTGCATTATAATTATAAATAGTTTGCACACCTAACGGTTAGAATGTGGCGATATTACGCATTACCAAATTAACACCTACTATGATACCCATATTATGCAAATAAAGATTGCTTTGATTTGATTTGAGAAGTGTTAGTGAGTAATGTCGAAATAATAGCTTTATACTTCATGCATATAAAAGTTATAACTACGGTGATTCTGCCAAAAAAAAACTCTGCCTGCTGTCTTCTCTGTTTGTTCCGGGACGGCTGGACCGATTACGACGGGGCTTTCACTGGAAGATAGCATAATTATGTGACTAGGAGTAGCATATGCTACTTCTATTTTAAACCTAGTTGCAGCTCGCGGTTTCGCTCGCGTTGACCGCGTCACCGGCACCATGCATTTCCCGTGTTAAAAACCTATGTGTACCAATCCAGTGACACATTAATCTTAGCAAATTTCATCCAACTCAATGTTAAAGTCAAAGCATTTATTGTAAATAGGCAATTAAATCGCACTTTTACAAGTCAAACAGCTAATTCTCGTTAACAAAGAGAATCATAAAAACATAAAGTGTGATATTAAATTAAACAGTAATTGATTATGGTTTGAGTTTGAAAAAAGGATGTTTCCCATTCAAGCACTGTAGATTCTGGACAGGAAAAGGAGACTCCGTTGACTCTACCAGTGCTTCGGAATACGCCATTCAGTTGTTGAGACGTGACAGCGGAATAAACATACAAAGTACTTATAATTGGAAGGATAAAAAAAATGTTGGCCCCATATGCCGTATTTGAAATCACAGACATATAAGAAGAAGCAGAGCGGGCAGCATATGATATATTTAGTGAAGGCAGGAAACGATAACATCCAGGCAAGGCCAAGCTCAGGCTGACAAGACAACCTATGTATACGTTCATAAAATTGTACGTACTTACATAATAATATATTAAAATTCGTGAAGAATTTTATCTAAAATTTTCACAAGTAGAATGAGCTGTCTAAATGTCGCCAGCGTCACTCGTCAATATTGCGACCGGCTTAACGACTAACGGCCGAAATTAACAATCAATCCAATCCAAATTTTGCTATCTGGGATTGATCACAATCCATTTTTAGGGTCAAACCTGCCAATAACCGATCCGTGGATTGGTTTATAAAGTCACGCAGATTGGAAATCGATCGAACGATAGGCAGCAATCCAAGATCGATTTCAATCTTGGATAGGAGATACAATATTAATTTCAGCTGTAAATTCACTACATCTGTAATACCCGCGTCTGCTTTCTCTTCTATGTCTGTGTTTTAACGCATCTGGGATCACTACAGTTGTTTGTGTCTAATCGTAACAGCCTACTAACTTGACAAATAAGTTATCAGCATATTACATAAAAGAAAGATGAAAAGGTTATCATAATTCTAGAGACTCTAACGACCTCGCTATTATCACTGTTATCGCGAACTATACCGTTTATTCCGTTTGTAATGAGTGCCCCTACGATTCACTTTGCACACTGAATTTTTTGTTTGAATTTCAGACTGAGAAATGATACGTGTAGCAGTATTCTGCGTCTTGTTCGGCGCGGTGCTGTGTGCACCGACAACATCTAAGGAGTCCACAGATGATGACAGTGTGACCATCACCGCGGACTTCTTCCCCGAAGAATTTAAAGTACACACAGCTGAACATGACATAGTCAGTATTTTAGTCCCACTGAACGCTCTCAACTTTGATGATGATGATGATGATGATGAGGAGGACAGTGAGGGCGACGATGACGGCACCATATTATTCTTCGTCGAAGCAGACGTGAAAGACGGAGTCAAGGAATACAAAGGCCTTTCAGTCCTCAAGAACAAAGTGGCCAAGAAACTTCTGGAGACTGGCACCGACGCGGCTGCGGCCAATGACGAAGCCAAAACAGCTCACTTCGCGGCCACTGACGGCATTTACGTCTACAACGCCAAAGAAAACACCGCCGAGAAGTACGGAACAGTCAACGACAACCTCATTGGCATCGCAAAATACAACGGCACCGATGCCATTTACGTTTTGACAGCCAACAATGAGGTTTATCTGGTTACCGAGGAGGGCACCAAGAAAGAGAAACTGAACCAAGTCGTGGGCGCTCAGCAAATTGTACTGGATTATTCCAATAACTTGTATTACTATAATGCTGAGAAGGAAGTGTACGTGGTCGTCAATGATGGTGTTAAAAAGATAGAAGGTCTACCTTCCAACCCGTCTTACATTAACCTTCTGAAACCTCCCTTTATCATCGAGAATGGAATCCCAGTTGTTATAAATAACCAATCCTACGTCGCCTACGTAAACGGGTCCAGTGAAGTCACTGACTTTACGTTCGATGTAAAGCCTTCAGCCTTCGCCATAGAAGGTACTATTCTCGATTACTTCGCGTACAACAAGAGTATCTACGAATACAATGTGCTGGCTATTCTCATGGGTAATTTAATAGAGGATTTGCATAGTTTTATCAATGATAATGCCAACGAAATCCAAGCTATTGCTACTAGATCTCGATCAGCATTGGCAGAAAGCGCTTAAAAGCGCTTCTATGACCAAAATTTGCAAATTTTTCTGAACGTGGATGTATACGGATTTCAATCACAATGAAAAATGTTATACTACATTGTGATCACAAATTTCAACGCTATCAGTTTATTCTAAAGTTATTTTAACTGCAATATTACATTGTTATAATTATTCTAAGTATAAATAATAATCTATAATTATTATTATCATGTTCGTCCTTGTGTGAGGAATTTCTTCAGAAACGCGTTAATTACATCTTCTTATTTGTTATTCCTATTTATTTTCTTTGTTATTATTACCTATGACCGTTCTTATGAGGGTAAATTCAGATTCTTGCAATCCCTCCTCTTTCTGAAAAATATACGAGATAGCAGCTAGTCTGTTTATTTTTCTTGCCTGTTAGTACCTTATTTCACCTTCATTATGGTAATTTTAATACAACAAACATATTTTTCCACATCTTTAATATGCTCGAACATCATCAACTCTGGTACCAACCAAATAACAAGTGTTTGTACAAACCCAACACGTAATCTTTTGTCGAGCCAGCCGCCGACATCAGAATCTTACTGACGCTCTGAGGCCCATATTTGCCGCCCCCGAACATAGACTTTAGAAGCACTTCCATCACATTATGCTCATATATCTTTCCATCTACAGCTGCTACAAGATACAAGCCAGCATCGACACTAAACGCGCTAGGTTTCTCAGCTATATGAAAATCTTTCTTCTCACACGTTCCATTCACGAACAGAATATACAGTGTACCGTCGCCGAAGAATGGTATAGAATCATCCATGATGAACGCAGGCCTTAGCAATTTGATATCTTGAAACTCCATATCAGTTAGAGCTGTAATTCCAGGTGCTGACCCATCGGCTTTAATGACATGTATCGTCAGATCTCCACACTGAACATAGTATACGTTATTCGAAGTATCCAGTACGAACTGCGTTGCGCACACGACGTTTTTCAGTCTAGATTTCACGGTTCCGTTCTTTTCTAGTTTAAACATCTTGCGTTCATTAGTTAGTATATAAAATACATCTGTTCCGTTAGCTTTTTGTATCTGTATAATGTCGTCTTTAAAAGGGCCGAGCTTCTTGGCCGATAGGCTGTCTCGGTCGTATTTGTAAAGGCCGTCTTTAGCTCCTATAAACACGTTAACGTCAGTCCCGTAGTCTGCGGTGGAATCTCTACCTCCCTCTAGAATCTCGTAGGCAGCTAGACCTTCTAGAACGAAGACGCAGGAGCCTCCTTCGAAGTGTGGACCACTGATAGTGAAAAATATCGATGGTATTTCTGATGAGTCTATTTGCACATTGCTGCCGTCTGATGGGACCAGCAGTCGAGTGATGGGGTAAGGAGAACTGAAGATGACGTGGTCTCTATTGAATAGGGATGTGCTGTTTGGGGCATTAGCTGATGATGTTGCGAGGAAGCTCATTGTTGCAATGATGGACCACATTTCTGGTAGAGCCTGCAATATAAATGAGTCAAGTTATAGCAATGCTTACTGGTTTCTGTAAAGGCCGGTTTACTAGCACATTTCTCTCGTATACCGATAGGTCTATCGCCGTCTCTATCTGGCACTGAGCATAACACAATTATGTAAAGATAGTGTAATGTTGTTACGCAAGAGAAATGGTATCGATCATCACACGAAACCCTGTTCGTCGATGCGTAAATAGTTATAGTGCGTTCGCGTTGTAGTACGAACTAAGTATAATCAATCATTTTGTGGCGTACTAACTAACTACCACATACAGAACGGTATACAGACTGGAGCTTTAGCTAAATCAGGGGGCTTACCATGACATCTTATTGCGATCCAGTTGATGATCTAAACATATTTGTTTCACTTTAAATAATAGTAATACACGGCTTTATACAAGGTAGACGTCAATCCCTTTAGATTAAAAATCAACCTAAATTGTCACAACAAGACGTCATGGTACGAATAAGTAGTAAGACGATTCTGTTTAGGTCCTCAATTGGATCGCAATAAGACGTTATGGTAAGCCCGCCACGGGCTTACCATAAGTTAAAGTTCTGATTAGAACGAATGATGGTCGTTTGGATGGCGGACGTTCTACTACTATACTGTAGGGATGCCTACGTTCAGCAGTGAACGTCTTCCGGCTTATGATGACCCTAATGAGCAATGGAAACAAGCTTTCTGTTCTTCCTTCCTTCCTATATTAGATAAATAGAGGCTATTAGAGTGTAAAACTTCATTTGCACGAAAATCACACAAAATCAAATACCTTGTCCAGGTAAAACAAAAAAACAATTATTGTTTACGGATTTATTAAAACTGAACTTTATTAAGTTGTGTCTTGAAATCAGATATTAGTCCTAAATTGTATTTCTCAAGTGCTATCAAGGAACATTCGGTGTAACAACGCTCTAACTTGCAAATGCTTGCAAATGTTACAAATGCGCGAACGACACGATAATTTCGTTGAACTGTTTGTACACTTGCAACAGAATGTCGAACCGCTCTGTGTAACATTCGTAATGTTTGCTACTTTGATAAGAAAGTTAATACCCCAAATTGCATTATTCTAAGTACATAATTTTGCTATTCCTATTCTACACTACAGAGATAGTAGGTAAACATATCACGAACACGAATTTGACAAAATGTTCGTGTAGTATGTGCTCGCGTAACATTCATTGTATCACCGAACGTTCGTAAAGAAGACTAACTCTACGTTTGATTTAGTGTTTTTGTACTGTTTTGCTTATTTATGTGTCTTTGTGTAAATTTACCGACGTATCTTAAAGATTGTTATAATTTTGTCCTTAGAATATAATAGTAAAAGTAAATATTTATGTCAATTATTGATATAAGACCGTTGACCCGGTTGTTGCAATAGATAGATTCCTGACTGTCATATTCGAGACTAACATTATCAGTCCAGTGGTCATTTCGACGAAGACAACTTGTGAACAAAAACATGACGATAAAAGTGAGTAGTACCTACCTATATTTAAATATAATCCAATCTTTTTCTTTAGGTAACTACTTCTGTGTAATCTAGCCTTTCTAAAATCGGTTTATATGTAATAGTTTTGCCTGCCCAATCTGTTTTAGGATTAGTAACATCGAATCGGAAAGCGTAACCCTCAACGTGTCAGTCTGTCATAGCAAATTTATCTATAGTTACTAAGTACATCATTGATTATTATTAATCACAACTAAAGTCTTTTTTTACTTTTCATGTAACAAATCCAAGTAAAGTTTGTGGTTTGCTGTCTTACGGCCGAAATTTATATATGTATTATTCAATCCAATCCAAATTTTGCTATCTGGGATTGATATCACAATCCATTTTTAGGGTCAAACGTGCCAATAACCGATCCGTGGATTGGTTTATAAAGGCACGCAGATTGGAAATCAATCGAACGATAGGCAGAAATCCAAGATCAATTTCAATCTTGGATATAAGATACAACTTTTGTCTGTGGCGATCGAGGATTATCTGAACCCTTCGCTCAGCTACAAACCAAATGAAACTTTAAACATATCATGTTTGTGTCTCTTTTCAGATGCTGCCTCTACTATCCCTGCTATTAATAACCACTGTGGCGGCAGAGAACTGCTCCTACACCTTCGAAGGTACCCCCTACTCCAGATCTGTAGCGCTCACCATCAAGGGTCTACCCACCAACCTGGCATTCAACTCGAAGACCAAGGAACTTCTATTCACACTGATCGACCTTGAAACCCTGCACGATAATAATGTACAAACTAAAATGGATCAATATATACTAAGAAATGGCGAGCCAATTAAGATAGACAATGTCAGAGGTCAAGCTGCAGCCGTCGATGAGAAAAATAACAAAATATATGTAGCTACAGATGACGGGCTTACTGTCCTGAACGAGACAAACAAAGCTAACTTTGTCAGTATGAAAGACGAAGACATAGTGCAGTTATTCAAGCCAGCTGATAGAAACGTGTTATACGCTACCATGTTTCCAGATAACGACCTTTATATAATCGATTTAGTTAAAAACGAGAAAGTCAAAGTTGAAAATGTGCCCTGTGCTTATTTCGCGGCAGCTGACGATAAAGAGAATATATACTATGAATGCAATTCTAAGTACGTCAAAGTTTTGCTCAAAGGTTTCCAAGAACCGATAGAGTTTGTCGGTTTACCGAAGAACTCTGGTAGGGCTTTGGCAATCGATAAATCTTTTAGAGCAGTGTTGGCGACAAACGATGGACTGTACCATTTAAGACCAGACAACATGATACCAGTTAAACTAATGGAACTGGATATCACTCCAGCTGGTCTCGTTTTTGATGGACCCAGCTTTTATATATCTACTAACGGTATAATATTTAAATATAGCATGGAAGGCTGCGAAGTAGACGATACGACAAAATGAGTTAATTAAAAATTTTATCATACGATGTTGTTTTTATTTAACTTTGATATTCCTGCAATAGATAGGTAAATGACTATCAAGAAAGTGTTTGATTTCCAGTTATTATGTGTAGTATTTTCCCACAATCATGGTGGATTTAATTAGTAGGTATTAGTCAGCTTTGAAAACTTACCTTTTAATTGCGACTGGAATCTGCTATTGATTCTTCAGCTCTGAACAGTTTCGGATCGAATTTGTTATTAGGAATTAAACAAAGGGATAAACTTTTGTTTTAAAATCTATTCTACGATGATGTCATAGAAATAACATAAGCGCTGCCTCCTGGTTACTCCCGCGTTGACATTTCCACGGGAGCCGTTAATTATTTCGGGATAATAAAGCTGGTTTATTGTCACTCAACACTTTTCTTATCTCTATTGGAAACAACACGGCAATCAGTTGTTATATAAAAGAATGACAAATAAACAAACATACTTTACCATGATTAATATAAGTGGGATTAGAATGATATAATCATTTCGAATTGCGTCATGATAGATTTGCTATTCTCATGAAATATTATAGGGTGTTCTCAAAGTGAAAACGTTTACATAATTTGGACTTTGAAAACTCATACTTATCATATATTGTAAAAAGGCAATATATCGCACTTTTACAAGGCACACATTAAGGTTCATGTCATAAACAAAGTGAAGAATAAAACATGCTACAATAATTACCGTAATTACCTAGATAATACTATAACTACTTAGTGAAAGACGTTTCCCTTCGCTGATTCAAGGCTGACTCTGACAGAAACATACTCCATAACTCTACTTTAAAATAGCTTCGGAAATACGCCCGTTAAGAAGATAACACCAAAAAGATACGGGAAAGTATATTATGTTTTAATTTTAGTCATTCTGATTGATCATGAAGACTAACTTTCTGGAGTGTCGCAGTGAACTATTCATCCCCAGAAGTAGGTTTTACCAAAACCTTTAGAACTAAGACGGTCTCCCAAAATAATTTAGTTAAATACTCCCATCAAATGTTGTTGCTGTGTAGCAATAAAGCCTCCCATTGTTTAACTTCTCTAATTCTTTTGTGTGTTACTTTGCTTATTTCTTGGAGCGTTTAATAGGGCTATTATATATTCTAATCTTATTCTCAGACCAAAAATACATTAACCTTTTCCTTGCTGTCGAATTCGCAACACCACAGATCAAGTGTATTAAGTACCTGAGTATAATATATAATGATTTGTCGGTTGTTCAAAATTTCCAACTGTCGTATGTAGAAGTTAGTTAGCTGTAATTAGGTACAGTATTACCCAACTGATATGGCTTACCGATGTACCTGCGCAGAAGATGAATTTTCAAAGCGCGAGAAATGCTATTAACCGCTATTGGTCGGCAGCCGCCGCCATCTTAGCGAGCTTAGAGTGAGATGGAACTAACAGCTGCAGTGTATTATGAACCTTATAATAGTGAGCTTAGGTTGATTGTAAGTTTTAAGCATTCTTTCGTTAATCTTCGGACCATACTTTCTTTTCTGCGCGAACGAAGATTCACGACGTGCCTTATAAGTTGGGTACTAGTACGTCGTTTGTAGTAGTTAGTGCCTTATCAATTTATTTGTTAATGTTATTTGCTTTGTCACACCCGTGCTCATAGAATTCTATCAGGCACTATACTAATAATCAGGCACTCACTGACGAGCAGTCGTGTCTGCTAACTCGGATTCAAAACTAAGAACGATAGATAGTAATAATAATTATTCTAGTGTTATCTTATTTGCAGTTTCCATTTGTTTAGCTGGAATATTTAGCCGTTTCTCGTCATATTGTCAAAAAGATCTTCTTAACCAATTTGACGCGAATGATTTCAAAGTTCAATAGTGTTCTTTGCTATAATTGTATTTAAGCCGTCTTAGATAAGATAACGTGGCTATGAGGGTAAAGATGACTTCGTCTTCTCAAATACACTTCTTCTATAGGTACATCCAATGGTCCAATGGTAATTATAAATCCATTTTCGAAAATTAATTGTTTTGGCTCCAAGTAAATGTCAAAATGACAAAATGTCAAAATGGGGACATTGAAAAGTAGAATCTTCAGCCTGATGATAATAACGAGTACAAAGTAAAAAAAATACTTTCACTCACTAGGGCAAAACAGTCTCGTTTAGGCCCGCTAAACTGAGCTAATATGGCACACTTTTCGAGCATAAGATGTGAAAAAGCTATAGCGGTACAAAATGCCCTTTTTCTGTCGCGCAAAAATCATAACCGCCTCACCCTGTGAACTAGTTCTTTCTATCAACATAGGACAATGTTTACTCTCCCACCCGTCACATGACACAATGATGATGTTTATAAAGAGTGCTGACTATATTTTGACGATATCAGTTCAGTTTTGGTGACAGTATACTGTGGAACCTTAGATATCCGTCTGGAAACTTACTAGACTTTTACCGAATCCCTGCACTATCGGATAAAGGAACAGATATGCCAAGCTTTGCAAAGTGTGTAGTTTTGTTTGTTCTAATAACCGCACGTTATTACTAACCAGAGATTCCTAAATCGGTCATCATCATTTATTCGTCAACACGACGCAGGTCTCCGTGAGCCCTATCTTTGACTCTCTCGATCCAGTCTGCGAACTGTCGCCGCAAATAATAATTGATGTCCAAAAGGATTTCATATGAGAGATATCCATAGCATTGCAATTTAGACATCTTTTCAGATTAGTGAATGTTCAAGATAGTTCTGTCATGATCTAAACTGGATACCTTAATGGCCTCATCTCTCGTCTCACCACCGTCCTGGCATTCCTAATTATTTTACTTGTAAATTTGTATTTGAGTTAGAAAAAGAGTGTTAGACGTCGGTTTGTGGAGAACATTTTGACACATCTCATTTTGACGTCTCGTTTAGCGTAGTGGCTGAGCAATCGGACTGCTGCGCTAGGGGTTGCGGGTTCGATTCCCGCCGGGGACAAATATTTGTGCGATCCACAAATATTTGTTTCTGGTCTGGGTGTGATGTGTATGTGAAATTATATGTCTGTTAGCGGTACCCACGATACAGGAGCAATCCTAGTGTGGGGCTATGTTTAAAAAATTACAAAATTACAAATTACATCTGTTTAACTTTAGTTTAAATCTCTTGTGGTAAGACCATAAGTTCTCCAACTTTTAAGTACCGTAGAACCTTACAACATTGCCTTTGCAGTACAACTTTGCCAAAACCCGAAAAATAAACAAAAGTTGTCGTGGTAAATTTAGTTTATAAGATAGCAACAGTTTTGAGTGTTTGGGTAAATCTCAGACATATTTAAGGCAATACAAGCTATAAGTTCTGTTCCTAACTTCGCTGAATTTCCTGACAGCGGCCATCAAAGTAGGGGTAGTCGAAGGTGGTGTCAATTCCGTGTCGCAGATTTTACCGTGCTATTCCCAAAATACTTGTTTCAGATGAGTCAAGTTTCATGTGCTTAAAAACGCTTTATTGGCGATGAGTTTAATTCCTGATTCTGTGCTGTAGGTCGCTTTATTACGAAGAAATTTAACTGGGCAAAGTAGTGAGACATTCCGCAGCAAAGAGTTTGAAACATTGCCCACCGCAAAAATGGTGTTAGGGTTGACACTTTTAGAAATTGAAAATTCTGCATAAGTACATACTAATTATAATCATAAATAATAGGTAATTATTACATAATAGGTACCTACCCAGGTATTAACTTAATTTGAGAAGAATATAGTGGCAGTCTAAAATATATTAAGTAGGTAGGTAAGTACCTATGGTACCTCAATAACTTCCTAAGCTATTGCTTTGAATTGTATTTACAATTCCTAACTAAGTAGGAACAAAGAGATAACTAGGTATAATAAGTTTGGCATACCAAGGTGCAAGTTTAGTTTCGTTCTTTATTTTCATAATTGTATAAATTGATACCTACGTAATATCTTGATAGGTAGGTACTACCTAGTTACCTACCTACTTATTTAATATATTTTTTTCATTGTTTGTAATAATAAATTTAAATAAATCTACAAAAATATAATATTAAGATTTTTCTTTTGTAGCAGCCCTAGCACCTCACATCACTTTGTATGAAAGTAGATCTGGAGGGTAGTACAAAGTTGCCCACCTCATTAAAAAAAAAACTATAAGGTATTTTAGCTTGTTGTCAACTGGGTTTTCATCTTTACACCATTCCTCAAGATATATTTTATTATCAGAGCAATAGAGCTTACGGTTTCTCTTATATTCAAGGTGAGCAATGTTGTAAGAAATGGCTGATAAAGTTGCCCGCCTCTTTGACCGTAATTTTATCCGTATATATTTAACATAATGACTATTTGTTTGGATATATACATTCCTTTAATTGCGCTTTGTATAACTGCATATTTACATTTTGAATGAAGCTAATCCTTTTTGTGCTATCTTAAAAAATAGTAAAAAAGCGGGCAATGTTGCAAGGTTCTACGGTAATAAGTTACTTATCTAATCTATGTTCCAGGCGATACAACTGCCATTGGTTCACGATGAATTCTGTAAGGATCATCGCCGGTATCCTAACCATTATCTCCATCACCACACTGAACGCCGAGAAATGCGAACGGACCAAAATCGGCAGCGAGTACTTCAAACGGCAACTAATCGCCACCATCGATGGCTACCCAACCGGCATGGTCATAGACCCTAGAACCGAGCACATCTTCTTCATCCTCCACAAAAGAAACTACACCAAAGGCATACATCTGCTGAAGCACGGGTCTTTAGGCATCAAAGAACTGCCCGTTTCCGACGACTTGATCGGCCAATGCGTTGCCGTCGATGTGCCTAACAATGTTATCTACATCGGGACCAATCAGGGCTTGGTGACGTATGACTACTCCAGGACAGAGATCACGGCAGAACGGCCGATCGGCGACGACGACATAAGGAACATCTTCATCGACAAATCCGACAACCAAATGTACATAGCGACGGGATCCAATCACGAAATTTTTAGGTTTGTCAACAACTCTGCGGCAGTGAAGAGGTACGACAAGATTCCTAAGGCTTACAGCTTCATTTTGGACCCTAAAGGCAACGCTTACTACGAGTACGTGGACGGTAGAATGTACTTTTTCGCCAGTGAGTATTATGAGCCAATACAGTACAAAGGTTTTACTAGGGAACTGAAGTATATACTGCAGCTGAATCACAACGACGAAGCGATTGCCTCCGTAAAAGGATCACTGTTTAAACTGACGACGAAAAGCATTTTGCCTATTAAAATCGGTCAGCTCGGTTTTAAGATTACTGGCTTGGCGTTTGATAGTAAGAGTAATATTGTGGTGGGGACCAAAGGAAAGATCTATAGATATAAACCAATCGATACTAACGACCCTTGTCCGGTTGACGACTATTTTATGTCAACTATTTAGTTAATTTCAAGGTTGAGAATTATTCTACATTTTGTTGATTTATTGTATCTACCTACTTATATAATAATAATTACATTTTATTTCTAATTAAACCTGTTTTTCTTTTTGTCAATTTACTGTTCAGTAAAAAGCTAAGAAAAAATGATGAATTTAGGTGTATTAGTTATAATATTGTTTTGTTGATGGTGTTCCAGCGAATCATGACATCAATCCATGACAGCGCCATCTGTCATGGGTTTAGGAAACCAATTAGTTGCTTATATCATTCGCTAGAGGGCGTCGAGGCACTTCATTTATGGTTTTCAACCATAAATTAAGCTTTGTTAGGATATTATTTTAAAATTATTAAAATTATATTTAAGTAATATTTTAAAATGTAAGTAAATAACTGAAATAATATCTCAAAGTGTTTATTATGTACGATTCATACATCGCATTGTATAAATTGTCTCTGTAATTAATGTTTTTTTTTTGGCTTAGTTTCGAAAAATGCATTTTATTCAATAAAAATAATATATTATTGTACAAAAAATACATAAAAAGTTTAATACATTGGGTACGTAATAAATACAAAACTAACTCCAAAAAGGATTTGGGCTCGTCCGGGATTTGAACCCGGGACCTCTCGCACCCTAAGCGAAAATCATACCCCTAGACCAACGAGCCGGTGAATACCATGTTGAAATTATCGTTTAGTACATTAAATAGCACTATAATTTATTTAGAAGGCGTGATAAAAATAAGGTCAACCGCATACTTCAAAACTAGTTCCAGGCCGATGACAAATGACATAATTTCGTATGTAGATAAATTATAATCAAATTAAAAATATGCATAATATTATGTACCGTTAATAATAAATATATAATAATAAGTGGAGTTTATGCTCATAACATGGTTGCAAGATTTTATTATGAACATTAGTCAAGTAGGTAATAAAAAAATAAATGAGAGCAAAGTGGTCGAGCGAAACTTTCGAATAAGCGATTTCTTGGAAGTTTGACGGATACGCTTCCAAAATGGCATTATAATAAAAAAAGCAAAAAGTTGGCTTCACACTGAATTCTACTGGGTCTTTGTGTATGAGGAAGGAAGCTACAAATATAATACATATATATTCTTATACCTGAGTAATTATGATGGAAATAAAAAAAAACAATTATGTAACCAAGACCATAAGCCATAAAGTGAGATAGTGGTCAAATCCTAGCCTATAGAGTAAATAGGTATAATTGTATTTAAAAAAGTATTGTTTAAATTCACATAGGTACCTACATAATAAATAAATATAAGTACCTACTAAATACAATAAAGCTGATTGACAGCTTACGACCTTCGTCATCCATGGCACAGATAGGTATACGAATACACAGATAAAAGTAAGTAGGTCCATATTATACCTACCTATTTATATAAACTTATTGATATACCACGAAAACATAATTGATAATTTTATTATAAGTACTGTCACAATTTATGGCTTATCGGGCAGCGATATTTTTCAGACTACCATGCCAGGAGGGGAGTAACGGGAAACTATGATGGACGGTTCCTAGGTGGCTTCTAAATTCTAACGTTAGGTAAAGTGAAACCATTTATCAAATTTAAGTTCAAATAATTATGAACTATTTTAACACTTAAGTTTAATACAAACAAAAAAACACGCTTTTACCACCTAAACTATAGGTAATTAATTTATGCAATTTTTCAGTTTTACTTAAGTATTATTTTGTCATAAATCTCTAATGATTCGGACGTCTAAAAGTAGACGAAAAGATTGAAAGATCCCATTACATCGGTGCAACAAAACATTAGGTATGCTAATAAAAAAAATCTCTAATAGGTAGGTATAACATCTCCCTATGCCCTATCCGATCGCACTTGACATTTCGTAGAGAATCACTAAGATTTCAATCTAGTGCAGTTTTTTCCGTGAGACGCCATTTTCACTTGTATTGAAACACACAATGGAGTTTGCGGTGTAAGTACCTACTCAGAACGCTACTGTCATGTGAACTCTTTTGTCGGGGTTATGTATTTGTGACGTCACTGTTACGTGATGATGATCAATGAGCAAAAAGTGGCAAGTGTGCGTTGAACTTTAAAAAATATATTTTTTTCACCCCTACGCAAACAGGGGAAGATTATTTTTACGTGTTTGTAAATCTGTTTGTATGTATGACTGAGGCATCATAGCTACCATAGGGATGAACCGATTTTGATAAAGTTTTAATTGTTTGAAAGTTGACGTGGTAAAGTGTCGTGCCGTAAACCATGCCTATTTACTTATTATCTGTTAGGTAATTAATTTACGTACCATACAAAGCATAGCTTCAATAACTTAAATAACCACAATTTAATCGTAAACTAAATTAGAACCAATTAACCTATATGAGCAAATCGATTTATATAAGATAATCACGAATCGATACATACCTACGTTAAATTAAAAGCGTTATCTCGTAGGGCATAATTTTAATTTAATTAATGTCTGAAACATCTTGCACATTCACTTTTGTTGTCATTTTATTAAGCGCAACATCCATTGCTCTTTACTACCGTCAATTTTAAAAACAAATGCAATACAACCAGCAATGTATGTTAGGACTGAATACGACACCGTTTATTACTCGCACTGTGTTCCGAAAACTTGTATAATACATTTGAATATTTTGCTACATTATTGAACCATTGCTGTCTTGTCACAGTTGATTTTTGGACCGTACGCACAAAGCCCGCAATGGATGCAAGATAATGCTAATATGTTCTTGAACGCAGAATTCGCACATATCCACCCACCACAGCGTTCGAAGTTTTTAAAACGAATAGTTTACCTTATAACCTGCCAGTGTGATATACATGCGGAACAAGTAGGCTGTCTGTACCTATAATATTTTTTTTTATAAAAAGGACTAAATATTTTTTTATTCACTGAAAAGAGGTTTGAAAAGTGTATAGTTTTTAATCTTTGATTTAATGTGAGTGTTGGAGGAACGAAATAACTGTTTATGCGTGCACTGGATTTTCAGGATGTGTAAGTTGTTTTAGTTTTTATTTAATACTTCTAATCTAACAGCTCTATCATCAGATCAGCGAGCATATTTCATGATGGAGACGGAAGGTAGGTAGACATTCGATCCTCCATCATCATCGAAACTCCTCAGTGACTAATAGTACCTAAATTGATGGTGGAGACATATTAAAATAAGCTATTGAACAAGAACTGGTCACTTTTTTTAAACCGTTTGTTTAGGTACCTACCTACATGAAAATACTGAACCGATTGCAATGCAGTTTTCACAGATTGGTAGATATGATTAAAAATCCCGGGTAACAGTTTGTAAGAGGTAGGTACGTGTTAATAATAAGCGTGTTATTATATTTTATGAAAACTAAAAAAAATACTTAAGTAAAAATGGGATAAAAAGTGAAAGCTATGAAAAGCTTGCGTTGGAAACATTAGGGATCAACGCTCCTTTAGCGCTAAGTTAAAACTGGTAAAGCACCGTTGCAGCAACTCACAGGTTGCAGCCGAAGGGTTCCATGAGCGTAAAAACGCATAATTTATAACCTAAGCTTAACATTTTACATTTACATACTGGAAGTTACTTACATACGCATTTCTTGAGTAACTTGAAGTTCTTTACTACATAGTAGTTAGGCGTCATAAATAGATAACTTTTAATAAATACTTGTTTAGAAATTTAAAAATTAGGTTTCATATATAAAAATCATAATAGTATTCAGTGGTGGGCATGCCTATTCAGGATAATCTAAGAAAAGGTGGCTACTATTTGGTAATCCTGACCTAATCTGTTTTTATTACTTTTTTTTTGTTTTAGTTATAGCTTCGTGCGGTTTGTGCATTTAGCCAGTGTCAAGTTTAATGTTTAATTTCACAGTAGGAATGCCATAGCATTACATAATTCCTCGTGGTCAAGTAGTCAAGTCAATTATTTACATGCATCACGATTCAGTAAAGTGATGGATGCTTTAAGTACTGAAACATCCTGGGAGTTTTGGAAAAATGACACGCTTTTTGGGTTTATATAGGTTGTCCACACTCGTGCACATTACCGAACACTCAATTACTAATATTCCACCTATATAACACATTAACACTCGAAGAAACACAAGTTTGAGAAATCAATACAAAACCAACAAAGTCTCACTATCGGATTTCCCGCCTAAACTCTTTTTTTTATTACTTTTCTGTCACTTTAATCACAATTTGCACAAATTTATATAAAATTTTTATTACATACAAACATACAGCCACGCCTTTTCCCGTCGGGGTAAGCAGAGACTACATCTTCCCACATGCTACGATCCTGGCACACCTCTTTCGCTTCTTCCACTTCCATGCGTCCTTTCAATCGGCACTACAATACAATGATTATTATAATTATGATTATTACCGTAGGTACGACGCATAATTAGTCCACTATTAAGTACAAGTACCTACGCAAGACCAAGGCTTCCAACTTTCATTTAACTGGGTGTCTTCTCATTATTGGGTTTGTGTTACAAGGTGAAAATATTATGATAGCAATTATTATTTGTAATTTTTTTTTCGAAGCGGGCAAGTTTTCTCACGGGCATTTAGATAAGCGATAAACAGTAAATACTTACAGATAAACAAATTTAAAAAGATTGTGAAAGTAATTTTATGACGTTAAGTACCTACAGACAAATAACTTGAAACTGGCACAATGTGCGAAAAGCACCATGACCAAAGAAGAAAAGAAAAAAAAAGGACGGACAAACTAGCGGGAAAAAGCAACTATAAAAGGAGGTAGCAAAACGTTTCCAAAATTCGCCATTCAAAATTGCAAACCCCTCTTCCGCGCCGGAAGTCCGGACGTTCCGTTACATCACCATTGCGTAAGATGTCACTCGGGTGCCTTGTTTTAGTGTGCGAAACGGAACGCAACTTCACTGCGTTCGAATTTCAATTGAAACTTTTGTTACGTTCATTTTGGGGTCATTTCCGAACGATTGTAATCTCTCATTCTCTCATTCCGCTTTTCGGTGGTTTTGTAATAATTGAGAAAGTTTACAGGAAATAGAATGAGTTGATGAAGTAAGTAGATAAATACCACACACCACCTATATACTATAGGTACCTACCTAATACGTAAAAACTACACTATCTTGAAAATGGAACATTGCGTGCTTGTTGAATGCAAAAAGGAACGTCACATTTGCGATTATTCGCCAATCCGTGCCGCCAAAATAGTGATGCTAAACCCAACTACAATCCGTATTTACGGATAGTATTATAATAAAATTATTATTTACTGGCTAAGACCGAGTCTAAGTCATTCCGTGCTAAATTACTAAAAAATATAGTTTCAAAATATGTACCTAAGTAGATGTATATCATTTTAAACTTTTAAATATAGTTACATACAATGTTTATTGCGTAACAATGATGTCAATTATTATACAAATTAACTACTTCTCTGAATGTTACGATGTACGTGCGCGTACTTTAGATGATAATAAAGAGAATGCGGTAATCTAACAATTCAAGTCAAATGCGCTCCTAAATACATTTTAATGTGCGACGGTCGCAAAAACCTTTGTTGCCTTAATGTGAGGTCAAGTGAAAGACTTGTAAAAGATTGTGCTAATATCGGATTTGTACACAATGTTTGCTATAATGTAAACTCGGTAATATTAATTACATCGATTTATATCGATCGATGAAAAAATAATAAAAATCGGGACGTTCCTTCTATTTTCAAGTAACTCAACTTATTTATAGAAAATAATTTTATTTGTATTAAACTTTTCTTTCGCAATTTAGTAGTTAAGCTGAAACTGTCGTTAGAAACAGTAAAAGTGTTATTCTAGAGTAAAATACCTACACATTAATTAATGCCTAAAATCATAGAAACTACCTAAACACTAAAAGATATACCAATATAAACAAAGTCAATACCAATAGAACTAAAATTTTCGGCTGACCAATAATAATTACATAAAATCTATTAGCAATAAAAAAACTAGACAAATCGAATTAGAACATTAATTATTATTGTAGGCATTGGAGTGCATCCATGGCTTGCTATCAAATACCGGCAGGTCACGGCGGATCGTGCGCTCACGTTCACTTCGCAAAGGACATTATAATATCTAACCTAGGTTGCAATAATATAATCTAAATAAAATAAAACTGACATTGGTTGAATAGTTTTTACGCGGGCTGACCGCGGATACAGGTTGTATGGTAAACGTCTTCATTTCGACGTTTCAGCAGGGGCAAACGTCAAATTGACGTTTTGGCAATATACGGAATACAACCTATACCTACCTACTACACTTTTTAGGACAAAGAATTTTGTTACTTTCTTGTTGTGTAGTAGGTGCCTAGTTAAATATTATACAATATTATGTTACCTAGGTATTTGGAAGAAAATGTATACCTACCTACTTTCTCTAACATTCAAAAAGTTTTGCATTAAAAAAAACTATAATAATTTACCTATTTAAGTCTGACAGCGTCAGAACAATGACCATAGCAATAATAAAGAAAGATTAACAAACCAGATAGAATAATGCACGCGGAAGAAAAAGCGGCTAAGGAGTAGGTACAGACTAAACATCACTTCCTTTGTGATAGTAATTTATTTTACTAAAGCATGCGTTCTTTTTCGAACAGGAAATACTTAGTGATGTTCTTGTCGGATATGGCTGTCCGTTTACCGGATTAATAGACAAATTAAGTAATCCGTAATCGGCAAATTGATTAACAGTAAGTAAGTAATAGTGGAGAAGGTATTTTTGTTTTATTAATCAATGAAGGTACCTACACACATACGGCCAAGCGCACACCAATATATTTTTACCTATTAGGTAGGATGTAGGTTAAGTATATTGCAGTTATTTTTGCTGTTTCATAAACATATAAAAATGATAAGATCTTAAAATAGACACAAAAAGTTATTATAAGTAAGAGTTAAGAAATTAATTGCGTTTGCATATTATTGGCTGTATCTAAATTGTAAATTTATTCATTAACAAACTTTATATACAACAATGTTTAGATAAAATATATATATTATGTCAAGGTTGACCATTTTATAATTGAATTAAGTATAATTTTATTTCCTGAACTTAAAAAAAACTATAAGTAGGTACCTACAGTTTTATCGAAGTTAATTTTCCAGTACAAACATCATGACACCGAGAACAGCGTATCGTGCATTCTACTCATGCTAGTTACGTGTATCTCACGCACTAAAAACTAAACCAATTATATATTACACTATTCAAGATAACAGTAATAAAAACAAGACATTGTACAGATCGACTTCTCACGACTCTATTAATAAAGCTTTTTGTTTGTCTGTATGTTTGAAATTAAAGTTTTTATTACCTTTTTACAGCAAGGTCAATGTGATATAAATCTGTTTTTTTTTTAAATTAAATTTTGACACAATGCGTCCAATTATAATTAAAAGAAAAAATGTGTTGTAAGGTTTAGTTATTACTTACTTCATTGGATTATTAAATATTATTGTATTTACCTATATTTTGTCAATTAGTTATTAGTTATATTGTGGTGCGTATCTATTATTCATAATATTATACATTTTTTATATGTTTTCTTACATTAATTTAATTATGATTCAAATTTCACTTTATTATCACGCAAAATATACCTAAGAGCAATAAACTGACTTATTAATAAACTTCCTTTACATTATTATAAATTATTACTATCTGAACATATTGTAGCATGGCAACTTACACAAAATAATGTAGGTATCCTCGATTTAGTAAAACTTTCTTTTCTATTTTTTATAATATTTATAAATTAAATAAGCTAATAAAAGTTAGAAACAAACATCCTACATCAAAATCAACTACCTAACAATGAAGATAGATTACCACATAAAATAATCAATCTATCAAAGACGAATCACTGTGATTAATTGGTAGTGGTACGTTACGCCTATAATATGCCTTTAAACGGACGGACGGATATACAGAACGCGTTTCACACATATATAAGTGCTTATACGCGTCTAAGGAATACTTGTACATGTGATAGTGAAAGTGCTCATGGTCATTGCGCCGGTGTACTGTTATGGAAAAAAGTGGTTGCGCCTTGGTTTAAAAGCTTTAGCACGCACTTGCTGACACTGGCATTGACGAATGGCTGGACACGCGGTTGATTTACGTAATTAGCTGTTGACAGCTGTATTCTGTATAAGGCTAAATACTTTTACTGCTGCAAGATCTAAAGAGGCAACCATTTTTTAGACAGAATGGAGTTTTAGTTATGTATAATATGTAACATAATTTGTAAAATACAACGTTTTAGCGAAAAAAAACTTAATCAGCGTTAAAACCTACAAGTATAAACAATATTCAATTCTTGAACACAATTTTATCTACGATTGTACCGTGAAGTGAACTTGTGAACTTACTACCAGTCCATCATACATTATAAAATTTTGCATAATATTGTATTACTGTAAATCGTGTAACCGTAACTTCTACTTAATAAAAGTTCTTAGTGACGTAACTTCCGTTACTGACATTATACGTTATTATGATCGTTACTTGAAACGGGTTGACATATTGACATAGATTAAAAATAAGCTGTCATGAGTAACGCACGCATCGTCGTTAATATTCGACGCGGATGTCGGTTTCCATAACAGCTTCCTAAATTAAATGTTCGTGGATCTCAAAAAAATAACATACCTAATCTATGTAGCACTGTTTCATTGCCTGTTTTATGATTTTATTGTCTGTTGGCACGTAAATTCTTTACTTATGTGTTGCCATAAAAAGTATTTTTGCGGGTTTCAGATGTAGGTACAACATAGTATCTTCAGTATAAAAAAAGTATTTACCATACACATCATTACAAATTCATACAAAAATGCACTAGTTTCCTCATTATGCATTGTTGCTTACATTGTTGTTTTAATTTTAAATTACCTATATTACGGTATTAATAAGAATGACCTATCTTGTTATTTAATACAGTTGGTATCGTAAGACATTAGCTTACGAGTACATCAATAAAATTGAAAAGAGAAAGTAGAAGCATGCTTCAGAGTCATAAAATATCATTTTACTTTTAGCATAACAATGATTATGCAAATATAACGACCCATATTTTTTATTTGTAGAAATTGTGTTCTTACTTTGAATCCCAAGAATTTATACCGGTCTACGGCAGAGCGGGAAAAGTTACACAGCTGAGGGCATTATTCATAGAGTTTGTTTAATATATTGGGTATTTTGTAGCTGAAACCATTTGAAAATGATCAACGATTATTAAATAGCGATATTTATTATGTAAATCTACCATATTATTAACAATTGAGTAGCTACGAAGAGGTTCAGCGATGAGTAATAGGTTCATGATGTAAGAAAAAGTAGAAATCGCTAACTAACATGACATTTTCTCTCAATTTCAGATAAAATGACGAAACTCACACACATCAGAGCTGCCATTATCATCCTCGCGTTCCAAACAACCACATCAAGCGCAGCAAAGACCCCAGCAAGACCAGTGCACGAAGTATTCGAAGTCATAAACGAGCAAGCTAGGATAGACGATAAAATAAAAATACAGTCTAGTCCGGGACTACTCCCTTACGGAAACCCTTTAGCAGGAAACTCGCAGCACAATGCGAAATTACACGCACAAAATCAGCAGGCCATGTTCAACGCCGAAAGAGTGAGACAGCATAGAGCACAACTGCAGAGACTAAATAAAGGGCCCACGCACGCAGACAGCTATATGAGAGCTTACCATGAGTCACAGGAGAATCATCAGTTGGCTTTAGAACAGCAGCAGGCCAATTTAACAGAAAAGAAGCCTTCTTTATCTGCTACGCGGTCTTCTGGATCCGCTACGCGGTCTTCTTCATCTGCTACAAGATCTTCTGCGTCTGCTGCAAGGTCCTCAGCCCCTAGTGCCAAGGCATCTGCAGCTGCTACGAGATCTCCACAAGTCACGAGGACTCCAACCAGGCAAAGACAGAATATAAAAAGAATTAGAGGACCAAATCTAGCTAAGATTATGCAAGAGGAAGCGGGAGTGGAAGAGAAGAGCAGAAACCATAGATCATACGGATCCGTGGAGTACCAACAGTATTTGCAGCCTCAACATTATAAAACCGTTTACGCCTCTGCTAGACCAACCTATGACGAAGGCGTTACAATAAAACCAAACGGTAATATTGGTGTGACGTCGTCAGAAATGGGGCAAGAACCCCCTCGATTACTGACACAGGCTATACCAAGTAGAACACAGTATGTCTATCCAAAGCAATACAGGCAAATGCAGCAGTATCATTCAGCTCAAGATATAGCGTCACTAAACTCTATATTACAGAAAGAACCTGAAGATCAGTTGTCTGAGTTACACGCTTTGATTGATTCAGATAAACAAAAAAACAAAGAGCTTGAAACTCCTGTTGACTTGTACTTCTACCTCAAAGATCCCAGATTAGCTCAACATTATGCTCATGCGATGTACGCTCAGCAGCCCCAGAATTATGCCAGTGCTTACATGCAAGAAGTAAGAGATCATACGCCCATCACAGAAGAAATCGACGACGTGGAAGATCCGAACACAATGGCTAAAAGGCCTTTTACTCCGCAACCGACACAAGTTGAAAATACGACGCCTGAAGATATAACAGCTAACATCAACTATTACTCAGTTGATCCGACAGTTGCCATTAATCCCGAATATTACCCGAAAGAGGAACAAAAGCCTTCATATGAAGCGTTAAGACATGAAAGACCATTAACAATCTATGGGCAAGATGTACAAGACGACGATTCTAGTGAGAGATATTTACACCATAATGCAAATCCCATTGGCGTACAACATTTGAATGAAGACGGCACTGGATTTTCAGCCTATGGAGATGACAACGTAAGTATACTTAATAAAACTAATAGGAACAAAAGATCGGTAAATGAATCTCTAGATACTGACCCATTTTTCTCACCAAACAATTTATCAGCCATAGAAATAAATGAAACCATCCCTAAACCAGAAGCACTAACAAGACATCACTTAAATTTTAACGATAGACCCTTTTTTGCTACGCAAAATTTTCCCATCGACGATTTCGAAGATGACAGTGACTATGATGATAAATCAAGTCAGTATGATGACGATGATGATTACAATATGGAATACGCTGAACCGAATTATAGATACGGAGCTCGAATCCCAAATCACAATGTAAATCCTAGTCATGTTACTTTTCAAAGTCCTTCGAGAATCCATCACCAACCTGATTTAAAAGCCAGCCACTCTCAGTCATTCGGCTACAAGCGAACTCCTACTTTCCATGATAGTCCTCATATAAACCCATCAGACTTTTCTACATCTTATGGAGTAGCAGATCATTTCTTCAATCTATCAGATGACTATGGGATCCCACACAAAACCCCTGATTTTAGCAGTGTGGTGGACAACTTAGAGCCCGTCTATATGTTGACAGAGTCTCAGCTCAAAAGTCTAATAGGGCACCACAATCTGAACATACAGCATTTAGATGTCTTCCAATGGCAGACTAAGCAGAAATCTAAGAGACCACACCGCCCGAGGAAATATAGAAAGAAAAATCATGGTCATTTCCCAAGTGCAGTGAAGAAAAATCTGTTGAAACTCCATAAGTTGAAGATTTTATAAGCCCTTTAAAAACGATATATAATTATAGGTTCGTTACTAACATATTTGCTTAGTATCAATGATATATTATTATTATAATGGGTGATTAACGTTATTATACTACAAAATAATTTATTATTAGCCTAGAAATATTAATTAAATTATTTACACAATGAACATACGTACACAGTGTCATTTTTATGATAAACGAACTTGTCGATAACATTAAGATAATCATAATATTAGTTACTAAAGTCAGTTAAAATATGTAAAGTTATGGATCATTTATTACATTATTTTAGGTCACTTACAAATCAAATATAAAGTTACTCAAGTGTTCGAATGCCATTAAGATTTAGAAATTTAAGTAAAAAGCTAATTTGACATAATTTCGCAAAATATAATAAATGGTACAATTAATTGCGTTGTATAGTAAGTTATTGAGTTATGCAACAGAATTATGAATTAATTCATAAGAAAATTTGAGTTATATTATAAAGTCTGTACAAATTAAGTAGGTAACACAAAAATTAATAATACGGTTCTTAAACACATGTATTTTACCAGTATGACTTATTTAGTGTAGATTTTCATAAGATACCTACTCAAAAAGAAGGTTAAAAATAATAAAATACAAGATTTCATTTTTGTTTCTTACTTCATGTAATAACCATGAGTACCATGACTAGATAGATATTAGGTACTATTTAAAGTTGCCCCTTGACATTTTACATAATTATAGGTAGCTACTATAATATTATAATAATAAGTATCTATCTGTAATACACCTAAGTAGGTAGGTATAATAATGTTATGTAATAAAAATATTTATGCAAGATCACTGCGACATTTTTTGGTTTGTCATTGTCATGTTACATCGGAATAATTGAGAATATCATGATGTGAAGAATTGTATGCGAAACAAACTTGACACAAGTGAAAGCTATGTGTACCTACCATAAATGAAATAAATAGGTAGGTGCTATGATATATACCTACCTAATGAACTATCAGGTGGTACCTATCGGATTACAATAATAATACAATTAGGTAATTTATACAGGCAATTTATTTCCTTGCTAAGGATATTCTGTTTCGGTATTATTATGATATCATCATCTTTTAGTTGTCTTTAATAATATTACTAAACCACTATTAATAATATTACAGTTTATCTTAAAAATACGTAGATATTTTATAGATATCATATAAACTATACAAATCATCCTAGTTTTTTTATTGCTTTAGGATGACTAGAATAATTCACCGACTGTTAAAGCTAAAAAAAACATTAGGTATGTATAATTACTTTTTTATTTTATATTCATAAGTAACATGTTTTGAAATTAAATAAAATTATTACCAATGTTGCATGCACTTTGACGATCGCATGTGCGCTTATTTGATTGCTACAGATAGCAACAAAGATAGATAGGTAGTCGATTTACAGGATATTATAGATTAAATAATTTCTCGCCTTAAAGTCAAGTCAAGGCAATGAAAAGAATCGGTTTGCTATCCGTTTTAGTCCTTTTACCTTGAACATTACAAAATGAATATGAAAAGTTAAGAGAAATCATGAAACATTTTTATCATTTATTTAGGCATTTGTCAAACTAACAAATAACAATAACACACACACACACACACACACACACACACACACACATACACAACACACACACACACACACAACACAACACAACAAAGATTCAAAATTTTCCAACTTGTATGACCACTTCTACCGCCTCCGTCCCCGCTTCAGATATCTCATTTTTATACCCACAAAGAACACTCTTACAGCTGTTTAACAATAAAATTACCTCTTTCAGTTACAATACGCTGCCAACTACGAGTTCGGCTACCACGTACGCGACCACCACACTGGCAACGACTTCGGCCACCACGAGAAGAAGAATAATGGCAACACCGCCGGCCACTACCACGTGCTCTTGCCCGATGGCAGGATGCAGAATGTCAATTACCACGCCGGACCTGACGGATACCACGCTAACATCACTTACGATTTAGAAAAATAAATAAATATAGATTTATTTATTTAATATTTGAGCGTCTGTGCAATATTAGTAAGTTATATTGCCTAAATGAATGTGCAATTTAATTTCTTATTATAAATTATGCGTAATTTGTTATTAAGAAAATAATGTAGGTACCTAAATACCTACTAAGTGGCTTAAATAATAATTGTGATAGTTTTTATAATTATAGGTACTTACTGTAAATACTAGTTAAATATTTTTAAGTCTTAAATTAACATAAAAATTATTTATTACCTATTCTAAACTTAAACTACTTAGAATAGAAATTGCATCAATTGGCATATCATCGCTCACTGTAAATACAATTTATCACTGGGAAACTAAATAAAACCCACATTGTGAACATATTTATTCTAGACAATAATATACTTAGTTACAATAATTTATCTTAGATAACTAGCATTTAAAAATTATCCGTAACTTTAATAAAAACAAGGACTCGACTGTCACCCCACTAGTGTTTTTTTTCTTGGACGTATGTTCTCACTGGCCAGCGTCAGGTGTCGAAATGGCGCGAAATGAAAACTTTCTTTAATTTTATACAAGCGCTTTAGAAAATGGCGTAACATAGAAATCATTATCTTGGTGAAAATAGAAAGCTTATTCATTACAATATGTGAGGTGACATTTCTTCACTTACAGGTTATATAAGTAAGCTATGAAAATTGAGGTAGGTAGGAACTTACTTACTTTGTGTAATAATATGTACCTAATTAATATTGTTATGATAACAATAATGGTTAAAAGTATGCAAGATGATCTTGTAGTAAGTAGGTACCTACTACCTAGGTAGTATCGTAAGGTTGACTTGAAGAAATCACTTTTAGCTACAAGTTCGCCCATTGTACCTACTTTAGATTTAGATAAAGCTCCTGTAATACCTTATGTATTTTTATAACCGGTATAAATAAAGTGTATTTGCCATTTAAATTCTATTCTACTGCAACTCAATGTTGCACACTAAAAAGAAACAAAATATCAAATACTCATGAGAAAAAATACCTAGGCAATAAGTGGTAATAAGCAACATTTGGATAGACACACAAAAACAGTATTAATAACTAGGTAATAATTATTAATTCAATTAATCACCTGAAATCAATAAACTTGCATGTAAAACCAGCGACGAACCCCCATTTCAGTTTCGTGAACGTTCAGTGCAAGCGGTTGATTAATATCCGATGTGCAAGCCTCGACGCAACCATTCGTAAAGGTCAGCTTACAAAGTGTTTACAAAACTTCGATTTATGGAAATCACGATACTATCAGGTAATCGCGATTATTCGGTGTACAGTCGACGACAGGAGTCGGCTGAGCGACCACTGACGAAGTCGACAGTCAACGACAATTCTGTTTGCTTTGTCGGATTTGTCTTTGCTCCAAATTGCATAATAACTATGAAAACATGGGGGAAAAACACGAAAAACAAAAAAAAAGATAGGTAGCAATTCATTTTCTCATACATTTTGTATGGGACGAAATAAATTGACCCTACGCCTATCGGGCCAGCTATAGTATCAAGTTTGAGGACACCCCGCGGGTTAGTAGTAAACATGAGTGAAACCATGAATCTAAACTAGTATAGGTACCTACCTACAAAAACATCGACGCAACGACGCGTGGCCATACACAATAGTGTATGCAAATATGCAAACCCAACGCGAGTTGTATGTTTGTTTAATCAATTGGAATTGATACTTGTTACAAAAGAAAATCAACTTACTTTGTTTATACACATTTATTCACATATTAGGGTATAGATAGATAGAGTGTCGGCATCCAACTTTCACACTAATTCTCAGAGAATTTACAATTTAAACAAATACGATTCCAGTTAGTACACATATTAAATCTAGGTACGTTTAGATACATGTAGGTATAGTAAGTAATATTATATTATTGCCACTCACTCACATTCTGAGGAAATTAATTAATAGTACAGTCATTTAAACAGACGTGTTAGGAGAATAGTAAGCTGTTTACGTGCCTTCATTCGCATAATTTCACATGTCATAAAACGTATTCTGCATAAATATTATCACCTATTTTTAAAGTCGTGTTTTTTTTATATCCGTTATTATTATAAAACTTTAACAATTACTATCAAAAGCAGTATAAATAGCAGTTGGTATGGCACGGTGAGTCTCCCAGCCGCATAATATGATACAAAAAATGAAGATTGAAAAATTAGGGCAAACAATATTATGCGAATAAATACGGTACCATAGAGGCGAATCACTTTTCTCGCTGACTGTACTTGTGTGGCCGGGTTTATACTAAGCTAGTATTGCAAAGAATTTAACAAAGCTAAGGCGGAACACATTATATAATATTTAAGTAATAGAATAACATATTATACCTAGGTATTTATCCTATCCTAAGTTAGGATTACAATTTTGTCATCGCTAGGTAAGAATGCATAATCTACCACACTTTGAACTAACTAATGCACGCACAGACAATAACTAACTCTATTTAGTATCAAACTAACTGAGTCCCGCGGTTTCACCCGGAATTCCAGAGAAAAAATGTAGCCTATGTTAAGGCCAGGTTGTACTAAGGTGGTTATACTGGTGGTATACTGGCAGATGGCCGCGAGCGCTTGAACTGCTAGTTTTTGTGTTTTTATTTATTGATAAAAAGTGGTAACGAAATTAGATAGTGTAAGTTCCCAATCGCTTCCTATACAAGGTGTAACAGCAAGGTGTAGTAATACTGAAACTACGCATACACATACATATTTCAAAGTAGTCTGGAGGTACTATAAATCTGTAAGTAGTTACGGTAATGAATTAAGACACGTCAAAGTTTACTGCAAAACTAACCATCGTTCAACCCTAGTTATCAGCTGGGCAATGTCAGTGAACTTGAGGGATAGACTAACGTCAAATCCGTCAAGACAAATTCGTAAAAGTACTTAGGGTTCCGTTTGTTTTTTAAATAATGATGTTTACCGATTTGTACCGACCCGGACAGATGCAACCGGACAAAAGTATTCCTTGGCGGCTGATTGATATCTGGTCCGTGTAATGTACATACCAAAATTCAATTCTAAGGCGGTATCTGAAATGAATTTTAGAGGCTTTCAACTTTGTAACAATACTGAATCCTAAAATATTGTCGGCAAATTCAAAGACCGCGCGGTGCACCGCGGTCTCTTTGCGGCAGAAATAATTCAATGCCAGAAAATATTGTCGGCAAAATTCAAAGACCGCGGTGCACCGCGGTCTCTTTGCGACAAAAATAATTCAATGCCAGTGACCCGCGTAACGTGACGTCATCCGTATCATGTTAGGGTTGTAATATTTAGTTATTTTGTGAATTTTAGTGAAAAAATCGACTATCGATTTCAGGTTTTAGTACCCTGGCAAATGATTCATCACCAGGTACACATACCCACATTTCAATATTACTACACCTTGCCGATACACCCTGTATATGTATAAAAAGTCCAATTTATTGGTATAACACGCGTGGTTTCATGATGGAATCTCTTAGGTGAAAGGAATCTCCTGCGATTTAGTGTCATCCTTGTGATTTTTTATCAAGACATTTATTGGTAATCGCTTTTCTGTCTTTCCAATCGTCTTCATAGTATTTATAGCACCAAGTTAAAAAAAAAACACTATTAGTTTTTAATTTTTATTTGTGTCCTGAGCTTGAAAAACTTCGAAATTGAGTATAACCTCGCCTTAACACCCATTACCTCATGCATTTACATACCAAATTTCATCAAAATCCGTTCAGCCGCGGCGTGATTGGGTACTAAACATGCACTTGCATATCCTACTATAATAATATAATGAATGTGAAACGTTGTTTGTTACGCCAAATCGGCTAAACCTATTTTAATACAATTTGGTCCATAGACAATGCACTGGATTAACATACGCCACTTTTTAGATCGGGAAAGGCGAGTGAAACAGCGGAGCTAAACTAGTTTATAATATTGTTAGAATATTATATCGTATAATATATATTTTATAATAACTAGTATGATTATGAAAAATCCATATAAAACGAACGTCTGTGCATCATGAATCATCGCAACATGCACGCGGGCGAAGCCACGGGAGGAAGGTGGTATTACTGAAGATAGCTTCCATTATCTAGGTACTAATAAATATAGATATATGTATAGATAGAGACACTATTGGAATACCATAATAACATTTAGAAGAATAACACATAGAAGTCAAGTACTCGCTAGAGCCGTGTAGCCATTTTTTGGGACTTTTTGGGCCTAGTTCGGACTTTGACTCGCTATTGGTAGTAATTAAAGCTTTTATGGTAAATATTGATTAATTTTCTCTGCTTTTGGACTAAAAACACGTATGCGGCGTTTCATTGCGCTTGTGTGCGTTTTGGAAAAGATAATTAATTACACGGCACTCACGCACACATTGATAAAAAGTGGCTTCACTCTTGAGTGAAACTACGCAAGGAACTATCCTTCTCTGCTTTATTATTCTAAACATATAACAAAAGTGTCATACTGAATTACTGTTTAAAATCATGATACAACAATTTTCTTCTACTATGGTTATTATGAACCAATGGCATGGAATGAATGTGTGGTATGAGGCATTGGTGGCCCGGGTTCGAACCCTGGCCGTATCCGAAATTTACGAATAATGGCTACAAGATTACATGAAGTGTTATTCGTAAAAATTACACTAACATTATATTTCTCTGAGTAAACCCTCCAACAGTGGGCCAACGCGGCCCACTATCTATACGGAGAGCCAATAACCTGTCCCAGTAGTGGGAACGAAAATTTTTCGCTGAACCATAGTTGATGAATCTTCTACCGCCACAGCTTATAATACATACAGAAATTTCACAGACAGCTTTTAACGTCTCGCGCGTCACGTGTATCCTTTTGTCATAGAATACCTATTAATATCCTAGAAGGGACCACTCTCCCTCTCTCTCTCTTTCTCTCTCTCTAAAACTTATAACATGACGTGTGGGTGTCGTCTTAGCAATGGTCGGAGGATTAAACAGTCGAATAACATAGTGCTGGCCTGTTAGTTCGTCAGGCACGGGCCTCTGACGTGACTTAACGACTGCCACCAATCGACAACAACGGGGAGCGACGGCTTCACGCACCCTCTAAGACACGGCGATCGAAATCCGCACATAACTAACGTAAGTTATAATGATGGCGTGAATCGATACTCCATTCCAATGAAGAGGAAAGATTCTTGGCCACCTTATATGACATGACATATTTAACATATTTATGTAAAACATCATAGAAGGTAAGAGAGGAAGAGGCGGTCCTAAAAGGACATTCACAGATCAGATAACAGACAAGACAAATGTCACGTCGTACAGGGAAGTCAAAGCTTCGGCTGAAGATAGGGAACTCTGGCGGTTACTCCACCGACAAGAACTATGCTCTTAAATAAGAGAGAGAAGAGACTCGATCCGATATAGTTAGGTTATAAAGGAAAACACACTGAACACGACACTTTAGGGATTCACTATTTTAATCCACCTTCAATTTCTCACACTCGATTTGGCCACCACTGTTGTTGTTGTTTTGTCGTTTGTCGTATCAGGTAGGATAGCGTCAGAGTCGATCAGGCCGGACTCTGACGTGGCTTAACGACTGCCCCCTGAACGCGTGTCACTTTAGATATTAGTCCGTCTTCAGTTTCTTACACTCCACTTCCAATTCTGCGCACAGAAGCGGCCGCTTGAGCTTAGCCTCGAAAGATTTGGACAGATTGCTGAGGTGTCTGATCTCTCTGGTGAGACCTCTGATCTTGGCCAGCGAGGTCTGGGTCCTGGTTCTGGGGCTGGCGGTGGTGGGGGGCTCCTCTATCTTGGCAATTTTGGTGGGGGGCTCCCCCCCATCCGGCTCAGACAGGCTCGGCAGCTTGATTATCGGCTTACGGGGTTTCATGTTGGGCAGCACTGGAATAGAATACAAAAACAAGTTTAGAAACGCAGACTAGTGGCGCCCTCAACTGTTACATTGAAATCGGCGCCATCTAGCGGATGGAGATCGAACTAACCTGGAAGTAAGGTTACCACTGCAGGCTACATAACCGGCAATGTAAATCCCAGAGAAATGAAATATTCCTGCGGGATATTGCGAACAACACTGGGCATTCAACTGTATCACTATTCATGAGATATAGCCTGGTGACAGACGGATAGACAGACGAACGGACAGCGGAGCCTTATTAATAGGGTCTCGTTTTACCCTTTGTGTATGATGGAACCCTAAAAGATGTCGCAAAACAATATGAGTCTTCAAAACACGGTCATAAATGTTGGTACACTCACATTTATTAGAACTCCTCCTGGAAGTCCCAATGGGAAGTTCAGACAGGTCTAGCTTGATCTGGCTGGAGAAATGGCGGAGAGGCTGTCCCGAGCTCACTTCGTTGGATTTGGACGCTACAAAATAAAGTGTTTGTTTGTCTATTTCATGCCTTATACCTTTATTTCAATAAACAACAAGAATCAGTGTGAAAATAAAATAATTGTATTTGTATGTAGCGATGGGCATTTCTAGTCTGATAGGGTCTAGTGTCTTGAAGTAAGGCGGTTAAATATCTAGTGTCAGATGTCTGGTGGCTAGTGTCTAGTGTCTGGTGGTTAGTGTCTGGACTGGAGGCGGTTAATATCTAGTGTCAGATGTCTGGTGGCTAGTGTCTAGTGGTTAGTGTCTGGACTATCTGGTGTTAGTTAGTATCTATAATCTAGTGTCTGATGTGTGTCTAGCTCCTTGTATCTAGTTGCTGGTGTCCAGTGTTTGTGTCGGGTGTCAATAATGTAGCATCAAACGTCTGGTTAGTCCCGCTGTCCCCGTCACGGGGACATGGCGTAAGGGGACAACGGGGATTGACGTCTAGTATCTGAAGCTTAGTGACAATAGCGTTCAGTATTGTAAAACAATGCAAATATAGAATAGAAATACTTTTAGGTAAGTATAACAATTTGTTTGTTTTTTTTTGCTCTATTTTGCTTTTTTACTATAATATAATGTACCTCCAATAACCTTCCCGCCCGCCGCTTGGTTAGTGTGCGTCAATTCACTGTATTTGATGTCGCACTCTTCTATGCGCTTCTTCAGATCCGCTGAAATATACAATGCACTCTTTCAACAATTATTATTTGAACACGCTTTTATAAGTTATTTTACTTTACTTTTTTACGTTACTTTGTAACTTTGTTACTTTGTACTTTTTTCGTTACTTTGTACTTTTTTCGTTATATTGTTATTATTTGTTACTTTGTAATAAAGTAACGAACAATGTTAATAAAATCTTTGACGTCAATTTTAACCTACTTCTTATTATCGTATAGAAATCAAACTTTGGAATTAAGTTGATATTTTATTATATCTTTGTATGTACGTATATAGTTCGGGTGATAAAACTATTGCTAATTAAGTTTAAAAACATAAATTTGTAGAGAGAAATCTATAACCACGTTTCTGGCCATGTGTTATCTAAGGTGTTACAATACTAAGATGTGCTTAAGCTAATTAGATATTTCTACAAGTTGTTATGTTACTTATGTTCAGAGACTTGATACACTGTATACAATATATATATGAGTACACTGTATAGTAAACAGTCAGTAGGTGGATATTTACTAACCTATAGTTGCGTCTTGTTCGCTTTGCCGCTTCGCCATCACTCTTATTGTGGTGTGTTGCCGCCACGCCAATTTCTTGTATTCGGTTATCTACAGACATTCAGAAGAATAGTGAGAGGGTGTGTGTTGGAGTGAGTGAGTGAGTGTGGGACTGTGGGAGGGTGAGTGTGTCAGTGGGTTTGAGTGTAAGGTGTAAGTTTAAGTGAAGAAAATGATTCTTTATTTATTTATAAAAAACTAGCTGATACCCGCAACTTCGTTCGCATTTTTATATAAAATGTAAACTGTTTAGAAAATCAATTGATGTCGCGGGGAACAGTTATAGGTAACAATATATCTGTCTCTTTCTCACTCCCTTTTCCTCTATCTTTCTCCCTCTCTAGCTCTTTTTCTATCTTTCTCCCTCTTTCGCTCTTTCTATCTCTCTTCCTCTACCTCCATCTCTTTCCCTCTCCCTATATCTCTATATCTTTCCCTATCTTTTTTATCATTTATATCCCTCTCCACTCTCAATCTCTTGCGTTTCCCTCTCCCTGTCCATCTCATCCATTATATTTATTTCCCTCACCCTCTCCGTCTATATCTCTTCCTTTCCCTCCTTCGCTCACTCCCTCTCCCTCTATTTCTATATATTTCGCACTCAATCTCTCTCACCTATTTCCCCCCACTCTCCCCTCCTTCTAGCCCCACTCTCCCCTCTTTCACTCCCACTCTCCACTCTTTCTCCCCCCACTCTACCCTCTTTCTCCCCCACTCTCCCTTCTTTCTCCCCCACTCTCCCCTCTTCCTCCCCCCCACTCTCCCCTTTTCTCCCCCCACTCTCCCCTCTTTCTCCCCCACTCTCCTCTTTTCACCCCCCCCCCACTCTCCCCTCTTTCTCCCCCCACTGTCTCATCTCTTTCTATTTACTCTACACTCTTTCTCACCCCACTCTCCCCTCTTTCTCAACCCACTTTCCCCTCTTTCTCCCCCCACTCTCCCCTCTTCCCCCCACTCTTCCCTCTTTCTCCCCCCACTCTCCCCTCTTCCCCCACTCTTCCCTCTTTCTCCCCCCACTCTCCCCTCTTTCTCCCCCCACTCTCCCCTCTTTCTCCCCCCACTCTCCCCTCTTCCCCCCACTCTTCCCTCTTTCTCCCCCCACTCTCCCCTCTTTCTCACCCCACTCTCCCCTCTTTCTCCCCCCCTCTAACCTTTTTCTCACCCCACTCTCCCCTCTTTCTCCCCCCCACTCTCCCTTCCTTTTCCCCCCACTCTGTCCGCTTTCTCCCCCCACTCTGTCCGCTTTCTCCCCCCACTCTCCCCTCTTTCTCCCCCCACTCTAACCTTTTTTGCACCCCACTCTCCCCTCTTTTCCCCCCCACTCTCCCCTCTATTTCCCCCCACTCTACCATCTACTCCCCCTTTCCCCCCACTATCCACTTTCCCCCCACTCTCCCCTTTCCCCCACTTTCCCCCTTTCTCCCCCTCCTCCCATCGCACTCTCCCCCCTTAATTACTTTCCAATTTAAATTACGATCCGTTTAGCCGTTTATTGTGGTCCGTAGGGGGTGCATCTAAAGAATACCTCATAATTTCAACCCCCTTGCTTTTCCCCCTTTAGGGATGATTTTGCAAAAAAGCTGAAACCCGTATTTGTTTATTTCTTACCAAAAGCCTAAATAAGAATTTTCAGATCCGTAACTTGAGGAATTATGGAGTCCCCATACAAACTTTCAACCCCTATTTCATCCCCTTCGAGATTATTTTTTGAGACAAAAGATAGCCTATGTCCGTCTCATAGGTCCAATCTACCCCTATACCAAATTTCATCGAAATCGGTTCAGCCGTTTAGCCGTGAAAAGGTAACAAACAAACAGACAAACAGACAGATAAACAGAGTTACTTTCAGATTTATAATATTAGTATGGATGAGAGTGAGTGTGGGACTTTGGGAGGGTGAGTATGTTAGTGGAATTAAGTGTAGGCGTAAGTGTAAGTGAAGTAAATTATTGGTAGTTTATTTATTAAAAAGTACAACTTACACTAGCAGTTAACACTCAACGTGCAAGTTACAAGTAGGTTTTTACTTATTATTATTCTAAATTCCTAGTTGTAGGTGCTGTAGTAGACTCTCGAGATAGGTTCACCAGAGTAATCTTGTTGGTGTGAGGGTATATGTGTATAAGTAAGTGCGTGAGTGTGGAAGTACTAGTGCGTGTGGGAGTGGGATTGCATTGTTAAAGATTAAGATATTTATATACACTTGTGATTACATGCTTTTAAGTAGCATAGGAAACACAAAATAACCATGTACAATGCATGCAAAATCTTTTAGTATTTGTGTGCAGTCTTTTAGTATGTTTTGCCTTATCAAAATGATTCACTCAGTAAACAACCAAATTTTACAAAAATTATACCCACTTAATTTCGAAAGTCAATATCATGAAAATGTTTTTAAAAAACCAATATACATTATACAAATTTCAAAATAATAGGCAAACAATTAACAATCGTGGGCCTAGTTCGGACTTTGACTCGCTATTATTTGAAGACAGCTTTTAAGTTTAATATTAATTAATTTTCCCTCCTTCTGGACTAAATACCAACACGCATGCGACGTTTTCATTGCGCTTGTGTGCGTTATGGAGCAGAAAATTATATAGCACTCACGCACACATTGATAAAAAAGTGGCTTCACCTTTGAGTGACACTATGGAATCGTTCTTTGCGTTAAATTACTCTAAGAAAACAAAATCGGTTGTCTGTAAAGTCGGTTTACTGACGATAGTTGAACGTGGCAACGTCATAAGAAAAAATCGTCCACGCGGACGCATCGCTCACTCAAGTAGGAGAGAGATAGATGCCGAACGCGGAGGCCGATTATGCCTCTTTGTCGCTCGTTCCGCGCTCTCGCTTGCACTTCAAGCCCACACGGACCGCCTCAGAGCGGGGTAACGCCGCATGAGTCATGTTTTTTCGTGCGCTCAGCCGGCTCCGTCAAATTATGACGTAACGTAAAAAAAAAAACCAGCTCACCCGCTTAGTAAACAACTTGTACTGCGAGGCGAGGTAGAGCGCCAGCTTGGCGTTGAGGATGGCGCGGTGGCGCAGGTGCACCATCTCCGTGCGCATCACCAGCGGCGCCAGCGCTCCTGCCAGCAGGACCGGACAGGTTTATTTTTTGTTTTGGCTCCGCACGGATTGTGCATTTAGACAGTGTCAAAGTGTCAAAACATTTTACGTAAGTACACAAGTAATCAATTTATTTATTACAACTGTGGCACTAATTTCATACACAATAACTTTTACAAGTGCAAACTGTTTAACCACCTGGAACCGGTCTCGGCTGCGGCTGCTGCGCCCCCTCCTGCAGCTTCTTCCTGAAGGCCGGGGAGATCTTGTCGTCGAAGTGTTCTATCGCCATGCTGGAGATGTCGCGCAGCTCCTGCAGCACCTCGTGCGCCCGCGGCGGCGTGCTCTCCGTCTCCACGATGCAGAGCACGCGACGGATCTCGTCTATCACCTGGAATTCAGGATTTTACATGTATGTTGAAGCGGTGGTAGCCTTGGTGGCCAAAGCAAGAGATGGCGAGATCAAACCCCAAAGTTAGGGATCCACAATATCTAGTCGGTATCACCACAAAAATACTTAGACCATCGTAACCATTATCAATGCCAGATTTTCTTGATCAAAAACAGTGATAAATGAGTTTTAGTGTGATAAAAATCAATGAGAAATACTGGTCATACTCTTGTTTTTGAAGTAAAACTTCTTTAGGCGCGACTAGGGAGTAACTCAGAATTTTTTTCTGACGGAAGTAACATTTACTACAGTCTGCGTAGTTTCCGCTATTTAAAAAAGGTTACATTGACATGTCAATGTAGTTTTACTTAAATCGCGCGAAAAGACACACGCACACACTTTTTTTTTCTGAGTTACTGCAGGTTGCAGTATACAAAAAGCTCCAGTTAAATGTATATCAAACTATGTCCACTGCGACGAGTGAATGAATGAATGAAGAGCTCCTCACCTTCCCAGGGATGAAGCAGCAGAGACCATGGTCAATAAACTTGGAATAGGTCATGTTGAGCATGGATATGCGTGTCTCGATGGAAGTCAGGATATCGCAGTGCCTGGACAGCTGGTGGTATCTGCAACAGGGCATCGGAGTCCATCATCAGGCGAGGCAACATTACAGTGTAACGGTTTGGAGACTTCTGGTGTAATTGGCAATCTCATTGCTGGTTTGATTTCCGTTCAATGCAATATTTTATACGTTCTTACTCTGAGTGATTGTGGTACTGCGGTCCAGGGAATCCTGGTTAGAAGTCAGGATCTATGTGTGATTACCAGCACGCTACCAGAAGGAGTTCACATCAGCTTACAAGTTGTTTTTGTTTAGTTCAGTGTGCCTAGTGCGAGTATTGACAATTTATTTACGCGCTCGGTCTGTTTGGCGTAAACTTGAAATTGTATGGAATAATAGCAGCGCCATCTAGCGTCAGTGAATCAGTCACTAGATGGCGCTGCTATTATTCCATACAATTTCAAGTTTACGCCAAACGGACCGAGCGCGTAAATAAACTGTCAAAACTCGCACTAGGCACACAGTTCTTGTTTATTCTTAACTCTGTTCCAGTATAGTCGGGTAGTCGAGATTAGTTTGATTCTTTAACTTTAATTTAGTTCTACTTCTTTTTTTTTTCAATGAGTAACCAATAAGTACGCTATCGTATAATTTTTTTGTGTGTTTTTAGTTCAATATTTATTCATAAAAAAGTAATTAAACATTCCGACTACCTTCTAAACAATTTTTTAACTAATAGTATGTGCTACACTTAACCACAGAATACCTATTAATACCCTAGACTTAACTAGATTCACTAATTCACTATGTAACACGTCAAGTGATAGTCTCGTATTAACCAAGACTTAGGTTCCAATGTGATTAAAGAACAGTAAATAATGACCATTAAGAATTGCATAACTTAATGTTAACACTTAGAGGTAAAAGATATATTACTAATACTAGGCAATTGCAGATATTTTCAAAGACCAACAATTTACAAAAGGAATGAATGAATAACTAATAAATATTGGTCATTACAATCAGATACCTGCGTTCTGACTCCCTTCTCGGCAGCTGGGTCTTGACATTCTTCAAGGCATGCGCATGCCGCCTCTCTATCATGAGGAAGCCCCGGTTTAGCATCTTCATGCAGATCTCGTTGAAGCTTGTCGACACCTGGAATGGGATCGTTTGTTTGCCATAGAAGGTTGTACTAGCAGGCTATAGGAATGGTACAAGATAAGGAATGATGAAGTATTTGTTCTTGGTGAGCTGGGAGCCTGGCTTTTAATGGACCAATTATCATTACCAAAATTGCCTTAAATATTGAATAATTTATCCATTTCTCTTATTAGCTAGCCAACTATTCAACATAAGGAAATATGAACTAAACTATTTTTGTAATCAAAAATTGGTCGATTTTTATAGGTGAACCTACATGAACTGAACATTCCTTCAAACTTGAAAATCACTTCAAAATTTTAGAAGGGTATAAGTTTAAGTAGGTAGGTAGGTAGGTACTCTTACTGACATAACACTAAGTTGTAAGTATACTTAGGTATAAACTGTAGAAAAGACCTATATCTAGGTAAATGGATGGTCATATCGCAACTTCGCAAGCGATCTCTATCAGACGTTTCGATGAACAAGATTAGCAGGAGGATTGGGTCAGGCTTGACATCAGTGTCAAAGTATAAAAAGTGTAGGTAAGTGAGATGTCTGTGAGGTAAGTAGGTACATACCAAGTTGATATTCTCTAAATGCATTTAAATGCAAATAGTGACGACGTAACAACAAGCATCTAATAATAGATTTTGCACACAGGAACATCATGCATGCAGAATCTTTTGTCATAAAGTTCCATTTCTACTAGAACGAATTTCATTGCGTGAGTGTTCGAAATAACCTAAACCACGATATAACACTAAAGTTGATTTGGAACTGAATGATCGACTTGAAAATAACTATTAGATCAGTCTGAATAATAAAATACTAACCATTCTGTTCTTAGCAATTTCATCGAAAGAAAGATACGATAAAATATTTTCTACCATAACAATTGGAAGACTCATGAGATCCATGGTTGGCGGACACGGAAAATTAGCGGATAATCACACAAATTCACATGCACATGGCACAATACTGAAATAATCAAATGTTTACTTTATTAGAAACAAAGTGGTTTTCGCGACGTTTCCACAGGCAGGACGTTTCTATTCTGCATTGTCTTTTTTTGACCACAGACAAAACAATTTTTTTGAAAAGTTAATATTTACGCTATCTATGTTGACAACAATGAAACAATTTTCAAGTTTTAGGGTACATGCACAACTTCGGATAGATGGCACTAGTGGTAGCGTTAGCGTTAAAATATTAATTCTTTGAGAGAATTATTTTTATACTGTGCGTGTGCTGCTGCTCCAACACCACATATACTATCCTTGCGTTCAATGGGGAATACCCAATTAATTCAAGGAGTAGGGGTTAGTCGTCAGTAATACCCAATTAGTACGACGGAGACAAATACTGCAGAGTTGAAATTTTGAATTTTTGACTAGGTACTGTGAAAACGTTCATTTATTATGTAGGTATATATTATAGGTACCTACCTAATGCGTAGGCTTGAAAACACTTGACACCAACTAAAACTCCAATAGAATAAAAACCTAAAAGAAGCTTCAATAAAACCACCAAACTATAACACCAAAATGACTGTAATAATAACAACAAGCAACATTATCTTAAAGTGGGTAGATCACAGTGTTTCTTTCTGACATGGAAGCGCAGAGAAGTGTTATATTTCGTAGCAAATGGGCATACTTCGCATTTAAACCTCTTCTCTGTGGCATGCTTATACTTATGTTGGACCAAATTGGCGGGTAAAATGGTAGCATAGTCACACTTATCGCAAGCATATCTTTTTTTACCAGTCGAATGGGCTTCCTCATGGTACTTCAGTAGGTATTTGTTCATGGTTTGGAATGGACAACTCGCACACTGCAGCTTTACCCCCAAATCGACATGCTTTCGTTTGTGTTTGGCCATTGCCTCCTCGTAGAAAGTCTTGTATCGACAACCGTTGAAGTCACAATGCATGGTGGCCGCATTCGTATGCCTCAGAGTATGCTGTGTCATGCTAATTCGGTTCTTAGTCTTGAACTCACAGTATTTGCAGGTCATTTCGATCTCTTCATGCAACTTCATGTGTTTCTGGAGGTCACCCCTCGGCATTAGTTCTCCGCACTTCTGACACTGAGTTTCTTCAGTAGCATGGTGTGTTTGCTCAAAGTGAACTCTCAATTCCTCCCAAGTACCGTATTCATCTGGACATTTGGTGCAGTGAAATAAATCTTTGATAACATCTTTTTCTTCCTTCTTAATCACTATATCGGGTGCGAGTGTAGCATTACGGTGTACCGTGTTTATATGCCTGCACAGCTCAAATTCATTCATAAAACACTCTGTGCATTTCTCACAATTGTGTGTTTTCTCCTCGTCGATGTAGCTCTCTGGATGTTTGAATATGAGATGGCGTCTGTAGCTTTCTTTAGCTTTGAACTTTTTACCACAAAACTCACACGTGTAGCTCACCTGCAGGTGAACTTTCATGATGTGCGGCTTGAGTTGACGCTTGTCATAGAAACCCAGATTACATACATTACAAAAAACAGTCTTTTCGGCTGCTATTTTGTGCGTACACCTTAAATGCTTCGCTAAACCTCCTTGACTGGCGAAAATGAGTCCACATAAATTACACTCTTTAACGACTTTAGCGTGTGAATGATTCAAATACATTTCTTTCGACGCAAAGGATTTACTACACACTTCACAATACGTCCCGGAGTCGTGTTTCCTTCTCACGTGCCGTTTCAAACTCTCAACTTTGTCGTAGGACAAGTTACAAAGTTTACATTTTAATCTAAAATCGTTTCTCAAAGCGTTGTGCTTCCTCCGCATGTGCAGCTTTAAGTACATAACCGAAGAAAACACCAACGGACAGTAGCTGCAGGTGACTTCCCCGGACGCGTTCGTTACACTATTCTTAAGCAGTTCGTCTGAACTTGTGTTCTCTTTCTTAATATCATCATCGTCTACATGGTGCTTCCTTTGAATATGCCGAGAGTATGTCTCCCTTCTGCAAAAGACTTTTGAGCAAAACGGGCATGTGTACCATTGCAAAACTTTAGGTTTCGGTGCGTTCATATGCTTCCTCCGTCTGTGGACAATCAAGCTGGCATACTTATCATACGTCAGTCCGCAATCTTCACACTCGTGTTTGAAGGACTCTTCGTATGCACCGTGTTTTCTACGCATGTGCATGCGGAGTCTAGATAACCCTTTGAAGACTAGAGCGCAAATATCACAAGCGCGCTCTAACATATCGTCTGGATTCGCTTCAGGACCGTGCTTTCTCCGCATGTGAGCGACTAAACTGTTCTTCGCATCGTACGACATGCCGCAATGGTCACAGATGTGCTCAAAAAACCTCCGGAAATGCTTGTGCATCCTTCTCTGATGCATGAGCAGGGTTTTAGGGTTCTTGAACACTAAATGGCACACTTTGCAGAAGTGGTTGTGGGTGAGCGGTTCGCTTTCGCCGCCTTCTATTTTCGGCTTGACGTCCCCCTCGTGCTTGACTTTATCGTTAATGACAGTCTCGAAAGTCAGAAGTACAGCATCGCGGTTTTGCTCCTCAAGCTTGACTATTGGCTCCAATGGGGCATCTTCACTGTGATGTGCTTCGAAGTCGTTGGATTCGAACTGAAAAGAAAATAAGCGACATTAAGGCCAGGTGGTTACACTGGTGGTACTGGCAAATGCCCGTGAGCGCTTCAACTGCTAGTTTTTGTATGTTTTTATTTATTGGAAACAAAGTGACAACGAAATTAAAAATGTAAGTTCCCCAATCGATTCCTATACTTATAAAAAGCCCCATTGATTGATATAACTTTCCCGTGGTTAGTGGTATCTCTTAGTAGGTTACAAGTAAAGATGCGATTTACTGTCATCTGTGTGATTTTATTTTTATCGAGCCAATTCTTCGTAATCGCGTTAGTCCTCCCTGTATGCACCAATTAAAAAAAAAAAATTTTTTTTGACTTTTAATTTTTAATTTTATTTGGTTTCCTGTCATAAGTCATCAGTCATCAGACCCTCAGACACTAATGTCGTGACTAAATATCGTGACTAAATGTCGTGACTGAATGTCGCGCCTGAATTTCGTGACTGAACGTCGTGACTGACTGACGTGAAAAAATGTCATCGTGACTGATTGTCGCGACTAAATGTCGTAACTGAATGTCGTTACTAAATGTCGTGACTAAATGTCGTGACTGAATGTCGTAACTGAATGTCGTGACTGAACTAAATGTCGCGACTGAATGTCATCACTGAATGACGTGACTGAATGTTGTGGCTTAATGTCGTGTTTGAATGTCACGCCTGAATATCGTGACTGAATGACGTGACTGAATGTCGTGACTAAATTTCGCGACTAAATGTCGTGGCTGAATGTCATCACTGAATGTCGTGACTAAATACCGTGACTGAATATTGTAACCGAATGTCGTGACTGAATTCCGTGACTGAATGTCGTGACTGAACTAAATGTCATGACTGAATGTAGTGACTAAATGTCGTGACTGAATATCGTGAATGAATGTCGCGACTAAATGTCGTGACTGAATGTCGTCACTGAATGCCGTGAATGAATGTCGCAACTAAATGTTGTGACTGAATGTCGTGACTGAATGTAGTGACTCAATACCGTAACTGAATGTCGTCACTGTATGTCACTCGTGACTGAATGTCACGACTAAATGTCGTGACTGAATGTCGTAACTGAATTTCGTGACTGAATGTCGTACTGAATTTCGTGACTGAATTTCGTGCCTTAATGTCGTGCCTTAATGTCGTGACTTAATGTCGTGAACCAAAAGATATATCCACAAACTGCTGCCCAAAGTCACTATCCCACGCGGACGAAGTCGCGGGTACAGCTAGTTGTTTGGAGTAAATTGTTCTATTGTCTGAATACTCTGAATATTGATTGTAGGGTGTCAAATAAACGTTAAAAGTTCAACGATATACAATACTGGCTCGTCAGAATTACTTAGGACTATAATCTAAACAAATGAAGTAGTGTATAAATTTCATCCTCCTAATCCTATGCTACTAATATTATAGAGGCGAAAGTTTGTGTGTTTGTATGTTTGTTACATCTTCACGCTCAAACGGCTGGACCGATAACGATAAAATTTGGTATGGAGGTAGCTAAAACCCTGGATAAACGCATCAACTATTGTTTATTCCGAAAACAGCGGGTACCGCAAGGCGCCGCTGCTAGCCTGTCATAAAAGCAATACAATATGTTCATTTACTCTCATTACATAGGTAAACACTTAAATGTATATTGACAAAAGCTACAATAGTTAGAGACCTTGGAAATGAAATAGGGGACACCATGTATCATGATAAGCTATAGTTCCGGTTGAAAAAATATTCTGACGGAACCAGTGAGATAAATCCTACTACATAACATTATAAACGCGAAAGTTTGTTAGTATGGATGGATGGATGTTTGTTACTCTTTCACGCAAAAACTACTGAATGGATTTTGATGAAACTTCACAATAATATAGCTTACATATCAGAATAACACACAACACAATTCATAATGATATATTTTCGTATATTATCCAAACGCGGGTGAAACCGCGGGGCGCAGCTAGTACTACAATAATACTTACATCATTAAAGTCCAAATCCACCTCGATATTCTCCACCTTGATAGTAACTTCTGGATCAATAATCGCCATCCCAAAGTCTGGATCCAAGGCGGTGATATCCGGTTCTCTCACCACCGCCATTTTCTCTTCTATATCCTTGAAAGGGTCAACTTGTTTCTTTTTCTTCTTTTTTTTCTTTTTCTTTATTTCATAGGACATTTCCTCCTCCGGGAGGAAGGTGGTGGGGTCCCTGCGCTTATCTTTCTCTATCTTCACCGGAGCTTCTAGTTTGGACATTGTGACCAATTAATTTATAGTTTAACTGGAACAGAGGAAGAAATTATTTTATTTCAAATGCAACCCTAGAGAGTATTTAAAAGAGTTTTATCCAATGCAATAACTGTGATTTTGACAGCGAAGACATACTTTATTTAGGCTACTAGAGGTTATTATTATTATTATTATTATTATTATTATTATTTGTGATACACAGGCAGCTCTTAAGCTGATGCGTGTATATCTGAGTCTTTGTCAATGCACTTTAAATATTTGTCTAGTCTATTTTTGAAAGAGTTCACTGAGGGGGCACTGATCACTGATTCCGGTAGCCGGTTCCAAGTTTTCACTATGCGATTCGGCAGTATGTGTTCTCTGGGCTTGCTGGTACTTGGCCCTCGTTGCAGCTTCAGCGAGTGTCCTCTCAGGTTTATGTTTTTGTTCATAGTGTATAGTGTCTCTGATAAATTTGGTATACTATATCTGTTGGTGAGAATTTTGAAGGTCTCTATAAGGTCTCCACGCTCCCTACGTTTCTGAAGGGTGGTTAGCCCTAGTTCTTGCAGTCGTTCTTCATATGGAAGTTCTTTAATACCAGGGACCATTTTTGTTGCCCTCCGCTGCACACGTTCGAGAAGGTGACTGTCTTTTTTGAAGTATGGATTCCATATCTGGAATGCATACTCCACCAAAGGTCTCAGGTAGGTCTTGTACAGCTTCAGGAACAGTTCCTTGTTGATGTATGAGAAAGCCTTTCTGATAATATACATTATAGAGTTTGCTCTTTTCACTACCTCCACAATATGGTCCCCCCATTTTAGGGCTTCAAGGGGTTCAAGGTTCAAGGGGCTTACCATGATGTCTTATTGTAATCCGATAGAGGACCTAAACAGAATTGTTTTACTACTTATTCGTACCATGACGTCTTGTTGTGATATCTTGATGCTCAATTTAGGTTGATTTTAAGACTTTACAGATTGACGTCTACCTAAATGATATTGAAAGCCGTGTATCACTGTTATTTAATGTAAAACGATTCTGTTTAGGTCCTCAATTGGATTGCAATAAGACGTCATGGTTACCCCCAGGTCTTGCGCAAGACCCTCCAAAAATCCCTATAAAGAATTTAATTAAATACACAGAAATTCCTATTGTTATAACATTGCCCAGTTATTTTATGCAAATATGAATGACTATAATTTTTTAAACCATTTCGACTAGACATACATTATAGTAAACAATGCTCTCAATATTATGACATTACTAAATTATTAGGAATAATTTATTTATTATCATTACTAATAACTATCTAAAGTAAGTAGGTACCTTACTACTGGCAGATATACAATCCCAGTATATATATTTAAATTATGTTAGTTATTTAGTTAGTTAAATAATAATAATGTGTGAGTCACCCTTATATATAAATAAAAGTTAAAAAAACTCAAAAAATTATGTTAGTATACATAATGAGCATAGGCAACAATAATATTTTTACAGACATGCAACTGTTCAAAACCTCAATCAAGAAGATATACTTAAAAGTATAATTTGACGCAATAGTCTTGCTAAACAACATGCCTAGGCAGGCTGTTATAGCATTATAATAATATATTCAACGCGCTCAAGGATACATAATAAAATTGATAAGCATTTTATTATAGTAGGTAGGTAGGTACCTACCTAGATATAAATTATAAACTTGTGTCATGATTTATTTACATTTTAGCGGGCTTTAACTGAACGAAACGCGAGAGAGATGGATAGAAGGCGACATAATGGGAAAAGGTTTCACGAAATAACACGTCATTTCAACATATTATTGTATGCACACTTACCGATTACTTATTATAAAACATATTATTACAACCAAACTTCACAACTAAGTACAACGGCCGGATTATCAGAATAACAACATTTAGTATTATGGTAAGCCTAATTTACTTTAACTACGCTCCTTCGGCCATATCCTTGAGCTAAAAATCAATAAATGTATTATCAATAACTACGAAAAATAACCAAAATGGCCCAGCGTTTTTCAAGATCATAAAAATTTGACATTTCATGAATGTTGTGTTGTCACACCATAATCTATTTTCCCAATTTACATAGGTTCCTACCTACGTAATACAGTTGTCACAGACAATTTGTCTCTGAAGTTAGGCTCTGCAAATAATTGCGCAAATTATGTACAGTTGGGATGGAGATGCCCGATCTGTCTCGATTTTCAAAGAGATCTATTCATGTCCATAAGATCTACCGATTTTTATTATTAATTCAACAGGGGTCAATTTTATTTAATGCTTTGAGTGAATTTCCCAATTTTTATTAGTTATTTTACTATTCGGAACGGAGACAAATCTTTCTATCAGAACTTTAAACGGTTATCGATTGTAATAATTACGATTACAATCGGTACTTTACCTAGGTATACCTATAAATGGAACATGTTTTCAATTATTAATGTGAACTGTTGACGAGGCATATCTCTTGCAACACAAAAATAATTATCTACTGCGCAGCATTTTGCAGCCAAGTTCAGACACACAAACTTCTGTTGTGACTACAAAACTTACTTGCTTCTTTGCATTCTTTGCAAGGCCATTGCCGCCCGCCACCCCACCGCTATTTATTAACCAACTGCAAATTATATACACCAAGAGTTTCTCGTGTATTTATTTATTTCGCTGTACGTTTCCTAGAAAATTATACCGTCATAATATGGTAATACATGAACTATGGTAATTATGGGAATGTCAAAACTTTACGAGACCTATCACTTGTCACTTCACGCAGAAATGTCAAGCTAAACTAACTGTCACTGTCAAACTTTTTTTCTATCATTTCATAAATCATTATTTTTTTAACCAAACAAAGTGGAATTTTTATTATTTATGTGTTAAATTAGTAAAATAACATTTATCATGCTGCTGAGACTGTTAAAACGCTGTGCTACTGCAAACAATTCAAGGGCTCTACGAGCTAAGATAACTCCACAAACTCGGACAATTCACGTGACCACCAGTAAGAAACTTTACCCTGTATATTTTCAAAATAATGTGTGAAATGAGCATATAATATTGCATTACCGCAGGTCTGACGCACGGAGAATATGAATGGCAAGATCCAAAGTCGGAAGACGATGTGTGAGTAATCATTACCTACCTCAGTATTTCGTCGTATCCAATCAACTCATTAATAACATGCTTTATTAAAATAACTACAAGTCTGGTAGACTGGCCTTGTGATAATAATAATGTTTATTTGGAAGTTAGATTAGGTATGTAGGTACACAGACAACTAAAACATTATAAATCAAAATAAACATAAAGGTGATCACTGACCAGTCTCGGAGGGACATTAGGTTATACCTATGATCAGCTTAACCCAATACTTTAAGATAGGACAGTCAGGTTTGTCAATGATAGCCATCAGGATGCGATTGCTTCTGCTGTGCAGTCTGCTGAGCAGGGAATGACCCTTTTCATAATGTTGTGAAAGCCAACTGTACCTGTGAGAACATTCCTGACACTCTGCAGAAGCACGGCAGCCTCAACAGCATCCAAGCGGTATTATATTGGACCTAGTCTAACACAAACTAAAGGCAGTAAGTATTAGCTGCTGCATGTTATCTACGATGCATTTTTCATTATTGATTCATACTCCTCTTCCATCCGCTTCCAATATAAGATTACTACTAAATTAATGTAATTTTTGTTTTTCTAGTGTAAACGTAGTATACGTAGACAAGGAGGGCAACAAGACTAAAGTGAGAGGGAAAGTTGGTGACAATATTTTGTACTTGGCACATAGATATGAAATACCAATGGAAGGTAAATATTATTCTTTTATTTTTTTATATAAGCCTATTTTACATTGCAAAATAATACCTACTTTACATGGCAAACATTGTGATGAACTTGCAGTACCAAGTATATTGACAGAGTAATATTTTAAATGCACATTCACACTGCAATGAGTAAACGAGTTTTGATGGAATTTGTTGTGGAGGTAGTACCATGAATTTTCTCAATGATGGTCAGAAAATACAAAAATGGTATATTTTTGTACTCATTTTGAATGCAATTAAAACAAAAACCACTATGATTCCAGGAGCATGCGAGGCGTCACTAGCTTGTACAACATGCCATGTCTATATACCACACCATTACATAGACCACCTGCCACCGTCAGAGGAAAAGGAAGATGATTTGTTAGATATGGCACCATTTCTTAAAGAAAACTCAAGGTTAGGTAAGTTGAAAAACAGTCATAATATTACACTGTCATTAACAGCCTCCATGGCTTAGCTGAGTGCTTTGATTCCCGCTCATGACATAGATGTGTGTGAATCATATTTGATTCAAGTCTGGGTGTTTATCGGACCATGATACATAGTTCCTGATTTCTGACAGGTTAGCACACTATAGGTTAGCACAATCTCATAAGAAAAACAAACATTCCGTGGAAACAGTATCCTTAGTTACCAGAAAATCAGGATTGAATATGCGATGGTGATAAAAAAATCTATATAGCAACTTTCAATTAAAAACTAGACCAAATAATTAAGGTGTGTGTTATAATGAAAAAACATTTTTGCCAAAACAAAACATAATATAATACAGAAAGAATAATATATAATATATGAATAATATAGAGCGAGAATGTATGAAGTGACTCGTGAAAGTGGAAGAAGGGCAAGAGGTGTATCAGAATTGATGCATGTGGAAAGATGTAACCTCTGCCTCCCCCAACAGTGTAAAGGTATGACTGTATGTATCTAACACATTATTCAGTGATTCATTTATCAATTCCAGGTTGTCAAATAGTCCTCACTAAAGATCTGGAAGGTATGGAGATACAGTTACCGAAAGCAACTAGAAACTTCTATGTTGATGGTCATCAACCGGCTCCGCACTGATGCCGTTTACAAGATATCAACGATGGATGGATTATCAACGGAGGCCTACAGTTTAGTGGATTTCGAGCACGCAGTGTTAAGAAACCTAAGGATAAAAAGGCCTTGTAAATGAAAGTTTATGACCATTTCTGATACTCGGTGACATTCAAAGTGATTGAATTTCTTTTCTATTTTTTTGTTAAGTATATTTTTTTTATAATTAGTCGTTCTCTGCAGTTTCAATCTAAGCCCACTGTATCTAAATTTTTATTTAGGTCTACCTACCTTATCTTACGTCTTACTAATGTTATAAATTGCGAAAGTTTTGTTTTTGTTAGTTCTTCACGCTCAAACGGCTGGACCGATTTGCATGAAATTTGGTATGGAGGTAGCTAGCATCCTGAATTAACACAAAAGCTACTTGCTAATCAGAAAACAGCGGGTAACACCGCGAGGCGCAGCAAGTGTTTCCATATAAATCTTATCAAAATCTGTGCAACAAACAGTTGAATATGTAGTACCTACCTACCAACAAACATTCAAATAATTATAGTTATGTAGGTACCTACTAGGTTACCTACCTACCTATGTTCGCTTTTACTAATAAAGACAAAAAAAATATGAATGAATGAATGAAGTAAAGATTGAAGTTGAAACATTGTTTGTTTGCTCAAGGTAAAGTTGCCATGGGCAAGTTCTTCAAGTGACTATTTAGTCGATATATTTTATTCTTTTATTTTAACCTCAATTAACTAAGGCATGATGATGGTATAAGATTGAGATTAGCTAGCTAATTGGTACCTACTTCTTAAAATATTTATATACAAGGTACAAGGTATGCATAAAAATTGGTCAACTTCTCATGTTATTGAATGATGAGTAATATTTAAAGATAAAGTGACTAAGTAATAGGTATCAATAGCAAGCCTATCTGGATGAATGAAGTATTATAAATCACAAGCATAATAAATTTAGTAGCTACGTATGGTAGCTAGGTAGTTTGGACTGCATTTTTGGTTAGAAAAGGCATATAATTAAGTAGATAAAATGCTTGGCATTTAGAAGTAAATAGTATTGTTAATGATTAGGTATATTATAAGTTGTGCAAAAATACAAAAATGTAGCAATTCCTACTAATATATGTATTTATTGACCAAGTATTCGTTTTATTTTTCATCTCTGGACCTCTGTTCTTCCTAAAAATAAATAGCTATAACCTTTTTAAGGATTAAGTATGTAATCATATCTATTACATATGGCATCTATAAAATAAGTTGAGCTAGGTACGCCCGGGGATTTCCTAAAGACATGAAACACGTCTTTACGTAGGGTAATATTCTGTTAGTATCTTTGTTAGAGGTATTCATCAATACAACTACCGAAGTTGAAAGATCAATGAGCGTATAAATAATAACTGCGCATCAATCAAAGTACCTAGTAATATAGTAGGTAGTAGCAAGAATACACAAAGAATAATATTTTTAAAATCTATTTGTACATAAATATGGATTCCTGGTTTTCCTACTATATTTTGGTAGAATTACTTGTCCGACGCTTGGCAGCATCGCTTACCTACGCGTCTCGTTCATTTCATTCATTCACTCTACTCAATTCGCTCGCGTTTGCCCAATTTTCGTTCGTTCAGCCAGTCAGCTCGCGGCCTTCGTTAGGGGAGGTTCTCTGTTCGGTTCTCGGCAAAACGCGTTTACGGTGTGATTAGTGTTTTGTTTTGTGGTGCACGATGGCTTACAACGGTAGTGGTGGCAAGAGACTGTGTACAGGCTCCGACTTGGACGTGGAAAGGGTAAGTTTTATTATATTCGTACAATATTGTCAAACCTACATCTTTGTGTAGTCGACGAAAATGGCCGTGTTTTGTACATTGCCCGTTCGATGAGCGCGTTTGGGCAGCGTTGCGGAGACCCTTCCTGCAAGTTATCATCACTAAATCAAATATCAAGTTGCAGATCCGTTCACGACGCTTGTTTTAGCCCAGTTGTCATTATCACGTTGTTGTTGATCTACATTTTGAGGTTACGTTTTGTTGACATATGATTGCTTTTTCGATAACTTCTATAGGGCCACGGCGTTTAATTTATTCTGCCAAGTTGTTTTTTTTTTTCGTTGCGAAAGTGTCGGTGGGTTCAGTTCTAAAATAACGTCGCCAGACGCTGTCAATTAAAGTGATTGACATCGGTCGGTCATTAGTTCCGATCTTCAAATGTAGCACCGGCATTTTTACCATTTTCTAGGTCGGCGCGGGAACAATACGCGTTCCGATACCGCCCGGAAATTTTTAAAAATAAAAAAAAAATAATTATCTCTTGTGCGATTGCTCTATGACCGAATTATTTATAACTCGCGACAATCCATTGTCTATGGCCTAATACTATTTTTCGTTGTAATTTTGTAGAATTCTACTTAATTTCGCTCCGGATGTGGGTTCCACTCTTGCTCTTATTTATGTCGCCCGGATGACTAATTTTATGGTGGAATTCTGTTTTCTTAGAAAAGAAAAGAGAAAGCGAAAAAAGTCAAATTATTGAATATGGAATCGTGTTACTAATAATAGGTAAGTACCTACATGCCTACCCTCACGAAAAATATATAATGTGAGAACATACTAAGAATTGTCTATTTTTTATATTTGTTGTTTTGACTATTATTGTTAAAATTCGTGTGAACAAACAAAATCTACCTCAGTAAAGTACCTACCTACATAGGTACTTGATATTTATAGCATTTTATCTGTCTTGCAAACCAAGATTAGAATAGATACGAAAGTGGGTAAGTACCTACAAAAGATGTTTCGCAAGAACAGTCAGAGGGTACATTATCATTTTGATAAGCTATCAGAATAGGTACCTATATATGGGTATATTATATCCTCTTTTTTTTGTGTAAAATATCTTTTGTAAAGAAATCCATAGCTCAGTTAACCTTATCGAACTTGCCTACTTTTTATTATATACCTACCTAGTTTTTTACGATTCCGATAACAATAACAATGACATGGCAAGAATTGAAAAAAAAAACGATTACTTACCATAGAGATTTAACAAGGCGTTAGTAAAATTCAACATTCAGCCTAGTTAGACTGGTTCAGATATCTTTTTAATTGGCATTTAATTAACATGACTTTTTAATAGGCAATATTTTTTAACTGCATGTTGTTTTCTGAATGCACTGATAAGTTCTAAGATAAATAATTAAATTAATGGTTCTGTTCAAAGTCCACTTATTTTGAATGGAAACCTAACAAGTAATGTTTTATCAAACCAATACAAATATTATGTAGCTATTAAAAAGTTAAATGTAAACCAACAGAGTAACTAAATGCTCCCATGAACTAAGGCAACGTGTCTTGACCAAAGAGAACACTGAAAATTCTTCAATTCCTATTGTCCAAGTAACAGGAAGGATGTTTTCAAATTTAAAATAATGAACCCAACTGTCTCAAAATCGAGGTCAGAGACATGTTAACTTTACAATCATACAACCCTGAAAGTAACTTCAAATTAATTTAATTGTAGGTATACATATCAATCGCCCTGTAAACTTCTTCAATATTGGCACTATGAACTAGTTCGCTTTTGAAAGACAATTGAATTTAGAAAAAAATACTTTGTCTATGACTGTTTTTTTTTGTGTGAAAGTTGGCGCGTATTTTTGATGTAAATTAAGTAGGTAGGTGAGTTTTGGCGGGAATCCGATAGTACTTGACACTGGCTATATGCACAAACCGTGCGAAGCCATTACTTAAACAAACAAAAAAAAAGTAGGTAGGTACATAATAGAAAAACATAAGTAATCGTAGTACATAGGTAATAATAATATTATGTAGTACATAATACTATTATTTAGCTAAGCGAAATAATAAGCTTGTAGGCTTATGAGGCTAGATAAACCAGATTATTCTCGAGGTATTTCATGAGGTCAATATACAGCCTACTTATACTTATTCTTCTTGATTGATCACTGTTCTATTATTAACTCCTTAGATATAAGTACCTACTGTTAACGATTCATATAAATAGCGCTTATACTAGACGGTAAATAAGCTCGGTACAAAGGTTGAATCTAGCTCTAGAGAATAATTTTCGGATTACCGAGCTAGCTGCAATAAATCTACCAGGAACAAATGGCTAGCTTGAAACAAAGAAGTCCACGTACTTTTTAACAACGCTAACTAACCACGTTGTTTGTAACTTCAGCCTGAAAGTTCTATTTTCCCTGTCAATATATGGGGAACGCATCAGGGTCTCACTTGCAGTATGGCCCCGTTTAGACTCAGCACTCTGTTTCTGCGTATCCCGCTGCTGACAATAATTCCCTCAAGAGAAGTGTGTTCACACTCAGCCCTGCCACTCACTTCGCTTCCATTCCCGCCGGCAGCACGCGGAGCACCGGCAGGGCATGAGAAGTATCGTCCTTACACTCTAGTCCTGGGGGCTTACCATGCCGTCTTATTGCGATCCAATTGAGGACATAAACAGAGTCGTTTCACTTTAAATAATAGTAATACATGGCTCCCGATATCATTTAGGGAGGCGTCGATCCCTTTAGATTTAAAATCGACCTAAATTGAGCGTCAAGATGTCACAACGAGACGTCATGGCGCTAATGAGTAGTAAAACGATTATGTTTAGGTCCTCAATTGGATCGCAATAAGACGTCATGGTAAGGCCCTGCTTCTGTTCCTCCCGCTCGGCAATAATTCCGTCAAGAGAAGTGTGTTCACATTCAGCCCTGCCACTCACTTCGCTTTCACTGCCGCCGGCAGCACGCGGAGCAGCGGCAGGGCTGGAGAGTATCGTGTTTACATTCACGTCCTGGTCACTGCCCTGAGTCTAAAAAAAATGGGTCCAAATATGGGGTAAATTTTTGTCTTTTTAGCATCCCCATAATGTATGAATGGATCTCAAGAATGTATTCCGAATCCGGATGGATCACAATAAGGTTTTCGCGGAACTTGGATGGAACATGAAATTAAATATTCGCGTTGAAAGAGCGATCGACAATCGAATGAGACTAATTCGGCACGCTTTCGCGTAGGTACATTTTTATCGACTCCAATAATACAAAATATCATATTTTCTTCACTTCTATTAATACCATATTTAAAAACCCACGATCCAACAGCTGTGGCGTTTAAGTCAATGATTCATTCGTCCATCCACTGCTTTGATATCATTTAAAAAATTTACGATGTCATAAACATATGATTTATATCATCAAATGGCGTAAAATATGTCTAATATCTTAATATTGTAGGCAGTAAGGAAAGTTTAGAAAACAATTCTAATAGCGTCTAGAATGTATAGGAAACATACTTGAAAATCTTAGTGATTGCATAGGTATCCTTCCACGATTTGTGGTTAAATCTGAAAGTATGGAGCATATAGGTTCTCTAGAAGTGATATGCGGCCTGTGCTTGTAGTATGGCTTAGTACATAGAAATATAACGCACAGTATGACGTAATACTCGTATTACTATGGCTTAATATACATAATCTCTTCTGATGTCTGTGGTGCACTGATGCGGCGTCATTGAAGCGCGCGTCTGGCGCGATGATACGAATTCTACTTTAAGACCTAAAGCCCATACTGTTGCCTTTCCCCTAACGAAATCTAAGAAATTTAATCATCACCCAGCCAGTGCTTAACGAAACTGATTTGTGTTCTTGCTGAAATTCCACGCTTCAAAGGCTCCTATAACTTATGAACAAAGAGAAGGACGATAAACGCGAAAGTGAAGCACCACAGTAATGCCGGTCCGATAGTACGCATGCTGTCACGTCATGTTGTGCCGATAGCCTCACGCAGGTATTCGTGTAATATTACCACATATTGAATGTCGTCCTGTACTTATTAAAATCTAATCTTAATATATATAAATCTCGTGTCACAATGTTTGTCCTCAATGGACTCCTAAACTACTTGACCGATTTTAATCAAATTTGCACAGCGCGTGCAGTTTGATCTAACTTGAAAGATAGGGTAGCTTACATCTCAATTTATAGTCGCAATAACAAAAACCTTAGCCACAGCAACGCGTGGCCGTGTCTGCTAGTATATTATAGAAGTTCTTAAACTTTCGCGAACTGAATACATGTTAATTAGAATTTAAACGGCTCTAATTCGCGTACAATCTAATACCGGTACCAAAATATATCATTTTGACATACCTCGACGTTTCGACCACGGTCATCTAATATTATGTTCTGTAAGTAGGTTTGCTCGTACAGGAAAGGTTCTAGAGTGGCGACCACGGACTGGAAGACGCAGTGTAGGTAAGGCCTCCCATTAGATGGGCCGACGATATCAAAATAGTCTCAGGCAACCGGTGGATGCAAGTGGCGAATTGTCGTTCGGTGTGGCGGTCTAAGGGGGAGGCCTATGTTCAGCAGTGGATTTTTTTAGGCCGATGATGATGATGAAGTAGTTTTTATTTGATTTTTTTTCCCTGTGAGCTACAATTAGATGGTCATGCTTGCATACATAGTAGATATGCCACCGCCCATGCTGCACGTCCTTTTTAAGGTATTGGCATAGGCCCTCGTATTTTATAGGTTCATGGTTCCAGCGTAAATTCTACGTTTCAAAGGCTTCGGCCCTTATTTACTTGTATTCTTTGAAGGTTGCTTAGAATTTTGCATAAATGATTTAGTTTTAATCAAGGCTGCTGTTAATGAAGTTAAAATCTTTTGTGTCAGTGTTTATTTGACGCTTGGGTGCAAATGAATCCCTTTAGGACTGCTGTTTGGTAAATGAGATTTAGATGTCAAGTTAGTGTGTTGGTACTTTATAACGACATTGGATTTTGATGAAATCTGGTACCTACTTATTTATATTATTTGCACTAATATTATCTGATACATGCGACGTTAGATCCTGGGAGACCATATAATTATCATACTGTTCATAAAAGAAGGTTATTTCCGACTGCTCATTTCATTATGAACATTATTTCTTCATTATACTCGAGTGCGTATAGCAAAGATTATATCCCGGGAAAAGTACATTCAGAGATTGGAATTTTCACTGGGTGTAGGCTGTAACTAAGCTAGGAACTCCGTAAAATGAATTATTGTTACAGATATTGGAAATTTCTAGATAAGATCCTATGAGAGTTTTTTTTTAATAGTTAAATGCAATTGGCACACAAGTATGCAGCCCACGTGTCGGTAAGTGGCCACCGCTTATGGACTTCTGCAATGCCAGAGGTATTGCCCGTGCCTTGCCTGCTAGAAGACTGTTACGACCATTGACTCGAAAGGAGGTAGAAGTAGTCTTCTTCTCGCTAATGCTGGAGAGACAAGATATGCAACGCCATCTTTTATCAACGCTGAAAGCTAAAATGAGATGTCACTGAAACTGTTCTCATTATATTGGATTTCGGTGATATTCCCGAAGCAATTTGCGAATAGCAACAACTTTTCAATTTGAAAGCATGTGGCATCATATGCGGCTGTAAGGACCATCTGCGTGTGACACTAACGCGTGTTCGCGTCTCGTTCTCGACACACTTTCGTGTGGGACTCGCTTTACTTTTATTGTGAAATGGTTGCGGTCCCAGATGAGCTCTAGAAACCACAAAATATAGAAATTAGTGTTCAATAAATAAAAAAACAACATAGAAGAAAGGAAGACGGATAAAATCTTCGTATTATAAATTACGCGTCACGTTGTTTGTCCGCGATGGACTCCTAAACTACTTATTCGATCATAATCAAATTTGTACACCGTGTGCAGTTTGGTCTAATTTGAAAGATAGGATAGCTTACATCTCAATTTATAGTCGCAATAACAAAAACCTTCGCCACAGCAACGCGTGGCCGTGTCTCCTAGTAAAATATAGAATAGAATAAATATTCGTTATTGTACCTACTATTGACCCCCTGCTCGCTGTCACCATAATACTCGCTTTGTATTGTCATGGAAACGTAACGGGCCTGCATAATTTCAACTAGATTGAGCAACGTAAATGTTTAATCTAAACTAAAACATAGAATACCTGCGACACGTACGTCCATACTTGTAGAAACAGTAATTTGATACCACACAATAATATAGGTATAATATATACTGATCATTTATCATTGGAGTGCGTCGAACTCGATATTTGCATCGAAAGGATGGATCGCTTCGTTAAATAACCGGTTATTTAAATTAGTCAATTAATTATTTTATTGTACGTACTTATATTTTAAACGGTGCAAAGTCATCGAATGATAAGCTTTTGCTCGTAAAATATAATTAACAGGTGTTCCAGAACGAACTAATTGAAGCGTTGATATGATATCCATCGAGTTTGCGAAGATGTCATGTCAAATATAAACAAAATAATAAAAAGGTTTGTGTGATATAGCCGGCGAAACGGCTGACGGAATTCACACGGGTGTAGCGTGAACTAGAAACACCAACATCGAAGTAAAAGCCCCCCTTTTACTTCGATGAGACTACAGTCAAAGCTTTCCTTTTCGCAATAAAAAATATGCAAAACCGACTGCTCGACTTGGAAAAAATTATACCCCCTATGATCGTCAAAGATGAAATTCATCATCATCATCAGCCTGAAGACGTCCACTGCACTGCCCTAAGACCGCTACACGGAACGACAATTTGCCACTTGCATCCACCGGTTGCCTGTGACTCTTTCGATGTCGTCGGCCCATCTAGTGGGAGGCCTACCTACACTGCGTCTTCCATTTCGTGGTCGCCACTCTACAACCTTTCTCCCACATTGGTTATGCGGCCTACCCATTGCCACTTCAGCTTACACACCTTGAGAGCTATGTCGTAAACTTTAGTTCTTTGGCGAATATCCTCGTTCCGTCCTCTTTAAGATTAAATTAAACATTTAAAAACGTACTACTGATCAACATGAGCCCAAACTACACCAGTCTACTGAGCCACTACTAGCCACGTAGTTCCGATGTCTCACTTCCGTGTCTATCTTTAGACTTTGCAAGTATCAAAGTCCGACTCAATTTAATGGGTTTTGGTCAAAATTGACTACATAGGCACAATAGCCCACAGTGGCACAGTGATTTAAAAAAAAACCGGACAAGTGTGAGTCGGACTCTCGCACGAAGGGTTCTGTACCATTATCTAACAAAACGGTAAAAAATGACATTTGTTGAGGGATCCCCATATTTATTGTATTCTGTTTTTGTAGTATTTGTTGTTATAGCGGGTACAGAAATACATTATAATATGGGGAAATTTCAAATGTCTAACTATCACGGTTTATGAGATGCAGTCTGGTGACAGACGGACGGACAGATAGACAGACGGACGCACAGAGAAGCCTTAGTAATAGGGTCCCGTTTTACCCTTCGGTACGGAACCCTAAAAATTCATTTTAATGAGGGAAAAGGGCGGCAACTGTCAGTGGCCGCCCAATCGTGTCACCGCATACCAGAAAAACAAACACGCCCATTTGGCACGGCTCTATGTGATTCACACTAAATGTCAACATGTGTGGGATACATACTCGTATATATATATATATTATGTAGGTAGGTATATCTGTTTGGGTTTAGGGCTGCCAGGATTTTTTATTGTTTAGGACATACAGTCTAATTTCTCAGACGCTTTGCCTGGATTGGGAATTGCCGAGAATCTGTTAATTTAAAGGTGTACGAATGAACAGATATCTTGGAGTGTTCCTGCTTAAAGTATCCTAGTTTTCCTGTGAAGGAATCAATTCGACGGCAACGGGTTCAAAACCATAGCCAATGAGTAATGTACGAATTTTTATCACTCCTGGCTCCCGAGGGCATGTTACGTCTCACGTTAGTTCCGGTTGTTATCCAATGATACAATTGCTTAAGCCACCTTGGGTGCCCGAAGAATCGGATGCACCGGATGCAAGCACTACCTCATTCGAAATAGCCTCTCATTCTCGTTTCATCATCATCATCATCATCTCATCCAAGTTTTCTCGTCTCCACTCGTCTCCCTACCTGGACCTACCTGAACTCGCCAATCCCTGGCAAACGTAGCTGATGGCGATCCCATGTGTTTATTATAGCAACGCGGTACGCGTGGATTAGCCGACTTGATAAGACCATAACGAAGGGCGAGTGGCATTCCTAATTGCTTCCGAAGAATTAATTGCCCAGTTCTGGCGTTCAAGGAATCTAAAGAATTCGCCAAGTTCGGACCACGCGTGGGCGCAGTCAATCGATACGATTGTGTGGGCATAGCTGTGGAACATTATACTGCTTAGGACTTGTAAGTTTAACGACATTTCAGAAGGTGCTTTTATGTTCAGTTTCAAGCATTATGAAAAACATACGGTACTTTATTACATTGAGTTAAAAAAGGGAAGATACGCTACCTACTAGTTTCATGGCAATGGAGCGCCTCACCAAATGCAAGTGCACACACTTGGTCGCAAATTCGCAATCACAATCGAAGTGACACGGTGACATGTTGTGACGCTGCTCAAGATCTCACAGAATAAACTTAACCCTCCTTCGGCAGTCGGATAAAAATATATATCTGCAGATTAGATCCAGTTTAAGTTAGCGCTATATTTTAGCGTACCTTAAAATCTACCTTAAAATATAGTACCTTAAAATATAATGGTGACAGCGAGCTGGTCTTATGACAGACGGAAGATAGACGACGGAATATTATACTCGGCGACTAACAATAGATTCAGGGTATTAGAGCTCATTTTGATCAGCCTGCAGTACCCTGGTCTGGAGAAACCTTATGCACAAACTTTTGTCCTGTAACGAATTTCAGGCAAACCTACTTTCTCGTAGAATCAACTAGTAACTAGTTAAACAACGAATGGAGCTGTCGAAAGTGGGCAAGTAGTTACGTTTACCCAGAAATTGGCGTTTCATCTTTGTATATTATTTTATAGTCAAAACTGTTAATCAGTCAGAACTAGTTTTGACCAACACGCAGAACGCACGCACAATAGTCTTTGCAGAACTATGGTAGGTAGTTAGGTTGACTGGCCACTTGGTAACCACTTTTGACCGAAAAACACTTTTGACTGATTATGAGTTTTGACTGTGTAACAAATACATACATACCACCGGAGACCAGACATCAATTCATTTCCTACGTCCAAGTCCAAGTGCAGACATCCAACAAAACTGTTCCGGGTTTCTAAACCGTTCAGTGAATTAGGAGAGACCAGAACTGTGTCATTGTCTCCGAAAAAAACGGTCTCGTGACTAAGAATCGGCGCCAAAATACAGTCTGCCTTTCGCGTCGGTTGACGATTGGACAGTTTGTCCTGTTGCCAATAAGTCTGAATCATTTGTGGCATGCCCGATCATTAGGGAGATGGTTGGAAATTATTTCATGTGGATCTGGTGAGACTCTGTGTGGTCTCTCTAGTTTTTTTTTGTCGTTAAGTGCGCAGGCTTTCCTTATTTTTATGCTCTTTTTGGGGCCTGCTTTGATGACTCGATTGTATTGTGTACTGGATTACCATGTTCCTTGACCAACTCTAATGGTTAGGCTACACTATCGTCATCATTAACGGCCGACATAGCTTCTAACAACCCGGAAAATGTCCCGATAATTTATCGCTATAAATTTTAGTGGCCGAACTATCGTCATCGTCAACAGCCAAATCCAAAATAAACCAAAATCAAAAACAAAACGTCAAAAATCGGGATATTCAACGGCGATGTCAATGCCGTATCCCAATTATGTGGCTACACTTACGGCGAACGTCAAACAACGGGATTTACGGGATAGTCAATGGGATAACACGTGTGGCCCGTCCATAACACCGGAGGATGCTGATCCCATTGGAGATGGATGGAACAGTAATTCTGATTAGATTGGATGAAGATCAGACAGACTCATTCCATAATGGGTGACAAAATAGGATTTACGATGACAAGCGTAGAAACGAATGCGTTGGCGTGACGAAATATTATGACCGTTCCTACGGTGGATGGACTAATTCTCTGATTCTCATTGTTATTAAGAATCTGAATACCAATAGCAAGGCCATAAATAAACATACCATATTGCCCAAAATTCTCGTCCTAATAATCTATTTCAAGTGTACAATCCACAGAACATATTGGCCATACGCCAACTGACATACCTTGGTTGAGAACAAAAGCCAGAGCCGCGTTTATCCATTACTTTGAATCCCATGTAATCCGGACTAGCTTTAGGCGGGATCTTCGGTTGCTTTTTTAATTTTTGCATGGGGCTTAAGCGATTATGTTCAAACAGGTTAATTTTAAGTTTAGTACCCTTGAAATGTTTATTCCGTTTTGGGGTTCCGCTTATTTCCTTCGCTTTAAAGGTATCCGCGTGCCGAGAGGTAGTTTCTAAAGCCAATAATATGAGTTTCCATGACGGTTCACGTTATGCTTCGCCTCGATACCTATCGATTTGTTAAATTTGATTTCATGCCGGCCTAGTTTCAGGGCCACGGTATCGATTTTGGGCATTGTTAGGCTTTTACGGTAATAAACATATAATTCGACTGTCAACCACAAATATAATAAGTTTAGATATGGTGATACCGTGTTGATGCCGCATGTCGTAAAGCGTGTCCTAAACTCCGATAAATAAAATACGCCTATCTATAAAGGGTTTTTCAAGGGTGACTGATACTGCCTTGATACCTTGATGTGATGGACAAACTAACTTCGTTCTGGCCTATGCTTAATGGAATAACAAATGAGTGTTAATGCGTGAACTAAGAAGCCACATCAAGCATGATTGTCAAGCAATTTGGTTACTCACAGACATAATATAAGAGGAAGCGGATCGAAGGTTACAGTGTTAAGGTTACATACCTCGTGAATCCAGACTTCACCTGCCGTCATATTAATGAGTGATGCTGTTGACATTTTGAAATCTAATTCTATACTTGTAAAAATATTGGGTTCGTACCAACAAACATTTTAATTTTAAATAGTTAAATCTTATGAACGTATGCATAGTCTTCTTGTCAGCCTCATTCGGTCCTGCCTGAATAATATTTTGTATTGGCTTCACTAAATATCTGCAATGTTTGGTCTGCTTCCTCTCATATATCTGTGGTGTAACTAGGGACCCCAAGTGTGCCGGAGAGAATACAGGATCCACTGAATGCACATAAATTCCAACAATAAAATCCTATCCAAACATTCGGGACGTCTCGCGTCTGTTATAATAAGGGCCGTCGCGCGAACGAGCCCTATTCGGATTCAAATCAGACGAGAGAACGCCGAATACGTTTTACATAATCCGTAACAGGCATAGCGACGGCTGTGTGGGAGACGGTGTATCGCTTATCGAAATCGTTACTGGTTTAGGATAATACCGACTTTGACATACTTAATTAAACGAGTACGGACCCATCTATTTATCTGTGCCATTCGGCGGTGACACGCCAAAATCTAGCACGTGTATCGCTGTTAAACACAATACGTCGCGAACAAGAAAAAACCGGCCATGAGCGAGTTGCTCTCGCGAACGAAAGCTTCCGTATCATTACCTATTAAAACGGCAAAATAATCGCGTTTGTTGTACATATAGGAGCCCCCTTAAATATTTTATTTGTTTTTTTTTAGTATTTGTTGATAAAGCGGCGACAAAAATACATCATCTGTGAAAATTTCAACTGCCTAACTATCACGGTTCATGAGATACGGCCTGGTGACAGACGGACAGACGAACGAACGGACAGCGGAGTCGTAGTAATAGGGTCCCGTTTTACCCTTTGGATACGGAACCTTAAAACTACAAATTCAATCGCCGCATCTGCCAGCGATAAAACTATCTAGCAACGTATCGCAATCATTATAAGACAGTGTAATTAATGTAACATACAATATAGCGAATAAACACGTCTGAGATGTCTTCGAGCGCAATGACTCATGTAGGTATGCCCGGGTGTATAAATAAATATGTCGTGACGCCGCTTCTTGGCTCGATCGAGCTTGCTTGGGATACCTGTGGTTACGAATTTGTTCCTGGCGGTGTTTCCACCATTCATATAGTCTAATAATAATATAGTAACGTCATCTGCAAACTCGAAATCTGAAGATTTATTGTGAGTGAGCAATAATGTCTCACTTTTACAAGTCAGACACTGAAATTCCGTGAACAAACATTAGGTACTGATAATTTTCACAGTAAAGTTCACAGATAATGGTTTATTTATTTATATAAAAACGTAGTCTCACACTAGGATTGCTCCTGTGTCGTGGGTACCGCTTACAGACATACAATTTCACGTGCACATCACGCCCGGACCAGAAATAAACATTTGTGTTCTAAAAAAGATAAGGTTTTTAACAGAATTCAAAGGTTCTTAGTTAAACGGAGTCTTTTTTTTATGTAATTTTCCCGATTACTCAAAGACGCCTGGACCGATTTGAGAAATTCTTGTTTGTTGAAAATTATAGGCTACCATTTGACCACTACCTCACTTGGTCTTAAGTGACGTTATAGTCGATGGTGGTGAACATGCTCAGTCTAGAATAGACGTGTGCGCCGATGAAAAATCCATCGGCGGCGGGCGCCGATCAAAAATCGGCGGCGGCGGCGTGTTTTCGGCGTGAAATCGGCGTGGGAACATTTTTTATAGGCTTTAATAAAAACAAGATTTATACTGTTGTTTCTAATTAATAAAACACCAATATATAGAAACAACTAGATAGCGTTATAACGGAGCTCTTAGAAGCAGCAGGAAGGCCGGTACTTCATGAGCTTTAAAGTTGTACCGCGTAAATGTGTATGATTCTGCGACAATGTTCAAGTACAGAACCAGCAGACTAAATATAATCCAGCTGCGCAGGGGAGTGACACAGGGGTTTTTTATATCCCCGTAATTGTTCACTCGCCCCAGAAGATATGTTTAAGACGCTGGAACGGAAAGAAACGGTCATACACGAAAATGGCGAGTAGCTACGGCTCACACCTAAAGACCTGTCGTTGTTAGGTAAACGATCAGCTGGGTAGAAACAACTTTGAGTCTTTTGTCATCCATACCACGGTGTCTATAAACGAAAGTCTTAAATGCATGCGTCCTACCTACCAGTCATGACCTACGGAGCCGAAACGTGGACACTCAGGGTGAGACTGGTCGACAAGTTTTAAGTCGCTCAGCGAGCAATGGACATAGAGCTAAATGCTCGGAGTTACTCTGAAGGAACTCTGATCGCTGGTAACGATACCCTCGGAAGTTGTTGACCAGTAACACCTACCTTGGGCAGATTGTCCAGTTAGGCAGGTCCAACTTCGACAAAGAGGCCGCCCGAAGAATCCAACTCGGATGGGCAGCATTCGCGAAGTTACGTGACATCTTCTCGTCCAAAATTCCACAGTGCTTGAAAACAAAGGTCTTCAACCAGTGATGACATATGGAACTGAGACCAGCAGTTAAGGACCACCCTCAACTGCTGACCTTTTGGAGAAGCTCAGAGTCACACAGCAAGCAATGGAAAGAGCTATGCTCGGAGTGTCTATGCGCGATAAAATCCGAAACGAGAATATTCGACAAAGAGCTAAAGTTTACGACTAGCTCTCAGATAGAGAAGAACGAAGGTGAACGACATAGCTCAAAGGGTTTGTAAGCTAAAGTGGACCGGTCACATCTCTCGAAGAACCGACAACTGCTGCAGTAGGGAGTTCTAGAGTAGGGGTCTCATTTTGGCAAACAAGTTACTCTATGAGGAATATTGAGAAAGTGACTTAATTTGACATCTGTATCGGAACCGCTGTCGTTGATGCACTAAAATAGTATAGTTGACATGACGCCGATTTCACGCCGGTCCCAAAATCGGCGGCGGCGGCGTGGAAAATTTACCGGCGGCGGCGGCGCGCCGGCGCGGCGCACACGTCTAGTCTAGAATAGGAATCGCTCACAGGGGTCGCTGCCGGAACACCCCGATGGGGAAAGTTTGTCTACTTGAAAGTCGTAGCTAGTTCTCTTCATCGTAAGTTCACGCTCAGTTTTTGGGGTCAGCCGGTTTCGAACTCAAGCCCAGCAGCATGTCACCCGAAGACGGCTACTGAGCTACCATCGCTTCAAATGAGACTTGAGATCTACACGTCTGTTTATTAATTTAGCTAGGTCACTGATTGATATCCTGGATGATGTAGAACATTTGTTTATGTGGCTGTTTCTCACTACCTGAATGCTGGGAAGAGTGTGTCTAATCACTTTGTTTAGAAGGCTTTTGATGTAACATCGCGGTCATGATTTACTTTGGTATGGAGCTTGGATCGATCTGTCGGCCTCTAGCCGTTTTTCCACAAAAGTTTGGACCAGAGTTAAACGGATGTTTCTAAAATTGCGTTCGACAATCGACGTCTATCACTCGCGGTTACTTACTCAATGTTGGCGTTCCTATTTATTCTCCGTGTGATTTTGTTATTGAGTCAGAAAAAGCGAGGGTTAGACGTCGATTTGTGGGAAATATTTAGACACATCTGTTCAACTCTAGTTTAAATCTTTTTGGTAAGACCGTAGAAGTTTAAATCATTCACATCGTCATGTTATACATTCAGCCAATAACAATCATTGTTCCAATAGTTCTGTAGGGTGCGCAGAAACCTCTATCGAGATAGTATTCGACACGTTAACTGTCAAATTTGTTTTAGATTTGATATGTACTCCTACAATAGGGCAAGCACGAACATTTTAACGGGTTATATCGTTAACGTATCGATCAAGGTAACCGTTCGCGTACGCATCTTGTCGATATTGCAAGGCGCTGATCAAATCTAATACAAATTTGACAGTTAACGTATCGAATACTTTCTCGATAGAGGTTCCTGCTCACCCTACTGGGTTCGAAGAGTTCTCCACCCATTTATGTATTCAGCAACACCACTAGCATTTGTTCTACGCACCAACATTACGTCTCAGTGACATCCATCAAAGCCGGGGGCAGTCGAGGGGGGGGGGGGGGGGGGGGGTTGTACGTCCGCCCCCGGAGGTAGCGTGACAGAGTATCGTGGGGGTATTGTCGCGGTAATGGCCGACTTCCCACGACAAACTGGCGCGGTGTAACTAGTTGAGAATTTGGACGGAAATTTGAATTTTTCATTGGGGGCGCGGCGCGAGGTTCGGAGACGCCTGCTCTGGAAAGCCTTAAAGAAGTGAAAGCCATAGAAAAGGGAGGCTCCGGTGTCTTCTGTAAGGCTCCGTCTGGTTTCACTGTCAGGTATTAAATCGTCAAGCACTATCTTGTAGATGCTCGCGATTGTGCTTCTTGTTTTCTATACGAGTATGTATGCATCGAGATAAGAATCCTAGATCTCTGTGCTGATGAGTCGGCTGAAATGTCGACTATTGTTGCACCACGGGTATTTCCCGAGTCTGGTTTGGAGACCGTGGTCCTCTTAGTTTCTAATTATCTAGATACAGGGAGTCCAAGTTAGAGGAAAGTAAAAAAAAATTGGAGGGAAACGTAGCCAAAAAGGAGGTTTGCTACAGCGTAACTTATTGGCATAGAGTAATTTGGTGGACACCTTAAGTATGAAATTCTAAATAAAATGTTTTGGAAAAAAGACGATAAAGTTGAGGGCAAACTGGGGTACACAGGGGGATGCTGTCTCCATGATATTGGTTAATCCCCTCTGATCGCGAGGTGTACTGTTCAAAGAACCACTAGTATTACGATCTGCCTTTTTGTTAAGCCAATAAGATTATATTAATTACGCGCGGGCGGGGCGGCACGCCATCGTTTCGTTATTGTCTCGCGCCGAGGTCGCAGGTTTTTTGTTGGTTTATCATAACTTTTGGGGTTATGGAAAATTTGCATCTCGATGAAGGTCGGTTGAAATATCGCACGTAATCACGTTGGGATAATGTTCGTATTTGCGCGCGCTGAAACGTGGCGGTTGCGACAGTTGCGTTCCCGCGTCTGTCATTTTCACTTAAGTATTATATTTATAATCGTTTGTATAAAATATTATATAAAAATGACAGATAAATAAAGTTATTTTCAGTTGTGGCCCCAGTCGCCTAAATAAAATAAATGTATCAAGAAATTCACACCGCGGTCCTAGTTTCGAAGCGGTCCCAGTCGCCTGTTTCCTCTTAAAAATAGTATAACTTCAGATTCAATCTTATTTAAGCGAAGCTTAATGAAGCGACAACTTGGCATAACCACCTGATTTAAATAATAACCCTTATAGTACGTGTAATTAAATACACGAATGCTCTAACGTGTCCATGACAAAGTTTCAGACGGAAATAACTTACATAAAACTGAGACAATCGCTCTAAAAATATCAGAACAAATAAACTACTTATCGTGACAATAAAAAGAATTAACTTTCAAAAAAATATGTGAGGAATCTTTATGTAAAACAAACAAATTAAAACAATGATCAAAGCAACAAATGTGATTCATAGGCGTCATCAAAAATCTAATGAATCATGCCTAGACCATTTATTTCAATCTGGACCATAGAACCCTATCAAAACAAATAAAGTTGAATCTCCTCTAAAAACTGCACTAACAGCCGATACTTTTTACAGCGATATAGTGTTAAAACGTCAACATATGTGCTCATAAATCAAACGCGCATATTTAAAATGTACGAGCATACGAAACGTCAGTAGAAAATTTAAGGCCACCTGCACACGCGCCACTTGTGTCTGCCACAAGTTGCCCGCGATAATCTCCACCTCACTCACGTCCAGTAAAGACCAGTACACGCTTCCACAGCAATCGCCACTCGTTTTTTGCAGTCTATGATTATGTGCAAAACACCGAAACTATACCGCTAAATACTATTAGGTACTTAACATCAATTTATGACACTACATACCATAAATGGTTTAAAAAAGTCGCGGTTAACTGGTCACTGACTACTTGTGACATCTAAAGGCAGCCGTTCACGGGCAGCTTAAGGCGGTGAATATCGACATTCGACCGCTTTAAGTAGCTACTGTATATCGAACAACAGGTCTTTCTTGCATTGACGTAATTCAAGGCTCCAAGCCTCTGACAGCTTGGCAAAAAATACGTCGAGCGCTTGAGCAGATTGCTATTATATTACAGACTATCTTCCAGTCGCGTCTGACATTATAGTCGACCACTAGTGGCCGCGACGAGTCGTGTAGCCCGTGTGCGCGCGCCCTTAGTATGCCACGGTGAGAAACCACATCTGTTGCTATTTGTACCAAATGATAAGTTTAGTGTAATTAGATTAAATAAATGTCACTCTAAAATTGTCTACACGCGATGTCCAAAGTAAACTTGCGTTGAATTAGATAGCTTATAATTATTATACCTTGATGTTTTATGGTATGTTTGTTTTTTTTGTCATATCTCTGGACGAGCAGTTAGTTTATTAAGCCGCCCAAGTGACTTAACGATTGCTATCAATCAATAACAGCCGGAGCGACGGCTTAATATAATATGCCCTTTGACCCACGGGGTGATAGAAATCCGCACATAACTTTGTAATTTCTTTACTGGTGCAAGGTTTCGAACCCATTCTCGGTGGGTTGCAAACCACACAGTTTGCTTATCGACGTATAAAGCCTACCGAGACCACAGTTCACAATGAAACAGTTGAATCAACATGGCGGATGACACGCTAGTCGACGATCTAACGTAGCTTTTATTAAATAACTCTGTGTAATCAATGTTGCCAGGTGACAGGAAAGCCAGGCGAGTTCCACAATATAGAACTGTAGATAGAAGAGTGGTGCCAGATTAAGTGAATTATCGCCGTTTAGGCTACCTTAGGGGATCAAATGGCGACCAATAACGCTACTGTGTTGCCGTGTGCGGCCTCCCTTAGTAGATATACTCGTAATAATATGTGTTTTAGTAGACACAAAACATAACCATCATTATTATGATTACGTACATTTTGTTTTCATTTTCTCTCCGTTTTATAAACAAAGAAAATAACAGATTTGTCAAGATAGAAGATTGGGAAATACTTCTTGTTAGTAAGTAAGTTAAAGGTTTGGCGAGAATGTTTGTAATTTGAAATAGTTTTTTTGTGGGGAGGTTTTGTGGTATTTTGTTAGTTGGTCTTGAAAAGAACCTTTTTTTAAGTCTGCATTTTATCAAGTAACTATTTACTATGTGATAACTTTACCGTAACTACTTAAGATATTTTCGGTACGTTTTTTGTCGATACGCGCGTTTTTGTAAAGTACCGTATTTTTTTGCGTCTAGCAAATAGACAAAAAAGCAACTGATCAAACAAAGAGTTCTGTTAAACATAGAAACGTAATCCGAAACAACAATACACCCAAATTATGAGAGAACCTGCCGCAAAACAAATATCTACTCGTATTCAAAGCGGTGTAAAGTTAAAATCGGAAGAAATATCCGCTTATTTTATTTCACAATGCATCCTAATGAGACAATAACCGCTTGGGTAAAAACCGAGCCGAAGTCAGGGTGGGGGGAAGGGGGGGGGGATTACGTAACCTTTGTTGCCATCAATTTCTATAAGCATCAGAATTAAAGCCTCAGTTCAGACGTCGCCGATTACGAAAGTTAAAAAAAAAAACTGTAATTATATCGCTGATTCTGACGTCACTAATACTAGGTGAGATAGTGGGCTGATGCTAGCCAATAAAGTATTTTAAAAATAAGGATTATAATATAATTACTCTACCGACAAGAGCGCTTTTAAATAAGAAGAAAAACGCGGTAGCTAACTGCAAATAGACTATGGAGTATTAGCACCTAGCAGAAAAACATTTACGTGCAAACAGTAAGTAATAAGCGTAATAAGCACATTGAATGCACAATGCGCTTATTGCGCAGTCAAACGGACGACTTATAGAACAAAAGCGTCGATATAGAGAGTAATTACGCAAATATTTGTGTAAGCACTGGTCGATCCACTGCGTCAGTTTGTGCCTTAAATTGTAATGGCTGTGTTATAATTATTACATGTTTTATGACGCTTTAGAGCCTTATTTTTCATATTCCTTATTTATTGAGCACAGTAGAAAAATACTAGTTTAAAAGTTAGGTTTGATGACGGTTGTTACAAATTCCAAGCTTCAACATTTTTTATCTGCTTTGGACAGTTTCTTCTTAGATCGCACCTTATCTTTGTCAGAAGATATGTAATTGCAAACTTTAATAATAATGAAAATGTGATGAGTAGGTCGTTAGTCGTTACGCTTATGATAAGCGCTACGGCTTTTCATGAGCTATGCATGAAATTCGGTTTCTAATACGAAACAGTCACAGCGATTCCATATTCCGCTATGTCACAGCTCCGAAGCTATCTGCGTCGAATTCAATGAAATCAATTGCAAAAATCATAACGGTTGCCGATCACGCAGCTATTTCACACTAATGCAAGCGTGCACGCAATTCCAGCATTTGCGGCGCGCGCACACTCGCACCACTATGTGGCGTCGAGCAGCGACTTACTTGAATAGCAACGTTGTTTCTGTATATTAATGCACGGCGTTTAGCACCGTCTCTTCGTTCGGACGCTAACTTCACGCCGTGCAATAATATACTAGTTAAGTCACACGTATCATAATGTACTATTCTTTTTATGGTGTTCAATAAATAAACACTGTTTTGTATTGAACAAATTGTTGTAATTGTGTAGCGTCTCAATTTAAATAATTATCGTAACCGCGTAATTTGAATGCCGTGCGTGACTATTTGAGTTGGTAGTCGACAAAACTCCACCGATATAGAAGCGGTCAACAATATCGCACTTTTTCAAGTTAACAAAGAGAACAATAAAAACACAGCTACGTCCTATCAAGCAACAAGTTGTGGCCCAAGAAGTAGCGAGTGCGCGCAGAACCATCGCATGCGCATGCGAGCTCGCGTAATAACTAATTAGCCACAAAGTGCACCGAATGCATTTACCTTGTCACACGTCCGCAGATTTACTGGCTGACGTCATTTTAGGCTGGAAGATGATTTAATTCGGGACAGTTCTGGACAATTTATCAAGTAAGGTTTATGTTTGTGTCTGAGATGATGGATGAGTTGAGATGACGAGTTTTAGGTACGTAGGAGTCTCTTAGGGCCGTATTAATAAATGAACCTCAATAGTGCTGCCAAGTGCGCTATCAGCTGATCCACACTCAAAATGTTACCTACGTCTTGAGATCGATGCTATTTAATAAATGGATATTGAGATGCACTGGCTACTAGATCTTGTCTTGTATGTGTCAATTGTGTCATAATCGGATAGCACTTAACCGCTGAGTGTCATTTATTAATTTGCCTGATATCATGTACGTTTCTGTTCCTAAACTACAACTTAAGATGTATTTATTAAATAGAACGAAATAGCAAGTGCACGCTCAAGATAGCTCTCAGAGCTGAGATGATTATTAATACGGATATCATGATTTATTAATACGGCCCCTAGTCTGTGAATACGGCCTCAATTCCGTTGGCTAATAAACTGCGTTATCAGCTGAAATCGCTGTGAAAGTCGCCGATTTACTCGTTTTAATAAAAGCCGCTTTCAGTGACTTGTACAGTATTTCACAGCACGGCCGGCTTCCACTCTTCCACTTATATATAGTCTGTGGAGTAGATTAGCACAACTGTCAAAACCATGCGAAATTGTTCGATTCGCCGAACGGTACTATCAGGCGACACGACCTATGTCTACACTAGTATTATAAAGAGGAAAACTTTGTTTGTTTGGTTGTAATGAATAGGCTCCGAAACTGCTGAATCGATTAGAAAAAATATTTCACTGTTGGGAAGCTATTCTATCCCCGGGTGACATAGGCTACATTTTATCCCGTAAAAATTAATAGTTCCCGCGGGATAGCAGTTAACGCGGGTGAAACCGCGAGGCGCTTCTAGTAGTATATATAATTATGTGGGATTATGTATTTTAATATCGTGACTGTAACTCGTTATTATTTCTCGTATAATTGAAAGCCCTATTTCCAAAACAAATTAGTAAGGTAACTAATTTCCATATCTAATAAAGCATTTTACTGTGGTAAGTTTATTTCTGTGTCATTTTTATCATCAATCTATCTGTGAGAAGAATTAGGCCGTAATCCACTACGGTGGCCTGGTCCGGATTGGTGGATAACATGCCTCCGAAATAATTCCGGGCATGTTGATTTTCTCACGATGTTTTCCTTCACTGAAAAGCGAGTGATAATTTCATGCATTTTTTTTTGTTGTATTTCTGTTTAATTATGTGTAAACATCTCTGTTCCTCGAACGGGTCCCGGCGCGTTAGTCGATCCGTCACGCTTCTTCTCTTTGATGGTACTGATATAGAACGACAATAAAGAGCTTCGACTTTTGTACGAGGATATTAAATTCGTGACAGCACAATCGCGGATTACTAAGTAATTACTACGTAGAATGCCGTTTGTTTTCGGTTGCGTTGAATCACTAAAAACATCTCACGCCTACGTTTCATCAGATTTTCTATTTCACCAAGACTGCTCGGCTATGGTTGTAGTGACGTGTACATGCACACTGTTGTAGTGTGCGTGAGCTACATACGGGGCCGACAGACACGCTCCTCTATCGGTACACGCACGAAAGAGAGAGACAAGTGGAAGTGAAGTACATGCAGGGCGGCGCGTGCCAAACAGAATATGAATCGTAGCTCAAAACCAAGGCAAGTTTTGCCATAATAGTATTTCATGTTCTATGTCTGCCACACGATTAAAAACCTTATGTGCAGTTTTAGAGACCATTAAAATGAAACATATCAGTTAACACATAAGACAAATTTTCAAATAAACGGCAGTTGACTTATAAACCATTGTTGACACAGTAACTTTCAATTTTTTTTGGCGATAGCGGTACAGATTCGTATTAATATATCAAGTTATGTCACTTCCACTCTCTCTTGTCTATGCTCCGTGGGTACACGGCACTACTACATTCTTGGCTGAGCGGTCTCCGTGAAATATTTTTTTTTTTTAAGTAAAATGAAAGCTTCAGTACCTAACTCTCTGTGTGCGTCATTTTTGTGCGCAAAACTCTTTATTGTACAATTCTTTTTTTATTCGTAAGTAAATTGGCGTTTTCAATAAGTAAATAAATAATATTGGGTAGAAGTGTTCATATTCCACGTTCTACGGTAAGACGGTGGATCATTCATTCGACTGTCGCCGTCGAACTTGTCATCGGTTGATTTATTGCAATGGAAACGAGACCGCGACGTTCCGTTATTCGTGGCCGGTATTTTAGGGCTTGCCATGGGGATAACGATCTCTAACCAAGGCTGTCTGGAAGAAATCGTTTTTTGCGATAAGATTGCCTATGTTTCTCTATGAATCAGCAATGTCGTGCCAACATTGTTCTAGTACACGTTTTGTTTGGTATTTTAAAATATTTTAGAGATTTCATAAAGTTGATAGAATCAGCGTAGTGCGTTACTCAGCGGAAATCTATTAACAAAATATTACCGCCTGCTAGCTTATAATAATTTGGTCAAATAAAGTATCAATGTTAAGTACCTTACCTATTAAAATTTTGCCTTAACACGTACTTAGTGAACCCTTTTTATTAAATTATAAAACCTACAGTATCGACTGGCGATAAACAAAAACCACCCCTAGTTTTTTACCCCCTAAAATCTCCCCTAATCGGCTCACATTCTGCTCGTTTAGCAAACATACGCGACATTTGTCAAAAAGCCGTCAACGGGCGAGTCACGGCGGTAATTATGAAAGCGCGCCAGTCACTCGCTGATTAATTACTGGCGTGACAAACGTACAGTGCATCAGCGGCAGTTCTACTAACTAACGTCATGTGTCAGAAACGTCACAACAGCCTGACAGTCTCGAATTTTAACTCGTAGATCTGACGGGAAACAGGAGTTGTGACGTGTTAGTTTTGTAGGTGGGTGCGTAGGCTTTCGTAGGCGCTATCTACGATGCTAGCGTAGCGTGCTAAGCGTAGCGTGCTAACCGTAGCTGAAGCGTGCTATGTAACGTGCCATGTTGAAGAACCTTTACACACAAAAATCTAAGTTTTGTTCCATACATAAATAACTCTAAAGTCTAAATTACTATTATTTAGATCGTGACTCTTGACACCAAAATTCGGATTCAAATCAAATAAATACACAGGAGTGGTTCACATAAATATTTGCTCTCGGAATCGAACCCCCGCGCTTCGCAATCGGCTCATCACGCCATGCAGGGTGTCAATAACATTCGCCTAACAACCTGATATCGTGCAAAGCGTAGTCTAAGGGCCGTATTAATAAATGAACCTCAATAGCGCTACCATTGCGCTATCAGCTGATCCACAGTCAGAATGTAATCAACATCTTGAAACCGTTGCTATTTAATAAATGGATATTGAGATGTAGCTGGCTACTAGATACTGTCTTGTATGTGTCAATTGTGTCATAATCGGATAGCACTTAACCGCTGAGTGTAATTTATTAATTTGCCAGATATCATGTAAGTTTCGGTTCCTAATCTATAACTTAAGATGTATATATTAAATAGAACGAAAGAGCGAGTGCGCACTGAAGATAGCTCTCAGAGCTAAGATTGATTTATTAATACGGACCTTAGTCCGTGCGTAGCGTTATTGACACGAACCGTAGAAGCTATCTCTACGCTAATTACACCTGTAGCTAGATAAGCGCAGCCCGCGGATTAATCATCCAACAGATATGACAGTTAACTCAAGATCTGGGGAAGAAAAGAGACAAGTGTATACAAATAGACAAAGGACTAAGTAGGATAGTACGATGATGTATTGTCTGTGTCGGCGTATGCACAAATTGTTTGCTTGGCTGCAGAAGCAAACCAATCTTGACATTTTAGAATGTCGCACGAATGATTGGAGCGACACCCAAATAACGTGTATTTAATTTATCCGATTTATGTAGTAAGTGTGTCCCTTTCGGGTATACGCCTTTGTCAGGTCCATCTCTGATACTAGGTCCATGGTGTAGCTCCACTGTGTCCCCTATACTTTGACGTTGCATTAGCGACCGTCACACAGTTCCCCCACATGAGGATGCGGTGACCTCAATGAATCGACTGATCGAGTGGTGAGCGGTTGTGACCGCTAATCATGATTTGAAATGGTAGGTGCTTCGGTGAGGCTTTTGCTTTTCAACGGCGTCATTTTTAGATTCGTACGAGTAGTGCTTTTTGTAAGTGTTACGAAATATTGTGCTCGTTATGAGGTAGTGAACATTTCAAGTCCTTGTCAGTTGTAGTTACGGTCAACGTCACGATCGAAACTGGGAGTTTTGGGAAGAACGCGATGATTTTTTTTCGGTCTTGTCTTTCGTGACGATGTGGCTGATGGTGATTACATGATTACATGATGATGTTGACATGCTGAGACTAAAGAGGCTGACTCGAAGTCTCAAGGGGTCGATAGTAAGTTCCAGACAGCGAAGAAAGTGTCCGAAAAAAAAACACTCCTAATGTTCAACCAGACATCGCTCGAAGGAGCACATAACAGTAACTTTTTATCCCTAAATAATCAGGAGAACTGACCCTAGACTGACAATTTAGTTGTTTTGTGCTAGATAACTTTTTCATGGGATATTATTATTTACTAGCCCCGCGGTGTTACTCGCTGTTTTCGGAGTAAAAAGTATCATAATAATATGTTAACACATATAACTATAATATGCTTACACCCTGCATTAACAACAACGGTGTTAGCTACCTGCATAACAATTTTTATCAAAATTAGTCCTGCCGTTTGAGCGTGTAGAAGTAACGAACATACAAACACACTCACCAACAGTCGCCTTTGTAATGTTAGTTCTATTTCAGTGCTTCGGTTATGAACACTAGGCAGGCGTGGTTCTTTTCTTACCATCATTATGATCGGCCTTTTCGTGTCATTACTTTGTAAAATAAGATTTCTTTACATTACTCTGTAAAGACAACTGACTATGACAGTTGACAGTGCCACTCAAGACATTGCGCAGCGCTTACCTAACGACCTGCTCGTGACCTGTATAAGAAATGAAGTGATGTTCCTTCGAAGCTGTGCTAACCCATGGGTATTATTTAGATTCGGTTGTTGAGTGAAACTGTTCCAAATCTCATCAGCAAACGCTCGGGGCTAGTTTAGTTTGATAGTCAGTTTAACCGGTTTAACTTGGATTGGGATTGACTTGGAAACTTTGGGATTTCGGTGGTGAATTGAAACTAAAGCGGGGATTTTACTATTTGACTGCCCGCGAGCGGCGTCTTCGCTGTAATAGACACACAGTATTGGCACATGAAAAGGCCTACTATATGACGGGCTCTCCGACGGGCATACGCGCGCCCGTCTCCTAGAATAAACTAACAGATATGGGACATCTGCCCGTAACGGGCAAGCCGATAGTCGACGCAACAAAGACAAGTGTAGTAAAAAAAAAATCGCTGCGCTGTTTGTTGGTCAGCTCATCACTTGGATCGATTTGGTGCGTTTTTTTAAAGTTCGCAATAGTCCGAATTAAGTTTTTTTTATGGGAAAAAAACAATTGGAAAATTGCCCGGAAAATTCGGGGAATAACTAAACTTCTTTGTACTAGGGATTTTTGTGTGAACTCATTATGTATGACATGGAATAATTAGACCACTTCTATAACTTGAGTAAAAAATTAATTAAAAAAAAAAATGGCGGCCACTAGAGACATATTTTATCCCGGGAAATACCCGCGGGAAAGCGCGAAAATGCGAGCGCAACTACGTCTATGTATTTCGTCCTAGTGTTGAATTTAAGTAGTAAATAAAACGCAATACCTTCAATGATTCCTTAAGTCATTTAGGGATAACGCGCTCCCGAAACGTATCTCGTCGGAATTACTGGGGTCCCGTAATAGGGTTGTCACGCGAGCTCTAAGCTGGGTTCGTTTTAATTTTTATGGGGTATGAAGACATTCTTGATATTAATGGCAGGTTTGTTTCATTTCTGCTAGTTCGGGGTGCAACCCCAGAGTGGCGTTTGATGTCATCAAAACATCGATAGCGGAATAAAAAGGTTTTATTTACATTGTTTGACTAATTTGTACGAGTATCAACCTCTGTCTCTATAATCAGATCACCTCGCAACTATATTGTATTGTCATGGGAACATAGCGTGCAAACTGAAAAATCAGCTGAACAGTTGAAAATAGGTCGAAATTGACTTGCAATATTTGCTACAAACAAACAAAAGAAAATGTAAAATAAATCTCGTAAGAAAATTAAGTTGTATAATTATTATGAAAAACATATTATTACGAAAACAAATTAGGGTAGAAAACAACAATTTCCCCATAATTAGGGTGCGGTTTATTACGCTAGTTTATTATGTCCCCGCATTGTTTGACGACGGTTGACAGCCCTACGCGGCAGGGTGACCCGTATGAAGAGGGTCACCCATTAAAGTACCGACTGCATCGTTGTTAGTTTGATTGGAAACACAGATGTTGCTCATAATTAAGTTGCAGTACGATGTAATGAAGGTTGAAAAACTAGGGAGTTTAATAATGAGACCATTATTAACCAAGGGGCCCGGTGCGGTTAGTGAAGTTATAGTAATATACGTACGCAATAATTCTCGGGCATGTAGGTTTATCACGATGTTTTCCTTCGTTGAAAAGCAAGTGATAAGTTATACTAATGTCTTTTATTTTGTTACAGGTAAGCAACTTTTCATGAAACAATGTCTTCAGGATTCATCAATTATTAGTAAAGCAAAAATAAGCCACACGCGAGACAAGCCTCGCGCTGCGAGGGTTCGTATAAAAAATATAAGATTATGGAACTCGTGTTATAATTAAAACTTATCTAGTGAGAACAACAAACTCTTGTAACGAAACTTTGTAGAATTGAAATCTGTTTGTTAGTTGAAGATACATCGTTCGTCTTTATAACCCGTAACTTTGTTTAATCCCGAAAGATTAAAACTTTCACCGGCTCCTTGCTGCGTATTAACATAAACTCCCAAAGTGCCGAGTGTTGCCACTATCAAAGTGAACCGTTAAATGTGGTTACACTGTAAAAACTTGAAATTACTCTCGTTTGGGTGTACCGTGCTGATAGCAAGTTTTGTGAGAATTATTTATATATATACATACTCGTAATACCTACTAGCTGCGCCCCGCGGTTTCACATTCGCCGTACATACTTAATTACAACACCTATTTGAAAGGTTTACGTAACTTTTTTTTTATGTACCTACCTGTTGACATGTAATGTAACAAACACTAAATGTTAAGTGACGCTTACCACAATATATTAGTGAAAACCACATCTAAATCGTATAAGCCGTTTCTGAGATTAACGTGCACAAACGCACAGACAAACAGACAAAAATTGTAACAATCATTGTTTTGGGTGCTATTTGCCCCAATAATGTTTTTTCAAATATATCTTCCATGTACAGACAGCGATCCTTTACATTTTTATTAATGTAATAGATATTATGTAAGTATATATTATACAAAGTTAGCAGTGGTCGTACTTCAAAGGATTTTTCAAATAACTGTCCTACCAGACTATTCTGCCATCGTGTGACTGATAAGTAAAAACAACGTTACACTTTTTGAAACTGGCACAATGTGCGAAAAGCACCATGGTCAAAGAAGAAAAAAAAGAAAAAAAATATACACGTTCGGATTCCCGCCACAACTCCCTCGGTGACGACATGGCGATCGATATAACATCAGCTAAGTGAGGACTTCATCTATACCACTATTAGCTGAGCTAAGCTACAGGAAATGAAGGTAAATGAGAGCAATAAACCAAATTACGAGGCCATCTCGCTCTGTCCAACGCCACAGTCTTGCTGGTTCGATGCCGACCTTAAATATGTCACTTGTGGAGCCATTACACCTGCGGTTGTTAGGGTTGCGTAGCCAAAGGCAAAAAACGGAACCCTTACGGATTCGTCATGTCTGTATGTCACAGCCACTTTATTCCGAAACTATAAGAGCTATACCGTTGAAACTTGGTAAGTAGATGTATTCTGTGAACCGCATTAAGATTTTCACACAAAAATAGAAAAAAAATAACAATATATTTATGGCGTTCCCCATATACCTACTTAAAACTGAAACTCGCGTTTTTTTTTTTCTTCAAACCAAACATGAAGGTAGGTCTTCAAAAATGATAAAACGTTTCTTATATTATTTTTCTAAACTGAATAGTTTGAGCCAGATACACTTCCAAAGTGGTAAATGTGTTTTTTTTGTGAATGCTAAAGTCTACACGGACAAGTCCTTTGAATGGACAATGATTATGATATCAAAGATCATCAAATCCGCTCGTTGCTGAGCCACCCACTTTCATCTACTCACTTTCATGAGGAGGATTAGGCCATTATCCATCACGGGGAACCGGACTGGATTCGTGGATTGGCCTCTGAAATATTTCTCGGATATGTTGATTTCCTCACGATGTTTTCTTTCGCCGAAAAGCGAGCGATAAATACTTACATGTTAGATTAATTTATATTTTATAATCATTTGATTGTGATATATCAATCACTATTTCCACTGACTGTACTTTACACGTGAGGTTGAGTTTACTACTACTACAATTAAAAGTGGTGACTCGACCGCACGGGCGAGTTTATGGCGGTCGAGATAACAACCAACACGTGTCTAACAAGAAACTCAAATTGGTAGTAGGTACGTGCATGCATTGGGATTTGAACTCGCCTTCTCCGGATTGGCGAGTGGGATATTCGCTCACTAGGCTACCACCGCTTCCTTTTATAACCCTATCATATCGTTTTTCGTGGCTCTACCATCTACCCTTCCAATGCCCGTCTCCGGACACGTCACAATGACGTCATCATAATAGTAGAGTACATTGTACAGGCCTGCGTCCGTACGCTATTAATTTATTATCGCCGGAGCGTGCGGCATTTTAATTAGAAATTGGAAAATATTAATTTGTCAGGGTACCGTTTCCCAACAGCGAACAATGGATGGAAACCCTTAGAACATTGTTGGAACAATTCAAAGTTGTTGGGTATAACTTTGACAAACATATCTGAAGTAATTGAGGTCGTTGGATGTTGGTTTTTGGGATAAGTACTTTTTTTTTATTGGCTTTGGAGACGAATTGGCAGATTTCTTAAAGAAGAGTGGAATACGCTCCCAATGTGAATTGAACCAAAATTTTTGATCGTGTCGCTTACATCAACGTTAGTGACATTGCCACCGAAATGCAGTCTGAATAAGCGAGCAACAGATCACAAGTTTTTAATTATTGTTGTTTTTTATTAATTTGACAGGTCTTCTCGAGTCATATTATCGTTAAACATCCGGAACTCTTGGCCATTTTGAGCCGACTTAAAATTCGGAGAGTTTTTTTTAATGTTTTGGTTTGGCACAATTTGTGCATTTTACCAGTGTCAAGTACTATTGCCAGTTTTTTTATTGACTAATAATCATCAAGTCTGCCTGGCAGACAGAAGACTAGTCAAGTCGCAGTCAAAGAGTGAAGTGGCGGATCCTTTTCTGAAACGTCCTAGGAGTTCTGGATAGAACAAGAAATGATACGTTTTGTGTGTTTTCATAGTTTGTAAAAACTTGGCACGATAATGAACGAAAATGATAAAATTAAAAAAAAATGTTACTCGGAAATACTAAGAAACACAAGTTTTGGAAGAAAAATCCAAAACTGGAGCAACATCACAGAGTGAGCACATTTTCAGTGTACTTTCAAAACGACATCGGCCATTTCATTAATCAACACCATCATTTGTAAAAGGGTGGACAGTTATACACAGAATAACTAATGTATAATGCTATTAGTTATAATATAGCCATATAATGCTATTAGTTATTCATTAGAGCTATTCGTTATAACAGTTTATAGCGATACGTTATTTTGCTAAACGACGTTATCGTTAGCGGTGATAAATAGCTTTGCTTCATCGTTGAGAGAGTGAGCTGAGATGTTTATTGGACGGTGTCGAAGGGAAAGATAACTATTTTCACCACACATGATGCTCAAACAAACATACACTGTGTGATATAATACTTCGTGGTAGTGGTTGCACTGGGTTGGCGTAGTTTGAAACCAGTGCAAATCGGTCACACCTGTGTTTTGTTTTCTATTCAAATGGATAATTAGTGCAATTTGGTCACACGTCAAATAGTTTTGTACTTAGCGGAGTGTAACAGTTCTTATGGAATAATAGTAACCCGTTTAAAGTTTGATGTCAGAAGCGTAATTAATGCATGTCAAAATCTTATTTTGCCCCACCTTTAAAGGAAATGTTCAATCGTCATATACAGGTACACAGTACCAATACCATGTTTGTTATAATCCACGTAATTATCACAGCTTTTCCATGAAGGAAAACGTCACGAGGAATAGGGCGTGGATCCATCACTTTGGACCGGGCCCCGTGGTTTCTTATGGCCTAATTCTCCTCAACGAATACGCAAAAACGCACGGGTCGAAACCCAAAATATACCAAAGCAGATATCGCAAAAACACCTCTATGGCTTTTATGCGAACAACCCTATCAGAGTGGCTCTAGCAACACACTCCATCACGACAGAGCGGCTAAAAGCGCGTGTGAATCACCGTGTGAGTAGTGAGTAGGCACTCTCATACGTACGAGATGAGACTAAACATGCGCCCATTCATATGACTATCATAATCTGGCAGATTTCAATGGAAACAAACGAGACATGGTCCGAAATAGATGCAGCAAATTGAACCTCAAGGCTGGAATGTGCTAGATTGTCAAAGTCAAAGCATTCATTGAAAATTGTAAGTAGGCAAAACAATAGCTCTTTTACAAGTCAAATAATGAAACCTCATTAACAAAGAGAACTATAAAACATAAAATATGATAAATTAAATTAAAGAGTAGGTAATTGATTAAGGATTGAGTTTGAAAAAGGACGTTTGCCTTTCTAGCACTGGCTTAGGGTAAATCTAAAGGGCATTTGGCGGATTTATCGCTTAAAGCGAGCTCTTCCAGTCAACCTTTGGAGTTGTATTTATTGTGTCTGTCGGAGAAATGCAGAACCACGCAAATTCTTGCACAAAGAAAAGACAGTAAAATCAGCGTTTCTGTTATACAACCAAACAGTAAATTCCCTCACTTTACAACGCACATAAAGGGTGAAACAAAAACACTCGATTACTTTCAATTCCGATGCACTGATTAACAAAGAACAATACGAGCGGACGTGCATAAAATGTACCGGATGAGACTAGCTAAAGCGCCCTGATACGCTCGTATGGTTTGAGAAATTGTGTCTTTTCCAGACAAATCCAGATATCGGTCACATGATTCCAGTTCAGCACTGAACTGGAATAAAACCAGAAACGTAATAAAGCGTGTTCACTGTTTAACACTCATTCATGGCAACCGGTGGATGCAAGCGGCAAATTGTCGTTCGGTGTGGCGGTCTAAGGGGCCGGCCGATGTTCAGCTATGGATGACTTCAGGCTAATGATGAAGATGACTTTAACATTCAATTCCACTACTGGAATTGCCGTTTACACTATTCCCGTGGCGCTGGAATAGGCAGTGAAAAATTAGACCTTATCCAGGTTTGATTGGGCACGAATTTTAATCTCAGTTGAATTCTATGAGCAGAAAACGTTAACTAGGTAAACGGGTCTAATTCGCGCAGAAATATTTTGTAACAAAATGGTAGGTATGTCAAAATTATATATTTTGATATTTGTTTGTACGCGAACTAGACGCGTTTTTAGCTGGTTAATATGAATTCTATGAACTTATGTAATATGCACGCATAGTCGTTAGGCCATGGCTGAATGTCATTTTTCTGGCTTCACTAGATATCTGTAATGTTTGGTCTACTTCCTCTCTGTCTGTGACATTTATACAAAAAAAAGTATAGGTAGGTATACAAACGGACGTGCCTTTTATCTATAGGTAGAGATTTCGTTGAACGCCAGCCAAAATGGTCGACCGTTCGCTTTTATTTATTGCTTTTGTGTGATTATTTGATCTCCGGTTAATTCCTCTGTCGTTTACCTCATTTGTCCTCTGAACACGTGGGTGCCGGGGTAATACTAGATAATTACAAGCATTTATTTAAATTGCCGTGTTAGTTTGTGGGTTTTAGGCTTTTTTTTATGAATGTGGTTTTGTTTGTCTTAAAGAAACGTCCGTTTGAAAGTGTTTTTTTGTAAACAAACCGAGTTCTAAAATGGCCGATTTTTGCCTGGTTTTTGTGTGTGACCAAAACAATAACTAGATCTGTAACAAGAGAGAACTAGAGAAACATAGTCCAACGATTAGAATAAGGATTTTTCCTTGCGTAGTTGCACTCAAAAGTAAAGCCACTTTTTTATAAATGTGTGCGTGAGTGCTATGTAATTATCTTCTCCAAAACCCACACAAGCGCAATTAAACTGTCGCATGCGTGTTAGTATTTGGCTCGTACGTCAACTGAGCCCGCGGGATCAGTTGACCTATTCGTAAATTTTATTATATATCTTTGGTAGACTTATTTAGTCCAAAAGCAGGTAAAATTAATAAATGTTTACCATAATACCTTTGATTTCGAGCAATAGCAAATCAAAGTCCAATCTAGGCCCAAAAACTCTCAGTAAAGATAACTGCACGGGGCTAGCGAGTACTTGATTTCTGTGTGTTATTCATCTAAGGTCCAAAATGTTAATATCTACCTACTGAAGCTAGCAGCCCGGCGGCATAGCATAGCTCGGTTGGTACGCACACCCCTTCCAACAAGGCAGGATCTGAATCGTTTACAATAATACAAAAACCTATAAAATGAGCATGGATCAAAGCCCATTGATCAAAGTATAAGTACCGACATAAAATTTCCATTTTACTATCTCCCCGACGTCGTGGAACGGTAAATTCTAGCTTATTGTTTAGCACTGTTGAATAAGCTACTAAAATTAACGGGGGCTGTTACACCATAAATTCAATTTGCCTGATAAATTCAATTTGGCAGATAAAGACTAGGTTAAAATGTGGTTTTTGTGTTTTTGGTTCGTCTCGCATGTCATTGTACAATATAGGTACAGGTGGTGTATTTAAATCTTTATTTTAACAAATGGTTTAAAAATGTACTCGTTATGTACCTAAGTATATTGCTGATTTTATTGGATTTATTTTTATAAAAAGTGTGAATGGCGTTACCGGGATTACGGTCCACGGGTCCGTATTTGCCTCGTTTTTCATTATCCTATTTGGTTTATAAGGCTATTCTGTTGGGACATTGGGATTAGATAAATAAATTCTGGTAAAATTATTACAGATAAAAAATTGTAATTGGGCAGGTATTTATAAAAAGTTATCCGCCAGATAAATTTAGCCCTAGCTCCTCAATCCTCTTGATAACTGCTTGAATGTCACAATACGTTTGACACAATGACATAAGCATCTTCATTATCAATAACTGTAAATGTCAAGAAAGTTTGTACTGCTAAAATGACCACTATCACGCTAGATATGTACATTTTATTACTCGCTATAACTAGCTCGTATGAAGTAGTGGTGTGGCCGCATTGGAATGATGCCGAATTTTTCGCACACCGTGCCGAATTTTTTTATCCAGATCGTGATTAGCGATTGGAGTGAGTGAACTCGGTACAATAAGGTTAATTAGGGATTTACACAGTAATTTAGGCACGTGAATTTGAATAGAGAATACCTAATATAACAAAACTTTAAATAGGTAACAAACGCGTACAGGGGTATACGAAAATAGACAACAATGACAAGTTTAAACGACACAACGATGTATAATGTGTATGTTTTGTACGTTGTAAGACAGATGCCGTGTCGAGCAAATATGATAATTGGTTTAGCATTGGAAAAAACGGTACCTTTGCGTTATTACAATTAAACTTAAAATACATTTAAAAATTCAAGCAAACTAGTGTTGTTTTTTAAATTGGGCTGGTTGCTTTTAGAGGTTGTTTCCAAGAATTTTTCTCACATAAAAAACACAATGGGTCATTACCAAGTATTATAATTATATACAGTCAGGGTTGGTGGTATAGAAACTTCGGCCGAACGGACCTGAAACCGAAACTGATTAGGCCGAAACTGGCCGAAACCGAATCTATTGTCGGCCCCTACTGAAGCAATCGCCGAAAACAATAAAACTGAAATAAGTGCGATGACTGCACTACATTACTAATCTCTATTCATGTACCGCAATCAATGTGGTCCAAGCGATAAGCACAAGCGAGCTAAGCAGTTTATTTTATGGGCAAAAGTTTTTTTTTATCAGGAGCGTAAGGTGCCTTCTAATGATGATGTGGTCGAAGGTGATTAACATGCTAAGCCAAGCCTTCAAAGACTTCCGCCGTAACTCCCATACAAGAAAGAATAATTGGCAACACTTTTTGCTATAGAACCTTTTATAACGGTGTTTTTAAATTTCTACTGCCAATTTGTTACTAGTAAAACCAGCAAATTCTTAGCAGTAGGCCAACTTACGGACACTGTTTGGGAGCCTGCTAAGTCGCTTGCTCTTATAGCTTGAGCAGCTACATAACATGCCTCGTTTACACTGAACAAGGTGTTCCATCTTGAAACTTGACCTCGCCGCTTTTGACAGGTTCATTATGTATTGTCATTATCAATTTTGACAGGCGCTTTAGAGCTTTTAGTGTGACAAGTATTGTGGCTTGTTAAATTGTTATTTTCTTTTCTGAACGTACCTACTGAGCTATTATCTGAAAATAGATATCAATTCGATGGATTACAACATTTTCCATTTCAACCTTGGATTAATTATTGTTGGTGTCTGTAAAAATCTGTACAGATAGTGGATAGTGTTAAACATTTCCAATAATAATCGAGTACATTTAGTGCGCAAATCGTTACTCGGTAGAATAAAACTATATGAACTGACGTCAACCCTAATTGCTCGTTCACGGTAATTCGCGGGCGCGGGCGAGAGCGCGGGCGCGGTAGATGTGGCTTAGACCGCACGTGTGCGATTTATACGTGGACACTTGTATAGTACGCCATAAGTTTGATATTTCGCGCCCGCGCCCGCGAGTAAGCGTGGTCGAACACTCATTGATGGAAAAAAAGAACTGAGCTCAACCCTAGCGATTCAGTTTCCGCATATAGCCAACGGTATAAAAGAGACAGTCAACCCCAAATTGAACCCGGGAAATACCCTCCCAACCTCTGACTTCTGCCAGGTTAGGTTACCAGCACTATTTTAGGCGGCTTCTATTTCAGATCCGCTGAAAATACTGGAATAACTTATCAATAATTCTGCAATGCAGACGCCGGGATTATTCTGGGATGAAGACAGAAGGAACGGTTTTGACGGCGCAAAACGAGACCTAGATATCCGGATGTGGTAATAGTTTTAGTTTAGAATAGTCTAAATACAGGCTGCTGCAAATAGTCGAGATAGACAGGGTGTTCGCGCACTTACCTGATTCGTGTTTTATAAAAGTTCGTCTGTAAAGTTTATTTTTATATTTCTCACTTGACGTTCTCCTGACAACTGTCAAACCATTCCCAAGATATATGAGGAAATTAATTATGATATAGGTATGTATCTCTCATTTTCGTGAATTTTTCAGCTGCCATTTGGAGCAGAGACGAATCCGAGAAAGCAAAGATCATGAAAAGCGATCCAGCCGTTCTTGAGTTATAAATGTGACTAAAATGACTTCGTTTTATACATAATAATATTAGGTTATAAGATTAGGTTTTATAGTACTTTTACATGAATCTTCAATCGCAATCCTTGTTTACATCATATAACATGGCATAGCTCGAAAGTGTGCAGTAGATCAATTCTTCACGCGTGTTTGTAAAGCGGGCTCAGGCCGGATATCAGGCATTAATCTCGTGTAGGGTTGCCACGCGTCTGGATTCCCCCCGAATTGGTATGAAATTTTCAGCTACATCAGTTGTCCACCTGTCCGTTTGTGTTACCGGAGGAATTTTTCGTGGATTTACTCTCTTTTCGAAATTTTTATTAGTTTCAAAGTTTTTGAAGGCAAAGAGAGAGGGAGAGTTTTTTTTAGAATACTATTATTATAGTTACTTACTTATTCTTCTTATTTTCCTATATTTTCATAAACCGTTTGACCAAGATTTCATCCTACGCTAATGTCAAAAATAATTACATACCTAATACCTAATATTATGAATGACAAATCTCCATAAATTAAGAACTACGGTCCTCATTATACAACACGGCGGTTGGCAACCCTAACTATAGTTCTGAATGAAAAATCGGGTGTGATAAAATTGTTTGCATGATTTGCGTCTGTTATCTAATCTCATTCGAAACGAACGATTTAAATCTTCGTATTACGTTAATGAACCAGATGATATATAGCTTACAGATAAAACATAGCTAGTGGGTGTGTCACCTCAACGGTAGCTGCGTTTTTGCAATCTTATCTAAATCATGTTATTCTAATATTAATTTTCAATACTTTTCCCGTGACTGTTTAAATTGAAAATGTTAACGGGTTCAGTTGACCGATTAAAATATTCATTACGTCAACTCATCCCGCGGACACAGTTTGGAGTGGGCTCAGTTGACGTAAGAGCCAGTTGTACGAGTACACCACTAATGCGTAGTTTCTCAACCCTTAGCACAGATTACCTATAACCTTGTAGAAGGGGCGCTCTAGTTAAAGCGAGATAGCATGATCAGGAGTTTGTATGACATTTGAGCGTGTTGTCCCTCTCTTCCGTGGGTTTGAGTACCTTTTGAGTACGGAGTGTTCACCCTGGATCAACCGATAAGTCTATCGTTGTCTCTATCTGGAACTGAACAAATGACAAAGACAGCAATACACTTATCGGTTGATCAAAGTTAACTAGGGGTTCAGGAATCTTCTACGAAGTAAAAACATACAGATAGCGGAAGTTTTGAAACGACCATTAAACACCGCCTATATTATTAGAAGTAACATCACTATCATCCAGATAAATCAAAACAGACTGTCTGTCTGTAGGATCCGTGGAAAAGGCAACGCGCCGTAATAAGAGTGGGAGGCAGTGCTGCCATTATCCTGATGATACAAAGAGTTAGCATTTTCTCCATATCCGGTCTGAATCTTGGGTGGAGAAATTTTTAGGGTTACGAATTACGCACGCCCAAAGGAAAAGGGTTTTGTTGAGAAATATATTTTTCGATTCTTTTGTGATACCTCTTAGGCACTGAGGAGTTCCATTATCTACCTTCCGTCCTGATCATCAGAACAGCACACTGTCACCGTAACATAGCATTGTCCATACATTACTGTACACTGTACAGGCATGCAACGTAACTCTTGAACAACGAAAAATGGGTCAGAATAATTGACGCGCAAGGACGACTTGCAAGATTCGACCTAAACAAACACCCGTTCATTCATGCCACTGAAGTATGAAATGCTCGCGTGCCCGCCCGTTACATTACATTCCTACAACTCTACCGAAATATTATTCGATCCGATCTCCGAAAAGAGAAGAGACACAAAATTACATTGACAGATCCTGAGGATCCTGACCCTTACTACGATCTGTCAATGTCATTCTGAGGCGTATATCTAACCTCAATTATTCCGAGGTTGGATTGAATATGCTATGTAGGTCCGAAAAGTAGACTTTATTGACAGCTCCTGAGAATCCTGATCCATAAGTAGGATTCTGTATCTAAGGCATCAGGTACTGCGAAGATTCTTCCTCATCTGTTCCCTCATTGTTGAGGATGTTGACCTCTTCGAACCAGGTCCTCAAGCCACCACCGACCTTCGGTTTTGCGGACTGTCACGTTGACTTTGCTAAGTGTTTGTTTTGACTAATTTTTATTCCGAAAACTACGGGTAACGCCGCGAGGTGTAGTTAGTATTGTCATAATGCCATTGGCATCAGTTCATTGCACTTGCAACGATTGCTGCTACAATAAATCAAAAGAAAAGAAACTATCAAACCAGTAACACACGACTCATTGCCGCTTTCAACTGTACCAAAAACTAGTAGTTATTCTGTGGTGGTGCCAGTTTGAAAACACTGAATAATCCCATCGTGAATCACCGCTCAAGGAACGCCGGTACAACCCTACGTATTTCGGACTACCCCCTTTTGAAATGAAACTTTATGGCACTAGAAATAAAACTCAAATTGAAAGGTTGACGGCTGCACCCAACTGTATGTCTTATGACGCTCTTTAAAACAAACCTTATTATGGACCAATAAAGGTCAATTTAGATTGAATCAGGAGTGTGGATTGACCGAACGAAATATGCACAATGTCATAGTTTGGAGCACGGCCAATAGCGATTTTTCGGCTTTAGGCGCGAGACAGACCCAACTTTTTTTCGCTGATTGATGATCGTGTTTGATGAGTATTTCTGGAACTGATTCCTGGGGCGTGATTGGCAGCTGCTGACCGTTAAATTGATTGGATTGGGAAAGAATTGGTAACCAGAATGCTGGAAAACGGAGTAGCAATTGGGAGTTGGAAAAATCGCAATCTAAATATTATCGCCAAATGGACTTGTGAAAACAAACGATTTTCACGAAAGATTTTCGCGGTCGGTGTGTGTGTAGACTGGTTATATTTTCTTTGGGCGACTGTCAAAGAAACTGGATTTTTAGGTTTCCTTTGCCACGATCACATTTTCTTCTCCTTATTTACGGTTTCCTGTATCTAGCTAGGGTATGAAGAGCTACGAGGGCCATGGTCCATAAACGCCTCAGAGCAATTAATCGTGAACCAGCTATCTCACTTCCAGCCTCATCACCGATTTTCACCACGGACGGTATATCAAAATCAAAATATCTTCCAGTATTAGCTGCTACAATTTATACACAACAAAAAGAAAAGAATTAAGGATATTGCGTTTTGTAAAAATATTTTTCTTTGAAATGACGTTCATTGTCAAACACAAATTACTCAACGCGCTTCTGAGTGATGTGTTTAAAAGTTTAAAAAACTATTTTGAAACGGACAATTCTTGACAATTCAAGCGTGACACGAACTAAATGCGCGTGCGACTGTGTTTTGTTTACCATGAAGTTTCTGAATAATTGTAACTCTGTTATCTAGAAGTAAGAACTAAAAGTAACTAAAATTATCAGAACATGTCCATACTTTCCATTTCGTATCACTAAAAAAAACTGATTGCAATAAACACACCATAATCGGCCCACACACAGGTCAATCGTGTCGACTTTTCCTCGTCACAAATTGACTTTGCAACTTATTACTGTTTTTTTATTAGCATTGCAGCGTAAAATACTATGTACACATATAGTACTTGTGTGCGTACTTAATTGTGAGGGTGTGTGTGAGTGTGTAATGATAGCTTGCAGATGTGACCCATCTGTAAGAAGTCATTAGTTGACATTCTACTTTTTTTTTCGTTATTTAGTGCATTAGGCAGTGTCAAGTATTTAAATCAAGGAAATTGAAATATTTCAAGTATTATATTCAGGGTTATACCATAGGGTGATTTTTATTCCGTAAATCTTCCCCTGAACAGGAAATTGGTGCCGAAAAATTAAAAAAAGTACTAATCCCGTAGGATTTTGGAAATTTCCATTTAATATGAGGTTTCCACACGAAATTCTTCAATGACTTAAAAGCCAATGACACTGTGACCTCCCCGCAACCGGACACAGTGCACTGCGTCTCTCAAAATAGCATCCGATTGCGTTACTAATCCCCTCGAATAATAAAGTACAGTTAATTAGTACGTCGCTCTGCTGCATTAGCTCTTGCACTAATAGTCCAAGAGGCAGTTTAATAAACTGTTTATGTTATGTAAAATTTGTGTTAAAATACATAACACTAATTTTACTATATGTAGAGCGATAGTAGGTGATCATTTTCGTTGCCACTCAGGTTCGTGGCGGGTGAATGGGTTTTGATAAATTCTATACTATACGACATGACCACCACTAATCCAAATTCTATCGTTGATTTGTTGGATTTGTCTCCGTCCCAAATAGCAGAATAAAAAACCAAAATAAATAGGTAGGTACATGGGAAAAATTCACGAAAAAGATAGAAAAATTATAATTATTTTTTCATACATTTTTCACAAGACATCGTCTGTAGGGACAGCTAGTTAAATAATATAATAATGTGACAATGTGTTTGTTACTTCTCGACGCTGAATCGGCTCAAGGAATAAACAATTGGGGTCCTGAAATAATACACGATACTTTTTATAAGTGGGTAAAGGCGCGAGGGGCAGCTTGCTTACATTATGATTAGTAGGAAAAATAGGTGTTTTAGTGCTTCAATCAAATTTACTTTAGATACAGTCTCAATGAAAATCTTATCTTAGTAATTTCCACCCGTCAATGCGGGTCAAGCTGATATTGTTTCATTTAATAATGAACCTTAATGCTCTACAATAGCGTTGTAAAACAGTTGCGACAGTTTATATTAAAACACCTTAACTGTTCTAAACAAGGCATATGACGGTGCCATTTTAGAGCGGCGATCTTGGATCTACCCTTTAATCGATCGTAGTAGTGTAACGTATTTCATCTCACACGTCCAATTAAACGATTCCGAGACAATCGCAGTCGTAATACGATCGTAAACGAAATGTCAACACTTGGAGACGCGACGCTACCGTTTGTAGCGTAGCACGTCGCGTCGCGTCGTCGCGTCGTAAAGTCGGAATATTTAATCAAATCTCACTTCTATTTTACTACTGAATTGTATACAAAGTGAGTAGTGTTTATAATAAAGTCATAGTGTAATAATAAGTCAGTCAGTCGTGCGTGCGTGCGTGCGTGCGTGCGTGCGTGCGTGCGTGCGTGCGTGCGTGCGTGCGTGCGTGCGTGTGTGTGGGCGTGTGTGAGGATGGTTGTATGTATTATTTGGGTGTATGTATGTATGTATTATACGGCCTTTAGTTACTAAGTCGAAATGCACGGGAAATTCGCGCGGGTAATACTAGTCCAGAATGAACGACCTAGACATAAACAAAATTGTCATTTATTATGACGGTCATAAAGTTTATTTTGAGATGGAAGTGGTGGAGGTGAAGAATGAAATAATTTATGAAATGACACGTATTTCAATTTACTGCTTTTAAATTGGGTGAGAATGAATCTGTAAAATTTTGCGGGTGGTTTGGTCAGTGTTCCGAAATGTTATAAAATTTTAAATATGACTTGTGCTAGACTGTTTTGCTGTCTTTGTCGTTTGCTTAGTGGCAGTTAGAGACGCCGATAGACTTATCTGTTTGTCAATGTTAACAAAGGGCACAGAATACCCGTATTAATACCCTAGAGGTCTAAAAGGGACACTCTCAATGAAAGCGAGATAGCATGATCGGGATTTTGTATGACATCTGAGCGTGTTGTCTCTCTCTTACGTGAGATTACGCCAACACGGCTTAACGGATTTTGTTGCAATTTGATAGGTGGATAGGTGAAGTACAAGAGTGACATATAGGCTACTTTTGTCCCGGGAATCACTAGTGAAATTCCGGGGCATCTAGTATGATATAAAAATAAATAACTTTATAAAGAAATAAATAAAATAGGTCACAAACCAACACCAACGGCCCATTAAGGGGCTGAGGGTACCGAGCAATTTTAAACAAAATCATTACACTGCATTAGGACGGTAAACAAGGCTTTAACTCGACGTAAACGGCAAGCCATTTTGCCATATTATGTCAAGTGTACGAGAGGTTATTACGGCATGTGGCACTCTAGAGGTTCATTACTTCTGGAGCAACTGATTTTATGGAGCAATATTGCGAAGATCCGATGCGATTCGAAAAATTACAACATTTATAGTTCCAAGTAATTTGTACTGGACCCTCAGCACGGGAACTATCGTTATCAGTGACGTTTTCGCTGACTGTACGCGTGAACGAAGTCGCGTGCTATGTTTAGTCCTACTAATATTATAGAGGCGAAAGTTTGTGAGTTTGTTTGTTACTTCTCCACTCTCAAACGACTGGACCAATTTTTATGAAATTTGGTATGAATATAGCACCATGCATAAACATAGGGTACATGATTTTTCCGAAACCAGCGAGGAACACCGCGGGGCGCAGCTAGTTAATTATAAATGCGCAATAAAAAGGTGCGCAAGTATGTTCAAAACTTGGTTGAATACCAATAAACGATGCAGCCAGGAACAATAAGATTCGAAACTTGCCCCACGGGCGGCGGCGGTGCATGTTATCGCAAAATTATTCAACAACATGAAACAAAGAAACTACATATAATCCGTCTTACTACAAAGCTTAGACCAGAAAACAGATACCTATTTCTAAAATTTCGTTCGACAAAATCGACGTCTATCACTCGCGTTTCCTTACTCAATCCTGGCATTTTTAATGATTTTACGTGTACATTTGTTATTGGGTTAAAAAAAGCGAGGGTTAGACGTCGATTTGTGGAGAAAATATTTAGACTCATCTGTTCAACTCTTGTTTAAATCTTCTGTGTTAAGACGGAAAAATATACAAATATACGTCATTGATATTTAAGTAAAAAAAAAATCGCCTTATGCAAATTTTTAACAATTTTGCTCGCTTCGCTCGTGCACATTGTGCTATAGCTATCAAAACGTGCATTGCTACAGAGACGTTCACAGCGCTCCAAGCGAAACAATAAGTTGCATTTTCTTTCACACGACTGATCCAAAACCTTGATCTGAATATATATAGATTCAAAATCTTGTAATTACAAATATTATTATTTAACACATTATATCTTTTATAACTACAACACCGTAACATATTATAAAACATAACCCTTCTTCGTCAGTCGGGTAAAAAGTACGTACCTTGTTCCGCCTAACCGCTTCCGCTTCTCGCTCGCACCGCTCATCCCAGTTAAATGAAGAAAGCCGTGTGCAAGTTTCCGCGATACAAAGGCGCGCTTGGAGCGCTTTAATTAATTTGTGCGAGCGATTCGAGCGGAAATGAATTAGTCACTTGTTTTGCATATACAAAGGACTCGTGAGCGCGTGTGTTTGTTTGAATATTCATAGCTAGCTGTTGCCCGCGACTTCGTCCGCGCGGAGTACATTGTGTCGCTATAAAAAGTGTCATACTCGTAATATATCCGTCTGCATGCAATATAGCAAGCTATACCAAATTTCATCGAGATCAGTTCAGCCGTGAAAAGGTAACAAGCATTCAGAGTTACTTTCGCAATTATAATAATTAGTATAATTATGCGTTATTTGTTGGGAATATCTTAGATACACTCTGGTAAGTTAAAATTATTTTACTTACACACAGTTTTACAAAATACCTCTAAAGCATGATATTTCCCTAACAAAGAACGCACACAGAAATTTACTGTGGCCATAAATTTCGAGTGAAAATACATTATCATAAAAATATTGTCTTTCTTCATAAATAATGTGATGTATACCTACCCGAAAATGGCCTTTCATTTTGTTAGGATAAGTCATATTACAAACATTTGCGAAGGATACGAAATATGGTTATTATTTTGCAAGTTCATAAATAATGAGAGGAAGTAAAATAAAAATACAGGGTAGTCAATCGTGGGTATGAAAAATAAATAAATAAACCGTGACTAAATAAATAAATCATATAGAAATAAATAAACATAGATCCAGACCATGAACTAAGACTTTCGGTATTTAGAGAATCGGGTGCTACGGGGACCACGGTCCCAATACACAATAGGGACCACAATAGCGTTTAGCCCTGCACTGGAATCGAACTTGCAACCTGTTTCGCGGTCGAGCACCAACTTACGCTTGTGCTACTGTCAATTTTATTCTAATTTGTAAGCTACTCAAGAGTATTAAAATACTACTTAAAATTTGGTTATTTTAAGTTCTAAACCCAAAATAAAACCGTATTTATTGGTTAATGTTATTTTATCGACAGCTTTTAGCATCTTTATTATCATTTTTAATCCGTACCCGGTTTCACCGTAAACCTAACCCGCTGTTAGGGTTTAAAGCTCGCGATTAAACGGTTTAATTGGTCATGATTGAAGTTATACTATCACTTAGACGAGGTTTACGGTTAAGGCACGGTTTATACGGGCCGAGTTCCGGGTTTATGGTGGAGGTTATGCAAATAAACCGGATTAAAGAGTTGGAAGCTCCGGACGAAATTACTACAATGAAGCGTTGGTAATGTCGATTGTACACTTAAATAGGTACTTGGCTACTAGATACTACTTTACTGCTTGGTACCTACACAAAGTTTCAACAGCGGTTGTCTTTATAGACTTTGTTACCCCGTTTTACCTGATTAAAGGTAGATTTTGGAATAAAGTGTATTTTATTTTATAGAGCTTATTGCTAAATTTCATTTCAATCCGTTCAGTTTTGACGTGTTTGAGTAACATAATAAAAAATAAGACAGACATCACTATTACCCTTTAATTTATTATTATCATTGTATTAGGTATACATATTTAAAATATTATACTATAGTTTCACATAATATACACAATATTAAATAAAATGTGTCATGTGCTCCAAAATGTTTTTTTACCTCTCACTCTCTCTGTGGTTATAAAATCTATCCGGTACCGGATATTTCATCCGGAAACCGTATAGTGTGGACCGCACTTAACCTAAGTACCGTCTTACCGATGTTTACGCGTCAATTTATCGGGTCATAATGTTTTCAGACGCCATAAAGGGGGGGAGGGGGGGTGCATTTTCAGAAGGGTTGAAAAGGGGGTTAAATGTTTTAAATGGGGTCAGTGGGCGACAGTCGCAGTAACGGTCATTTTTACTGGAATATTTATGGAAAATTTTGAATTAATCAGAAATCTGCAGTTACCCAAAAGGTGGACTTCTTTCGCACTAAGGTTCAAGATAGAATGATAGAATGATAGAGAATGATAGAAGTCAAACTAAAATTACGCACTCAAAGTTTATTATGAAACAAGAAAATCACGGGGTTCTGTTAGTTTTAATTTTATTTCATTTAACTTGTTTTCTTTCATTGAATAAAATATGAATTAGTGTGGAATACCATCAAAAAATACATTATGTTTGCGTAGTTACCTACTTATTTATAACATAATTTATTAAATACATAAAAAATAAGCGAGGATTAAAAATGTGCTTCGAAAAGGCACAAAGACTAGTTCTGACCAATATACACACAAAAGTATCAATATATCAAGACCACACCATTTCTCATTGAGTATTGGATTTCTTACACACATTTATCTTCCTAAAATACGATGGGCAAGACGAGGCGTCCTGTAAAATATCTTGTAAACTGAAAAATACAGCGGATATTAAATTCCTCGGTAACGTATCGTGGCGTCGCGGCGCGGCGCAAACCGTGTCCGGCACGTGACCGATTTCGTGGTGCACTGGGAAAGGTACTTTGTCTTGTAGTTTTGCTTCGTTTTACGTGTATTATTTTTCTTTTTTTGAAAGTGAGTCACTATCGCATACGTCGTCAAAGAAAATAGGGATCCGTGTATCTTGGGGTTCAGGAGCTACGAGGAAGGTACTATGGTCCTATGGTAAATTATTGACCGCCTTTAAAAAAGGAACTCATAAGCGGAAAATACCAAATGTGAACAAATGAATTTAATTATAATCGTTACCTACACAGAGATAAAGGATCAATTATTTTAAGTCGATATCAATAAAATACAACCGATTTAAGAATCGTCTTTTTCAAAGTCGGTAAAAAATTACACCTTTGGTTTAAAAAAGTTTAAACAATTCATATTTTCATTTAAAATGGTCAAAACTTTAATTCTATGAATCACAAAATAAATAATGGTTGAAATACAGAAAAATACATTTATTTTTGGCTTCAGCTTCAAACTCCGTATAATTGCGAAACTTTGAAGCCTAGACGAGCAAGAACATCCCACAATGGTAATTTATCATCTGAAACTTAATTACTTAACTTGAAATTTAATAACCGCAGTGCTTTTGAATAAATTTAAAAGGCATATAGGAGCCAGATTAGCTGCTCTTTGCGGGTCAATACTAGTATCGCCCAAAGTACTATTGAAATAAGGTCTAAATCTGTACGCGCGCATCTAGACTTAAGACAGAAGGTCGGCCTAAAATCCAAATCGTGCGATACAAGAGAAAATAAGACGTTTCACTTATATCCGGTTTCTGAATTCCCAGTTAACTTTGACCAACCGATAAGTCTATCGTCAGTGGAAGTGTTGACTGGAGTGGAAGTGAGTTAACTTGAAATCAGTATCGGAACCGCAATCACCAAAAAAAAAATTGAAAGTTATTGTGTGAATAAAGGTGTATTAGTCAACTGCCGTTTGTTTGAAAATGTGCCTTAAGTGTTAACTTTAATGTTTCATTTTAGAGGGCTCTAAAACTGCACATAAGTCGTTTTTAACTGTGGTGCAGACGTAGTATGTAGTAGTTATGGCAAAACTGGCAAGCTACGAGTCATATGATTGGCAAGCGCGCCCCGTCCACTTTTCACTTCCACTTGTCTCTCCCTTTCGTGATCCCGACGGCCGCAATGCCAACCGATTACAGACCGAATCGGTATACGAATAATCCTAAATTCGAGCCGGTTGCGAGAGTATTCGAGTCACACTGTTTCAATGTTACAGCCGTAAATAAAAGGCTCGGCGCGTGGTTGGCCTACTAACCAGGGCTACCTGTGAGATAGGCCATCTTTTCAGCTGATATTTTACTGGTATTCGGCTTTGAATATAACGTAATATTGAGTTAATGTCTAAGCTGAGAGGTAGATACGGGCGTCTGAGAACGGAACAGTCTGGATAAAGAATATCTTTGACGAAGGGAAATGTTCAATTAGAATATTGAATGAACTGTAGCTGAATTTTTATACTTATTATTCTAATTATAATTTGGAAAGAAAGAGTTAGAGTTGCACCGCTCTGGCAGTCAAGATATAATGACTTATGTTTACATCCGAACGAGTGCAACTCTTTTTTTTTTGTAGTAATATATCGAGATAATTATTAGGTAGGTATCTGCCGTTTTGTTAAAAGTGTATACCCATTGTTAGAAAGCGAATACCCCGAATTTAATTTAAGTATTTTAAGTAATATTTCCATGTACAAAAATACTTAAAAGTCAGAGGGGTGCCAATTCTATCCCTACCTACATTCAAGTCACACGGATTCAATGTGATACCCGTAAATAAGAGGTGTGGCGCGTGCTGCGCCTAGAAACTAGACCGCGACCGGGAACCTATAAAAAAGCGGACGCCACGGCATTACATGCGAAAGTGAAGCATCGAGCACCTTAGATATGCCGGTCTGCTCATACGAACACATTTAGAAGCTTTTTTTTTAAGTAGTAGGTACCTACCGTCATATATTTCAATTTTTTCAATAAAAGTCGTGACGTGGCTTTGATAATCACTGTCTAATTGAATTTAGCGTCTCCATTTGCATTTTCCCCTAAAGTAGGAAAGTGTCAGTCATATTTTATGACAATTCGCATACATGTTGCCGCCATTGCTATTCTTCAGTTTTGTATTTCACGTCGCGGCATCCTTTTTAGGGTTCATGGCAGCGAATAGTATATCCGTGAACCGCACGTAGCATACTGAAGGAAATTTACGGGCATTTTCAGGCAGTTTCGGTGCATAACTGTTAAAGAAAAATGGCTACTCGAGACAGTAACTGCAAGAATCTTGTAGTCTCACTCCTAAACGTATTTATGTACAGGTTCTAAATGTTGAAACATTCAGTTGTTGCTCAAGGGATGTTAATAACTGAACATATTAGAAATAAAATGTTCTAAACATGAATTTTCGTTTATCATTCACGTTAAATGTGATTTGAATAACGGTTGTGGGAAGAATTCGTCCACCTTTACGAAAACGAATTAAAATTAAGGTTACATTTGTGCGGGTGTCAACATTAAAGCCTTTACCCTGACACCCGAAGTGGTGTAACTTTGTTATAATTTATTTTGTCAAAGGGCAAATTCATCATTTCGTGTGTTTAGGTGTTTCTACTAAAAGTCTAATTTGGTAATTTTAAAAACAATGAAGTAGAAATATATGTAGTTTTAATCCCGCCAAAAATTCGTCTGATCAATGTTTTCTAGATGACTGATGTCGTAATCTTGTATACTAATAACCCCCTGAAAAAACCTAGCTAATACCCCATACTAATAATTGTCCATAATCTTTTTCGGTGCTTTAAAATTACATAATTATTTGAATCTATTTGTAGTTCAAAGTTTTGTTGGCATTCCATGCCCATTTCTTTGCAAATTAATACAGAAATGCAACGAAATTGTTAGCGAATGCCAACAGCCGGCGATTCAATTAGCAACGTTGTACGCAAACTGCCACATTTGGCCCGGGCGGAATGACAACCCAGAAATTGAATTTGGACACGTTATGACATAATTGTAAGCTAATTAAGTAGAAATATATTCATTTTCGAAGTAGATACTCTCAATCTTTCTGACGTCAACCGACCCAACCCTATTCCTGCTGTCTTGTCCATCCAAAGTTTGCCTGGTAGAGATCGCTTTAAGTGATAAGACCGCCCATTGTTACTATTTTTAAGATTGTCATTTCTGTGCTATTTACATTTTGATGTCAATAAAGAGTTTATCTATTTATTTACTGAAAAAACAAAAAAGCACAACAAAGCTAGAAAAGAACAATGCATTTGCATTAATTATGAGAATCGCAAGCAATTGGAAAGCTACGTCTGTATTTCCTAACTACTACTGAAGGTATAATTTTTACATATAAATTTCAGTTAGGCCTTTCAAAAAAGGGCCAGGGTAGTCGCTCCTTGGACGTACACGGTATGCTAAGCCACAGTGTCATATACAAAGGCAACTGTAGTGACAAATCAGTAAAACGTCTCGACAGCTGTACGAGAGGACGCAGCAGTAAAAACGACAGTAAACTTCTTAATTAGGATCTCTGAGCTGAAACTAACGATAACACAGAGTCTGCGAAGGCAGTTAACTCGATTTGCATCAACGAGGGAAAAGAGTTTTGATGAAAACAGAAAACGTGTTGTTGATTTTATAAGTTCTTGTGTAACTTGTGTTTATGTAGAATAGAAGCGCCTCGCGATTTCACCCGCGTTAGCTGCGATCCCGCGGCAACCGTTAATTTTTACGGGATAAAAAGTAGCCTATGTCACCCGGAGATAGTATAGCTTCCCAACAGTTAAAGAATTTTTCAAATCGGTTTAGAAGTTTCGGAGCCTATTCAATGCAAACAAATAAACAAACAAATCTTTCCTCTTTATAATATTAGTATAGATAATATTTGTGACGTGAATATTAACTAATAGTTTTTCGTTATGGAATGTAAATAACACATTAAATACCGTAAAAATTTAAGTACATCATGTATATGTTATACATTATGTACTGTGTACATTTTAGCTGGACCAAGGGCTCCCCTATTTCCTTCACTACGTCTGGGCGTAAAATACCTATATTTATGTACAAAAATGTGGATTAAAAATAGTAAAAGGTAAAAAACCAATCCCTAACAGTTGACGTAGAGAGCGAATTCAATATCGTTGGATTGTCTCAACACAACAGCCACTCAAACAACATTCAATCTCGGATTCGAATAGCGAATAGCTATTGAATATCGAGACGTTTGCTCGTTAAATATCGAATGACAGTACACTTGTTGCTCAGTATGGGTATCGGCGAATTTAAGTCGCGATTCCGAAGATAAAAGTATACAATATTATACTACATGTAATGTGCGCGATAGCTCAGTTGGTCTCGTGATAAAGGAAATCATTGCATAAGTCTTCGTGGTAAGGCACAATTACGCCTGCCTGACTAGCTACCACTCTCAACTGGAAAATCAGTCGTCCAATCCCTATTGAGAATGATCCACCTTTCTAGATTTAGCATGTTAACCATCTTCGACTACATGTTAATTAGTATTTAAACGGGTCTAATTCGCGCACAAACGAATATCAAAATATATAATTTTGACATACCTCGACGTTTCGACCAAGTTACATCGGCCGTGGTCACGAGAAGACTGGGGAATTAGACCCGTTTAAATACTAATTAACATGTATTCAGTTCGCGAAAGTTTAAGAACATCTGGTGAATTGAAATTGGAACTCAAATGAATTGTCAAGCACGTTAATGCTTGACAGTCTGGAAACCTCTTTGGGATAAAAAGGCAATCGGTTGTAGTGCCCTTGCTGGCTCTATATGATCCATATCGTATCAACAAGCTAAATAATTCAATCGGCATCCGAAACGAGATCCGTTATCAAAACATCGATTACTGATCGTGGAATCTTAAAACGTTTTATTGTTAAGTGAATAAAAGCTTGAGAGCGCGAGTGAAGCTGGGAGCGGTGCTTATCCATATATTAATATATAAATTATTATATTGTGCTAAATATTATGGTTCATCAGTAGACTTAAATTTAAACTAGTTCTTGGCAAACAAAGGGCTTTGATAGTTTAATATAGGTTTTAAATAAAGTTCCCTTTACAAATATCCAGCAAATATTCCCAGCCAAGATGAAAATGAGGGCTAAATAAATGATCTTATTTAAGCGGCTTCTCCCTATTCTAATCTTGGCCAGTGGGTACAACAAGTACTCCCCTATCCAGTGGACAGTAGCTAATCCAGGTCACTCGGTCCCCAGTAAATATAGACACAATGCTCTGGGATCTCCGAAGGCCTCCTTTAAACCTCGTGTTTGCGGCTGCCCGAGGGCAGGATGTTAATACCCCGTGGGGGTCAAAAGACTTGGGCGGATTTAAAAAGGAGGACAATTCTTTATTGCATTAGAAAAAAAACAAGGACACGAGGAAAATTCAACGAAAATGTACTAAAAATTCTTAAACTTTCGCTTACTCAATTCATATATAATGGTTATTCGGTACTGCAAGACCGTCTTTCAATCTACTGTGACTTACCATGACGTCGTATTGCGATCCAATTGAGGACCTAAACATAATCGTTTTACTACTTATTCGTACCATGACGTCTTGTTGTGACATCCCGACGCTCAATTTAGGTTGATGTTAAATCTAAAAGGATTGACGTCTACCTAAATCTTATCGAAAGCCATGCATTACTATTATTTAAAATGAAACGATTCTGTTTAGGTGCTCAATTGGATCGCAATAAGACGTCACGGTAAGCCCCCTGAGGAGTTCCGTGAACTAGCTTCCAGGTATACCTAGACTTACCCTATACATAATTTAGATTTAGCAGGTGACACTGGACTGGTGATCTAGTGACAGCGAGCTGATCTGTGACAGCGTAAACTAGTTTTCTGTGACCATAATATTATACTGTATTCTCATCGAAACTTGTCAGTGCAAAACTGCCTTGCGAGATTTTTCGATTGTTTGATTTGATCACAAACTTTTATTATACTAGCAGTAGTCAAATAAAAGCTTTCACAAATTAAGCGTCCATTATTCGAACTTCAAAGTCCATTGTTCTATCGACCCACCCTTACCGACTGGACAATGGAAATAAGCCCCCATTCATTAACAGAGTGAAGAATGCCGACTGTGTACAATTTCGCCAATAACCAAATATTTATCGTTTCAAATTGTGAGCACAAAGGGTCGGCGCAAATTAATGGCACATTAAATATTTTAGGGCTCCGTAGTCTGTATCTGAAGATTTATTCTTCTAAAAGACTATAAATGGGCGAGTAGAATTCATAGTCTGAAGGTGAACAATTCTACAAGTATAAGGGCCCGTATGCTCGAGTACCCACACTGCATCTTCGCAGTCTAAGTTTTATTCCATACAGCTGCGAAGTACTCATTTCTAGATATAGTTTTATTTTATTTATTATATTTTGTGACTTTTATCTATAATTAGGGATGTTGCCCGAATTTCTATTTTTAATTTTAAATATAGCATCTGTGATAAACAGGGCATAATTATGACAATGGTTGAAACATCGACGTAAAAAAAAAAGGAAACCTAGTGAGTCGAGCACCTCCAAATAGCATTAAGGCCGTATATCACCATTAAATATTAACCCCCACCGGCCACTACAAATACATATACTCGTATATATAACACCACCCCTATACAGCGTATTATAATCAATCAATCGGAACATTTGGTACCCGTGTCTGCGTTGCGATTTATTGTTCCACCGCGAATGTAAACATTGTTTAGAGATGCACCTGTTATATTTTAGCCGGATAAAAATAAATATGGTTTGTCCGGTGTTATATATTGTGAGTTTTACTTTCTAACACTGGAGTAATGAACAGGGTATCTTATCATCAGTAGTTAAACGTTTAAAAAGAAGTGCGAAATTTATTTAGCATGTCACAATTATATACAAAGTGGTGTTAAGAGTTAGAGCGGTGATTTGAATCACTTGTCTTGCAACCACATTGTAATTATGTGCCACCAAACAATTATGTGACAACCGTTGCTACTAGCGTTACTTGTCATAATTGGAAATGCTATAAATCCCCTGTAAACACCATGAGGCTGCCGCCGGTTTATCCCCCGTGGTCTCGTCTCGTTAACTTGCTGCCGCGAGACTGGCATGCCGCTTCCAAGCGGGGACTTTCCAACGGCCGTGCGGAGGACAAGTTACTATGTATAGTTTTAATCCGGCTACTTTCTAATAAAGTGGCCGGATTTTATGCCGGATAACTACAACAAAGACCATTGCTATATCAATTTCGATCCACCTAACTCGATTTACACCATAACTCGTGATGAAACATAGATCCTACCACTGGATATGGACGACTCCGTTGAGACTTTGCTAGAAAGCGCTGCATGCAAAATTTATAAGACCGTAAAGGAATGTTCTTCAAACTTCAAGATTATTCCAACGAGCCCACACTAAAAAAGAACCGCCAGCACGCATTCTAAGATTGACATAAACGGTCAAGCAATGAGAAAGAACTTAGATACTTTTTCTTTATAAAGAGTTATGCGAGTGTGGGATCCATTCTAACACATACGATGTAATATTAAACTCATCAAAATTTTAGCCGGTTCATTAAATCTTATCACTTCCTTCATGCCCTCTCCAAGATTACAAGACATTGCAATCTCCATTCCAGCGCTCTCGCCACCCGCTATCACCGTGCAAACGGAACATAAACCAGGATAGTGTGTGATAGTGTGAACATAACACTGGCGCGCCCGACGTTATATTAAATTCTGGACCACCATTATCCCTCCAATGAGTATGCACATGAGTTTACACACATATTAAAATTTTATCATGGAGGATGAATCGGCACACACGTTATGACGTGACGTGACCGCGTCTTATTACGCGCTGGCCGATTAAACTGCCGGCTGAATAGCGTTTATGCTCATTGCCGCCAATAAAGTTGGCGGCAATTTTAGTGTCATTCATATTGGGTTATGTCACTGTCACTTTTATTAGTATTTGGCAGAACGCTCCGCCGCAGTGTTAATCTGTTAATTATGTTAAAGCAATAAGATTTCTCGATGTGACATTTTAATAGAGCACTGGTTGATTGGCGTCATTTCGGGTACGCCCGTAGTTTTAACGTCAGTATATTTATGCTGGTTGTCTTAATAAATTCTCCCTCTTCTCATTGTAGGGCATTCATGCGCTTTGCCACAAATGTATGCCTATTTTAAGACTAGACCAATTTCTAAATATTATTACAGCAGCGAAGAGCCATTTGTTATCACAATAAACCGGCATCAGCTTGAAGACGTTATGATTTTATCACAATACGTAATGGTTATTGTAGTTTTACGCTGTCATATTTCATTACGTTCAAGCAGAATACATTGTTAATGCCCTAAATTACGCGGCAATATTTGCCGCCAATTCCAGGCGAATGTCACTGTCAAAATTGTTGTTTTAAATTTAAGGGACCATATTTATTCTGCTATTTATTTTATTTGCAAAATGTAATTTTGATCTTATAAATTTGGCGTCCTAACAGGGCAATGTATCCATTTGCATACATTTGTAACATAATAACGTTATTCTCACACACTTTAATGTTTTTATTGCCAAAATATGTGTGTTGCAGCTTTGTAAATTATTTTGTAGGTCACTGAGTCACCAAAGACAATTTTATTTATAAAAAGTTTCTACAACTGTAGCGTTTCATGGCTCCCATTCAAAAGCGGAATTATTTTTATTGCCATTGAGTTGGGATCTTACGCAAAATTAAAAATACTTCTTGGTTTACGACTTGGACGTATGTTTTTGTGTTCCTTTGCCAAATTGCAGCATTGCAATGGCGGTATACTTCACTAACAGTAAGGATGTAGCCAAATGGCTTTTCTCAATTTACGCTCCATAACTTCTTAATATACTGCAAATCGAGTTTATGGCACCCGTATAATATAGGAAAAGTAATTAATAAGTAAATAATAGTTATTGCACCCGGAATCGGGAGGACATGCGACCTTAATTAATTTAGTAACCTACAAATCGCTCTCATGTTCGAATGCGATTAAAAGTGTGAAAAATCACTGCCAATAAATATTTATAGACAGGGGATTTTTGCTTTCAGAAATACAACTTTTTGAAAAGTAGATAGTTGTATTGGGTTAAAAAAGTTTTGTGTAAAGAAATATTTAAGACCGAGGCATTATGCACCCTACTATTCATATTTGCGGTCTTAACCAGTCTTCCCTAGATAATAATATGCATCTTTCAAGAGCCCCTACTGACTCTACGTCACAATTGCACTGTTCTTTCGTCTACCCTCTGCCGCGTAGCCGTTGTTTGTAAATGTAAAGCTTCTGTTTTCTAACGAAATGTTTACGAAACGAGCACGGTGTGAAACTGAGACATAGCGTCACACTTTACTTTTAATAACTTGCAATTTGTTATTTCTGTCAAAAATATATGATACTAGCAGACACGGCCGCGCGTTGCTGTGGCTAAGGTTTTTGTTATTGCGACTATAATTTGAGATGTACTCGTAAGCTAGGTTAGCTTTAGTAGTAGGTATCTTTCAAGTTAGATCAAACTGCAAACGGTGTGCAAATTTGATTAAAATAGGTTAAGGGGTTTAGGAGTCCATCGCGGAAAAACAACGTGACGCGTAATTTATATATATTAGGAAGATATGCCCTACATTTTATGAGTGCGTAATTTTAGTTCGAAGTACAAAATGACATAATATGAAAGTTAAAGAACGTTTTTATAGCTAAAGGGGCTTGCCTAAAAATACAATTCTCCACCCGGATAAAAGCGAACCACTTCACACCTGAAGAGAAATGTAATCATCCCACGATCCTATAATTTCATCAGGGCTTGTATACTTTCAGATAGTACATAAACTTGCCGTGTGTGATAAGATGTCTTATTATGCAAAAGACGTATTGACAAAATTAAAAAAAAAAAATAAAAAAAAAAAATAAAAAATAAAAAAAACAATATAAAATACGTAATTTTACTATAAACACTCGTTTTTTCAATTACGAGTCACTATGCTTGTTTGTCTATCTGTGGCTCAGGAAGGAATGTTGTAACTTTAATTTCGAACACTTTATTATTGTGTATCTAGATTCAGTTTGAAACTTTCACGGTAGCTCACAACTCAATGGCAATGCATAAAAAAGTGTTTTTTATACTTTTTTTTTGTGGTTAACCTTTTAGAACCTCTACGCTGTAGACTAACAGCCGAAATTAATATTGTATCTCCTATCCAAGATTGAAATCGATCTTGGATTGCTGCCTATCATTCGATCGAATTTCCAATCTGCGTGCCTATATATACCAATCTACGGAGCGGTTATTGGCACGTTTGACCCTAAAATGGATTGTGATATCAATCCCAGACAGCAAAATTTGGATTGGATTGATTATTAATTTCGGCCGTAAGTGACTTCAGAGCTACAGTATCTAGTCTATGGCGTAGTCTAGTCTACGTTTTGTTAGAACCTTTGTACTGCTTCCCGCTGCACTTCGTTAGTTAAAACGACAAAGGGCTTCGGCTACCTACGTGATGTTTTTGCTAAACTTCGGCCATCTGCCAAGAAATTAAGTTATTTTCGATGTCCAAGTCGAAAAGTGAACAGTGGTGCTTCTGTTAAAAGCTATCTAAGTGGTTTTAGTAAACGGCTACGTGGATTAGATAAATTGGGTTGTGTTGATTTTGCAAAGGGATTTTGCTTTCGTTGCTTGGAGTTAGGAATGATTGTTTTATCCATTGTTGAACTGATTAATAGTTAAATTGAAGGGATGAATACAAAAGGTGGTAATTTTCTCCTAATGTTTTTGTTTGACTGTAAATTTGTTTAGGGGTTAAACGATAAGGCTTTAAAATCAACATTTATGGGTCAAATTACACAAAAAAGACAAAAAATATGTGTACATGTAATAGGTAAAAACCATTCTACTCCAAAAAACATAAACCAGTTCGTGAAGAATCAGGTAATACAAAAAATTTTATACAACTTTTTTGAAATATGTTACCCAAATCTATATTGGTATTCGAGGACACCGTTATCTCGAAATGGATCGAATAGAAATGGGGTAATTCACATATTTCCATATAAAAAGCAACATATTGCAAAGAAATAGAGCTTTTCCATTGGTATTATATCAGTATGAGGTAACAGGTATTTGTATCCGTCATCATATGTCTTCAATAAGCCTCATGTTACCCTACAGTGACCCTTTTTGATCCCAAAAAGATGTAAAATCAATCCCGAACCAAACGTATACATTTCATTTTCCCACATAATGAAATTTCTACAGTAACGAAGTCCCTTACGAATAGGCAACGGAAGATACATGACGGATCTTTCGGCTCCATAACCCTACTTCAACATCGAATTATTTTACTACGTTATACACCGATGTACTTCAATGTATTCTGTTTTTAGAGATCCGTGCAAAAACAGTTGCAATTATTCAAGCTTTCGAAAAATTTTGTGAATAAAAATCCGACTAATTTGAGGTCGGAATTTTGAAATCGGTCGGAAAAACTTTCTGTCGTCGAGAAGAGCGAGTCATTTTATTGATGGTAAGCGCCTTTGACCAGAACTGTGACCAAATATATGACTCATAGCTCAAAAGCAACGCCAAATTTGCTATACATACTATGTAATGCTCTACGTCTACCACGTCTTGAATAAAGGCTTATGTGCAGTTTTAGAGCCCATTAAGAAGAAGCATATCAGTTGACTAATAAGGCACATTTTCGAATAAACGGCAGTTGGCCTATAAACATTTATTGACACAATAACTTTCAATATTTTTTTGGTGACAGCGATTGCGATACATATATCAAGTTAAGTCGCTTCCACTCTTGTCTATCTTCCGTGATATGAACCCTTAATAAACCATCCCTCATACGTCACACGGCACTCCATCGCGCCCTAATTGCCAGGGGTGTCTCAACAGCCCTCTAATTAGCGGGCGCCTTTTCACGCGCAAGCTCAATCGTGACAACCCTGCGATAAGCCTGAGAACCATATCAGTCTTCGTATCGTACCGTAGGGCTGTGCCAACATCATTTTTATTTTTTATATGCATCGGACGCACTTGCTATGAGTCTGGAAGTTAGGGACAAATGACATACTGACACTATAGGGCCTATAGGCTGTCATTTACATCGTATGGCAAATAACAGCGTGTTCTAAATACATACAAAAAAAATAAAGATCTGTACCCGTAGTATGAGTTTTTGCTAGCTCGACATAGTACGCGTCAACTAGCGCTTTTGTATGAAAATCCTGTACAGCGTTCCTACCGGCGCGTTTATGAACGAAAAATCTTCATACAAAGAGCTAGTTGACGTGTACCATGTCGAGCTAGTAAAACTCATACTAGGGGTACAGATCTGGATATCTGATTCTAAACCCCTATTGGGGTCCTCCAGCAGCGGTCCTCGACAGCCAGGCCCGTTCTAGGCTGAGCATGTTCACGACCTTCGACCACCTCGTCACTTACGACCAGGTGAGGTGGTGAAATGCTAGCCTATAATGTAAAGTACACATAAATAGAATGGGTAGTTTTGGCGGGAATGCGATGGAAGTTGTTGATAAGTATTGTAGTTTTTTCTCATTCTTGTGTTTCTTCGAGTGCTATAGTCTAATATTGGTGGAATATTAATCTTTGGGTGTTCGTTAACGTGCAAGAGTGTGGGCAAATGATATGAATAAAAAAACGTGTCATTTCGCATTTTTTCCAAGACTTCCAGGAGGTTTCAGTAAAGCAACTGCCAATTTATTGAGTCGTGACTCTGACTGCAAATGATTGACTTGGCTACTAGACCACGAGGAGTACTTAAATGCTGACTTACCTATTGTGAAAATTTGTAAAATTTGAAATATTTACTAGTACTAGACACGGACTAACTGCACAAATGGATAACGAAAGGTATAAAAGTATCAACAAAACATAAGAGAGAACTAAGATACCGCTGTTATAAATTAAAAACTCCCAACCATAAATTGACTTATAAAAAATATAGCAAAATTCTAAGACAATGCATAAATAACTCTAGAAAAAAGCTCAATAGTAAATTCTTATCAGACTCAAAGAATAAATGTAAAGCTGCATGGCACATCATAAAGGACAAAGTGGATTGTGAGAAATCCTTTGATAGTGTAAATGCTATTAACTACAACGGGCACACGACAACAGATCCAGTTAAAATTGCGGAGGTTTTTAATAATTTTTTTATCAGTATCACCAACCAACCCCAGCCAAACGATACAAACAAAGCTGAACATGTTTTAGATATACAAAAAAATTGCTCTAGTATATTCCTCAGGCCACTATCTGAAGTTGAAGTACTAAAAATTGTCTTCTCCTTAAACAACACAAAATCTGTAGGCTATGATGGTATCTGTACTCATATAATAAAGCGGTGTGTGTCTTTAATTTGCCCTGTACTAAAATACCTACTTAATCTTTCGCTTTCAGAGGGTGTTTTCCCAAAAAAACTTAAGCTATCCGTGGTAAAGCCCCTACACAAGAAAGATAGTAAAAAAGATTTAAATAACTACAGACCAATTACTCTTATTCCCACTATAGCTAAGATATTTGAAAAAGCAATGCATCATCGCTTAGTTTCCTTTTTAGATAAATTTAGAATAATAAAAGACGAGCAAAATGGTTTTCAGAAAAAAAAATCAACAACATTGGCAGCTTTTGCTCTAGTGCATAATGTAATTAACTTTATTGACAAGCGTATACCAGTTTCAGTTATATTCTTTGATATGAGTAAGGCATTTGATTTTGTGGATCATAAAATCCTTTTAAAGAAGTGCGAGTTTTATGGTATTAGAGGGCCGGCTCTGGATTGGATAGAGAGTTATTTGAGTGGTCGCAAACAATATGTAGAAGTTAAAACTCTTGATGAACAGCTAGTATCAACTACCTATAAATCTAGTGCTAGAAGTAACAATGTTGGCGTGCCCCAAGGCAGTATTTTGGGACCATTGCTATTTTTAATATACATCAACGACCTACCAAGTATAACAAATCATCAATGCGTATTGTTTGCTGATGACGTCTCAATCGTGGTAGAAGACAATAAGGATACGACATTAGAAGATTCTCTAAATGTAGAAGTAGAATCCGTTATAAATTGGTTACAACGGAATAATTTACGGGCGAATATATCTAAAACTAAATTTATTTATTTTCAAAATTATAATAGTAATGACAATTTTAATTTTAATTTGACATGTGGAAACGAAGCAATAGGAAAGGTTGATGAAGTAAAATTTCTTGGTATTACACTGGATAAATATTTGAATTGGAAATCACATATAGAACAAATTTGTAAGAAGCTCAATCGTTTTGTTTTTGCTCTGAAGAGAATAAGGCAAACCTCGGGTCAAAACACTGCACTGACTGCATATTTTGGCTATGTCGCCTCAGTACTAAGATATGGTCTAATAATTTGGGGTAATTCCACTCATATCAAAAGAGCTTTCATAGTTCAAAAAAAGTGTGTTAGAGCTATATGTGGAGTCGGACCAATGGTTTCATGCAAACCACTATTTAAGAGATTAAATATATTAACATTAACAGGGCTTTATATATTTCAAATAGGTTGTTTTGTCAGAGAACATCCACAGTTTTTTGACCATTATAAGGACAAATCGAGCTCCAGAATACAATATAGAGACCCAACCAGATTATTGTTACCTACCCGCAAATCTGCTCTATGTCATAAAGGCTGTTTTATTATGACTGTTAAAATTTTTAATAAAATACCTAGACATATAAGAGAATCGCCGATTATGCAATTTAAGACAAAGTTGTTTAAGTGGCTTATTGAAAAATGTTTTTATAATGTAAAAGACTTATTTAACTAGATAATAGACATATTTATTTTGTATTATTTTATTCTGACATTATTATTATTACATACCATAATATTAATTAATTAATTATGTAGTGACTTTTCAAATTATATACGATTATTGAAAATGGGACGGTTTGCCATGATGTGTTATGTTTGCTTTTGAGTTCCTGATATTTCGAATCGAGAGTATGCCTAGTGTAAACCATATTCCCATACTTGTATTATTGTACGTCCGTCATGGATAAATTGTTGGTACCTCACTGTGACTTACTTAACATCCTGTATGTACACAATTTCTGCAATAAATGTTCATTTCATTTCATTTCATTTCATTTCATTTCATTTCATTTCAAACCGTGCGAAGCCAAAATAAAAAAAATATGATGACGGATTACAAAATATGAAATAGTGTTATACCCGACCTATCCGATTGGCATTGATAAGGATAAAGGCAACAAAAGTGCTGATACGGCTGATGCGAATATCCGCCGCAGCCCTAGGGACTAAAGGGTGGAATAAGTTTTACCAGAACCCAGATGTTGTTCAATCCTAGATACGTTTTTGCATGTAGAGGGCTATCGATTTAGCGGCGCTCTCTGGTGCCAGAGCTTTAGGCCGCCCAAGGGCCTCTGGTATAAGGGCTGCTCTCAATCAACTAGGGTCGACTCAACTGGTCCGTGGTCTTCGTAGTTCCGAGTTGGTTGTTATCTCGACCGCAATGAACTCGCCCGTGCGGTTGACTCACCACATTCAATTTTAGTAGTGGGGAACTCGACTGATTGTAAAGTACCTACATTTAGTCGAAAAAGTGATATCATGTGATTGCGTAGCTACAGGATATCGTAGTTAGCCAGGTTCTGTGTGTGTGTATATAGGTTCAGCAATTAACATGAAAATATATCCGAATATAATTAATGTAATCTTATTTTAACAGTGCGACGGCATTTTCTTCCCTTAAGAAAAAGGAGCATATTAAAAGATTTTATCTCAAATAGAACCCCTTGAGTGTTTTGTGGTTTCCACATTTATTTTAGGAGGTTTCAGACACTATTTTATTGTCGTTATAAAATACTGAGTACTTATGTGTATTTCTTTTTATTTTCAGGTAAGCTAATTAATGTTCCTAAAAACTGGGGAGTTGAAACATAAATGGTAAAGTAGCTTTATTATGTTATGGCTTCACACTATTTGTGCAGATAGCCAGATTGTTTGTGAAAAAAGACAAGATCTCGAGCACTGGTCAGACAGATAGGCACTAGTAGTCAAGCTGTATGCAACGTCACGATTCGGTAAAGTGGTGGATGCTTTACTGAAACTGTCTGGGTTTTGGAGAGAACTCGAATTTCAAACTTACCTGTCTCTCACGTATATAATAAAACTGACTAGAGTTTACAAAAAGACAGTAACCAGCCATCAATAGCCTCTTTCCACAGATAATAATATCCACTAAAAGATTCCCATTTAACACCAACACTCACTCGGGAATAAATCCCATTCGGTCCCTAATCCTATCATATTCTATTTATCGTAAAATACCTTATCCGACTTTCGGTATATGTGACGCGAAGTTGAAAACTATTACGATATTTTTTATCTTGTTGGATGTGCAGTATAATGAGTACGCAGTATGCAAGGTTTTGCGTTTTGTCAGAACTGGAGTAAATGATACAAAACAAAATTTTAATGTCGTCATTTTGATCCAGTCTTAGATGGTACATTTGATACACAATGGTCGATATGGTCATAGAATGAAGCCGCGTAGATGCCAACTTTTAGAACTCATACATATCTGTTCATCATTTGTGTGAAATATGAAGTACTTATACATTCTGCATCATATCTTATTATTAAATATTCTTCATTATTACACAATGTACTCAGTTACGTACCACGTAAATCTGAACCACGTTTTTTTGTAACATATAGAGTTAAAGAAGATCAGAATATTGAAAACGACTAAACATTATTATTATAATAAACTAGAAGCACCTCGCGGTTTCACCCGCGTTAACTACTATCCCGCGGGAACCGTTAATTTTTACGGGATAAGAGGTAGCCTATGTCACCCGGGGATAGCATAGCTTCCCAACAGTGAAAGAATTTTTCAAATCGGTTCAGAAGTTTCGGAGCCTATTCATTACAACCAAACAAACAAAGTTTTCCTCTTTATAATATTAGTGTAGATAATAAATTGTATAGAAAAAGTACAGAGATTGTGGCTGAAATTTAAGGTACTGACATAATCTACACTGCACCGTTTCCAAACTATTGTAAGAAATGTCTCGCCGAACTAGTAGAAAAGTAATGTTACTTCGGATCGTAGCCCCTCGAAATAAAGTTTAAATTCGCGTGGGATTCCCACTCCGTGAGGGCATGAGGCCAAGCCGTGCCTCGAACTTGTCATGTGCCATTTTCCGCTGTCAGCAGAATCCAGAAGGGGGAGTTCCCCTTTTTCTTTTATGAGTCGTTAGCACCTTAAATGTTTGGTACGAGTCGGCAAATTTAGAGACAGTAAATGCATGAGGGTTTTAAATTGTGCACTATAATTGGACAACCCTAGAGACAGTCATAGCCACAAATGGCTTATTAGCTAATATGGGTTAAGACTTTTGTGGTGTATTTATAAAGATGGCGCTTAACATCAGATTAAATGGTGGTTAGATAGATAAAGTAAAATATATAGTTTTTTGTTGACTTCTAGAAACCGGAAGACTTACTTACTCGAAAAATATTAAGAACTTTATTGAGGAAAACATTTAATTTTTGTCAAAATTGAATGGACTCTTTTAAAAAAAAGTCATATAACCATTAAAAAAACATATATAGGTATCACCACTTCAAGGCAAAATGTCCCAATAAAAAAAATACTAGATTTTGATGCGAAAACATTTCCTCAAATCTTCCGACACGTTCGGTTTCTTAGCACCTCATATGGGTTTTCTCCGACATACCCCCTTGGTGTAACTATCGCCAGTGAAACGGTTTATTGCGACTTCTCCAGTCCCCCGGGCTTGTGGCCAGTAGGCCAGACGTGGGTCGAGGGAGCTTCACACTCGACGACACGATCCTCGTACGATTCCGATACGATGTTTTTTGATGGTTGACAAAAAGTAAAAGACTTTTTTTTGGTACTCGTAAACTCTTAACTAGGATTCGCTGTGATCTGTGATTAGACACTATCACAAACATTACTGCCGGTTTCTGAAACGTCAGCCAACTTTGACTACAGATTAATAATTATATTGCCATCCTTGTCATTTGTTTATTGACAGATAGAGACAACGATAGTTTTAATCTACTGTCAAAGCCAACAAACGTTCCAGAAACTGGGGGTGTTAGACTCAAAGCATATAGGTAGGTACATAAAGGAAGTCGAATCAGCTACGTTACGGCTTGCAGTCAGGTAATCACCAAGTCACACCACGGCGACTGTCAAAATCAAGTACTTAAAAGGTAGTTCCCCTGAGGCATGATATAACTTGTAAAACTTATAAAACCCGAATCATTTGCTGTTCTAGTAATACACAATAGGTTAGTAAGTACGTCTTACTCGTATTTTAAATTAAATGAAGCCGTTTATTTTCAGTTAATTAAAAGCCTAAAAAAGTTTAACACCATTAGTGACAAAAACAATTAAACTAATGCCATCGAAAAGCAATTACAAGTAGAATTGGAGCCGTTTGTCTCCGACGATTGGAGTCAATCGTCTTTCGACACGATTCAAAAGTCGTCGCGTGTAAACAGTCATACCGAAACCAACCCTTTTGCTTGTCTTATCTTAGGGAGTTTTGCGGGTGTATATAAACACGGCCTTACCAACTTCGAGAACTGATATAGGTTTAATATTATATTTTCTTAAACGTTATACAGTTTTGTTTGTATTCGTTAAGTAAGAGAGGATTGTGGGGAAATATAGACTTGGAAAGTTCGAGTCAAAAGGAGACCTTTGCGTAATCGAATATTGCCGTTGTAGAAATGATATTTTAGGATAAAATAAGTTGGCTCTCTATGATTGGTGCCGGAACACCCGGCATGGATTGACGAAAGATTTCTGCTCTGCTCATACTAAGTCCAATTCATCATCATCAGCTTGAAGACGTCCACAGCTGAACATAGGCCTCCCCCTTAGACCGCCACACCGACCGACAATTTGCCACTTGCATCCACCGGTTGCCTGCGACTCTTTTGATGCCGTCGGCCCATCTAGTGGGAGGCCTAATTATAATTCTAACGTATTGCAGAGTTAATTAATTGTAATGTACGAATTAATTCCTCAGTTCTGTTAACAATCACGCTAATTGGCAACAAGCCGGCGTCATGTTACAATGTTTACAACCGATAGTAATTAACTGAAGTGACACAGTATATTTAGAGACAGTACTGATGTACTGTCTCTAAATCGAAGAAGAGAATAAAGAATCGCAGTATGTAGATATGATTATCTACATACTGCGATTCTAAAATAAGAATCGAAGGCTGCCTAGCTAAGCTTCCATTCCATATACAAGTTATTATATAACCAGAGTGTTTAAAATATTGATAGTTATGTAATAATATACACATATTATATACATATATTTTTAATATTTTCCTGCGACTCGCGATTTTACTCGCGTTGATTATAATTATAATCTCACAGGAAACCTTCGTAGGTTACACTTATTCATACTTATACATATTATATGTGTAAATACTTCTGTGTGAATTATTTTATGTACGTATAATTTACGTTCAATACAAAATGTGAATATTAATTATCTTCTTTTATTGTTTACGTGAAGTTTCCCGAAGTTTAAATTATTTAGTCTATTATTCGGGACGGAGACAAATCCAACCAAAGATATCCAGTCGCTCTTGAGTTGTAGCGATTTTCGCACAGTGTCCGCGAGGCGTACCGTCGCTTTATTTTTTATTTTTTATTACTAGGTAACGCTTCGCTGTCTGTCCGTCTGTCACCAGGCTGTATCTCATGAACCGTGGTAGTTAGACAGTTGAAATTTTCACACATGATATATTACTGTTTCCGCCATAACAACAAATACTAAACAGCAGAATCAAATGAATATGGCTCCCATATGAAAAACGTGATTTGTTTGGCTCGTTATTATAGACAATGGTACGGAACCTTTCGTGCGTGAGTCCGACTCGCACTTGACCGGCTTTGACATACTGTCTAAAGTTGTATTGCGACAATCTCTCGCCGCAAACAAACCGCGTTAGTTAATGGATCAATTCTGTAGTTCCCAACAAATTATGAGCGAAATTAACGCAAAAAGCGGCGGACACCGTCAGCGGCCGCGCACCGCAAATTGGCCTTAATCCGGTAATATTCCGGTTCTAACCGGACCGTACCGCCGGGAACCGGTTGCGATTAGGGATGATCCGTGACATCAATAATTATGAAATAATCCCAATACGTATTTGTCACCGGAACTTTCGGTCAAATGCGCTTAGGGTATCAAAAGGCTTAGTTGACGGTGGTGGTCGGGATTTCAATTTAACTACAACAACATTAATTTAAATATAACATGTTAGTACTTAAATACACCTAAGCGCCCTAGTAAGTTACTAATAACATTTAAATCTCGACATCATTAAACAGTTTCTGCATATTTAATCTAAAAACAACCTTATCCGTTACCGTTCAGATACAGATCCTTGACAACCCTAAATAGTTCGGATATAATATGTGGAAAGTTAAAGCATCGGATTTGAATATAAAGTTGTTAATAATGGAAATGCCCCTTTTGTGGAATAGTTAGGTTATTAATTGTATTATGTTCTATTGTATGAAATATTAAATAAATAGAGGTATTTTAGTGCGTGCCGGGAATCGACTAAGTTTTATTATGAGCGTTGAAATTACCGACTACGAAATGTGAATAAACTATGTTTTTTTTGGAAGAATCGAAAAGTATGTGGAATTTAGGTGAAAACGTATAAACTCATATAAAAAAAACAGTGCTGAATACGAAATGAAAATGATCTATGTTTTTTGGGAGAATGGAAAGCTATGCGGAATTTGTATTCATATGGCCTCATCATATGGACGGACCAATTTGTAACGAAATTGGCATGTTTTATCTTACGCCCATTTTATATAACATAATTCCGAACCACATGTGTTAATTAATGGCGAAAGGTATTGTTATAGTAAACCGTATTTTAGGGTTGGACCCCACCTGCTCTTAGTGAATCGTATTTTGGGGGTATTTTGTTGTAACTCTATCCCTTTCTGTCGCGTAGAGATGTTATTAAGAGCCATTTTTCATAAATGTTGGGTAACGAATCGAACTTGATAGCGTTGCAAAGGAAATCCACGAGGCCTATCTCGTACCATCTTGTAGGCAAGATGCTTTTCTTCTATTGGTTGAACCAATTTGTGCATAATACAGCGTGGTTTTATTTTGAACCTTAAAACTGAGGGGTAAAAGTATTCAAAACACTATAATATTTTATACAAGCATGGAAGTATGAGTCGACATCAAAAGAGTCGCAGGCAACCGGTGGATGCAAGTGGCAAATTGTCGTTCGGTGTGGCGGTCTAAGGGGGAGGCCTGTGTTCAGCAGTGGACGTCTTTAGGTTGATGGAAGTATGATCACTCAACTTTGATAAATGTGGTCAATGTATAAAAGCTAACAATAAACGAGGAAGATTGTCGTTGAAACAAACATTGAGGTCCACTGAAAAAAAGGACAATAAATATGGCCGGCACTTCCGATTTGGCGCCGAAAATGGAGGCGTTTCCGTTTACGCGCCTTTTACTTTCGCGCCTCGCACACCGGAAACGATCGCATTTTTTTCATTATTACCAGCCAGTGGGGTCGTAATAACAAATAGTTTTATTAGCTAGCAATGTAATTTACTAATTGCTAAAGTATTCATATTATTGGTGTGTAAAACCCATTTATTAAGGTAATTATAAATATTGTGATACTGACGTCAACCGACCCAACCCTATTCCTGCTGTTTATCTTGTCCAAAAGGGTATCTGGTAGAAATCACCTTGAACGATAAGACCGCATATTATTGACAGTATTGGTTTACAACATGATGTATGATGTTAATAAAAATCCATATCAAATCACTCACGAAAAATGGTCACGATTAATTCACGATCGAATCGAGGACGTCCTAAAGAAAGACCAAGTCGAAAATACCAATAACGGGCGAGCAATGAAGGACTCATGAAAGTGGAAGAAGCGAAAGAGGTTTGTCAGGATCGTAGCGTGTGGAGAGATGTAGTCTCTGCCCACCCCGACGGGGAAAAGGCGTGACTGAACGTATGTGCACATATTACCTATTTTATCTATTACTAGAAGCACCTCGCGGTTTCACCCGCGTTAACACTATCCCGCGGGAACCATTAATTTTTACGGGATAAAAGGTATGTCAACCGCGGATAGCATAGCTTCCCATCAGTGAAAGAAATTTTCAAATCAGTTCAGTAGTTTCGGAGCCTATTATTTACAACCAAACAAACAAAGTTTTCCTCTTTTTAATATTAGTATAGAAGTATAGATTAGATATACAATAAAAATTTAACGGATAGCTGTCTGTACATGGAAGATATTATATGAGATAAAATATTATTGGGACTTTTGTCAACGCAAATAGCACCCAAAACAATGATTGTTAGGATTTTTGTCTGTTTGTCAGAGCCGTTTGTGCACGCTAATCTCAGAAACGGCTTATCCGATTTAGATGTGGTTTTAACTTATATATTGTGGTAAGTTTCACTTAACATTTAATGTTTGTTTCATGTCAATCCGTTCATAAATAAAAAAGTTACGCCTAGCTTTCAAATAGCTATAGGTGTTGTATATGTGATGCGGGTGAAACCACGGGTGTCCAAAATAAACCGAAAGATTTACAAAAATAAAACACTAATGCTACCCAAAGTCACTATTCCACGCGGACGAAGTAGCGGGCACAGCTAGTATAATATGAAATCTAACGAATAATCATCAACAGCTACATACTTAATCAAATTGTGAAAAATAATCAAGTGCTAAATTACCAGTAATTTTTCTTGCAAAACAAGACAAATTACCGCTTTCGAAACACTCGCGAGCAGTCCCTCCGCGTAAAACGAGCGCTCGTTAGCGAAGCGCGATTTTATTCGCGCGAGTTTATGCGATGTAAATTGAGAATCATCTGCGATTTCTTCACAATAGAGAAAGAATGTTTATAGGAACAGCGAACCGGCAGTTATGGTAAACGATCAAAACTTAAGGATAGCATTTTGAAGATACGCCGCAAAAAATAGAGTTGTTTGGAGAATATTGGCACCCCTAATCTTATGATTTCTCTAGTTCGAAGTATGAAATCCCGATGTATGCTATATCGAAAGTGTAAGAGGTCGAAGTACGTTAGTTTGAAAGTACGCGAAAGTGGTCTGTGAGAACTAGTCGCGTTCTAGGCAGATCTTGTCCTTCGGCCACATCCTCGCTGAACCAGTGAGATAGTTGTCCAATGCTAGCTTATAAAGTACTAGGGAACTCCTCAATGATTAGCAGCATGCACATTAATTGGTGTATACGTAATAAGCATTCAATTATGATATGAAGTCAAAACAATGAAGTAGAAATATATGTAGTTTTAATCCCGCCAAAAATTCGTCTGATCAATGTTGGCTAGATGACTGATGTCGTAATCTTGTATACTAATAACCCCCTGAAAAAACCTAGCTAATATCCCAAACAGTACTCTACCCCCTAATTATGCCTAAAAAATTTATGAAAAACACCGATTAAAACTACATATATTTCTACTTCATTGTTTTGAATATGGATTTCCGCAAAGTAACGCCTGATTCTATCAACGATATGAAGTCAGTCAAGTGGTGGAAGCGTTGAACCCGAACTGTCTTTGGATTGTAAAGCGCACAAATGGCTTCGTAGATAAATACCCTATTCGCGAAACGCCCTACACCTAAAAAAAGATTCATTCGCGAAATGCCTCATTCTTGAAAGGACCCGTTCGCCCAATACCTCTAGAAACGGCTTATTCGTATTAGAACCTACTGATAGAAATACTCATTCTTGAAATGCCGCATTATTTAAATTACTCATTTGTTTCCATAATAAACTCTGATTTACTTACAGCGCCTTTGATTAGACATTTATTACCTCTCAATCACAGAATGGGATGAACGAAATCAATTCCCAACTGCCCAAAAGTGATCATACTTTTTAAGTTATCCCCAATAAGACCTACTGGAGATTTCGAATTCCACCTTTTTCACATCTCCCCTGAAGGGCGTGCGTAGCACATTCGTACCGGACGCAGCTTAACGGTGGAGTATCCGGGATTTCACGGGATCCCGCTTCTGAGTGGCCCGTGTCCGAACCGTTTCCATGGTGACGCTATGATGTCAGGGCTGTCAGTATCCGACATTTTAAGCTCTGTAGGAATGGTTTTGAAGAAAGTTGTATCGTTAGTATTTTTATTAAGTTGATGCAGTTTGTGTAATGTATACGTATGAAATAACTTATAGTTTGAGACCAAAATTGATCGGGTGCTGCAGACGTCAATTACAAAAGAGTAGGTACTAGAATTTTGAATAGTTTTATTTCTTTAGATATTGAGGTAGAGATACGAACTAATACTATTATAGATAAAGAAAGTGATCCATCTTGGAATTATTAGTAGGATAAATAATTGTATATGAAATACCTAACAGTTCATACTGAAATTTTCATACTTTGAATAGTAGATGCAAAAAATCCTTGGATTAAATTGAATTCAACTAAATTCACGTCTAGGTTAATCAATAAAAATATATCTTTCAACTTTTGATAAGCATTTTCATAAATATCTCATCTCGCGCCGCGCGCCCGATATATGTACATTTTATTGCTCGAACTCATTCGAAGCCGGTAATATGTTTGTATGACGTACGGACTTTTCAATCAGCCGTATAATTGCTAATCGGGGAATATATTGAATTGAAATATGTTGTGAAGTCTTGCCACATTTAAAAGGAAGTGACACTTGGTTTATAAATTTGTAGGTTTTTGCGTTGTCATATGTATATCAATTTGGCGTTTTGTATGGTGCACTATTTACATGACGTGGATTTTTCTTTGGGTTGTTACTTTGTACTTATATATCTATTTTTATTGCCATATAGAAAAACTTTAAATCGCAATTTCGCCTGATAGTAAGCGATGCCACCGTAAACTCAAAATTGCGAAACAATAAGAAGAGCTATCGTCGTCAGGCCTTCGTCTTCTGCGCTACATTCTTCAACGTTTCTAACATGAACAATTTTAAGCTATTTTCAACCGACAATCACAAGACCACTTTAATTCTGTGACAACCCTATTTCTAACCCGTGTTACGCGCGCTCTTATATACCGCGTCTGCAGAAGTCCTAACATTGTGATGCGATTATGGACATCCTAACGCAATTTATCCATTTCGATTTACTTTCTGCTTCTGAGTGCGTGCTTCGTGACTTATTTTAAGCCTTACAATGCGGCCTCAGAATTTTCAGGCCAGCAGTAAAACCACGCAAAAAGATAAACCACACAACCAAATCCTATCCCCCACATCACGTCGCGTCATGGCAATCCCCCCAGGATCCCGGGGATTATTAACAAATCCCTAATTACAAAAGGTTTTTAATGAAAAAATAAAATATACAAAAATTACACGAGGCGGCTCTGTGACAGTTTTTGTGCGGAACGGGAGGTGTGTTGGAGTATTACGTTGGTGGTTAATTTTTATCACCTTTGGTTGGGATCGCTGGCGGCTTTCGCAGTCTCAGTCTTGGTCTTGTAGTCTTGGTTTTGGCAAACTTTATAAACATATAATAATTGTTATGACATTGGTTGGGTTTATTTTGTTGAGTTATTAGGAATTTGTACGTAACAATATATAAAAATTGAATACTGGTGTTTTTTCACTTCGTATGGTTGAGACGACAGCTTAAATTATCACGTTTTGGTCTTATTTCAATAATAATTAGAAGTGGTTCGAAAATTTACAAGAGGCATTGTAATTACCAAATTAAACTGATTGAAGCTAGGAGTGGGCAGTCTTTAAAGCAAGATATAACAGTCTTATTATGTGGTTTAGTTTATTTTAAATCACGTCATAAAACAAGACTAAGATTTTCGTCTCGTTATAACCTCATCACTGTTTAATGCGTTGCGAATATTACAAGTTCGTTAGCTTTACTCTAAGTAATTTCTTATGTTACCATCTCTACTTAGTTACTTGAGCGTTAAGTTTTTACGAGTAACAGAAGTGGGTGCTTTGTTACTTTGTGCCCGAGCACCTGAGTCGTTGATTTGAACACGCGTACTTCGTTACAGGGTTTTGCTTTGTTTATTCGTTGAGCTTGAAAGATAAGAAACCAAATTAAAAACTTGAATTCGGATTTTATTTGGGCCGTAATTTTGTGTGAATTATAACTCTCGAATTTTGTTACTTTGGGAGATTAGTGGTCTTGACATAATAATACACTAGTAAATTTACGAAAAAAAAAACAAATGCAAACAATGAGCGATGATTTAAGAGTAGTAGTGGTATTCCACCCAGACGAACTCTGTCATAATACATCACACCCGCTGCTCTTTTGGGGCACGTGTTACGTTATACTTACTTACCTCTTTTTATTTATTTTTTGTGTTTGGTTCCATTCTTTTTTTTTCTTTTATTTCCTGACTTCTGTGTTAAATAATAACGTATCGTTTTGGTAGCTCTCTCATTGGTACAAGCTTTATTGTAGTTTGTGTTTGGGACAAATCAGTCAGATTTGACTTTGACCCAGATTCCGTTCAGATTTCATTATGTTACTAGCTGCGCCCCGCGGTTTCGCCCGCGTTGCATATAAGTACAATACCTATAGCTATTTGAAAGCTAGGCGTAATTTTTTTTATTTATGAACCGTATGACATGAAACAAATACTCAATGAAGTTTACCACAATATATTAGTGAAAACCACATCTATATAGGATAAGCCGTTTCTGAGATTACCAAAAACGCGCAAACAGACAAGAATTCTAACAATCACGGTGTTAAAGTTGGGTGGGGGGGGGGGGGGGCTGCCGTTGGTCACCGAGCCTATCTCACTAGTTCGGCCCATTTGTTCGATCATCAAACTATCACCATGATTTTTTTTAACGTAGCCCCACACTAGGATTGCTCCTGTATCGTGGGTACCGCTTACAGACATATAGTTTCACATACACATCACATCCAGACCAGAAACAAATATTTGTGGATCGCACAAATATTGGTTCCGGGCGGGAATCGAACCCGCGACACCCAAGCGCTGCAGTCCGACTGCTCAGCCACTCGATATTGATTAAGCTCCCCGTCTGATGGCGAGGCGTACTGTTCACAGAACCACTTCTTGTATTACTAGATCTATGTCAGGTGAAATTATTTATTTACTCTGCCGTATCCAGGTTTTGTTGTGTTGTGTTGTGACGTCACTGCCAGATGAACGTCCGTAACTCATTGGCGTGTCACGTGATCCTTTCCGTTTTTCCCGGATGTTGTTTTAATTAACGGGTCGTTTGTTCTGTAATTTGTTTGGGGTAGGAAGGGGTTGTTTTTTCTGTTGTTTTTTTTTGCGGGTGATGAATGTATCTTTTTTAATGTTGTAGGCGAGGATTTCTTTATTAATGCCAGTCTAAAAAATTGTAAAAAAAATTACAAAATTATGTCGTGTCTTTCTGTGTGTTTCTGAATGCAATGTGTATCTGTGTATGTGTTGATTTGTGAGGATTAGACCCGTTTTTATCTCGGAAGTTAGTACCTACAACGTCTTTCTAGTCACATTTTATATTCATGACTGTAAGTGTCAAAATATCGAAGCCCATGCCATTAGTGCACAGTAAATGTAGGCACTTTCTAAGCGCAAACTACTCACTTTCCTGGTTTACCAACGCTAATATAACCTTAATGTCAGCATAATGAGCATCCATGGCCGCTAATGACACCGCATATAAATCCGTCGAAACATACATAAATCTGTCGAACGCTACCACTTGTCGCACTTGTACTGAATAATCATTTACTAAGCAGATTTCTACTATTTTGATAGTAAGTCTACTTTCACAAAAAATACAAAATGAAAATCGGACTAGAAACCCCAGAGATTAATGATACACTAATAAAAAACCGTCGAATTGATCCTTAATTTTGACTACAGAGAAAATAATACATTTGTCTCACAAAAAGACCGCACTCCAGCTGATTGATATATGGAGACAAAGTCGAGAAGCACACAGTTGAAATTCTCTCATTTGGCTGAACAAGTCTGCAAATAGCCGGGCATGATATATTATTACTGCACAAATTGGCATATACGTTCCGTTATACGCTCGAAACGACACAATGAGTAATATTTCAATCTTGCAGAATACATGCGACTGTGTATTTAAGAATGTGGTTTTGTTTGTGGGTGACTGGCTACAAAAATAAGGAGTTATTTCCACGAGCGATTGTATCGGGCCGTCACAGATATTATGTCGCCTTTGCGACAGCGGCGGCGTCGGTCGGCGTCGGCGTCTGCGAAGGAATCCGTGTCGGCTTTTTCGATGGCAACAGCGGCGTCTGCGTTGCCCTCTGCTTTAGCGTAGGCTTCTGTGTGAGCCGTTGCGACGGGCGGTGTCGGCGTTGATATCCGCATCGCTGTCCGGTCAAATGGCTGACGATGATACCTTAGAATAGTAGGTCTACAGAAATCAAAGAGTATATTATAACAGAAAACCTACTATTTAACTCGTACGTTCCGTTTCACGCGAAACTAATAGAACGCTCGGCGATCTACAAATTCAACTTTACAAAATGTTAATACCAAAATTAAACTCGAATAAAGTTAAAACCGTGCACGGTTCTGAATTATTCCTTTTCTGCGTGCATGCATATTATGTCTGAGTTTCCAATTTAAACTTTATTCCGGTGTGTTTGAGTTGATTTGGACGTGAATATTTCAGTTGTAAATTCGATTTTGATTCGTACGAAAGTGCTTTGAGTGGATGTACGTGGTTGGGCTTGAATTTAGATCTAGTGAGGGGAAATATTATTTTTACATAGATTTTAGCTGCTGGATTCATAATTGGTTCATGACCGGGAAGCGATGAACTCGGCGTCAGATCAAACGTATCTTCTGTTACGTATTTTCTATCTATAGAATCTGCCATTTGTAGAATCTGATGTTCATAGAATCTGGCATTTTTACCCCCGGTTTCTAAAACGTTTGTTGGCGTTGACAGTAGATTAAAACTATCGTTGCCTCTGATTAAAACAACAGATTAAAACTAATCTGTTGTCAACGCTGACTGACGTTTCAGAAACTGGGGGTTAGACTCATTTGATATTTCTAAAATCTGATATTAGCTGACTGAACGAATTATACAGGGCGTCCAAATCTATATACAATTGAGGACACTTATATTTTGTGGAGCAAGTAACTGCCATTTAGTTTTATGCATCATCAATTCATCATCAGTATCGTATCAGCCCACTGCTGGGTATAGACCTGCCTGACCACACCACCCTTGTCTTTTTTATGAGGGGGGAAATGCCCTTCGCCAATCATCTATACAGTTGGACCTTGTTAGAAATACTAGGAATGGAACAACGGCCTTACACACATATGTATACAGTGTATATCTGTGTGAATAATACGGGCACTTAGAACCGTTTGAGACATTGCTAAGCTCAGATAAAAAAGGTCAGAACGCCTGTCGCTTTAAACCCGAAGAACGTAAAGCCGCGTGGCGTGCCAACCTTCCCGGATTTGACTCGAGCAAACATTGCAAATGCATTAACCTCACCGCCGTCACAATGACATGTAAAAATGTTAAATTTTTAGCATGAATAATGGATTGGATTTGATTTGGGTCCGATAAGGACAGGTGAAGAGTTAAGGTCGAAAATCGAAAGGGGTCAAAGAAAATTACGGAGTCCATGAACCTATTAAAAGGCGCTTGCGGACGCTCCATTGATGCCGATGGTAAATAGTAAGTGAAGCATCCAAGATTGTTATGCCGACCTCAATGTGGCGAAGCAGTGGGACTTCTGTCTTTGCCTACTTATCTATATGAATTACCACATATTATATGAATGACATAACAGTAAAGGATGCAAAAAATAATAATTATAGTACCTTACATGTATATTTTTAATCAAATGTGTGTATTCGCATCACGTTAAAACTGCAACTGATTGAAAATCTTGGTACTGTAGAATCTTGCTTACCTATAATATAATAAATACATAATAATTTAATCAAATTTACTATACGCTGTATTGCATCCAAATCCAATAGAGGTCGAGTAATCGATGCAAACCATTTGTATTTCAATTTATGTTGATACCGCGTTTTAAATCGATGGTTTGATTGAATTTTCGTTTTCATTGATAGGTTGCCTTCTCACTGTTTCCGTTATTATAACGAAGAATGAACATTTATCGAAAAAGTTGGAACAAGTGTTTTTGATTGTAATAGTACCTATCGCCGAAGATATCCACATCATGAGAAATGGCGTTATAAGCTGAGCACATCCGATACAATGAACAGTGCTGAACATAATTAGTTCGACACGAAAGAAGACTGAATGCCTTTCTGACATCATAGTGACATGATACGAAAGAAAATCAAACTATAAACCAGAGTCCACAGGTAGAGTTAAGTCCGTAATATCTGTTATGTGGTAGAGACATCTGTGTATAACAAAATACCTGACAGCATTGTAAGTGCAGCTTCGGTAACGACATTCAAACTAAATTTAAAACAATGGCTTCTAGAAAGGCCTCGCTATGAGTTAAATGAATTTTCAAATTAATGAATTTTAAGTTGTACTTGTATTTTTAGACATGTAGATAAATTTTTCATTTTAATTTTTGTAATGGAGGCGGCTACGGCTCTTTCACAAATTGTCACTAGTCGCAGATAGCCCATAACCTATGTCTAGAACGTCCCATTCTCAAATAGTCTCATTCATAGAACGTCACAATATGTAATGCGTCAAGCTGAGCAGTTTTAGGCGTATAATTGGCGATCCGCGTCGTCTTTTTGATATATAACCGCGCGGATGGGTGCGGCTATTTGCGTGCCGTTGTCGGATGAATTGGTGCGTCGGTTTGTATGTTTGTGCATGTGCATGCCGCACTGTTGCGGCAAAATATTGTTATTCAAACGAATGAATCATGTGCTGCGTTTTATTTGTAAAAAGTGCAGTGGATTTAAACATAAACACGTATCTCGGGTGTTATATTACGGGTCATTTTCATTAGGGCGTCAACTTGGGAAATATCCCACATGCGGGATCTCTTACAACTTGCTGTCGTTACGTATGTGTAGTTTTTAAAATGGATTCTCTAAAGCGGGATTTATAAGATATTTGTAAGTATGCGTTTTAGAAATGTCCAGCTCACGCGTTTCATATTGTTCTCTGATAATGAATCAATACATACTATCGCATCTCCTTCCTATAGGTTCACGTTTGTTAGCTTGTATCCAAATTCAATAACTATTTTATGATCACCGAAATGTATTCCAAATCAAAGGCTATATACAAAGCGGCCCTGCTCCCGACTAATTGGTCCAAACAAGTCCCCGTTAAGTTGAACAAACGCAATAAGACGTCGCCCTATGAATATTCATCATCATGACTCCTCGGGAACTGAGCTCTGATGGTGGAAGGCAGAAGCGATGGCGAGAAGATCAGCTGGTAACATTGAGGAATTAAAAGAAGCGCAACAATGCAAAACTAATTATATCTTATTTTTATTTTATTTTATGTCCACATCACTTTTTGTTTAGTTGCATAGAAGCTACTTTGAGCATTACATGAACGGCTTAACATCTAAGTTAGGCTTCGTAGATAATTAATAACCTATTCGCAAAACGCCCTACATCAAAAAAAGGACTCATTCGCGAAATGCCTTATTCTTTAATGGACCTGTTCGCCCAATACCCTATTCTACTAACGGCTTATTCGTAAAATGACCTACCTACTGATAGAAAGACTAATTCTTGAAATGACTCATAATTAGAGGAACTGAGTCCATAATTAATGTCAACGGCGCTCGGCTATATTTCTGGATTGATAACGCTATAAGCGGTGGTAGTCTAGTGGGCGAACGTCTGCCTGCCCAAGCGGGGGTGGCGAGTTCAAATCCCACTGCGGGCACGTACCAATGTGTTTTTTGCTGAACATATTATTTACGTAATTATCGCTCGCTTCTAGGCGAAGGAAAACATCGTGAGGAAACCAACATGTCCGAGAATTATTTCGGAGGCATCCACCAATCCGGGCTAGGCCTCCGTGGTGGATTATGGCCTAACCTTCCTCACGAAAGTGAGGGCAGGCCTTTGCCCAGCAGTGGGACAGTGACATGTTTTTTTTAACGCTATAACCTCTGATTTGGATCCACGAAATAGAGCACGGTTCCATGATACAATCGGTAGGGAAACGACTACGCAGTCTCACGATATAATTTAGTTAAATCCCTAATTTAGCGCGCCAACGTTGAATCTAAAGTGGATCACACACAGTGGATAATGTGTGTGTGTGTCGTGTGTGTTAAATAGGGATTGAGATAAGATTACGGTGACGGAGGCTGTCTTAGAGGGAGATGAATAGTTCGGGTAATTAATAACGTCATTTGTAGCAGGCGTTTAGTTCCTTTTTAAGTTCACAAAATCTGGTATTCAGAAGGATTCTCACTTACGTGCAAATGATACAGAAGGAAAGCCCTGTTTTAGTATTTTCTAAAAGTGAAAGGTCTTGTTTCTTGTTATAACTTTCACATGATTTCGACGTGGAATCTCCCGGTAAAAATATACTTAGAGGCATCTTTGTTCAAAAAAGTTTAGACTAATTTTTCAGTGATCTTCAACATATTCTTGAGTATATTCATGTTAACTGTTTTTAAAGTATATATTTTGCAGGCTACAAAAAGTTTTCAAAAGTGCTGCAACTCCCATCTTAACAGCGTTCTTCTGTCGTTTTTCAGAGTAATGGCAACAACTACATGGCGGGCGAGCCGCGGCGCAAGCGCGAGCCGCCCGCGCGCCCCAACCACATACTGCTATACACCATCATCAATCCCGCATACCCCATCACTGTGGTAAGTCTAAGTAATCTACGCTTACAGTACGAGCGACGGATCTTGACCACTCTGACAACACTGCTCGAAACTATCATCAATCCCGCATACCCCATCACTGTCGTAAGTATAAGTACTCTACGCTTATAGTACGAGCGACGGATCTTGGCCACTCTAACACTGCTGTAAACCATCATCAATCCCGCATACCCCATCACTGTGGTAAGTCTAAGTACTACGCTTACAGCACGAGCGACGGATCTTGGCCACTCTAACACTGCTGTAAACCATCATCAATCCCGCATACCCCATCACTGTCGTAAGTATAAGTACTCTACGCTTATAGTACGAGCGACGGATCTTGGCCACTCTAACACTGCTGTAAACCATCATCAATCCCGCATACCCCATCACTGTGGTAAGTCTAAGTACTACGCTTACAGCACGAGCGGCGGATCTTGACCACTCTGACACTGCTCTAAACTATCATCAATCCCGCATACCCCATCACTGTCGTAAGTATAAGTACTCTACGCTTATAGTACGAGCGACGGATCTTGGCCACTCTAACACTGCTGTAAACCATCATCAATCCCGCATACCCCATCACTGTCGTAAGTATAAGTACTCTACGCTTATAGTACGAGCGACGGATCTTGGCCACTCTAACACTGCTGTAAACCATCATCAATCCCGCATACCCCATCACTGTGGTAAGTCTAAGTACTACGCTTACAGCACGAGCGGCGGATCTTGACCACTCTGACACTGCTCTAAATTATCATTAATCCCGCATACCCCATCACTGTCGTAAGTATAAGTACTCAACGCTTACAGTACGAGCGACGGATCTTGACCACTCTGACACTGCTCTAAACTATCATCAATCCCGCATACCCCATCACTGTGGTAAGTCTAAGTAATCTACGCTTACAGTACGAGCGACGGATCTTGACCACTCTGACAACACTGCTCGAAACTATCATCAATCCCGCATACCCCATCACTGTGGTGATGGGGTATGCGGGATCACTGTGGTGAGTCTAAACACTCTACGCTTACAGTACGAGCGACGGATCTTGACCACTCTGACACTGCTCTAAACTATCATCAATGCCGCATACCCCATCACTGTCGTAAGTATAAGTACTCAACGCTTACAGTACGAGCGACGGATCTTGGCCGCTCTGACAACACTGCTCTAAAACTTCGTCAATGCCGCGTATCCCATCACTGTGGTGAGTCTAAGTACACTAAGCATACAGTACGAGCGACGGATCTTGGCCTCACTGACATCTTTCGGCCCGTTCTGTCTAAAGTGCGGAACGTGAATCGCGTCACAACCCTCTGCTCTGCTTTGGATAGTCGACGTTTTTAACTATCTCACGTAGTCTAGTAAATATGATGACTTTCATCGCGATCGGTTCAGCCGTTAATCTGTGAAATGGTAACAAACCAAGTTACTTTCCCATATAAAACATTCGTATGGATATAGATACGTGTACAACCGATTTACGATATCGATACATACGATACTAAACTAATACACTCCGCACACTTGCCCCACGTACAAGTTTCGTTAAATCTGTTCAGCGAACAACAACTGAACCTATCAGGCGTAATGACGCGTACAGAACTATTGGCAACAGGTTATTCGTATCCATGTAAGACTTCGCCCCACGCCCCTGTACCCCGCAGGCGAGGACTAAGTTAAACGGTCGCACTTATAGTATTCCACCTTTGAAACTGTCATCATCATTATCAGCCTGAAGACGTCCACTGCTGAACATAGGCCTCCCCCTTAGACCGCCACACCGAACGACAATTTGCCACTTGCATCCACCGATTGCCTGCGACTCTTGATGTCGTCGGCCCATTTAGTAAAACTGTCATTCATTAATAACATTTTTTGGTGAAAGCTTTCGCATGTCAAGGAAATTGCAATGGAATGTTCCTCCATCAAATGTACTCGTAAGCCGCTCGGAACGTTACTTTGATGAACTTTGATGATAGATCAACGAAACTATGCCAAGTAACACTCATAGTAGACAGAAGTCTAAGCTCCAGGAAGTCAGAAGCAATGGCTTGAGCATTCGGAATGGAACTATCCCGTATTGCTACTGGCCAAGTTTTATCGTGCCCTGAGCTAGATGGCGCGTGAAACGACGGCACAGATAGGGATGGCTGGAGTCCGGCCCAATTTCCTGGGACAGGGTTTTAGCCGGACAATAATTCCATTGAAACACAACGACTACAGATTTTAATTAGGTTTTCATTGCTAGACTATGAGGCCAGGTGGTGAGGCGTTATAGTAAGCGACGGCCTGCTTACTACGATTTTATCAGACTATTCTCAGTGCCTATTTACATATACCTAATAACGATTTTCTTGGTGAATTGACGACGAAATTGTGTTGGGTTAGTAAAAATAAATAAATAATTCAGCCTGTTCTGTCCCACTGCTGGGCAAAAGCCTCCCCTCACTTTCGTGAGCAGGGTTATTAAATAAATAATTTGCACAACACACGACTTTGCAATGCATTGGTTTTTAGCAAAAATGATGATGATGATCTCTAAAAATATCTACATGGTTTTCACAGTGCACGGTTTTGTAGTTAATGTTAAGCAACAGGCTGCCTTGTAATTTTCATAAGACTCACGCGCGTATTATAAGTGCGTCCGGCTAAATGGATCCGGCATTTTCAGACATTACCGACCAAAATAGATCATTGACAACACTAAACCCCTCGACGGCAAGTTTGGCGATGTAAACTTAGTGTTGTGGTCGTTCTCTGCTGAGATGAATTGACGATGAGATTACATGGAATAGATAGACTTCTTGACTGCAAACGAAGTTTATTCTTTATGGTATATGAAGTTTATCGTTAGGAGATAAAATGAACAGCCGCATCTTAATTCGATTTAATAAGTTTTTTGCCCAGCTATACAAGGTGTATCGGCAAGGTGTAGTAATATTGAAATGTGGGTATGTGTACCTGGTGATGAATCATTTGCCAGGGTACTAAAACCTGAAATCGATAATCGATTTTTTCACTAAAATTCACAAAATAACTAAATATTACAACCCTAACATGATACGGATGACGTCACGTTACGCGGGTCACTGGCATTGAATTATTTTTGTCGCAAATAGACCGCGGTGCACCGCGGTCTTTGAATTTTGCCGACAATATTTTCTGGCATTGAATTATTTCTGCCGCAAAGAGACCGCGGTGCACCGCGCGGTCTTTGAATTTGCCGACAATATTTTAGGGTTCAGTATTGTTACAAAGTTGAAAGCCTCTAAAATTCATTTCAGATACTTACCGCCTTAGAATAGAATTTTGGTATGTACATTACACGGACCAGATATCAATCAGCCGCCAAGGAATACTTTTGTCCGGTTGCATCTGTCCGGGTCGGTACAAATCGGTAAAAATCATTATTTAAAAAACAAACGGAACCCTAAGTACTTTTATGAATTTGTCTTGACGGATTTGACGTTCACTGACATTGCCCAGCTGATAACTAGGGTTGAACGATGGTCAGTTTTGCAGTAAACTTTGACGTGTCTTAATTCATTACCCTACCTACTTACAGATTTATAGTACCTCCAGACTACTTCGAAATAAGTATGTGTATGCATAGTTTCAGTATTACTACACCTTGCTGTTACACCTTGTATATCGGCTAAAATATACTTTCTGTTACTGTAATATTCTGAAATACCGCCACATTGATGATGGTTCTATTATAAAATGGGAATTAGGCAGTAAGTTAAAAACAAATCGACGTGTGACCGATAAGCACTCATGATACATGTACTTATATAAAAAACGAATTTGTAAATGGGTGACCAATTTAAAGTGGTTTATGCGTGTGATCAAACTACACTAACCGCGGGGCGCAGCAAGTCCATTAATTTTATTTATTTATTATATCTTCGGGTCGACATTACAGTTTCACAATTTGCCAGCTGAAATCTTAAAACTAAATACATGTTTTACAAGAATACAACACTAATAATACTAATCACAATGTAGCGAAAACAAAACACTAAGTCCACTACATGCTACTCAAGTTGACGGCTCGTTTGGCGTAGTGGCTGAGCAATCGGACTGCTGCACTAGGGGTTGCGGGTTCGATTCCCATCTGAGACAAATATTTGTGCGATCCACAAATATTTGTTTCTGGTCTGGGTGTGATGTGTATGTGAAATTATATGTCTGTAAACGGTACCCACGATACAGGAGCAATCCTAGTGTGAGGCTACATTTTAATAAAAAAAAAAGTTTGCGCATACTTCCACGAACTCTGTAACCTCTTTCTCTTTCTTTATTTTCCCCCCTTTCTTTATTTTGTTTGACATCCATCTGCGAACCGAAATTCGGCTTTATCACTAACAGCTTCTTATCTATAATCCATTCTCAGCGACGCCATCCATTTATAGCCCCTGGCAGCCACATCGATGCTACACCTAAACTTCTCAAACGTCGCATAAAAGTGGTAACTACTTTGAGATCCCTTCAGATATCCCGAAAGTTGCTGTATCTCAGCAATGTCATGGTTGGCGTCACTTTTAACGCTGAAGTCTATATATACATGTAACCGTAAGCTTGTGTGTACTCACATCTTACCTTCTGCATACGTAGGTTAAATAGTTTACTTTATATTACGTGTATTACTTGACAATATACGACTGTCGTAGAGATTACTTGTCTTTTCTTTAAACGATATCTCTCAGCATTACAACGCGTCTTGAAACATTTGGAACGCTCAAACCATTCGGTTGGAACTTTTTGAGATCACATTTGCTAGACAAAAACGGGTCTAATTCGCGCAGGAGTTAATGAGTTGGGTAGCATAAATATAACTGTTGTAGGGCGGCAGTTACCATGAACGAGTTTCGCGTCTCGTTACTATGTATTACTATGACTTACTTAGACACTGACTAAATGAAAAAACCGTGCCAATGTAAAAACTACAATGCTTCTCATCTTTGTCATTGGTTCAATGAATAGTGAATTAAACAATAATTAAAAAGAAAGCCTACAACAAGCTTAGAAATAGTCTTAGCACTATCACTTGGCAACGTTTCAAACATGCTTGCAACATTCCCTCGTGAGTTGCGATATGGCAATGCTTAACCCTGATACGTCTTTAAATATTCTATGGGCACCGGTACCCCACGGCCCTAGGGTCTCGACCTGATGGCCCTAGCACCCGCTACCAAGGGTTCTGTTTATACGCCCTTCTAACCTCTCAGCTGATTAACAATAAAATGTAATAAATATCGCAATACTTCGCGAACTTTCATTTATCAATTCAAAACGCTAAACTAAACTGGTTCTATTATTTTGTAGCTATAAATAAATAATTGACATCAATCTATTCTCATTTACAACTTTGCTAAGGGACAGAGAATGTAATAAAATGGCCACGGAATATTATTTGCCTCCAGTTTTATGTAACGGAGGCAATTAGTGGCCTTTATTCGGTGCTAGTCAACTCGTGATATTTTATTGGGGATCTGTTGAAAGACAATAAATTCGGACGATATCTGTCTGCCTACCCTAAAGTGTTATGTTCCCGAGTTATTCTGAGGTAAGATCGAGCATTCTATACTATACTGCCTCACCCGACAGACGTTGTCCTGTCATTGTCTCTATGAGTCAAAATGAGTGACAGTAGTCAACTGTACAACCCGATTTTGTCAGATATATTTTTCCCAGTTTCAATTTTTTTCCCGTGATAACGGGATAAATAGTATCCTATATCCTTCTCCTGGTTCTCAGCTACCTTCCTACCGATTTTCAGCCAAATTGGTTCAGGCGTTCTTGAGTTATGAAAATCGTAACTAACACGACTTTCTTTTATTAATATAGATGTATAGGTATGTTACGGACGAAAGCCTCGAGAGCGGGACGGCACCAAAACAAACAGTCTGTCTCGCTCCCACATGTGTGAAGAGCACCGGGATATCGCGTTCTCAGTCACTCTTAATGATGTATAATTGTAGATTATCTCTTTGACTTAGTGGCAGTTGCCATAGCTAAAAGTTGTTTAAATATAGGAAGGTTTGGAAGATCTGGGTTCGGGTTCGATACAGCGCCGAGATCTTCCAGCCTCAAGAAAGAAAACATTGTAACTACTAAGAAGAAAGAAATACAGTCCACTACGAAAATTCATCGGTGTTTTTGTTTACAAACACATACCGACGATAGGAATCCCCCACAGGTATGTATAAAACACAGTCGTGTGTTACACCATTTATGACTCAAGAACGGCTAAACCGATTTTCATGAAATTGGCTTTATTAAGATCGTTTCCGCTAGAATAGCAGAAGCGTAATATACAGTTATTCGGTTTGAGTGTCGGAGCCTGCAGGGAGGTGAATTATGACCAATTTTATAGACAAAACATCCCCCGTAAGTGGGGGGGGGGGGAGTAAGCGTAAGATTCTGCCACCATGATAAAATGGCAGCCATTTTGTTTTTTTTGATATCGAAGTACCAATGATTGTGCTAATTTAGCCATAGCTGCCCATGTAAATGTCCTAGAAACACAAAATAGGTATCATTCGATAGTTAAATCAAGAGCAAACATGTTCTAATTTTTATTTCATAAAAGGATGAAAAATATTGCTAAAAGAAAAAAAGAAGAAAACTTTTACGATTTTTTTACATTATTAACTTTCAAAAAATCGTAAGCTGTAGGACTGGACTAATGCTAGCAAAAAAAAAAACAAAATCAAAATATGAACGCTCATGAATGTACCAGACTGATACCCATCAACAACCAATTATCAGTCATCCGACGAACATCTGTCAATAGCAGCATATCGCTTCCCGTTTATTTAAATTTAGATTTTTCCGGGGTAACGCATCCTTTCCAATTCCAGGTCCAATCATTCATTACCCCAACTTTCCACGATACACTGCACCGTACCCGAATAGCAAATTGATCGAGCACTTTTCCCTACAAGTTGTCGGATCTTGCCGGGAGTTACCGGAGTTGCCGGCTCGTGCGCTTCACGCGCGATAATTTGTCAAACCGGTGAAGTTGGTAAGCCGAACTTCTAGGGGACTGGGGTCCATACATCTTAAACAGCCATGATCGATCATGCGTTTATACTCTGTGGATGGATTTTAATATCAATAAGAAGGAAATTTGTCTGCATAAGTTAATACAGATAGCTAATTAGTTACCATTGGAACATTCTAGGCGGATTTACATCGAGTCAGTTACTGGTACCAGTACTAGAGCCGGGTACTGGCTCACAGTGTTAACTACTCGTGTGTCATCGGATACTGAATGCCAGGATTCTGAAGCCCTAGGTAGCATTGACCAACAGATAAGGCTATCGTTGTCTCTATCTGGCATTGTACAAATGACAAAGATAGCGATACACTTATCGGTTGATCAATGAGGTTTAGAACCGGGTATAAGTCAGCACTGGCGGGGCAGTGCTGCACTGGCCTGACTCCACAAATGTTTACACGAATCCAAGATCAGGCGCACTGTACTTGCCTTGCGTTTGAAGTCAGTAAGTGACTCAAATGCGGTATACAAGTAGAATCGGTGGTAGCCTAGTGGGCGAACGTCCGTCTTCCAAAGCGGAGGTGGCGAGTTCAAATCCCAGTTCGGGCACGTACCAATGTGTTTCTTATCACTCGCTTTTAGGTGACGGAAAACATCGTGAGGAAACCAACATGTCCGAGAATTATTTCGGAGGCATGTTATCCACCAACTCGGACTAAGCCCCCGTGGAGGTTTATGGCCTATTCCTCCGCACTAGAAGTGAGGGGAGGCCTTTGCCCAGCAGTGGGACAGTTACAGGCTGAATTATTAAGTGACTCAATGTAAATTAGGTTTTAATTGGACAACCAGAAGTTAATTGGCGCTAGAATTGACACAAAGTGCTTATTCAAGACATTACCCGTAATTCAAACAATAGCCTATAAATGACACAATTCAAAGCGGATGCAGAAAGTCAAAACTGTAAACAGAAAGCCTCTGCTCTCAATCAAAACTCGCTTCAGCATCGGGGCCGTATAAAACATCAATTTGCGAAACTTTTCCCATCACATTCCATCATTCTATTATCTCCATCGCATCGCCTTCCGTTTCACGTCATAAAGCGTTTTATTTCGCTTTTGTAACCCTTAAAAGTTATTTACGAAAATAATCTAGTTATGGCTGTAGAAAGTTTTAAAATGGCGTTCTCTATTCTAGGGTTCCGTAGCCGAAGGGTAAAACGGGACCCTATTACTAAGACTTCGCTGTCCGTCCGTCCGTCTGTCTGTTCGTCTGTCACCAGGCTGTATCTCATGAACCGTGATAGTTGGACGGTTGAAATTTTCACAGATGATGTATTTCTGTTGCCGCTATAACAATATTAATAAAACACAATAAAATAATTATTTAAGGGGGCTCCCATACAAGAAATGTGATATTTTTGCCGATTTTGTAGATAATGCTACGGCACCCTTCGTGCACTCGTCCGACTCGGATAAAAATAATTATATCCATGTAAATAAAAATGTGTGCGACCAATTTACATTACACTATATTTTGCGTGTGACGAAATTACCTACACTGTGACCAAACTGCACTAACCCGTTCACACAAATTGTCAGCCGCCTTATAGCGCCCGCGACTTCACCCTCGTGGTCATTCACGAAAGATCTGACGGAACCGTCGCATAACACCAAACTGAAAGGGTTCCGTTTTTATTTGGCTATATAACCGAAATAAAACCACTCCGATAAATCGTCTGAAAGTCTGAAAGGTAGCCAATACTAGTTTGTTCAAAATTTATAACTGCTGCCACTGAAATAAATATAAACTGAAGAATTTGAAGTTGGCCATCATATCTCTGAAGCAAATCGAACGAAGCTCCGAGTCGAGGCAAAAGTAATAAAAGTTGAACGAGCCGGCGCGAAGTCAGTTCGGGATATCGTGGTAGGGATCGTAGTTGGGGTAAAGTCCCGCCAATGTACTAGGTACCTACTTAAAAGTTTGGGTTACCTTTTTTTATCCGACGTTATGATGCCAGCCCGTATCTATGTGTGTTGACTTAGTGTATTTTGGTCATACTCGTAGTATGATTTAGTCACACACAAAAACCAGTGTAAATTGGTCACACCTGTGTTTTGTTTCTTATTTAGATGGACAATGAGTGGATATCTGTTCCCGCATAACTTCTAAACTAGGTACTTATCAAGTTATCATATTTTGTTTTTTCCCCACTAAGAAATCTCAAGAGCTTTCGTCGTAGATAAGATAAAACACACTCATCCCAAACGGGTCAAAGCCATCCAACACTGGCAACACTGGCGACCCCTAGCGTCTCTTTATTCTTTGTCAACTGCTTATAAATCAGGAAAAAACAAAAGGGGACTGAACACGTAAAATCTCATATTCCACAAATGGCATTGCTCGGTAAGGATGTAACGGAGATCCGTAACCGGAACTATCGGATATTCGTAATTAGGAAATATCCGTTTACGGAAGATTCCGATTTGAAACGGTCTTAGTGCCTACTTAATATTAAACTAATATAATATTGCATACTCTAGAATGTATCATATTTCTAGGCTAGCGTGTTGATCATCTTCGACCACATCATCAGTTGACACCAGTTGAGATGGAACAATTAATCATTCGTTTAAAACTAATATTTAAATTGTGTAATACGAATAGTGAAGCGTGAATTCTGCGAACGTCGGTTAACCGAACGACCGTTGTGCCGAACTACTCGTTCGCAAGCCACTCTACCTCCCCCAATTGAATACGAAATTAATAAACAATTAGAAGTAGATGAAAAAAAAAATGTATAAATCGCATAATACATAAAAAATATGGTTTTATTCACAGGTTCCTACATAAATTGTCAAATTAAATAATACAGTTCTGTTATCCGAATAAATCGGGTATCCGAACACGCAACTCCACTTATTACTTCGTATAATCGAGGCTCCACTACCTATAGAATTATTGTTAAATACTTGCATGATATAGGTCCAACATAAATAAATACGTCATTTATATTATCCGTTGTGTGCGCGTGCTGTCCGTAATTATCCGACAATCTGTAGGTACTATTTATCTGGCCGGCCTAAATATGTACGCACCGATATTGTTCACGGAATTGAAAGTAATTTTAATAGTTTGATTCTACGTCCGTATAATCCGTAACCGGAACTTTTGTAGCAAGTTAACAACCCTATTTCTGGGGCCATTCTCGTGAACAATTGCCTCAAGTTATGTTTTATTGGTACATATTATATGGCGAAGTTTGTGACAGGATTATTTGGGACATATTGCTGTTGATATTCTTATTTTACTGTCTTCCTCGTGACGATGGTTCAGGCGATCTATTACAGTAAAATTAACTGACTAATATGACGTGTATGTGACGAATCGCGTTTGTGACGAATAGCGTAATGTGACGAATAACGTTTCATGACGAGCCGCGTAAGTGAATGACAAAACGCGTATTCACATTCTGACGTACAGAGTATATACTCGTAGTCCGGTTTATGGTTATTCAATATTTCACTGCAGTACTACGAACCCCTGCAGTGAAAAGTACGGGGTCCCACTGTAACTGTCATGGGCAGGAGTTGCGCTTACCATTACGCGAATGATATCTCGTCTCGTTGCATTAATAATCTAGTTTTCTACATCGACAATGTGACATGATTTGTATTGTTCACTTGGTCGCACAACAACACTTCTTGCCATACCCTAACAGGGTCATAATTATGTTCTCTAACAATATTTAAATGACCTCGATGTATAAACATATTATTATGTTGCAATAAACTATTGAGTATGGAGTATGAAGCTTATCAATTTTATTAAATTGTCTCATCTTTGATGACTATGTATGGTTAGATTTTTAAAAGTGTTGTTTGATTTACAAACATTGATGCCTCTTACAATAAACGATTTGAGTTCAGTATTTCTATAAATTAAGACGATATTTTAACGTATTAACCAAAACGTAAAACACTCTCACGTCTCGACCAATCTTATGACAACATTTCTTTGCATTTTAATCTGTCCCCTACCACTGGTGTATTACTCGGACGGTTGTCGCCTCAAATGTCTCGACGCGAAACAATGGCGGCTGGGACAATGGGCGATAAACAATCCCGCGCTACCATCTTGATTAGAGTGCCCGTACTTAGTGTAGGTATTAATTTATAATGTGGACTTTCAATGAGAGAAACCATGTAATGATCATAGAACATAAATTAATGTTAAAGCGGTTTTACAGCAGCTTACGTGAAATATCAAGGGAAATATGAAAATGTACTTCGAGGGGCACGTTGCGCCATCTGTCCCGGCTGTTAGCAATTGATGGCAGTCGTTAAGCCATGTAAAAGGCACATGGACAGCCTTACAAAGTGACACCAGAGAAAGGACGCACCTCATTTGTTATAGCAGGTTTCCAACAATTGAAAAGCGCTTCGAACAACGACACGTAGAAGTGAGTGTATAGGGTATCCGGATAATCCGTATATACAGACAGTAAAAAATATTATAAGAATGATTTCTAACTGTAACTTACTCTATATTAGTTGACTCGAGCTTGCGCTCTTTATCGAGCTACCATTGGAACTCGAACGGATGTCGTAAATTCCAGCTATCTCCGATTGACTTGTGACTTCCGAGTGTCCGCGAACAATGACCGCTAACATATTGTTCCGCTGTAGCGTCCATTAGATGAATTAACAAGTGCTTGCTGCCTTGGTATGCGCCAGAGCCAGACGTTGTTAACCTGCACATTGTTGTTGTTGTTGAATAGTTAGTTGTGTTGTTGTTGTGTGTATGGGTTTTGTCGCGCGTAAGTGGAATCTTTGAATCGTTCCGCGCGACACTCGAAGATCTTTCGGGGTAGTGTTTGCCGAATGCGATTGTGCCGGCCTTCGGTGTCAGAGTTTGTCAGGCCACTCAAGGGACTCTGACATGGCTTAACGAATGCTTTCTATCTGTAACAACTGAGACCGAAGCTTAACGTACCCTCCGAGGGCCGTAGTAATGCAAATCCACTTGAAACTGTGGTAAGAAATAATTCGTCTAAAAAACTAAACTAAATCAAGAACCTTCATCAAAAACCCCACCGAAAAACCCAGAATAAATCAATTTGCGGTACACAAAATTAACAACCCCCGCTTACCTGAAGCACTTTATCAATGGCGGGCCAACCCTAAGTGTCTAAGCTTGTTTACAGAGTAAACATAATTTGGGTATGAAATAAAATATTTCTTGAGAATTGTAGTGAGGTTGAAATGGAAGGCGATTAATTTAATAAAATACAAATAAAAACAGTAAGTCACTTCGGCAGACAATATTTTGCAGATCGTTAAGAAAATGCACAAAAATTTCAGTAAGTGGTACTTATAGTCGTTAGCGCCCTATTCATTGGCCCAGAACTCCCATAACCAAAAACCTCAAAACCCCAAAAACTCCCTCGACCCACATCATTACATTATCCTTAAATATCAGCCGAACTAAACGCTCCGCAACCGGTTAAAACCGGTTCACGATACGATAAGACCGTAGAATTACCGCATCATATCGCATTAAGATCGATGCGAGACTGTTAGACATTATACCCCTATAATATATCCGTGATCTCAAGTAGCTGGGAGTTTAAGCCCGTTTAGACACGCGCGCTTTCGCGTGCGAATGTCTGCGCTCCGCAGGAGAGAATCATACTTTACTATCACGTATTATTCGTTGATAAGTCAATGATCAAACAATTATAATATGCTAGCTCATGAACATAATCAATAAATAAATTAATGTTTCTTGATGTTGAATTATGCAACAAAGGGGCGAGTGCAGTAGTAGAGACCATAACTAAAACTTCATCAACCATTGTGTTCCTTTTCGTGTTAGGTGAATGAATAATCTGACTCCAAATTTGATTATACTTTGAATTTAATGATGTTCTTTCCAATAATGATAGATCACTCGCTTAAGATAGAACTAAAAGTATAGAATGTAAGCACACGTATTAACGTAGCGGCGTCGTCCCTGTCTCTGGCGAGCGGGGGCGGTCGCCGGCGGTGCGCAGGCGACGGGGTAGCTTCACACATTCTGGCGTGCTAGTGAAGCGCCGGAACATAATCGGGGGCCTTGGAAGCGTCGGATTCCAAACGGTGGTCATCTGCAGGCTCAAGCAGTGGGCAAAGATACTTGACTCCTCGTCGGTAAGTGCCTGTGGTAGTTTTGACTTCAGCAACTCGAATTATGCCATCCTTCCCTGGAAAGGTTGAAGTTATGCGCCCGAGCTTCCATTGCATAGGAGGAGAGTTATCGTCCTTCAGGAGCACCAAGTCTCCTTCCTGTATTGGCCGGTTGTGAGTGCGCCACTTGTGTTTCTGCTGCAGTTCGGCTATGTACTCGGTCTGCCACCGTTTCCAAAAATGTTGTCTCAGTTGTTCGAGCCGTTGGAATCGATTCAGTCTGCTCGAACTCACATCATCTAGATCTGGTGACGGAAGCGACATAAGCGGCCTTCCAATAAGGAAATGCCCTGGGGTTAATGGGTTGAGGTCGTTGGGGGAAGAGGATAACGGACAAATGGGTCTGCTGTTGAGGACGGCTTCTACCTGACAAAAGAGGGTTGCCAATTCCTCAAAAGTTAAGTGAGTATTACTAAATATACGTTTTGCCACGCTTTTGGCTGATTTGACAGCTGATTCCCAAAGACCCCCAAAATGTGGTGCATAAGCCGGTTGAAAATTAAATTTGATACCTTCTCCTGATGTGTAGCCTACAATGTCATCAGCATGAGAGGTAAGAAACTCTCCTATCTCCTTTGAGGCGGCAACAAAGTTACGTCCATTGTCGCAGAAAATCTCAACTGGGCGGCCTCTACGAGAGATAAAACGACGAAAGGATATAATAAATGCGTCCTTGGATAGTTCGCTAACTGCTTCAAGATGAACACACTTATATCTAAAGCAAACAAATATACATAAATAGCATTTACCAATTTTACAACCTCTGCCTTTTCTATCAGTGATAAGGAAAGGTCCGGCAAAGTCGACACCGGTAGTAGCAAATGGAAAACCTGGATTTACTCGTTCTTTAGGTAACATACCCATCATTGGAGCAGATGTGTTACCACTGGCCCTTCTACACACAACACACTGCCTGGCCGTGGTGCGAGCTAAATCTCTGCCACCTATTGGCCAGACTAATTCTCTGATTGATGACAACAGAAGCTGAGGACCAGCGTGAAGAAGTCGAAAATGTTCCTGTTGAAATAATAGCTTAGCAAGTTTGTGTTTTGCATGTAGTAGCATGGGGTGACGTTTATTATAAGGGTAATTAGAGTTGTCTAAACGCCCTCCAACTCGTATAATATTACCTTCAGATTCCAAGAATGGACTTAGCGATAGAATATTGCTCTTAGAGTTGAGCGACTTGTGTGAACGAAGAATGTTCAATTCCTTTTGAAAGGATTCCTCTTGTGACAATTTAACTAAATACCTAAAAGAATTCGAAAGTTCTTCAGGCTGTAACATACCAATGCGCTTGTTACCTTTTCCTTTGCAATTATTGATAAATCTTAAGACGTAAGCAAATGTGCGTTGCAAAAAACTTAATTTTGAATACCTATCGAAATCTATTGCGGGCTGGTTTGTGCCTACCACGCTACTCGTATATACGTTTGTTTTTATTTCAGGCAAATCTTTGAAAATATTAGAAGAATTATTTTTAAACATAGAGGGCCATTCTGACTCAGGCTCCTTTAAAAATGTTGGTCCGTTCCACCATATATCACATTCCTTGATTTTACTTGCGTCTAGACCGCGTGTAGCTAGATCCGCTGGGTTCTGGTCAGTTGGAACGTGACGCCAAACATTGTGTTCTGTAAGCTCTAAAATTGCACTTACTCTGTTAGCTACAAACGTTTTTAATTTGCCGTACCTCATACTTAGCCAGGATAGTGCTATAGTGGAGTCCGTCCAAAATATCTTGCGCTGAATGACACATCGCAAAGCGCGACACACGGCGGCCGAGAGTTGAGCTCCAAGCAAACATGCACATAGTTCTAGCCGAGGTATTGTCGTCGGCTTCACAGAGGCTACTCTAGCCTTGGCGCATAAAAGACGAACAGTAGCGTCACCTTGCTCGTTCACGGATTTTACAAAAACAGTGGTGGCCATTGCAGCAAAGGACGCGTCGCAAAATATATGTAGCTCTGTATACACAGATTTCTTACATAGTGCCTGCCTAGGTATGCTAAGAGTGCAAAGGTACTTTAAATTATTAACAAAATTGTTCCAATGTTCCCGTATTTGATCTGGCACTGGTTGGTCCCAGTCCAATTTTTCGAGCCATAATTTCTGAATGAGAATTTTAGGTATAATTGTTAGTAAGCTCAACAAACCGAATGGATCAAATATTTTACAGGAGTCGGATAATATAGTTCGTTTTGTTGGAAATTCCGTTCTGTTTTTATAGTTGCACGGAAAATGAATAATATCATCATTAGGATTCCATCCAACACCTAGTGTGTGAGACGATGAACTTATAGTTAAATCCCTTTGATCGCCTTGAGTGTGATTTGATAAGACTGACGGTAAATTAGATCGGTATTTACGTAGATTGAAACAACCCGAACGCAATGCAGCTTCGACGGACTGCTTAATAAATAATAATTCGTCACCGTCGTCACTTCCGGTCAAGAGGTCATCAACCAGAAAGTCCTTTTGAATGATTTCCTTTATTTTAGTGTCGGTGCACTCATCGCCTATCTGCCACAAACAGCGTGTACTTAAGAAGCTTGAACTAGTATAGCCGTAAGTGACCGTATTCAATCTTAAAAGCTTAAGTGGTTGAGTTACAGAATCGCGCCATAATATTATTTGTAAATTACGATGATCGTCTTGCATCTCTACCTGTCTGTACATTTTTTCTATGTCCCCTGAAATTACATAAGAATACTGTCTGAATCTTAACAAAATGTTGAATAAGTCATCCTGAATATGTGGACCTACCATTTGCAAATCGTTGATTGAATAAGATGATGTTGATTTTGCATTGCCATTGAAAACAACTCTTAAAGCGGTTGATTCACTATTTGGCTTGTAGACTGCATGATGCGGTATAAAATATGACGGTTCTGGCACTTGGCTAATTTCTGATAAATGTCCTAGTTCAGAATATTCCTTTATAAAGTTAGAATATAACTGTTTAAGCTCTGGATTTTTTGTTAAGCGCTTCTCGGTGGCTAGAAATTGTCTTTTAGCTTGTTTCATTGAATTACCTAAACAATCAGGTTCGGAAATAAGGGGTAACGTCACACAAAACCTACCTTCTTCATTTCTGTATGTATTTGTGACGAAATGAGCCTCACATAAAATCTCCTCTTCAGTTAGTAAATTACTTGGTACAGGAATTTGCTCCAATTCCCAGAACTTTGTGAGGCTTTCATCTAACGATTCATTCGAAATAGAGTCACAACTGGATTTAATGGATATATGATTGCATCTTATTGATTTACTTCTGAATTCATTAACTGTAAAAATTGGGCCTGCCAATATCCAACCTAGCTTAGACTTACGAGCTACTGGCTGGTTGGGGCCAAGAAAGATTTGCTCCGATTCAATAAGATGCCAAAACATGTCAGCACCCAATAGCAAGTCTACTGGTGCTGTACGATAAAACGTTGGATCGGCCAATTTGATATGCTGTGGTAAGTTGATTTGTGAAATATCTATAGACTTGTTAGGTAACCTACCTGAGATTTCTGGCAGCACAAGACACGATAATGAAGATTCGAAACTACTTGTTTTCGATTTTAACTTGACAATACATCTATGTATTGCGTTGGATGCATGAATATTGCCTACACCTATGATATCGACTTCGGTTGGCTGAGAAGTCAGTTTTAATTTGGTTTTCAACCTATCCGTTATTAAAGAAGACTGACTTCCGCTGTCTAGCAAGGCTCGAACTGTAATATGTTCGTTTGTATTTGGATTGTATAAATCAACCAGCGCGGTTGATAGTAACACACTACTATTATTGGTGACAGACATACTAACTACATTATCATCAGATATCTGTTCGCTCACGGACTTGTCGACTTGAGATGGTTGCACATTGGATACATTTACAGCCTGAGAAGAAACCCTATGCAATAAAGAATTATGCCTTTTCTTGCACTTAGCACAAGGGCCCAACCTGCACTGATGAGACGGGTGTCCCTTACGAAGACAGTTCATGCACAGCCTCAGCCGCATGACCTCAGCTATCCTTTCTTCAACATTTTTCCCCAGGAACGAAGCACAATCGTATATGCGATGACGGCCATTACATAAGATGCAAACTGGACCATTGGTACTGGCAGCTGAAACCACACATGATTTTGTGCTAGATTTTTCAAACTTACGGGAGTATGAATGGGCTGGATTAACTTGCTTATCAATTTTATTATTGCGAAAGGACTCTAAAATGTTTGCTCGGGAATTCAGAAATTTGAAAAAATCTTTCAAAGACGGGCTTTTATAAAAGGTATTTTTATGTTCTTCCCATTTAAAACTAGAACCAGCATCGAGCTTGGCTGAAACCAAATGAATGACTAGAGAATCCCAGTGCTCCGTTGGTTCGCCTAGTGTGCTCAAAGCACGCATGTTTTTAGAGATATGATCAACTAAAGCTCGTAAATCTTTCGCCGAATCTCGAGGCACAGGCTGTATATTTAACAAAGAATTCAAGTGATTATTGATTAGTTGTTTTTCGTTGTTATACCTCTCGCAAAGAAGACGCCAAGCCTCCTCATAGTTCACAGCACTGACTTCTAAATTGCTGATGACATTGGAAGCCTCCTTCTCGAGATAAGAATTTAGATAGTGAAATTTATGTATTGATTCGATTTTGTTGTTGTCATGGATGAGTGAAGCAAATGTATCCCTGAACTCAAGCCATTTAGAGTATGTTCCATCGAAGGGTGAAATTTTTATAATAGGTAATTTGAAGCTTACGTTGTTATTATTCTGACATGTATGACTGCAACTCGATTTTGCTGAGTTACCATCTTCATTTCCAGATGATTTTTCACGATGTTTCTCGATAAACAACTTGCATTGTGCGATTAATGAAGAGAATTCCAATTCAAATTCTTCACGAGTGTCAATTTCATCATCTAAATTAGAAGAATTTAGTAATTCTATTTGAGATTGCAACTCATCAAAACAAAAAAATAAGTCTTTAAACTTATCGTATCTCTGTGTCAACATACACAGATCGGTTGCAGTTATTGAAGCAGCCGTGAGAAAAGTACTCAAGTAATTTTTAAACTTTGTAATTCGGCCCTTAATTGAACTACGTTTTGTATTAAGATCCTTCAAATTACTTAAAGATGGAACATTTAAACTAATGTTTCCCGTAGGTGACCTTGGCTTTGGTTCCATGTTTGACACAACAATAAATAAAGAAAAATAAGACTCGTAGCTTTGAAAATTAAATAACTATACGTAGCTTTTATCCGGCTTATGCACCCCAATACGATGTCGTCAGGAGATCAGCTGATTGCCACTCGGCAAGAACAATGGATGGAGCGGGTAATGACCTCAAGCGATCAGCTGTTAGGCGATTGCAATGTCGCTGGAATGTAAAGAAGCAGGAAAATATTAAAATGGGTTGCGTTATGTTGTTGCGGGATTAGTAAATTAGAGGTTGGTGCCCTAATCGAGTAGATGTGATGGATAGAAGTCAAATAATAAATAAAAGCAACTAAACGATGAGTAGGTACTCGAAATGTTAAGTAGGTACTTGTCGTACTAACTTTACACTCAAAATAAGCAAAGGAAAGATAAGATGTAAGCTCGTGATTGGTTCACGATATAATAGTAAAAGGATGCTATAAATGTATGAATGAATTGCAGTGGTATGCAAAATAATTGCTCAAAAAACAAAAGCGTTTGAAGCTTGCGTGGCAAAGAAAATGTGCTGCACGAATATAAGCTTAACGTTAAAATGATATGGATTGTAGAAAGACAGAAATTTAGCAACTAGTAGAAAAGAGAGGGCTAGGTAAATGTAGGAAAGAGTGGGCACTTCCCTTATAAAGCTGGGCTGAGGCGCTGAGCTGCGATGTCATGAATATCGTCACGGCACGGCTGGCATTCTTGCCTGCTTGATACAAGGCGGGCTTTGTTAGCAATCTTTGTCCTCTTCTCTTCTCTCCAATACGTAGTGATTGCTTGCAAAACTTTACGATTTCTCGGCAACACGTTTGTAACACCGTTCTAGATTCAAACAAGTCTGTTGCAAGGTCGATCTTTCGGTTTTGGTCCAACGGTCGATGCACAGGATCGATGTTTCAAAATGGCGTGTCCGTTTTAACTGCGTAGAATTTTGCTGTATCACGTCGGGGTCACCATGTTCCTTTTCGTGTTAGGTGAATGAATAATCTGACTCCAAATTTGATTATACTTTGAATTTAATGATGTTCTTTCCAATAATGATAGATCACTCGCTTAAGATAGAACTAAAAGTATAGAATGTAAGCACACGTATTAACGTAGCGGCGTCGTCCCTGTCTCTGGCGAGCGGGGGCGGTCGCCGGCGGTGCGCAGGCGACGGGGTAGCTTCACACATTCTGGCGTGCTAGTGAAGCGCCGGAACACATTGTATCTTCCACATGAATGCCCCGTGGTGTCATTACGCTATGAAACAGGTGGCAAGAAGGGGGCTGCGATGCAAAGTTTTGGGTAACCATTAGCAAACGTGTGTCGTATTGCGAGTAAATTGTATAAAAACACACAAATGCTTGCATAGCCAATGTAAAACAATAAAAATTGCAGTCATTTATGACCGATTTGTACAAGAAATTATCGCACGCGAAAGCGCGTGCGTGTACCAACTTCACCCCTAAATGGCTAGATAAGTTTCGCGAGAAACGGATGCGCTGTGCTTGGGATAAGCAGTCACTTTGGTGGCGAAACGTTTTGACGCTCCACCATCCTGTAATATCCAATGTGGAGAGGGATATGTGATAAGCGAATATCTAGAGTGTCTGATGTAGTTTCCATACGTGCAAGCAATAGATAGAGTTACTGTATCTACCCTAAAGCGGGGTGAATAGGTACTAAAGTTGGGAAAGATTTTGGCTCAAAGGCTTTGTTATTTTTGAATTTCTATTCACCCCGTTTCATGATATGTATTAAAATAACAAAATAAGTGATCTAAAGGGGTTTTTATATATTTATTTATTAAAATAGTACAGCCACATGCTAAATCTCTTTAAATAGGCAATAATCCGATGTGTACAACAAGTACGGCGTACATTGCGTCCGGCATGGATGCTCGATGAGCAAAAACTGGGTTTTCAGGACTGGAACACCTTACCAGCGTCTTTGTTACTCGATTGCTATAATCTGTAAGTTTTCATGGAAGGAAAAAGGGAGTTACGACTTTTCCCCAGTCGCCCTCAACTCGCAAAATCCAAAACCTTTTCTCTATACGAATTAAGCATTCATCAGCTTATCTGCGTAACCGAGAGCGCCCATTAAAATCTATTAGGCGGAAAAAATTGGGGGCCAAAAAGGAAAAGTACTCGCCGAAGAAATATCAACAACTTTGCGGCGTAGAAGTTGCGAGGCGGACTGCCGACCGTGGTAGGGGCTTTAGGTGAAACGATTGGGATACGATTTTGGTTAACTTGTATCATAATATTAGTACATCGAACTCATGTAATTTGGATATAGTGTAACATCGGGATGTCATACTTCGAACTAAAATATAGCCTATGAAGTATGCAAAATATAATTACCTACATAGAATTTCTTGTTTTCCTTTGTTTCACCGGTCTGTCTGACGCTCGAGGTGTTACTAACGCGTTTAGCTGATAAATTATATGAATAATAAATGCCATGGGTTGTAAAGTCGAACATATTTCACCCACTTACAGACTATTACGTAGAGTTTTCATTATCCAGTACTGTCAGGTGCTTCGAAGTAGGTGGTGTCGCACATTATTTGGTGTTATTTGGTTATTAACGCAAAATGTAAAACGCACATTTTTTTTTCCACTCGCGCCTCAGTATAGCCGTGTCGTATCGCCGTCGTGTCGTGTCACCTAAAAGGCTGATAAAAATCAGGTCACCTGGTTCTTTGTGGGAAGTTTTCAAAAACAGTTATACAAGTACAGCCATCGGTTCTTTGATCGGACTCTAATCAGAGAGCAATTGAAATGTCAAACGACCGCCGCCCGTTTGACGTGTGCCGCCCACACCTTGGTTTGCGGCCCGTGAGTTTCGAGTACGTAATTAAAGATGCTTGTAAAGATCCTATTAATTTTCAAATATGCCATTGAGGGCTGTGCTACGTTTTCACTGCCTTTCATGTTTGTCGAAACCAAATTTCTTTTGACAGTCGGGACGTTTGTCCTATAATATAAACAGCTGCAAACATAGTCTATCGTACAGGTTTCCGTCATCAGCGGCTTACGATGTCGACTGTTGTTGTTTGTTTGTCGTCAGAGTTTATCAGGCCAAGGGTGTCTGACGTGAATTAACGACTGCTTTCAATCGATTACCACCGGGACTGATGGCTTGCATTTTTAAGCACGGAGCGATGGAAACCCGCACATGACTTACGAAAACTCATTGGTGGGGGGCCGAGGATCGAACCCTGTATTGTTGGATTATAAAGCGCACAAGTTACTAAGTAAGAAAAGTAACTGGTTACTGAAGAGTGATGGTTTGATCGTATACAGGTAGTATGCTCTTGGCTAAGTCTGATAGCAGCCACATACCTAGAAACTTAGGTTACCTTTGGGAACAGTTAGCGACCAATCTAAGGCCGACAATAGATCGGATCTCGTATGTCCTGTCTGATATCGGGTGTCGGACATTGCACACGTGACGCCTATTGTTCGGATAATAGGGCTACCACAAGATTAGATGGCGGTCGAGTGGTAGCAGGTTCATTTTGCAACCCAACTATATAATAACCCGTCCTTTACTTCGTCGCAGTTGGATGAAAATAAGTTTTAGTCTAGCGGTATCTTTTTCTAGTAACGTTTTTATGAGTGACTGTTGGTTTTATTTTTTTGTGCGCGAATTTGAACCGTATTTGTTTTACCTCGGAACAGACAAACCGGGAACCGAAGTATGCAAATTTTAGTGCACGATTTGCGATGCAGCCCGCCAGTCAAGCTAAATAAAAACCGTTTAAAAAAAGAAGTTGCTGCTAGTTTCGTCTACTACTCTCATCTCTTTCTATAAACATCTCTATTCTTCTTCTAATATTAACGAATAGTCTGCTCTGTTGTAGTTTTTTTAGGCAATGGGAAAAGGGTCAATCAGTTGAAAAACCGGTTAGTCAATAGAAAAACCGGATAATTAGCGTAATGCTACCCGGTAATACTGTCCCACTATGTCGGTGAAGTATAGGTATGGATCAATGGTGTCAGACAAAGGGTCAGGCCGAACATTGACCTACATGACTTTGCTCTAGTAGTGTACATTAGCAGCCTCTAGATGGGGGAGGATATGAGGTGCTTTGCAGCATGACCACGAAGGATTATCTTGGATTTCTTGTGGTAAGTATAATATTCATAAAAAATAGTACTTTTTGTTAGCAATCATGCTGAACATAGGCCTTCCCCATAGACTGCCACACCGAACAATTTGCCACTTGCATCCACCGGTTGCCTGCGGCTCATTTGATGTCGTCGGCCCATCTAGTGGGAGGCCTACCTACACCGCGTCTTCCAGTCCGTGGTCGCCACTCTAGAACCTTTCTTCCCATGAATCTTCACCATCTTCTTTCATCTCATGACATCATCAATTGGATATTACAGCATAGGTGTTGTGCTACTATGTTCCGGGTTGAAAGACACATTTTCCAGTTAATCACTGTGCGTGTGACACTTAAGAAATAATCTCTTATACATCCAACTTCTGTAGGTATTATCGATGTAGCGTACATCGGTACTTCATACTTCGAACTAGAGAAATAGTAGTCTCAGACTGACGAGCGTAGCGCAGTGCCGCGTGAGCTTTGGCATTGCAAAGTTCTGGGTGGCACTGCAAATGCGATGGGCGAACGATGTGGTCGAAGGGCGCTCTACGACCGCTGCCGGAACCGACAATTTTAATACCCTACCACCAAGGTTTTTACCGATGTTTTCCTTCAACGGAGTTAATGTTTGCACACTACTGCTTCGCGGAAGGATTCAATGCAAACTAGTTCGAATTTGCAAATGTCTCCCAGGAAACAACGTAAATGTAAATCTAGCTAAGCTCTACATCCCGGAGCCGCTACATCCCGTAGCTGAGTCGTAGTGCTACGGCGTAGCGGATGTGGTTGTGTTGCACGAAGGACCGCGTGTCCCGGATTATCCACCGGGGTGACCTGGTTGTGGGATTTGTGGGATACTACGCAATTTAAAGCTTGTTCCGCTTAAGCTAGCTCCGTAATATTATATTTAGGGCTTTAAACGTAATGCATTTCAATTTTAAGATACTTGCCATGGAACTACTTTGTGTTATTTTACATAGTTCATTTACGATGACAATATGAAAGGAATCCGAAACCTCTTCAATTAAAATTTTAGACCGGACAACTATTTACAGAATGTATGTTAAAAAAATCGACTGTCGATTGAAGTATCTACTAAAAGAGTAATCAAAGTAAAAAAAGTGCATCCCCTGTATCCTCTTTACTGAAAATAAAGGTGCAAAGAAACCACAATAAACAAAGAGTACCATTCAGAATCTCCTCCTGAAAACTGTAATAGTTTCGACAGGTATTGCTAGACCACCTGTCCCAGATTATCGTCCTTACTGTCCCGACTATGCGATCTAACAGCGTCTGTCCCATTTAGATACACGCTCGACGGCCACTTAGGGTTAATAATAATTTGCGTGGCCAGTTAGACCGCAATTTAGATCGATTTGACCGACCGATTTAGTGTTTGAACTACATGGTCTGATTGGGTGGCGATTCTGATAATCGGATTATAATTTGACTGCGAATCTTCCAATGCAACTGTATTGATGACAACCATTCGCTACTTAAGTAATATTCGCCTCTCCTTCTTATATATCTATTTACAGGCACAATTTGCACAATTTTGTCTTATTACTAACACTAGTTTTTTTTAATCTAGTAATTCGTGACTAACGAAGTTGGTCTCACTTTTGTTTAATGTAAAATTATACTAGTACTAGTAATTTGTCTAGTAAAGTTTTGTGGTACTGTTAGTTGGTCCTTAAAAATAATAATATTTAAAAAAACCGCACGTAAGGTTTACGAGATGGTGCAATTTCTTGCACCGGTAATTCCATATTAATCCATACATTATATTATATACGAACGTGTGTATGTTTGTTTGTTACATTTTCACGGCAGAACCGATGGCGATGAAAATTGGTATATAGACAGATTTAACCTTGTAGAAGGTCATAAAAAGGATATGCGGGCAACAGCTAGTTATAATATAAAAATAATCGTTTTCTTAAAATTAATAAATAATTACGAATTTGTCTGTTCATTGGTTACCTATGAACTAGCTAAAACGAGTCTAATTCGCGCACAAACAAATATTAAAATGTATAATTTTGCGCGCTAATAAGACCCGATTTTAGCTAGTTAATTTAATATGTTTTCTGTTCTCGAAAGTTTTAGAATTTGTTACCTTTTCACGGCAAAGCTAGAAAACTAAAATCGATTACCGAACTTAGCTAAACTCGTGTATCAAGTTGATGGGGCAAGTTGGCTAAAGATGATTAGAAGGTCGATTATGCTACCGCCGTTATCTACATAATGTGTTACCCTATGGGATATTAGTCTATAACTTGGCTAATATTAACTGGCCGACTACCCGCCGCTAGCTGAAACTTAGCCGCGTCCTAGTCTTTGGTACGCTACGAGTTAGGGTTGGCACTTGTGGGAAATTCGAAAATGTGTATGTAAAGTATTTGGGTAGCTTGAGGCTTTTAACTGAAGGACCGTGGTCCTCTTCTATCTTTATTCAACAGGCTGTTGAGTGCAGGCTGGTCGCCTGATAAGTATGGGTCAGGGCTGCAATGTTTATTCGCAAAATTTTCCGTAGCACTGCACTCAGCTCAGAGGCCCGATTAAATGCTTTTTGGTGCAATCAATTTGCGTACTTTTTGGTAGCTGCCAATGTGATATGTTGATTAAAATTAATTGTTTGATTTTTTATTCAACGCTAAGGCTAACGCTCAGGTTTTTTTTAAATTGAAATTGTATATTTTTATTCTTTAGTGACAGCCCTAGCTACCCGTCCTAACTAATTTACTTAGTTCTGCCGAGCTCCGTTGATGTTGTATCCTCAGATCGGATCTTCACATAGGAATATAATATATCATAGCATATCTTATTAGATATCAAAGGATATTTTGTGTAACCTAATACGACCTACAGAGTTGAGAGATCACTTTAGGAGCTTTTGTAGAAGATATATTTTGTTTTTAGTATTAGGTTAACAGTATAGTAATATTCTTTTATATAAAAAGCTGCACTTTCCGATGGATATTATAGCAAAATACCCAAACAATCTGAAATCCAATATGGCGGCTGACAGTCGCCATGTTGGTTTGTATCTGTCGCCATGTACATTATAATGTTGAGCTTAAGTTCGACCATGGAGTTTTGGCGGGAATCCGATAGTGAGACGTTGTTGGTTTTTATTTCTCAAACTTATGTTTCTTATAGCGTTGATGTGTAATATTGGTGGAATATTAATCATTGAGTGTTCGGTAAAGTGCACGAGTGGGCAAATGGTATAAAACTATAAACCCAAAAAGCGTGTTACTTCGCATTTTTTCCTTAAGTCCCAGAAAGTTTCAGTACTGGACCACGAGGATTGCTTTAATGCTATGACTTTCCTATTCTGAAAATAACAAATAGGTACTTAAATATTGTTACTTGACACTGGCTAATGCACAAACCGTGCGAAGCCATAACTTAAACAAAAAAAAAGTTCGACAATTAAATGAAACGCCATTTATCACAATCCATTAAGCATGTTATGTATAGTATACGTCAAAGGAACGTGTATACAAATATACATAAACAGATACACCTGAAAAACTTCACCCTTTTGTTCAGGCATCGAAGGGCTGGTGTCTGGTGGAGCACATTGGTCCTACCAACTGGCACCGCAAACAGCTGAAAGCTTATCCCAAAACATTGTAGTCGACTACAAAGTCACGCTCCAACTACAATACTGGAAACATTTATCTAACGACACATATAATTTTAACAGCCCAGTAACGTAACAACTTCGGGAAATTCACTCGGAAGCTGTGGAATAGTCGCCAATGTTGCCAGCGTCGGTCGTAAACTTTCAGCTGTTTAATGTGTTGCCATGCGAAATTAAATGATCGATTGGGGATTTCTGAGTGGCCGAGCATTGCATAATAGAGTTGTCACCGGCTTTGTATAGGAGTAAAAGAGTACAATCGAAGGATTCATTCTGTTGACATTTGTTATTGCAAGTCTGGGGTTTACCATCAAGGATGTTACTTATCGCTTGTTTTCTCTCATTTGAATGAAACAACGATATGCCTGTTAAGATTAAAATTAAAGACCCATTTAGTAACTATCCATATTATATTATTATGAAAACTGAGAGTTATTTTAGAAATTACTGTTTTGATTCGGTTACTTTAATAATGTATCTGTCCAACAACGTCAATTACCCATAATCATATTTATCTGCAATTATCCCTTGCCCAAAGTGTCCCCATACCTGAATTAATGTGGTTTACCCAATGTCTTTTACCCTGGCCCAAAAAGTTGTCGCTCGTTTGGTACTAATGGAAAATTGGGATAGATAAGGCCATAATTTTATTTTTTTTAATATAGGTCCGTTCGGGCCTATATTTTCGTCGTTGACAAATTGAGCTTGTGACCGAGTGATACTAACTCATGTGAATATATCTAATGAATCCCTTTTTGTTTCAGGTAAGTTTGTAACAGACGAAGACATTTCCATTAGAATGTAAGTAGCAAAACGTGTCTCTCTTTTCGGCAGTCGGGTAAAATGGGAATTAATTTAACGTACCACTTAGAAGGACCATGTTTTGAGTGATGACTAATAACGTTGTAAAATATCGATTGATCGAATACGGCCATCTACAAAAACGACTTGGGACGACGTAAAATTTACCTAAAAACCACATCGGCCGGTCGTAAATCAGACATTTCCTGTAACCGGGGTTTACCCGGGTAATTTAGGGTAATATACGCCCGGATATTAGTGGAACTACCAGCTTAACATAGATAAGCATCGCGTCGCAGCCCTGGTGTTGATTTCTTGAACCAGATTCCGTCTATTAGGTATATCTAGGGTTGGCATTTTTTGTGCAACTGAGGGATGCGACGAGCAGGCTGGTTTGATGTTAAGCGTCAAGCGTGCCATAGTATTATTGTATTGTCATCAAAACTTGACAGCTATGCCAAAATTCAACACAATTGAACAACAGAAACCAGGTCAAGAATGGGTCAAAATTGACTTGCAAGATTTGACTTAAACAAACATTTCTTTCTAACATAACGAGTCACATTTAAAAAGCTTTTAATAATAATACAGAGAGCTGTTTTCATCATATAAATTATTTCTCCTCTCAACTGTAGCGGTATCACAAAAGATAATTAGCTTTTACGTTTACCTATCCACATGTTCCAACCCAGCATATACTTACTTACATCTTACTAATATTATCTTATCTTACTAATATTATAAAGCCGAAAGTTTGTGAGTGTGTGTGTGTGTGTGTGTATGTGTGTATGTTTGTTAGCTCTTCACGCTCAAACGGCTGGACCGATTTTGATGAAATTTGGTATAGGGATAGATTGGACCTACGAGACGGACATAGGCTATCTTTTGTCTCAAAAAATATTCTCGAAGGGGATGAAATAAGGGTTAAAAGTTTGTATTGGTAATTAATAATTCTTCAAGTTAGGAGTCTGAAAATGTATATTTAGGCTTTTGGTAAGAAATAAAGAAATACGGGTTTCAGCTTTTTCGCTAAATCATCCCTAAAGAGGGCAAAGCAAAAGGGGTGGAAATTAAGTGGTATTATTTAGATGCACCCCCTACGGACCACAATAAACGACTGAACGGATCGTAATGCAATTTGGCAAGGGGATAGATAATAATGGATACAAGATAAAGACAGAGATAGGCGGAGAGGGAAAGAGATAGAGTGAGAGAGAAAGAGGTTGAGGGAGAAGTATATAGATAGAGAGATAAAGGGAGAGGGAAGGAGATAAAGGAAGCGTAAGAGAGTGAGGGGGAGAGATAGAGTGAGTGGGAAATATATAGAAAGAACGAGATAGAGAGAGAGAGAGAGGGAGAGAGATAGATTGAGAGGGTACATATAGAAGTAGAGGGAGAGCGATCGAAAGAGGAAGAGGGAGAGAGAAAAAGGAAGAGGAAAGGAGATAAAGGGAGAGAGAGAGCGTTAGAGGGAGAGATAGAGTGAGTGGGAAGTATGTAGAAATAAAGGAAGAGAGATCTCGGAAGAGAGAGATATATAGAGAGAGAGAAGAGAGCGAGAGAGGGAAAGAGATAGATTGTGAGGGAAGTATATAGAAATAGAGGGAGAGGGAGAAAGATAGAGATTGTGAGTGGAGAGGGAAATAAATAGTGATAGAGGGAGAGGGAAAGATATAGAGATAGAAGGAGAGGGAAAGAGATAGAGGTGGCATATATCATAGATAGGATTATGCCATAATTATGTGACTCACAAACATACATACGCACACACTAACTCACATTGTTGTAGTCTGATTAGGTACGTTTAACTTTGTCCCACGATCTCGGTTTCATCCTAACTTATATATAGGGCTTTCATACTGTTTCATTTTCGGTACGAATGGACTTAGCAACCGATATCGGAAGCTAACTAATGTACAGACTGTCGCCCCAGTACTCGGATGCTAACTATGATGACACAATAATATGCGCAAACCTTTCAAATAGCCACCTAAAGGTGTTGTACGTGTAACGCGGGTGAAACCGCGGGGCGCCGCTAGTACCTATATATATATAAAGTTCTGAACATAATCTTTAGAGGTAAGAATGGTAAGAAATAACGTAAATCATAAAACGCAAGAGTTCCTAATTGTTTAATGTTGCATGAAAAAAAATTGTCTACTTCATTTTCATGGGCAGTAAAAGAGTCGTTAAATTTTACTCTTAGGGTTCCGTCGTAGTAGATTCTCAATCATGGATCTTATACATCAACTATTCATTTAATGTACCGTACTCTAATCGAACATGGCCGTTCCCAGCCGCCATTTTGGTTTTCTTGGCACTTCCTTATACGTGTCGAAATGAATTCAAACGTTTATCTATACTATACGATGTGCCACAGGAACATTTAATACGTAAAATAGAAAACCTTAAAATTCTAGACAGTGGTTAAAAAATAAATTGCCACGGAACCTTGCATCAGTTCTTACGCTCACCTTTTTATAACTTCAATGATTACAGGATGTATCTCGTAATTCTAAATGTATTGGGAATAAATTAATGGCTTTTCAGCAATAAATATAATTAAACATTGTTGTAACAAGAAGCCGTTATACATTCCTAGTTTAATTGTACTTAAACTGTCACAATATAGAAAACTATGTTAATGGTTTGAATTTTATTACGAGTTCTGAAGATATTTCGTAATATTTTTTGTAATGACTTTTGAATTGATCGTTAAATGAAATAGCTTTTTAAAACTATTTAGTGAGTCAGGCGTGTGCGATAAATTAAAAACATTTTTAATTCCTCTGCCTGGGTTGATTGGCGACATATTATTATGTATAATTTATCGGCACTTGTACACTTGTCGGTGTCTGTCTGTCATTTGATTTGACAGCCTTCGTGGTGTAAGTTGGCCGGCACTTCAGCGGTTTATAACCCATCTGCACCGGGCTCAAAACCTCTGCCGTAGACTTAACTTTCTTCGATGCATGCGGGTTCCCATTACGCCGTTATTATCGATTGCTAGCAGACGTCAGAGGCCCTTGGGCCTAGACAAACCAACACCAGAGATCGGCGGCACCTCATCCGACAAACAAACTGTGATATAAGATTTTGGCCCGACCGTCGAGATCGCAAGAACAATTCCGACCCAAGTTATTTAATTAAATGCTATTTTTGATCCAACCTTTGTTTAAAAACAGTCCGACGAATGGCGTCGACGACTGCGCAAACATGCCGCGGCTAAACAAAGAAATGCGTTCAATTAAACTCCTTCAGTGTAGCAGTAGGCAACCACAGTCTTAGGGAAACTCGCAAGTAATGATCGGGGCCAAGTCATAAGAGGTAGCGGTTCTGGAACGCTTGTTAACTTTCGCAGCTGATGATGGTTATTGATGGCAAGGGATAGGCGTTCGAAGTTTGGCATGATCGCGCGCGCGCTTTACCAGCACGCCACGCCGCTTGTCTTATTTTCACGTAATATGTTTTTTCTTCGAAGATTGTAGTATTAATTGTAGAAAATTAAAAGGTAACTCAAACAATAGTTTAAATTGGTTCCGATATTTAGAAGATATCTCGGTTAGAAGCTATAAAAACCATTTTGAGACATTCTTTTTAAGTTTATTGTAAGTTTAGAGTTGACAAAGATATTGATCGATATAGATATTGAGAAAGTTGCAAAATTCTGATATTCTAGGTCTTACGAAGCGGCCATTAATGACTTTGAAGACTTTGAAGTTACGCGTCAATGTTGAATTGATCTGATAAAGCGCCTTAGTATAATTACTATCTCAATCTGGCACTAAAGAAACGACAAGGTTGTCACCTAAATATGTTGTCAAAGTTAACTTGTCAGAAACCCGTCGCGAACTAAAGTCACGCGCCCCGTAAGCGTTTTAAAAACAATAAAAACGTCATTATTTGGTCCACTTACGGAGCGTTTCATATCCGCCGCCCGCCCATCGCTTGTACGGCGCCCGAGTCATTATCAAGCTGAAATTGGAAGAAAGCAATTAGTCGAGTTTGAGACGCCCGCGGCGACAAATAATCCAGACGTTAGACAAATTTTAACTATTGCCAAAATGGGGCGTCGTTACAGGTGTCCCACAATGGAGATAGGGTGTAATTGAATTAGGGGCGCGTTATTTTTTAGTGTTCCGTACCTAAAGGGTAAAACGGAACCCTATTACTAAGACTTTGTTGTCTTTCCGTCTGGCACCAGGCTGTATCTCATGAACCGTGATAGTTAGACAGTTGAAATTTTTACAGATGATGTATTTCTATTGTCGCTATAACAAAAAATAGTAAAAACAGATAAAAATATATATATTTCAGGGGGAAACTACAATACAACAAACGTGATTATTTTGCTCGTTTTATTAGGTAATGGTTCGAAAGCCTTCGTGGGCGAGTCCGACCCGCACTTGGCCGGTTCTTTTGTTTGTACTTGAATTGTAGTTTGAATACAGTAAAACATCATGAGGAAACCCACACGCCTGAGAATGATTTCGGAGACATGTTACCCACCAATCCGTCTCGGTCCCCATCGTGGTTGATTATTACAAGCCTAATCCGCCTCACGAAAGTGGGCAAACAAAAAAGTAACAAACGAACAGACAGAGAAACAAACGTATACAGAGCTACTTTCAGATTTATAATATTAGTATGGATTATCTAATATTATATATTAAATTACGCGTCACGTTGTTTGTCCGCGATGGACTCCTAAACTACTTAACCGATTTCAATCAAATTTGCACAGCGTGTGCAGTTTGATGTAACTTGAAAGATAGGATAGCTTACATCTCAATTTATAGTCGCAATAACAAAAACCTTGCCACAGCAACGCGGGGCCGTGTCTGCTAGTATAATTAAGTACACAATCAAATAAATCAGTCAAAGGAAGCCAAGCACTATATTGACTTAAAAAGCCTTATATTAATTCAGTAGAATGGTTCCAAAGCTTGCGCGTGTAAGGTTGTACATTGTACAATATCATCCCATAGCTCGGGGGTATGTGATAAGCAGCGCTCGGCGTTGTTAGGAATTTGTATGGAGATTAGCGGTAAGGCTATGGAAGCGGCGATTTAGGGATGACACGAGCGGGAGCGGAAGCGACAAACTTTAAATAGGCAAATTTTAACAAGCTTGACTACATTTTGATCTCTGTGTTAGTTTGTTCGACACTTTATTTGTTTTTATTTATTTAAATTTATTTGACCCAATACGAGTATGCACACTCGCTTGTGTGTGATATTATATAGGTATTAAATGATTGCGCCGTTCTGTGATTAAAAACACATTTTCATTTCAAACGTCATCTTGACAGCTTGACTTGTATAATTTTTGGTATAAAATATATTTTTTGAATATTTTTTTTTTTGTATCTGTAGGTATGTATATATCTCGCCCGCTCACTTCGTAGCCCGTCATTCTTTACCTGACGACATGGCAGCCTTGTAGACAGTAATGATGTTTATACAATCTTTGAGTTGAATAACTACCTTAGGTATGTGGCTGCGCTCGGTATTTTTATTCGAGTACATAATCGATTCAGCTATTTTATTTTGAAAATTCATGTAATATAATTATTTTGTTATCATTACATTTGAATAGTGTATAATATAGGTACCATAAAATCTAAGTTTTTTGTTGTTATTGTTTAGTGTTTAATTAGTGTTATTTTTAAATTATGTAGGTATGTGTAAATTTAGTATTTTGTAAACAGTTTAATGTACCAAAGAAGAAAACTATTCGTGCACAAGAAAGTAAACATAAATGACAATAAAGCAAACACAATTCATTTCCTTGTCATAACAATATAAAACCATGATAAATTACGTGACGTTACTTAAAAACTTTTCCGGAATCACGTAACAGTTATTGTGAGTAACGTAACGTAATAAACGTTACTCGCTGCTTGATTGATGATAATGCCAATTAGCGAGAGAATGCCGTTTCTTTTATGACACGTGATTGGGGGTGAAGACGGGGTATGGCCATATACATCTTATCTTACTAATATTATAAACGCGAAAGTTTGTAAGTATGGATGGATGGATGGATGGATGGATTGATGGATGGACGTTTGTTACTTTTTCACGTAAAAACTACTGAATGGATTTTAATAAAACTTTACAATAATATAGCTTATGTACATCAGAATAACACATAGGCTACAATTTATAAAGATATTGTGTGAATTGTCCAAAATATGACGATAAGTGTCAAGATCGCACGCGTTTAAACACGAAATTTACTAAAATGCGTAATCGCAGTAACGTCGCGATATTATCGGCCGATAACATCGCATCTGTGTGGTTAAATACCAGTTCTGGAAGGTCCCTAAAGTATCATAAATATGAGTACGGTACCCAAAGCGGTCGCATACTCACATACGATCGACTTATTAAAACAAGTCGGAAACTATCTCGAAAGAGTAAGCTAATAAAACCGCAAGTTTGTTTACTACTTGGCTTCTTCAGTGGCTGAAGATAGCAGACACACGGCTGATTAGTTTGACCAACATGTTGAGATGGATAACTCGTTGTTGACACCGAAATGGGTAAAACACAGAAAAGATAAACTTAATAATGGGTACAACGCGGTCTTGTCACTAACCAACTTACCACGATTAGATCACAGTTAAACAGATGTTTCTAAAATTTCGTTCCACAAAATAAAATAGACGCCTATCACTCGCGTTTTCTTACTCAATCCTGGCATTCCTAATTAGTTCACTTGTGAATTTGTTATTGAGTTAGAAAAAACGATGGTTTGACGTCGATTTGTGGAGAAAATATTTAGACTCATCTGTTTAACTCTAGTTTAAATAATTTGTGGTTATAATTTTTATATTATAATTAAAATATTTAAAATACTGTTATATTTAAAAACGTCACGGCACTTTCATGATCTTCAAACGGATGAACAGCTTTTTCTAATCATCACCTTTCAAACAAAAAAATAATTCAAAATCGTTTCAGCCGTTTCCGAACTACGACGTCACAGACAGATACACAGATACATGTAGGTATACCTACTTCAATATAACCCTGAAATTCTGAGTTAGGTTTGTATGTAAAGAAAAATCGATGTATATAACTACTCAGAAAATTGGCAAATTTGGATAAAGTGATAGTACCTACATACATTTTTCTATATAATTTTTGTATGTTTGATCAAACCAGGAAATCTGGATGCTGTCTCTCCTCGCCACCCGTGTGTCACCAAGTTCCGTTAACAGGGTGTTTAATTTTAAATTCCTCCAGGGCGTAGCCTCCTCGCACATAATTTTAATTGCTCATACTCCACCGTTCATAAATTACCTCTACTTATACAGGGTGTCTCGAACGTGCCCGCGTTTGTTTTATGTTATTCAGGGTTCCGTGTCTCATGAGGTATTTAAAAAAAAACTTTTCCTATGACTGTATTAATTGAAAATTTTGATAACGGGTTCAGTTGACCGATTAAAATATTAATTACGTCAACTCATCCCGCGGACACAGTTTGGGGCGGGCTCAGTTGACTTAAGAGGTAATAAAACGGGCCTAACATCACTGTGTCTATCATGTTTATCTGTCTTATTGTATGGTAACTAACCGTTTTGTTAAATCTAACATCATGTATAACATCCGATATTATAATTTAAAAATATCAATACCTGTAAGTATTTTTAGACTTAAAACCTTGTGTTTAAAACGTCTACAACTAAAATACAGCGGTCGTGTAATGTTTGATTGACAGTACATGATCCTCACACGTAAACAGTACCTACCACTTTTGTTTGATCTTGACTGTACAGAACCGTACAGTACCGGCCACCCATACGCCTCAATTCGCGCAGTTTTTTTCAAATTTTATATTTTTTACTTAAAAAATAATGACCTCGGTGTTCGGTGACGTGAGCTCTTTAACAATAAGTAGAGCTTATTGTCATTGAAAAATATAAATATGACGACTCGCTATGAATCTTTAAAAATGGCGAAAACGATCCTACTAATATTAAAAATTTTAAAGTTTGTGTGTTTTGTCCCCTCTCTCGCCTTAACGACTGAACGGGTTTTGATGAATTTTGGTATACAGATACTATAGATCCCGGAACAGAAAAAAGGATACCTTATAATATATAATTCAGCCTGTAACTGTCCCACTGCTGGGCAAAGGCCTCCCCTCACTATCGTGAGGAGGGTTAGGCCATAATCCTTATATTCCCTAAAAATGTACGGTTCCTGTAGGATCATAGCGAACGCGGGTGAAACCGCGTGGCACTGCTAGTTGAGCATACCTATAGCAAGTTATAGGTTAAGTTGTAGGTTCTAGAGTGGCGACCGCGGACTGGAAGAGGCAGTGTAGGTAGGCCTCCCACTAGATGGACCGACGACATCTAAAGAGTCGCAGGCAACCGGTGGACGCAAGTGGCAAGTTGTCGTTTGGTGTCGCGGTCTAAGGGGGAGGCCTATGTTCAGCAGTGGACGTCTTCAGGCTGATCATGATGATGATAGCAAGTTAAACCAAAGAAAACTTTGTAATCAGTGTCACATAGGGTGGTCTTATCGCTCAACGGTCACGTTCAGCCAACAATGCATGGAGAGGAACGAAAGGATGTGTATCATAGGGAGCGATTTATCAAATCGCTACTTGGGGCTTGGGGCATTCGGTCATTTTGGGGCTTAAGGCAGCTTGGGGTTTGGGGCTTGGGGCTTAACTTGCCCCAAGATCCCATTAACATTTCACGACTCCTTTTCCGACCATATACTCTTCAGTTTATAGAAGCCGCATGTTCACCCGAAAAAGACGAGTTATTTTCGGGCATAAACCATTTTGCCACTTAAAACCCTTTTGCAGTTGAGTGGAAACGCTTATGATATGCGTGGACCGTACTTTTATGTGTTTACGTGTTATATTAGCCTGGCCACCTGCACTTTCATCACCATTTTGGCCGTATGGGCTCGATGGTAGTTTTAGGATGCCGCAGTCAGAGATTGCCCATCTTTGGCTGCGGTCCGACATTAATGTGTCTCTCTGAAAAACGTCAAGAATATCATTGAAATAAAATCATCTGGCAACTGGGACCGCAGTCCTAGTTTCGAAGCGGTCCCAGACGCTAGTCTCCTCATAAATAAAATTAGAACATTGTTGTGATCATCTTTTTTTTTTATAATACATCACGGGTTGTAATTCGGGATTGGTGGATCGTATACCTCCGAAATAATCTTCGGGCATGTGGAGAGTTAGCGATGTTTACCCTCACCGGAAAGCAATTGACACAAGACACATGATGTTACCAGAAACCTTGGTTTGTTACGTGTCTGCACTGGGATTCGATTCTCTACACTCTGCTTGAAAGGCGGACGTTCTCCCGCTACTATATCGCCGTTTTTGATATGGTTGATTGTTAAAGTATTCCGTGGCACGGTATCGTAACCGTATAATCGATGTATATTATATAATCGATGTTGCGTCGCTCAGTTCGTCTGCATTTGCAATGCTCCGATGCACGCGCTGCATCAGCTCTAGCGTGCACGCGACCACTTTTCTTTTTACTCGATTTGCTCCAACGAACAATCAGGAACTTGCACTTTCCTGTGGTTCAATTTAATTGAAACCTGACAAAAGAATATGTTATGCTCACGGAAGAAAAACGAACAGGCCTTCTTTAGCACTAACGTTCATCGGTCGTTTGTAATTGAACTAAAATAACGCATTCGTCAGGTTAGCGTCTTTTTACTATTTAGAAAATAAATAAATGACAGTTTCAAAGAAGGAAGACTAGTGGCACACTTGTCTTGGCTTGTCCTGCTAAAGTACCTATCCGAAGTGACATATTCGTATACCTGTTACTGTAGCCGGATCGAGGCTACCGGAGCAAAAGCACAGATTACTTTATAGTTACTGCGGCCCTAGTAAAAATGACAATTGGTTAGAGCGTCGCTAGTCTTCCTCCTTTGAAACTGTCACTGGGTAGAAAGCATTACATCATAATATTACCTGACCTACTTTATGAGATATTTAAACTATAATCATCAGCCTATAGGTACTCGAATCGCTCTCTGCTCGTACGCCTCTCCGTCAGTGAACGTCTCTGAACCTGATCATCGACTGTCCTCATGCAGTCTCCAACCGTTGACAGCAGACGTCACTCCACCTGCCAGTGTCCTACACTGCGTTTGCATATACGCGGACTCCATCTCCACTTTGGAAATCGTCTACATTGGTCTACACCAGCGGCTCTGTAACTTTACCGGACAAATACGATTTAGAAACAATAAGCCGGGCTGTTGATAGAATTTGGCACAATTGGCGTAGTGACTAAGCAATCGGACTGCTGCGCTTGGTGTCGCGGGTTTGATTCCCGCCTGAAACAAATATTTGTGCGATCCACAAATATTTTGTTTCTGGTCTGGGTGTGATGTGCATGATAAACTATATGTCTGTATACGGTACCCACGACACAGGAGCGATCCTAGTGTGGGCCTACGTTAAAAAAATAATAATAATAAAATGTTGCCAGTGAGGAGTTTCGAACAAACAGCCATGTTTAGATTTCACGTAGGGAACCCTTTCTAGCTAGAGATGTTACCATTGCATCATTTTTGTATATTTCTTCACGATGGTGATTCGGTAGCGACGCCCCGAACGCAATGGCGTCAAATTACATTTTCCATTGTAACCGATCCGAAGTGATCTATTTAAACTATAATTAACCTTCGCACCACCCGACTCCCGGACGCGGGCCGTCCGACCGTGTGACGTGTGTCAAAGTGACGTTTGACATTTTCGTGTCAGATTTGACGTATTGCGACGGAAGTTGTATTTTTGGAGCGCCGAATAATGTATTGTTTCAAAATGTAGGAATGCTTTCTGTGTCAATGTGGAAACTGAACTAATTGTCAGAGTGGTGTTTGTTTATTGATATTGTTATTTTTACGCGCGAGTCGCGGTAACGTTTGACATGTGTCAATGTATTCAATCATTGTGAGTGATAGGGTCAGCTGTCAAATGATATTTTGACAGTTTCGTTGGCGACATTGTTCGATTTTGTTTTTACACAATTGGGTTTACGAGACGAGCAATTCTTTCCACTGATGGTAAGGTCTACGTCTGATAAAAATCCTGTTTACACACGAATTTTTCAGCACGAAAGATAAAAGAATCATGGCCTACCATAAAGCTTAATAAAGCGTGTACTTTCGTCATCTTTACGAAGATCACCGTACCATTAAGACCACATTAAGGCCACATTAAGGCCTTATCGACAACATTTATAACCATGCTCGTGTACAACACATATTTTTATCCAAAGAGCCCATCACTCTGCACCGTCAGCTAACTGACGACAAATGGTTGTCATCTCAGGAACAGGGCCCTAGTGCGCTCTTTACTTTGTCATAGAAGTATTATGTAGCTCTAGAATTAATATAAAGTACCTTTGTGTACATCGCTCGCGTCTGAAACTTGAACAATTCGTGTGGGAGGAAACAATATATTCTTGGAATAGCTGCGCCCACGTTGTACCCGTATTGACTATTAAGAGTAAAAGTGCTCTAAGTTACTTCTTATGACATCAGCTATCTGCCAGTGAAAGTCCTGTCAAAATCGGTCCAGCCATTTTTTCAATATGTCTTTTGAAACTAATGATTTTGAACGTATTTTTGGGTCAAGAACTTATATATTTTTTCTTTTTAATAAACGTAGCTCCACACTAGGATTTCTCCTGTATCGTGGGTACCGCTTACAGACATATAATTTCACATAGAAAATCTAGACCAGAAACATATATCCATGGATCACACAAATATTTGCCTGGCGGGAATCGAACCCGCGACACTAAGCGCAGCAGTCTAATTGTTCAGCCACTACGCCTATCATCATCATCATCATCAGCCTGTACTAGTCCACTGCTGGACATAGGCCTCCCCTAATGAGCGCCATAGCGCCCTGTCTTTAGCTTGACGCATCCAGCATCTGCCTGCAGTCTTTCGCAGGTCGTCATCCCACCTGGCCGGAGGGCGTCCTACACTACGTTTGCCGAGTCGCGGTCTCCACTCAAGAACACGTTTACCCCAGCGGTTATCGGTTCTTCGCGAGATATGGCCGGCCCACTGCCACTTCAGCTTGCTAATTCTTTGAGCTATGTCGGTAACTTTGGTTCTCTGTCGGATATATTCGTTACGAATTCTGTCCTTCAGAGAGACTCCAAGCATAGCTCTTTCCATAGCTCGCTGAGCGACTTTACACTGGTGGACCAGCCTTACCGTGAGTGTCCACGTCTCAGCTCCGTAGGTCATAACGGGTAGGACGCACTGATTGAAAACTTTAGTTTTCAAGCATTGTGGTATGGATGACGAGAAGACTCGACGTAGTTTCCCAAACGCTGCCCAGCCCAGTTGGATCCTCCTTTTGACCTCCTTCTCAAAATTGTTTCTACCTAACTGCAGAATTTGCCCAAGGTAAGTGTACTCGGAAACAATTTCGAGAGGGTGGCCATGTACGACGACCGGCCCCGGATCAATGAGGCCATTGATCATGACTTTGGTTTTATCCAAATTCATGCCGAGACCGATGCGTCGTGAGGCTGAAGCTAATCCGTCCAGCATTCGGTTCAGCTCCTCCAGCGACTCTGCCATTAAAACTATATCATCAGCAAATCTTAGGTGTGAGATGTAATCGCCGTTTATATTAATGCCCTTGCCTTTCCAGTCCAACGTCTTAAACATATCTTCCAACGCGCTCGTGAACAGTTTCGGGGATATAACATCCCCCTGTCTTACTCCTCTGCTCAGTTGGATGGGTTTAGACTGCTGGCCCTGTACTTGGACATTCATGGTGGCGGCTTCGTAGAGACATCTCAACACCTCGATATAGCGGCAGTCTACTTGGCATCGCTGTAAGGATTCCAGAACAGCCCAGATTTCGACAGAGTCAAAGGCCTTCTCGTAGTCCACAAAGGCCAAACACAGGGGCTGATTATACTCTTCGGACTTCTGTATAATCTGCCTCACTGTGTGTATGTGGTCTATGGTGCCATATCCTCCGCGAAACCCGGCCTGTTCCGGTGGCTGGAACTCGTCGAGTCTCCTAGCGAGACGGTTCGTGATGACTCGTGAGAACAGCTTATAGACGTGGCTCAGAAGCGAGATGGGTCTGTAGTTTTTAAGAAGGGTTTTATCTCCCTTCTTAAAAAAGAGCACCACCAAACTCCCGCTCCACGCCTTTGGAGTTCTCCCACTGTGAAGGACGGCGTTGAAGAGGTTCTGTAATTCCTGTATAACAGGAGCTCCTCCGGCTTTCAAGAGCTCTGATGTTATTCCGTCCTCACTACGCCTAACGTGTCGTCAAATATATGCATCGTCCCCGTCAATATCGCGCTAGTGTGGTGGCAGCTTTACTGTTCCCACGTGTAATCTGTCACTGCTCCAGTCGACGGGGTGATACGGCACAATATCAGCACCCTGCGAGCGGGGGGGATTTGTGAAACATCACCTTTACTTTGTCATCCGATATCGCGATGGTTTTAGGGGATTTTTCGCATATATTGGCTGTCAGAGACTTGTTCAAGGAAGTGGTTTACTTTCTTTTGGATGGGAAAAAGGATTTTGTTGAAGTGTGAGTATCTGCAAGTATGCGCTATCGTCGATTTCGTTCAATGTTTAGTTTATAGATATGAGCCGTTAGTTTCCCGACAACGCACTATAAAAGTTTGATTTTGAAAATTAACGAGAATGGCTGGCTGAAAATGGCAATGGATCCTAGAAAGCCAGTCGATTCCAGGCTGAGTACGTTTACATCCTTCGACCATATCGTCACTTATAGAGAGATAGTTGTCAAATCAAATGGTAGCTTATAGAAAATAAATGTTGTTTTAATTATAAAAATTCTAAAAAAAAACTATGTCTAACTAGCCAGGTTTCGGTCCAGCCTACCCTATGGCTATAAAAAATGTCGCTGCGAACAAAGTCACAAACATCACCTAGGCTTGACAAGCTGTAACACCGTGCCAGCATTAATTAACTCGTTCTACAAACAGACAAACAAGTCACTTTATTTATAAAGGAAGTTGCGTGCTCTACGTTTTATAGTCTGTAGCCGGAAGTGGGACGGGGAAAGTATTTTATGCACTTGTAGTAAAACTGTGTAAAATGATTGATTGCTATTGGTAGTGTTCATAGACGTTTGTTTTTCAGGAGTTTTGCGTTTTAGACGTTCCGATGATAAAGGGTGATTATCACTTCACTGGGCGTCGTCGCGCCGCGTGTGTGGCGAGAATAGGTCTGCCAAGTTTTTTTAAAAGATAATAAAAAATGTTCGGTGGGGCTAAATAAAAAGTACAGACAGTAACAAGAGTATTTATTATATTTATTTACAACGTAACTGCATTTATTTGACAATTTTGCTGATTGTAAAAGTGTGGCATGTATGTTTTTTAAATATTGAACAAAATAAACTTGGGATTGAAATAAAGTTAGTATAATATGTTTGTATACTTTATTGCTATTCAAAACTAAGTATATTACAGTATACGAACGACCATAATTTATACACGGTAGGTATATAGTACGATTGGCAACTTCAACCAATAGCGCACTATAAAATAAATACGAAAAAAAAACAAAACAGTTTTAACCCAAAAGTGTAGAACCTTATTTCAGTGTTTTCAGCCAAATTTGAACTCTATCTGAGCGTAGATAACGCAGTATTTCCACAACACGTCCTGCTTCTAACGTCACTAATTTCACTGAAAGCTTACTGCTTCAATAATGGACTACTTATTAGTGTATTGTAATGTGAAGAATACATAGCACATAATATTTGATGACAAGAGATAAAGGGGTCTAATTCTCATGTAATAGACATTGATGCCAAATTACAATGGAGCAATGTGGAAATAATAATAATTTGTTAAGAATTGCTGGCTTGTAGAGTTTCGTCCCATGACCTAATGGGATATAACTCAGAACTTAAAAAAATGGGATGACAATTCCAATGTACAAAATTTCATAAAAGAGTGATCCGTCTTTAAGAATCTATAACTAGTTACAATTTACTTATTTATATATAAATTACTTACCAGTGACAGTTTTATAAATCTAAATATGAAATTTATTTTCAATAGAGATATATATTATTATTTATTAACTCTATATTGTCGATTGCGACATCCTGTCTACTACGCGAGATTGAAGCGCATGGTCGTGGCCGTTGAAGAGGGATAATTGTTATTGTCGTTGACAAACGACGGATATTAGAGTGGGAAACATAACGGTGATGAAAGTTAGATTAGTTAGTACATCGATTACGGCTTTTCAGAGTAGACCCCCTAAGGCTACGTGCAGAAAACTGCAAGAAATTAGACACTTAATTATATAATGCATATATTTCGTTGTTATGTTATATTATCAAAGAGATCGCCATTATTTTCTAACTGTCAAGTTAAATTACTGTCAGTTATTACTGTGCATGTATCAAAGTATCAAACAACATCCAAATCACTAGCTATAATATAAGTAAACAAATCTGTTAGGATTTCAATCATTAATAATAGCAACCAGAATCATCACCAGAAATCATCATTAGAATTTTTCAACTTGCCATAGTTTACAACCTATTTTGAAAAATTAAAGCATCAAATACACTTCTAATTTCGTCATGCACACCAATGATTCCCTCGTGCGAAAACGTGTGACTGAGATAGCGATATCAATACGCCACAATCAAGTGTTTGATTCGATTGTGCATATCGATAGCCAATCGAGTCAATTGGCTGCGCTGAATATGACCAGTAATCAAATGTGCATAAAATTACCTACAACTCTTGATTCAGCATCGGCGTTTAGATATCAGAAGTATGACTTATAATATATTGAAATGCTATTATTTTTTAAATAAATATAATATATATAAATAGGTTGCTATATTTTTAACAAGCATGGTGAATAAAACATGTCAAATAACGTTCTTTGAGTTTTTACTAACCTACTTATTTAGTCAAGTGTCAAGCATGAAAAATGTTGGGAAATCAGGTAACGAAATTTTACCAGTTCTATTTGCAGTCAATACGATTTTCCCATCTATCAATGATTACCCAACGAGTAATGATATTTTTCCCAAAACCCAACCTTAATATTTACCCAACCTCCAACGGATTCCCCGAAGTTCATTACGGAGGGTAGATTTCAATCGACGACGGTCTGCAAACATTTGCTTCATAAGTTTGATAGGTATTGAGATGGGGGGTTGAAGAATTAATCTCTTTCTACTTATGACTTAAACACCTTTATATTTTTTTTAGCTTCGCACGATTTGTACATTTTATAAAATGATATGCCGAAACACGATGACAATTACTTACCATAATATTCTATTTAAATTCTAATACAATACTAAACAGCACCCCACGTAACGATGAAAACAAAAAAGATTCTAAACTAGAGTATAAAATGACCAATAATCCTACATTATGAAATAGTGATCCTAATCTCTCGTCTATCAGAAACAGTATGATCACGATAATGCCTTAACACCCTTATAATACACGAGAGACGAAGCGAAGTGTTTGTTGATCGCCGATTGAAATCTACGCCGCGTTTAATTATCTCTGCGGGATAGAGATGCGATATTGGAAAATATTGATAATTTTTCTTAAATAATGTCGATACAGTTAACAGGCTTTTCTTTATACGTATATAGTCAAAGTCAAATGATTTATTGTGAATAAGCAATAACATCGCACTTTTACAAGTCAAACACATCAATCTAATTAACAACTTAATAGAACCATACAAGAAAACAAAATACGAGTATAATTAATTGATTATGGTTTGAGTTTGAAAAAAGGATGTTTCCCTTTCAAGCACTGGTCCAGGTTGACTCTGTCAACACGAGATGGATTCAGATACCACATAAATAGCGAACACTTTTGTATAATAACAAGGATACGTATATTCGGGATCGAATATTAAACCCCATATCAATACATCTATTACCATCTCACCCGCGGGACCGTGTCCACCCTCGTCACGGGGCCACCTGACACGTGTTAACTGAACCTGTTTTGTATGCTCGGGATTAGATGTCGGGGTATGAAAGGATATGAGTGATCCTTACAGATGTATATGGAATGTTGAGGAGATTGTTGTCATGTTACATGTCTAAACCGATTTTGATAAAGTTGTCGCCGTTGACATGATATTGTGAAGTGATATTATTGTGAATAAACCCGTTTTGGAATAATAAAAATGAATTTAATTGGCGAAATTTTCAAGGGATGGTTGTATGTTGGATGATCGTCTAAACCAATTTTGATAGAGTCATCGCCGTTAACTAAAAAAAAGCATTGTTATTTTAATCTGTGCGGATCACTTTATTGTAATAGTTCGCGATATTTAGAGAAGATGGTTGTGTTGCTGTCATTATAAAAGGTCTAAACATATTTGTATAAAGTTGTCGCCGTTATTTATCTGTCAACGTTCAATGTTCGATGTTCCAACGATATTGTGATATTAATCAGTAAATGGTTTTGACTTATGGATGTAAATTCAGACCCCAAAAGTTTAAAAATTCAAACAGTGAAACGACGAAAATCTATGAATAAAATTATCCATAACACGAAAAGGGTGTCCCCGACGCTCGCACAAGAAATATTTAAAGAAACATGCATACACCCTATACAAGCAACTCAAAATATCATCACTGGAGGCCGTAGTTAACCGACTTTATTAAAAACCTGATTCCAACCCCTATTTCAACCCCCTGAGCACACAGGGGCGCGTGATCAGAATATGTGTACACAGAACGTGTACTAAACGGGTTGTTGCTTATATTTTTGGAATATCGGTCCAGAGACACGGTTTGCATGCTAAGTGTGTGTGTACTTTTGATTTGAGACGTTGAGCAGGGGTTTTTGAGTATGAACAAGTTGTCCCGACATACGTTGTCATGTCAGAAATGAATGCGTAAATTAATTATTACATATATCTTTTTCGTGAATTTTTGCAGTGTGCTTATTGGGGGAACGTTCGCCTGCCAAAACGGAGGTGGCGAGTTCAAATCCCAGTGCGGGCACGTACCGATGTGTTTCTTGTTAAACATAATAATATGTACGTAATTATCACTCGCTTTTCGGCGAATGAAAACATCGTGGGGAAACCAACATGCTCGAGGCATGCTCTCCACCAATCCGGACCGGGCTGGATTGTGGCCTCACCTTCCTCACGAGAGTGAGGCCTTTGCCCAGCAGTGGGTCAGTTACAGGCTGAATTATTATTTTTATTATTTATTATTTAATGTAAAGACGAATCTAACAAAGCAAAGATCATAAAGATCGGTCCATCTTTGCGGTAGTGCGAGCACGAACCTCTATCGAGAAAGTATTCGTATCGTTAAGTTAAGAAGCATATTAATTCTGGTGACTTGTCATCTTCCAAAGCTTACGTTGCTAATCCACTCGTAACTTAGTTTTAAAGTCGTTAAGTCGGCAACATATTATGCTAACTTAGTTGCGATTAAATGTTGTTAGTTTGAAGTAAGTTATAACTACAGGTGTTAAGTTAGCGCGTGTTGTTTACGTTCACGCGTAACGCCTTTTGTTTTTGATTTATCTATCATGGTTTAGTTTGTTATCTCTGTAACCTCTTTTGACGATAACTGCTAAGGTTTTGTTATTCTGAGATGGGGGGCGTCTCGGTCGAAAGAATGTCGGTCTTATGGCCGAACTGCCCCTATTTAATTTTACCTATTTTTGTGGGGGCGACTCGGCACGTGCAAAGTACAGTCAGATATAAAGTGGATTAATCCTCACTCTCTCTGAAAGTACCGGGGTAACATAAATTATGGATGAAATAAATATTGTATATAAACAAAAATGATGGAATATTTCTCACTCATTACAGTCTAATTCGCGCACAAACTAAAATCAATATGTATAATTGTGATATACCTCGACGTTTCGGACACCGACCGTGGTCACGAGAAGACTCCTCATCGGATGTTAACACTATAATCCTTCGTTACGCTCTGGGTTGAAAAAGCCACCCGTGACGGTAAGACAGTGCTTTACCCCCTCAATGCATAATCTAATATTAGCCCTAGTGTCTGGCAGCATAAGGCTAAATTCGGCCTAACTTCAAGTTGGCGTTTCCAAAAGCTGCCCAGTCCATTTAGAATGTGGTTCATTTGAAAATTGCAGATGCGACGTGAACTGCAACGATGCAACTAGTTCGCAGCAAACCAGGGGTAAATAGCTGCGAAGTTGTCGCTTAAACTGTTGGTTGTTGCCGACATATGAAATGCGAAATGTTGCGAACTTCTGAACTTTACGTCTATAAACTTTTCGTCTATGTTTGTAACTTTTAGGAAGCTAGTTGGAAGCTAAATTACTGCTCCTGGGCCTTTTGCAAGAGTTGTAGCAACTGGATTTAATTAGAAATTATTTTTAGAACTTCTTTGTAATTATGGTAATTAAAAGTAAACGCCACCGGTTTTTTGTGGTTCTGGTAGCTATCCAGGTGGATACTATATGCCCTGTCACAAATACTATAACACATGATATAGGCCACAGAAGATAAAATACAAAAGTAATTTGTAATTTGAATGTATAAAAAAAAGCTCCAAAACAAAAATGTGAGCAAATTGTGCCTGTCTATCTGTTTGTTACAGCATCACGCAAACACTGATCAAGTGATTGCAAAGTGGTGTTTACTGTTCGTTAGCTTAGAAAGTTACTTAAAGCACCGACGTAAAGTACATCTAAATCCGACGAGTATAAAACGAGCTATTTACGAGTAAAACACCGTAGGCGGTGTATCGAAAATCGCCGTTTACTAATCACATTAAAAAATACCCTTAAAAAAGTCAAAACAACAAGCTTTGATAAAAGCTTTAGGAAATTACGACCACAGTAAAACAAAATCAGAAGGTAATAATAGTACATTAACGAAGACAAGCTGTGATAATGTCGCTCGCGGAGGTGTCGAGGCATTGTAGGACCTTTGTTCTTCGGTGTACTGTGGACAATTTAAATGAATTTGTCTTTCACGCGACGGGTTTCTACTTAACAACAGATAAAGTCTATTGCTGTCCGTGTCTAACACTAAGTAAATAACAAGGACGGTAGTTTTTTTTAATACATTCGCTGACTGTTGACACTCTTTCGCTCTAGTCTCGGGGTTCGATCGGCTATTTTCTTATGTTGTCATTACGGCCGGTTTTGACTCTATCATTGTCTGTGTCTGACGCTAAGCAAATTTACCAAAAAGATTTAAACCAGATTTGAACAGATGAGTCCAAATAGTTTCTCCACAAATCGACGTCTAACCCTCGCTTTTTCTAACTCAATAACAAATTCACAAGTAAAATAATTAGGAATGCCTGGATTGAGGAAGAAAACGCGAGTGATATACATCGATTTGGTGGAACGAAATTTTAGAAATATCTGTTCAATTCTGGTCTAAACTTGTAGTAAGACGATTAGAGTCTATAAAACCACTTGACATTCGGGCTTTCGGGCGTTGTCTGCCTATCTATATATATCTATTTATTTAGTGTGTTTTCAGCTTATTTTGAACGATAAAATTAAAGTAATACAGTTGTACATCTGTCTGACAGCCACAGTGTAACAAGGCGAGCAGTCATTCGAGTCGACAGATCGACGGCACTTCCAGATAACAATGTCGACGCGAGAACCTACGCGTGCCTCCGGCGTGAATGTTTTAGGGGTTGATTGATAAATACGTAAACGGGTTTTCAGTGTTGCTGTTGTAATTAATATATTGGCGTTTTGGTTATTATTTACGTGGTAAAAAGTTTTCTATAGAATTCGATGTAAAAGTCTACACGGTTATTTGCATTACGTCAATGGAATTGTAAAACAGTAAGCAGTTTTACTGTTGGAATATTGCCACTGTGTGTTTTGGACAAAGCTTGTTTTGCCCTTTTTAAAATGTTCAGCTCAATATGCTGAAGGCTTTGTTATAGTCACGTTCCGTTTCAAAACGTATCGCAACGAAGAAATCTAAAACACTGAACCTTTAAGCCACGTTATATTCATTTTATTTCATGTCTCATCATCATCAGCCTGAAGACGTCCACTGCTGAACACAGGTGTGGCGTACTACACCACGCCTTATACGCTAGCCAAAATCGCTCCTCTAATGAGTTGGACCCACACCTTACATTTTCAATTAATCGCTTCCTCTTATGTTTATGGGCCAACTCCTTAGACGACTGGTTTTGGTTAGGCGCGCGTACTAACTGCTGCCGAGTCTGTGGCACGCTTGCACTGCCGCGTCGCGCGCGGCCTACTACACAGACCGCTACGGGCTACGCTACTAGCTTGTTGGTATTCGTGCTTTCATTGCTACGTCTTATTGTTTCGCTTTCGTAGTTCTTATCTATTCTTTCATTCTTTGTACATAACTTCCAGAAATAAATAATTCATATAAATTCCAATCATAAATCTTCATTCATTCGGCCTTACTTTCTTCTTTACCTAAATTCTAAACATACTTCACCGTTTACCAACCCACACAGGCTTCCCCTGAGCCCGCCACATCGAACGACAATTTGCATCCACCGGTTGCCTGCGACTCTTGTGATGTCGTCGGCCAAAGTTATACGAGCAATTATGAATTAGTACATTTTTATTTATTTTATGTGACTGACACTTAATGCAAAAGAAGTTTCTCATTGAGAAAATATAGTATTTCTACCCTGTCAACTTTCACGAAAAAGTGATACTGTATCAACCTGTAGTCCTAGCATAACATAGTGGATCCTCGTAAAGGGACAAATTACGAAATTCCCAAACAGTTTTAACGTTCCTTCTTCACATATTCGGCGAACGGTATACACCCTTAATTTATCGCGCTCGCGGCGCGGCCTTATTAAATACTTAACTAGTGTATTATCACAAAGGGAATTAAAATTCCAATGAGGGTGATTATATACTGTATACTAAGGTAAAGTGTCACAAGAGGACGAGTTGTTATATTAAGTGACAAATGGAAGTCTCCAGGTCAACACAAGTGATCTGCGATTCCGGCGAGGTGATTTTTGATAATTTCAAAAACTATAAAATATTTATTTATTCATTTTGAATATACGCCTTAATCGATTTATATTATCGAAATGTGCAGTGCTGTCAGTAAAGTTTTTTTTATTAGGTTCGCAGAACTGAATATGCACAGACAAATGCATCAGAGTATAAATATAAATATGTAATAGTGATACTACTAATAGGACGTCCTTTTGAGTAAACCTTGGATTGTTCTGCAACAGTCTCATTCTAGGCTGGACATGTTTACCAACTTCGACCAGATGGTTACCTAAGACCATCTGAAATAATAAAAAGTGCGTGCGTGTAACCTTTACGCGCGATTGAAGTAAAACTTCTTTTCCGCTATTTAAAAAGATTACATTGACTTCCGCTGTTTAAAAAAGGTTACATTTTTTAAACAGCGGAAACTACGCAGACTAGTAAGCGTTACTTCCGTCAGAAAATTAATCTGAGTTACTCCCTAGTCGCGCCTAAAGAAGTATTACAAATAAAAAAAATGTCGAGTACAAAAAAGCTGTTATGGGCTTATGCTCAAGTAAGTGATCGTCCAGTTACTAGGTATTATAAAATTATAAATACAGATGCACGCCTGTTATTTGATAATAGTATAAAAAGCAGTTTCATGTGAACTTAACGTACTGTGTCAATGTCCACTGTGTCCCTGGCGCTATTCAAAGGAGGCAATAAAAAGTGACCCGTTTCTACTACCCCGGGGTTAATAATTCAAATGTATGGACTGCGCGCTATTCAACAAGTAACCCACCTAGGGGGTAAACAAACGGCTTTGGGGACAGAATTTTAAGTTGCGAGACGAAATGTAAATATGGTACTGGGGTATTATTTTTAATTCACTGCCGCAACTGTTCTGTTTACTGTCTTTCTACTGTGTTCCTACTTGACACAATAAATGGGGAAGTGTGTTTGTGTGTCTATTATTTACGTCATAGCGGGTTTTCGTATTTGGTTAAAAATGCGTTATTACAAGTATAATATAATAACGTAAAATAAAAATACAAGAGCGTATTTTAAATTCCAAAAATTAACCCCTTAGAGGGGGTTTTTACAGTCCGTCCATTAACCAAAAGTCAAATTAATATTAATGGTTAAACCGTTTTTACAGATTTTTACATATAAATTACACCCTGAAGATACTTTTTAAATAAAGGTTATATAGTTAATCCATTTGCAGTCTTTTTGCACACAGTATAATACATTTTCTCAAACAAAACCCCGATAAACAGCGCTAAATCCTAATGTATTACTTGGAAACCTCTTTACAATCTTTTCGCGTCTGTCGTTAAGAGGAGATTAACTTACCTTCCCCCCAAGACCGGGGGTGTGAGTAAATAAAAATGTCACCGTCTTAACAAGCTTTCGTAAATTATGGTGATTCTGCCCCTTAAGGTGGTTAAAAAGATGATAGGGTTGAAAAAAGAAATTGTAACGCGATGCGTGGTTCTTGATGGCACGTGGTGGTAAGCACCTGTCTATACAGTTGCAGTGCTAACGAGAATTTTGAATTGCAAATCTTGCACGACATTGCACTCTTCACCAAGAGACATTGGTTCTGAAATCTTCATCATAATCACAAGGATAAGGCTGTATCCACCACAGGCCCCGGTCCGAATTGATGGTCGCATACCTCCGAATTAATTTTCGGACAATTTCCTCACGATGGTCTGAAGACTTATAGACCAATAAAAGTTAATGGGGGCGTTGGGGAAACCTCTAAAATTTAGACTATATTATTTTTTCTTAATTCCCTTATTTTTCCGATAAGTTGAGACCGTTGAAGTATTCTGGGTTACCCCGTTATCCCTCAACGGTATGATTGCCGTCAGATGACTCCGCGGAATAGACTTTGAGGTCTCGTTCAGACGAGGCGAGTGTTCCAGTCGAGTGGAGAGGCAAGTGATTTAGTTACTGAACTCGTGCAAGGATAGGCGGTCTTGGAATTAAAAAAGTTTGTATCTTACGTAACTTTTCAAGAAGTTTTTCACGGAGCGTGTGGCGCGGTTTGGATCTTAACCAATCACTATAGGATAGTTCTCAGCGTTACACTTGGATGTGTGTCGGTTTAGTGGCATAATAGCCATCTCTGACACGTCCAGGGGACTTCATTCGAGGAAGTTCCGTTTTGGAAAAGTTCGGTAACTAAAAGTGTCCAAAGTCTTTTTAGACTCTATAACTATTTTAGAGAGGGAGAGAGGACGCTACTATAAATTAAGGACTTCAGTTTTCGAGAATTTCAGTATATGCTGTTTTTAACTATCCGTAAGACATTTTTTATTAAGACATTTTTCGTTTTAGAGGTCTTCGATGGCTGAACGAAATATGCGCTGAGCACAGCGATCTCGATATTTTTATATGTTGTTCTTTGGTGACATTTACGCATGTTGCCCTTCACTGTATTAGTTCAGTTACATTTAATTACATTGTCGCATTGGATGTATCTGTTAAGGCACTGTAAATTAGAATGAATCAATAAATGTAATTGTTATCATCGGCATCCCTATGGAACTCGGTGACTCTTTCAGACAGATGGATTACAGAGTGAGTTGGAGATGAGAGAGTACCAGTGACTCACCTTGCTAGTGGGTTGGCCCTTTTTAAGCAGGTTTATGACACCTCTTCTAGTATTGAAATCTACTGTATTTAAACCATCTACGAATTTACTTACTACTAGAATGCTCGTACTTGCCTCGTCTAAACGAACCTTAGAGACCCGAAGCGGTTGTTTTGGTGTTGATTTGATGTTATCTGTGCGTTTCATAGCTTAAATAAAAATGTTGGTTGAAAACCTATTTTTTAAATATTTTTTACTTACAATTTATTTAGGGTATTTATTCGGGGTAGATGATACCGATCGATATTTAGTCTGTGCCGGGGCGGATGGCATTTCTGTTCATTAGCCCGCTTAGGGGTCCAAGTCGTATTAGACAGTGCAAGCTGCACAAAATGGCCCCAAACATGGTCAATCTACAGTCCTTACGAGGCGTTCCATTCCATTGTCCACCTTAATCATAATATTACGAGGGTTTACTATTACCCCACATGTGAGTCCACAGGGCGATGCTACGAGTAGTTCTAAAAAAAAATAGCCTTTGTATGCCTTATAATATAAGTGAAAGTCCCGTCAAAATTGGTCCAGCCGTTTCGGAAATTAGCCAGAAAGAACAGAGGCACAAGTTTTGGTAGGTACCTACTATTATATTTTACAGCTATTATTTTGTTTTTACAAACAGACACTGTATTTGTCTATACTAATATTATAAAGAGCAACGATTTGATTGTTTAACTGCTACTGGGCCGAATTTGAAAAATTATTTCACCGCGGGTGACATAGGCTACTTTTTATCCCGTAAAAATTAACGGTTCCCGCGGGATAGTAATTAACGCGGGTGAAACCGCGAGGCGCTTCTAGTGTACCATATTCACCGTCTGCTATGTGTTCCGGTACGTTACGTACGGCATATAGCATAACTTGAGTCACAACAATACAACTTAAGGGATTTGTCTCCAACTCAAAGGAATACGCAATGAGTAACGGAGTTGGGAAAAGTGTGTAAATGTCATGCATGATGTATGTCTGTCTGTTGACGTCCCCCTACTCCCAGGTGACATCGGGGACAGGTGTCCCCTGAGTTATGATCTCGTCATATTTGCGAAAATGTTACGTCTGTGTATATAAAAATAAGGTTTGCGAGATTTTTTTCTCTGTGGGGTTTTTTTCTTTGACCGAGCGAAGTGAGTCTACTAGCATAGAATACCTATGAATACCCTAGAAGTAGGGGTACTCTCTCTATTTTTAAATGAAAGCGGGATGAGGATCGGGATTATGTTTGACATTTTAAGCGTGACGGGTGACCTATTGGGGACCGAAGTAGTATGAACGCTATCGATTCGCATACAGTTTCGCTTGTCTTTTGTCCGATTCAGCCGTTTGTATGGAGTGTCCATCCTGTGCTACTGAAACGAATCGGCATTTGTATGTGTCGCATACCTATTATTTTATATGAAGTTCAACGAAACAATGACAGTACGAGAATAATAATGTGAATTTATTAGATAAATATTTTAAGCTTCGGTTTTAGTTAAAAACACTAGCATAATTTATAAATCGGACGCGTATTCAACCAATAGCCCCCGTAGAGGATTATGGCCTAATCCTCCGTGATGGGAGATCTATCATCAGCAGAGGGCGGATAGGGGTTGATGATGATGATGATGATGTAGGATATCTTCCATACGGTATTCGGTTTACGCATCGGTTTAAGAATCTTTTGGAAATCGTTTACACTCAGCTGCAGTGGGCAGGGAAGCGGGCAGGGCAGTGAGCGGGACGAGAATGTAAACACGATACTCTCCTGCCCTGCCGCTGCTCCGCGTGCTGCCGGCGGGAGTGGAAGCGATGTGAGTGGCAGGGCTGAATGTGAACACACTTCTCTAGGGAGCTATTGCCGGCAGTAGGACGAGCAGTTGGATGGGCAGAATGTAAAGGAGCCGTTAGCTTTCGCGTCTAAAAAAAAACAAAAGCAGTCGACACACATTTCTGACGTTGGCAAGCCAATCTCGCCTCGGTTTAATGAAAAACCCGCGTCCGTACGGCCGTTTCGCCGTTTAAATTATTATTCAACCACATTCGCCCAAATGGAGTACTAAAGCCGACACACTCGCGACTTCGTAAACCGACGCTATAAAAAGTAAAAACCGCGTTCGAAACGCTTAAATTAAAATTAAATATCGCGCAAAAGAGGGTACTGGAAAATGGTTAATTCGTGAACGCATTCATTATGGACGGCTGGAGTTAGGGTTGGCACTTCTGGTAAAGCTATGTTTTTGTAGCTTCGCATGATTTTGGCATTGACTTTCTAGATTTACGAAACAAGAAGCCCTGAAGCCGATAAATAATAATATTTTACTGATTTTTTTCTAATAAGTTTTTATAATACATGTAAAGCAGACCAAATACGTTCATTTCTTTGTAAGATCAGCTCGCATCTATCATAGAATTGTATATCTAGATCATAGAATTGTCGTCGGAACTTGAGAAGCATGTACAATTTCAACTCCATAAAACAACGGAAAAATTTACTCGTAAGATTTAAACCAAACAAAATATCATACAAACACAGCAACTTTAATAAAAACTTGTAAAATACGGGCTATAATTTAGATTGTTCGCCTACAGTGGTACGTGCTAAATTAGTTTTTGGACATGCCACTCTTGTTATTTTACAATTTATATAAGATTAAAAATGATGCTGGCCGAATTTTAATAAAAGTCATGACACAAAGGAATTACTATGTAAGCTATTTATTAAGGTCGTACATTGCCCATAAAATTCATCCCAAGTGTTCTCAAAAAGAGGTAGCTGACAGCAGTGACAGCCCTAGCGTGGAGGTACGTTCTGAATTCAAATTTATAAATGGAACGGTGAGGAATTCGCGATGGGACGTGATCGCGGGATTACGCGGCGCTAGTTTAGGGGCTAATCTATTTGGGCACCCTTTGTCGCCCCGCCGCCCCTACCTGGGGCTGATAGTTGTATCATTGTGTTGTTAGGGATTTGAATGGGTTAATTTTGCATGCGACTGCGCGAAAATGACTTTTATTGTCTTTAGGAATTTCGGGAAGAATGGTGTTTGTTTACGGACGATTTTGCTCGTGACTAATTGAGGACCCGTTTTGGTTATTGTATACGGATTATCCACCAATCCGGACTAGGCCCCCGTGGTGGATTATGGCCTAACCCTCCTCACGATAGTGAGGGGAGGCCTTTGCCCAGCAGTGAGACAGTTACAGGCTGAATTATTATATATTTATACGGATTTTCATCGGATAATATATATCGGATATTTTAGAATAAATTAACTTTTTAAAAATGGATCTGAATTGATAATGTATCTTACAAGAGAAGTTGTTAAACTAGCACTCCGTTTTTAGCTAGTTAATAGATTTCTTACACCACTGCACAAGTAAGGCCCATGTCAGATTGGATTGGACGAACTGACTATGATATACAACCTTATTTAATATGCCCCATCTGATAAGTTTTCACAGCTAGTCACATTATGTTGTGTTTTCTCTTTGAACAATAATTTTGTGTTGAATTGAAATATAATTATATTATTAGGAAAGCTCCTTTAAAAATGCAGTAGCCGTGTCATGGTGACGCTTAAAATGGAAATTGGGATATAATAATATTTTTTTTACTTTATATTCTAGCATTAGACCACTATTTCGCCTGGTGTTAAATGAATGGTTTCAACATGCTCAGTCTTACCACAAAAGATGCAGACCAGAGTTGAACAGATGAGTCTAAATATTTTCTCCACAAATCGACGTCTAATCCTCGCTTTTGATAACTCACTAACAAATTTACAAGTAGAATAATCAGGAATGCCGGGATTGAGTAAGAAAACGCGAGTGATAGACGTCGATTTGTTGAATGAAATTGTAGAAACCTGTGTTTAACTCTGGTCTAATACGTATTTTGTGGTAAGACCGGCTGAGGCTAGAATACGAATATGACATTTTAGGCTTGTGCTGCCAACCATTGAGGAAACTAGGCACTGAGCAAAGTCAAAGTTAGTTTGACACGAGTTGGCCTTGTCGTACCAATTCCAGGCTGTGTCAGTTGGTCTTGCTCGCCCAACGTTGGTGCCACGTTGGTGGCCACGTTCATTTGCATTCATAGCCGTAGGGATGGTTCTTGGAGGCTCAATCTTAGTCGGCGGCTGGCCTCCTTTTGACGTGGCGGTAAATGATAAGGGCGCGGCGGCTGTGCTAGCGGTTAGTGCAGTGTGCAGCGCGCTTTACGAATACTGCTTAGTAGGCTGCTTTAGGAGACAAAACATTTAAAAATCAAAGATAAAAATACCGAATGTTCCAAAAGCGAAACGTTTAGGACAAAATGGTCCATAATCCCCTGCGCAGGGGGACTTTGGACTTTAAGCCAAATAATGGTAACTTTAATAAAATCACTTCGCTTTCACATATAGATAATCACTTTCATAATATAGATTTTAAGTTTGAATGCCCGCTATTGCAGAATCTTGACAAGCGTATCGCTCCCCGCTCGCACCGCCGCCGCAGCCTATGCATGAAATATACAGCCATGTGTACCACCTCCGCGCTTTGCTTTTGATATCTTTGTGATTCCTCCCGGCGGGTACTTCTTTCTTTCAGGCCGTTCTGCTTCTTTAATATTTGCGAGATGGGAGTGGAAATTTCCATTTTGAAACCGTTTTATCTCGGCTCGTTTTAACGGTTGTTGTGAGTTGGGATGTGCCGGAATTGTTGTTGATGATTTTTGTTCGCGGAATGGGGATGGTTTGCGTATCTAGTTGACTGTGATGTCAGTCAAGTCCCTATCGGGGTGTTCCGGGTGCGGTCCTTGAGAGCCTGTTCGAGGCTGAGCATGTTTGCGCCTTTGACCACATCGTCACTTTAAAAAAAACACTGAAAGTCTGGTTGCTTGACTACAGCTTTTACTCAATAAATAAGGTAGTAACTGCAAAATAATAGATTTTATTATAATAATATTCCGAAAATGTGTATTGTACAACATCTCACTTTATTGCATAAATTGATTTCATTTGCATGATGCATGATTTTATTTTTGTAAATTTTTGCATGCTAAAATAGCGAAATGTGTTAGAACTCACTGATTGTAACAAAGTATTATTTACTCGTATTTCAAGCAAATAAAGCATTCTATTCTATTCTATTGTATTCTATCGTCACTTAAGACCAAGTGAGATAGTGGTCAAAATCGAGCCTATCAAGTATAATAATTTTTAAGTGTTTTTTTTTCATTTTAGACTCTTGTCACCCTCGCTGAGTACCATTTTCTATTCAGGATGGTATTCCCAAAGTACTCAAGTTAAGATTGGCTCTTTCGCACCATATTCCTTTAGCTGTGTGAACCGTTAGCGGTGCGAAACGCCCCATACCGCGCTATTGGAACCAAAACAACATTCACAGCGCTTTGAAATAGAAGCTTCTAAAAAAGGATGCAAGTAAAAAGATTTATTTAAAAAGATATCTTATTACGAGCACATTAAAGAACAGACTCGCACCGCCCACGCTAGGTTTTCTTTAAATAGACTACGCGAATAGCGAAGATGGATTATGCGAAGGTTCATATTTTCCTGGAAACTGTGGGTGTTAATCTCGGAGTAGGATCCAATGATATTGCTGATATTAATATCTACTTAATTTGATTATTCGAGTGTCGGTGGACAGGTAAAAAGAAAAATACTTTTATTTTCATCATTTGTTATGTCAGGGAAGCAAGTAAAAAAAAGTTTCGGAACACAAACAACTATATGTCATAACTTTAAATGCAATAGACTATTTTTGTACCTTCTTTCCGCGCCTATTTAATTCACCGGCTAAAAGATGCGTAAGTCTGTATACGCTTATTTGTAAATTATGTTAATTAAAAATATATACGAGAGAAATAATAAATTAACGGTTCGGATGAAAATCCTGACTTCGCGATTTCTTTAAAAGGCCTGCGACAAACTTTTGCTTCCCCTAATTTGTAAATTCAAGAGATTACAAAAAGAACATGGCGCTTTAATTGTCGCATTAATTTATCTGGCCATCTCCCGCAATTAAGTTAACAACAAACACGCAAGACAACATAATGAATGAAAAGTAGGGATGTGTTATCCGTAACCGAAACTATCGGATATCCGAAGAAATATCCGTGTCCGTAACTGAAAATATCGAATTACTTACCTACGTAGTACCAATTAAAAAGTACTAATTATATGTTACTATTCACGAAGTATCGTTAAGTGTTTCAGGAATATACAATATACGTAATTACGTTATCAAGAACATACTCAATTATTCTCCTATCAGTTTAAGTTTTGATTTTACTCAATATATTGCGAACAATTTTTGACTAAGTAAAAAAATAAATACAAGACTTCCGTATCCAAAGTCATGCTTAATAGATAGATAGATATAAACTCCTTATTGAAACACCACAGAATAAAGATAAAACAGAGCAATAAAATATCAATTAGTGTCACAATGGGCGGTCTTATCGCTCAAAGCGAACAAAAAATAATTGTACCATTGAATATAATAATATCCGTAACGATAATCCGATAAACACATCAATGCGGATCGACCGACCCATACCTATCCAGTACAACTCTAAAACCAACATGTTGCACAAAATACAACAATTATTATTTAAACAAAAAACAACAGAAACTGAAAACAGAGGGAAGGAAGAGATTCGTTAAGATAACAATCTGCCCTTAAGTAATGAGCCGAAAAGAATTCGTCAAGTGTGTGACGAAAGGAATCAGTTGGGTTCTGTAGCCCGCGGGGTTTAGTTAATGAGGTGGAATCGCATTATTTTAAACTGCCTTTGATTTTTTCCGTCTACTTTTGTTTGGCAATATATATTTTTAGTGGTTGACTTTCTCACTGCGTACGTGGCGAAGTGGTCGAAGGTGGTTAACGAGCTAAGTCTAGCATGGGACTGGTTGTCAAGGACTTATACCAGAAGATAGCGCTTGGTGGCAAGTTTTAATTGGGTTGGTAGAGTCAAGCGGACACTATACCGTAGTTTTTTTCTGGTGGGGAGAGAATGCCGTCCACTGTCCCCTCCGCCACGTGGGTGACTTTGCATGGGGTTATAACCTCCCAAAACCCCCTGCGCTGAAATGGGATAAGATAAGGACACGTTAGTACGCTATCTTGCTCAGAATACTACCGGCCTACCAAATGCTTATAATTTTCTCTGTATTTAGGTATTAAATTGTAGGTTTCGAATTGCATAACAAAGACGTTTTGTTGTCTAAGAAACGGTCAAGGAACTCTAAAACCCCGAAAAGTAAATCGATGTTGTTGTGTCTTTTCATCATTATTCCTGTCCGGGAGTGTAATCGGGTGGAGCGATTACGGGTATTTGGATAAATCGATTCGTTTACTTATGAATGAGAATCGTATAATCGCGGTATCCGCTCGGGTCTATTAGCGATTGTGAAATCGATTTATTTCATCGGTGTTTTGCTATGACGAGGCGGGTTTTAAAGGGGGTAAATCGAGTGATCAGTGATTTGCTATTTGGGTTTTTAATGATTATACTGTAACGTCTGTTTGTCTTGTACACGTCCTGAAAATTTTAGCCTTATCAAAATACTTTGTATCGGTTTTTAGTAGGTTCGAGTTTGATTATTACCTCACCTGACGTTAAGCGAAGATGCGTCTGCGATAGTGTGCGACTAGAAGTAACCTATTCACTGGTGACTTGAAAGTCAAAGTCAAAGCATTCATTGTAAATAGGTAACAAAATCGCACTTTTACAAGTCAAACAGCTAATTCTCGTTAACAATGAGAATCATAAAACATAAAGTATGATACATTAAATTAAACAGTAATTGATTATGGTTGGAATTTGCAAACTCCCAGGTAGTGACTAACGGGAAACAGATCCCGTCAAGGAGTTCCACTCAAACACTATCCAAACATGTTGGATTTTATATCGACGAGGTAACATCGAGACAAACTATTTTAGAGTCGTTAGGTTATACTTTGGTGGTGGGTCTAAAGAACCCGCCACTAGCTACCACCCTTAGAATATCTGTCGTCAAATCCCTTGTTCCGGCGTTCCTTGAGAGCCAGTCTGAGCATCTTTACCACCTTCGACCATATCGTCACTTAAGATCAGGTGAGATGTAGTCAAATGCTAGTCAATAAAATAGGTATAGGATAGAATAAAGATCGGTTCAAGGCTTCAAAATGTACTTTACTTAAAATGTACTTAATGGCAGATTTGCGCTCCATTAGACTTCTGAGGCAGGAGAAGAGATAGCGTAATGCTTTTAGCTTTATGATTTGCGGCTATTCGTTCCCGCATTATTTATTGTGAAGGTACAAGCAAGAACATGAAATTGGTTCATCCATATACACATCATATCAAGTTTTGTGTACCAGCACCTGCTTTGTGTACCAGGCAGCTAAATTTTTGCAAATTGCGAAACTAGAAATGACGTCTGTGGTTCCACCCCTGTTTACCCAAATGCGTTTGAAAACCAATCGAGCGAGACTAATTTGAATATCAACTTAGCTTCTATCCCATCCTCTCTCTCACCCCCACTCGCCCTACAGTAATTCGTATGATAATTAACGTTCTTAGATGTAATTAAATCGTTTCTTGGCGCAAACAACTTTGCGGCAAGATGGAGAATTTTGCCAAGTTGCCAGTTGACAAGTTTCGAGGCGTTAAGTTGGGATAGTTTGCTAGTGTTTCCAAATTAAAGTTTATTTTAGATGACTTGAGGTTTACGTGATTTATATTCAAGAGACGGCATTTGTATTGTAAATGAGGATATTAATGTTAAATATTATAAGGAAGCGAAATAACTTTTGTAACTATCGTTTTGATAATAGAAATAAGGCTTTTATAATCAAAAGTAATAGTGATATAAATGAATTATTAGTTCCTAAATACAATTTAACTCTAATAAGCCCATTCTGTAACCCTGTCCAAATAACAAAATTTAAAAGAAAATTACCAAAACTTCCGGCTTTTATGACGCAGTTTCCTTGCTACCATTAAAATGTTCGAAAATGGAACACAATTAAACCGTTCAACGACAGCAACCGCAAGATGGCGTAAGATGCTAACTCAGTGCTGAAGTTTGAAGATTTTGCAACTTGAGGGTAGTTGTGAAATTAATAAGTGAGCAGTTTCGAAGTGTCGCGTGCGCGTAGTCGGCGGTTGCGAGATAACGTGAACTTGTGTCGTGTGGAAATACACTAGTGTCTTCATAGAGCTTTCTAGTGTCGCTAAGTTTCAGATCACTATTATACAAAGGTTTAAACAAGAGTGGAATAGATGTGTCTAAAATTTCGTGCTATAAAATCGACACTCGCGTTTTCGAACTCAAGCCTGTGATTTCTGATAATATTGCTCGTCAATTTGTTATTGAGTTAGACAAACCGAGTGTTAGACGTCGATTTGTGGAACGAAGTTTTAGACGCATCTGTTAAATCAACTATTGTTTAAATATTTTGTGGTAAGACCCTTGTTATATATAGACTTTGACAGTGCCCAATTTTTCCTGATTTTCCTTTGACATTCTGACTTTGGATAAACACTTGATTATTTTGTTAAATAATGTACAGTAGGTACTGAACGTATCTGTAATGAAAAATGTCAGTTGCAGTCAACACTGAAACTGAGTTTTCACATTAATTTCACAACTTTGAAACTATTGCAACTACCTGTGCAATTTAATATGCGAACTTGCTAAGTTTGGATTGCTCCAACCCGTGCGTCGCGACATTGGTACACAGCTTTATATACATTTGGTGCCGTACATTTCGCACATACTTCTGACAACGATTGAAACAATTTTGTTACAAGTGATTTTTTGTATATTCAGTGAAAGAAATGACATAAATATTGGAATCAGACTTGCCCTCATGTGAGAAAAAATAGACACTTCTTAGCATCTGTCATTTACCATATTACGTTTCATTTACGTACTGAAATGTCTGCAAACTAGTAACATTTATTGTGTCTTTGTTTCAGGTAAGTTGGAGACTTGAACTAGACGAAGTCACATTCAGTTTTTTATAAGTACTTAAGTAAGTACAGCTGAAGCTACAGTCTACGATACCGTGACACGCGCCTTTCAGGTTAACTTTTCAAACTGCTAATTATGAAGTGAAAATGTGTATTCCAAAGTAACGTATGAAGTTAATTTGAACCCAAATCATATTAAAGTTTTAAATACCGGAACAGCATTATATATTCCCAAGTGCCTAGGGATTATTCGGTCTGACATGAACATCCTTAGGGAGTTTAACTTTTTTTGAAGGTAGATTTCGTGCATTAATTTATTTGTAAGGCCACGAGGCCACGAGTTTATTTCATTTGAATGTACGAACGATACGGACATTAAAACCCGTTAAGTACATGCGTGACGCGCAGTGAAGAGGTCCGTTAATTTCGAATATTTTTGAAACCTACGTATTGACGTATCGTGTTTTAAATTATTTTGGTTCAGTGTCCTTTTTCTGGTTTATATTGCTTGTTATACCTTAGTTTTATTTATGCGCTACGGAGCGCCATTGTATCTTTTCTGCTACATGAATATGATTGCATATTTATCGGTTCACATCGGACGTGACTTATTTACAAAGGTTTCGTTATTGTCATTTCGCTACTCTTATTAAAACCGATAGATTCACGTCATACCATAAAACGAGTTGTACGCAACAAATCAGCAGCAATAATCGTATTAATTGTAGATAAATAATTTCCTTAACCCCCTTGGTAAAATTACACTTAACTTTTAATTAACATTTCACATCTTAAATGGTGTAAACTTCGTAACAAACCGAAATTTACCCTTTCGACTCGGCTTCTTCGCGGCATGCCTTAAGTTGATGAGTAAAATATAATTTAACATTTCGAGGGGATGTTTCCCATGTTTTTGGCCCGTTCTGAATCCCCACGGACCGGGTGTTTATTGTAAGCCAATTAAGGTGGCAGATAGAATTTCATAATACGCCATGCTTTTACGAACACAGTGGAGGATGTCACGTTGCCCCTGTAGTCTTTATGGTTGTTTGGACAACTATTGGACAATCGGCTCGTTTGGCGTAGTGGCTGAGCAATCGGACTGCTGCGCTAGTGGTTGCGGGTTCGATTCCCGCATGGGACAAATATTTGTGCGATCCACAAATATTTGTTTCTGGTCTGGGTGTGATGTGTATGTGAAATTATATGTCTGTAAGCGGTACCCACGATACAGGAGCAATACTAGTGTGGGGCTACGTTTTTAAAAAAAAAAAAAAACATGCGTGCGTACAAAGTACACATGTCAGAAGTGAAACTTCTTTGGCGAACTAATTTATAAATCTTGTTTATATTTATACCTTTTTCTCTCAATCTTTCTCACTCGCTTGCTCCCTACTCTCACTCCACGGCTAGTTGCTCATGCTACGTTCGCCCTGTCTTACTCTCTCTCAATCGGTCTCGATCACTCTCTCTCTCTTTTCCGACACTTCCGTTGCATACCGGCGTGACGTTTCATCTGTAAAAATTTTACCCTCATGCGCGTAAAGAAGTTTCACTTCAAAAAAAAAGAAAAAGAATTGAGAACAACATAGAATTAATATAACACTTGAATGTCATACTTTATAGGCTAGCCATTTGACCACTATCTCATCTGGTCATAAGTGGCGATGTGGTCGGAGGTGGTGAACATGCTCAGTCTAGAATGGGTCTGGTTCTCAATGCCTGCTGGAACAGATGTGGCGACAGATTTTCTACTCGACGGTGGTAGAAGTTCTTAAACTTTCGCGAACTGAAAACATGATAATTGGTATATAATTATATATTTTGATATTAGTTTGTGCGCGAATTAGACCCGTTTAAATACTAATTAACATTGAGGGTGGTGGCTAGCCAGGCGGCACTTTAATACCCTACCACTGAGATTTTCAACGATGTATATATCCCTTCTTGGTAAACATAAACGTAGGTAACATACTAACACGTTCGGTCTTACCATAAAATATTTAAACCTGTTGAACAGATGAGTCTAAATATTTTCTCCAAAAATCGACGTCTTACCCTCGCTTTTTCTAACTCTATAACAAATTCACAAGTCAAATAATTAGGAATGCCAAGATTTAGTAAGAAAACTCGAGTGATACAAGGCGATTTTGAGGAGCGAAATTTTAGAAAGGTCAGTTTTTCTCTGATCTAATCATTTGTGGTAAGACGGCGAGAGTAAAAAAAAAAACATGTAAAAAAAACATTAATAACTATTAATAAGTATATTATTCATAATACCAACAAAATAGTCTAATAATTTCAAAATTAAGTATCGTAATACAATGAAACGCTCAGAAGCTCAACACAATTTTACAACAATTATAACCTAATTAACCCTATCAACGTCGCCGGGGTCACAAGGACCCGGGTTGAGTTTGAACCGTATAACCCGGCCGCGTATAATAGTCTCGGGTTTCGAGGTGAATAATTAATGTATTATGTACACGAATCCTTGGCAGGCATTATACGGAGTTATTATTAACCAATTTGTATAGTTGCCACGGATAATTAGTAACAAAAGGAAGTATTTTATTCACTTCGTGCAGTTTTTGAAATGAAATAAATCATAAAAATATTTCTGGATACTCGAGTCTGTGGTGTTGCCAGAACTTTTGTTATTTCACCGTGTAATTTGCAATTTCCCGTATGCGTAATTTCTTACAAAACATATTTTTGTAAGTTTTTCAGCAGCACGTGCAAATATTTTCACGAATTCTTGTATAATATTATAATACTGTTTCAGGGCATTTATGTTTCTCATCATTTCTTATTATATTGAATATCCTAACACTTGCTGATTTGAATACTTGATCGATTTTGGTGTAAGTATAGATTTGAACGTCGCGATAAAATGTTGTCCGTGCGTACGAACTCGTGGACAAAATCCAGGTTAAAAATATTTAGAAATATGAATCAATCCGTGTCAATTTAACTTTCAAACGTTTTTACGTACCCGCGTCCAATGACCTTATAAATCGGCCAAAGTGTCCTCTATTGCGTTTTTTTAAAGAACGTCTTATAAAAACAAACATTCCACTAATGCACAAGATGCACATATATTTGGACTCAATTATCTCCATCCCAGTTAAGATGACATTTATACGTGAATAAATAAAATTATTTTGCGTATAAATACCGTATAAACGTCGGCTCAAAAGCAACTTCGGGTATTTATGGGGAACCTATTATAATACGTTTGGTATTAAACAAATTGTGAGCTTTGAAGTGTTTACGATGAGAGATAGAGTAAATTTTGGTAATTAATTTAAAATGAGGCGAAGTTTAATTTTAGGTGACTGGTTTATGGATGATAGATATTAGTTCGCCCTTGCGCCGCTCCCGTTATTTCTTTTTAATACGCGTGCTTGGTGAACACGCATTCTTTGTTTTGTAGGGTTCCTCATCCAAAGGGTAGAACGGGACGCTATCACTAAGGCTCCGCTGCCCGTCCGTTCGTTCGTCTGTCCGTCTGTCACCAGGCTGTATCTCATGAAGCGTGATAGTTAGACAGTTGAAATTTTCACAGATGACGCATTTTGGTTGTCGCTATAACAACAAATACTAAAAACTGAATGAAATTAAATAGCTAGCTCGCTAAGGGGTTCGCATACGATAATTGTGATTTATTTTTTTCCGTGTTTATAGATAATGGTACGGAACTTTTCGTGCGCGAGTCCGACACGCTTTTGGCCGGTTTTTATTTTTATAATAAAGGTTCAGACATCTCTCCGATATTCGAAGTACGTATGAATTTAGATTTTGACGTTAAATGGCTATTAATATAATGTAATGAAGTTAGTTTTTGCCACAAGTGCTATTTTGTTTTATTTGGGTTTTTTATCTGTTGACAAAATGTAACGTGAAATTGTCGTCCTAATTTAGAAGTCTTTGTTTAATTTGTACATCTTTTAACAAACTGTTATTTTTATTAAAAAAACATACAATGAGATGTTCCACCCACACAATTCTATTCATAATAATACAAGGGTTTCTAAATACGCCGGGGGTACAAACCACCCCAAGGCCTCGGCGGATTGCACAGGGTTGAGTGGTTCGATCGCGGTCCAACGGACAGATAGCCCGTTTTATTCGCTATAGAGCCTGGGATTTTCTTATGGACCAATCAAGCTTGATGATACTTTTATGCGAGGATTATGGTGCAGGCCGGTCACAATAAATGTATGACAACATAATTAAAAACAGTTTTTTTTTAATGATAACTACTTATTCGACTTGTAATCAAAGCAAAATTCCATGTACACAAATATTAGAAAATAACATAAATATTTTGTAAATTAAAAATCACATTGGCACTGTTTATATTCAAATCTTGAATCATCACCAAATAGAAAACAGAGTTTGTAAATGGTAACGTGATAGTAAAAAAAACAATATAATGATTCAGATAAAGTATGTTAATTTTCATCACTGAATATGTTAAAAGCCTCAGAAGTCTCAGAACCCTACGTTTCGCTTAAAAAAACCTGTGAATGCAGGAATCTGCATTTAAAACTAATTTTACTCATTATCTATTTCTATGTAATGGTCGGCCACGTCTGAGGCTCTCTGGTGGCCTATGATGAACACTGACACTAGAGGCTATGACAATCTCATGCGACAAACAAACAATGGTCAGCAATCATCCAGCTTATCTTCTATACTTATGTAAAAATGAAACCCAATTTCCCTTGGTCACGGCATCACGCGTGAACGACTGGACCAATTTTGCTAATTCTTTTTTTGTTGTTTTTGTTATTTGCAGGAGAAGCTTCTTATGAAAGAAAAAAAAACAAGAAACTTTCGCGGGGTATTTTTTTTTATTAGTTGATAGGTTTGCGCTGAAAAAATTGAGAAAACTAGCGACAATGTTAACTTAGATGTAGGGAAAGAGATAGAGGGAGATAGGTAGATGGAGAGGGAGAGAGATAGAATGAGAGGGAGAAAGATAGAGACAAGGACAGGACAACGTCTGCCGGGTCAGCTAGAAATATTATAAACACGAAAGTTTGTAAGTATGTAGGTGGATGGATGTTTGTTACTCTTTCACGTATAAACTACTGAATAGATTTTAATGAAACTGTACAATAATATAGCTTATATACATCAGAATAACATAGTCTATAATTTATAAAGATATTGCGTGAATTGTAAAAAAATGACGATGCTTAAGTGTCAAGTAAGTCATTATTTATGTGATAACTTTAATGTCATAATGTTAGTTATTTTCTACGCCACGCTAATAATTTAAGCTACTCGAAATACTTATCCTGTGCAGACGAAGTCGCGGGCACCAGTTAGTAAAAATATACTTATTTCTGATAATATTTTCTGTATGTCCGTGCGCGAAAACAATCAAATACACTCCAAGCCATAAATAACCCCAGGGGTTGTAAAAATAGAATGTTTATTCTGGTCCAGGAAATATGTACCGAAGCACATATAAAAACAAATGCTGTTGATATACTGGTCTGCTAGGGTTGGCACTTAGCAGTTTTGGCACGAGGCTTCACTTGTTTCATGAGCTCCATTTCTGAGAAGGAAATATTTGTAGGAAACTTATCTCCATGTGTTAACGGAATTATTGTGGGAATCTAAATAATTGTGGCATCAAGACATTTGCTTAAATAATGTGTGACTAATCTGGCTTGAGCTGTTCTTGATATTAATAAGATTGGTATTTTAATTCTATTAAATTCTAAACTAGCTCTACATCGGTTATATTCGGTAGAACGGGTATATTTAAAAGTGTTTGTTTTAAATTTATTATCATTTTTATAAGGTAGTAATTTGCCGAGTATAATGTATTACGTGTATGTATTGCTATCATTTTACCACGAAAAACCCTTACTATTTTTTTTATATTTTGTAAATTACAATTACTAACAATCAAACTTGTGGCAACCCTACGGACGCGTGTCCTTTCCACGTGACGTGGCCGTCAGAACGAGTGCCATTATTAAAAGTTATAACGTCGTTCTAATCCGTCCCACTGATGTAGGGCACACCTGCTCCCCTGTTTATATAAGGGGGGGGAGAACAATGCTCCGACCAACAAAGTTTTGTGTGCGACTTTGTTTGTTGCGGTTAGAAAGTTGCATTGTTTATCTGTGCCTTAAATGGGGTTCATAATGACCACGATGCCCAATTTTAGGGTTACAAATGATTTCAGCGGAGTGGTCAGTTGTGATGTAATGCGACGCGTGAGTATGAGAGTTCGATTCCCGCGCACTGCTAATATTTTTGTAACAACAGGATATCAGATCGTCGAGGGAAACAGCCCATATACGCCTAAAAATGGAAACTAACCCATAAACACGTAACAGAAAAGCCAACAAAAGCCATTTTAAACATATATTCCATGGCTTCAAAGTAATAAATACGCAACTGTGCCTGACACGGCCGGCGCGGTCGCGTGCCGCTCGCAGATACTGTCTTTTGCATCGGGACCGATGCGTCTAAATAACTGCGGTGAAATATGGACATAATATTTGCATTGAACTTAAAGGGTTTTTGATATGTATATGAATGGTATATGAATATGACCCAGATACTGACCCAGTGGAAGAAAGGTACTAGAGTAGCGACCACGGACTGGAAGACGCAGTGTAGGTAGGCCTCCCACTAGATGGGCCGACGACATCAAAAGAGTCGCAGGCAACCGGTGGATGCAAGTGGCAAATTGTCGTTCGGTGTGGCGGTCTAAGGGGGAGGCCTATGTTCAGTAGGGGACGTCTTCAGGCTGATGATGATGATTGACCCAGTTTCCATTTTTCAATTGAATTAAAATTGTGGAGTGCGGGATTTTAGTTCTTATTACAAACTAGGTACCGATGAACGTTAGTGCTAAAGATGGCTATTCGAGATGGACGTTAGTGCTGTGTGACCGTTCGGGCCTAGTTATTTGTCGGAGACAGAAAGAAACCCGTTCTGATTTAAAAAAATAGAACCAAGTGATGGGAAATATGACGATGTTTACAGTACTTACTATAGAAGCACTAATATAAGGCAACACTCTCACCTCTATGTAGAATGCTATCGAGTTATAACGCAATCCGCTCCTCTTTGGATATCTTTGATGGTTCTTTGGCCTCAACAAAAGCCAAAGTGAAGAAAGTTATGGTGAATGGACAGATCCTTAATATTAGTTAAAACCTTTTATTTTTTGTATCCTGATTTATTTTTCATTTAAATTCTGTTTTACTTTGATTAGTGTACACAGGTATAACTATTATGTACCTGCAAAGATTCAACACTGCCTTGTCAAAATTGCAAGCTGTGTTCACTGTTTTTTAGGATGAACACTGAATGTCTGGTTTTTATTTTATTTCTATGTGCTAACGGTGTTACATTCAATTTGTGAACCGAATAAAAAAAGGAAGTTACACAGATTATCTCTTGATTGAACATCACAGAATAAAAGTTGAACAACAACGTGACAGGAAGCAATGGGATTCTATGGATGGATGATGGGAAGTTATGACATGAGTACGTTACTTTAAGTCAGGCTTGAAAACCTTTTTGAAAGTCGGTAAGAATTTCCAATAGAATGGCAATGCCCGATAAGATCCTCCAATTTAATCCCTTAAAAGCAGCTTCTCAAACATTTTCTGTATCTATCTACACTAATATTATAAAGAGGAAAACTTTGTTTGTTTGAAACCGAAACTACTGAACCGATTTGAAAAATTCTTTCACTGTTGGGAAGCTTTGCTATCCCCGGTACGCATAGGCTACCTTTTATCCCGTAAACATTAATGGTTCCCGCGGGATAGTAGCTAACGCGGGTGAAACCGCGAGGTGCTTCTAGTAATTTATATAAAAATAAATAAAATTGAAGTGTTTGTTTGTAAAATCGTAGTAATGGGGTTTTTATTAAATGTGGATAAAAGTATATATACGAAACTTATACAAAAATCAATTTTTCTGTTTGTCTGTATGCTGCGGCTTATCTTCGAAACGGCTTCACCGATTTTGACGGGAGTTTCACTGGCTATTAGATAATGTTATGAGGAGTAACTTGGCTACTTTAGTTTTAGAAGTAGCTGCGCACTGCGGCTTACCCGCGGGATATAACTAAGCAAGGGTGAAACCGTGAGGCACTACTAGTCTTTGATGAAATCCAATTATCATCGGAGAAAAAGCACTCGCAGGAATGTGGCAGGCAATAAATCATTTATCGGACATTTCATTTAACGTCCACTTTTGGTATCGTTATCGGAGCGCTCCACCCGGCCCTGTTTTTTTTTGGGAAGACGGAAAAAGTTCTGGGCAATACTTTTTACACTATTTACTTTTGTAATTAATATAGTAGTAAGTATTTAATAACTCTAAAATATATTCAGTTAAAGGCTATTTTAAAATCTACGAGTTTTTAAGGCGCTGACAATAATCCATTACGCTTCAAATGAACGATTTGTCTTTCAGTCTGTATATTGTTAAATAACTTGATCGAGTGGAAAAAATATATTATAATTTTGATTTTAATCACATTTTCTCCGTTTAAAGTGACAAAGGCACCTCTGTTAAAAGATTCCGTACAAAATGTCTCTATAATTTACAAACATAATAAATCATTTAGATGACTTTTCATCAAATTGAACCACAGACTAAAACACAGTCACTTATGAAGAACGACGCGCCAGGCTCTTTAAAAAAAAGTACGTCAATGCCAAAAATAAAAAGTTTCGATTCTACCAGTCTATGTATATGTTAGTATCCAATCTTTATATATATTCGATTGTCATTAGCTTCAGTCAGCGCCTTAAAATCACAGACCAAGAAAACTAGTTGCACAGAAAGGCAGCTGCATACAAAAAAGGATTTAGTACACATCCGTCAGAAGCACTTTCTTTTATAATTTCAGTTCAGTTTCGTCATGAATGACGAATGTGGAAAACTTGTAATGACACTTTCGTCTGATTCCATTTTCGTCATAAATCGTCAGTGTCTTCTTAGGATTTAGTACCTAAATCCGTCAGATTCCACTTTCGTCAGATCACTTCTTTTTTCTAGGAGAGAAAAAAAATATAGCGGTAACTTATGACTATACTAGCTGCGCCCCGCGGTTTCACCCGGGTTAGGTTAATATACGATATATCTTTATGAATTATAGCTTATGTGTTATTCTGATATGTAAGCTATTATTGTAAAGTTTCATTAAAATCCATTCAGTAGTTTTTACGTGAAAGAGTAACAAACATCCATCCATCCATCCATACTTACAAACTTTCGCGTTTATAATATTAGTAGGATTAGTTACAGGCTACCCGACTGGATCCTATAAATAAAGATTTCACTTATCACCTGTAAGTAAATACACTGACGGCACAATAAAGAAGATAAGCTGTGGTGAAACGAGGGAAGAACTATTTATCCCCTGTCAAGGTAGATGCTTTCCTATTATTTTATATGCATCCTCGCTAAAAGCTAAAGGTTGTTGCCAAGGTGTTACGCGGTTGTCTATCTATATTAATAAACATCAAATAAATAAAATAGAAGTGTCTATTTGTGATATGAAAATAACGTGTCGCGATTTTCCCCGTTCGCGTTTTACCCCGAAAAATTATATGAAAGTTGATATGAGACTTACGACAAACACATATTTTTTTTTATATTCTTTGTCTGTCTTTGTTTGCGTAATTATCGTTCGATAATAAATCATCTGTGTGGGAACAGCTTTACAGTGTCGTTACTATACGTAAGTACTCGTATGTAACACTTTGAAAACTTTACTATCCCAGTCTTAATGCTAAAAAGGACAGAATTTCTAGGTCGATCGGATAAAAGGGGGCAAGTGGACTTACGGCGTTTAATCCTATATTGCGAGGTAAAGTTACTTGAAAGTGTGAGGACGCTTTTAGCTACGGGGCAGTTGAAACGGTTTCCTCACAGTTTCATCTTATTTCGGTGTACATTTTGTTTTCTAAATACTTACGGCTGAAACGATTTATGCCATATTCGTCTCGGTTTTTCGGCTCACACCATTAAAAAGTTTTTATTCGTCCCGTACGATAAAGTTTGGCCATATTTGTCTCGCATGCCAAATTTATTGTAAGTACAGCTAGCGACAAAAGTGTAATTTATAACCACAAAAGAAACTGGCAGGGAAGACTTTTCATTCACTGATAATATTTTTCTCATTTGTTCGAAAGTCGAATTTATTTTAATAATGAAACAAAGGTGTTAATAAAGTTAACATATTTATATCAGAAGTACCAGGATGGCATAGGATACAAGAAGGTCTCTCTCACGTCTTGTTGTGAGACCATCTAGTATGACTGTGTTTTGGTGTTATCATTTGTACCAGAAGTACCAGGAGAGCATAGCTCATAAGGAGGTCTAACCGACTCCCAATTCAATGACGTAATCTTGGATTAGGGTACATCTCTCCCGCTCAAAACTGGCCCACTAACGATATGACCACTTTTTGGAATCGTTATGCGATAGTTCTCCCGAAGTAGACATCAAGAACGGGCCAGTTGTCCTCAAATTTGATGAGGGCATTCGCCCTTACGTAAGATAAATTCAAAATGTGCTTTTCACACTAAATCCGGTGTGTTTTCACGTCAGCGGATTTACTACTTATCTTCACTCTTAATGAACCCTTTTGGGATAGTTGCGGTGACCGCTGGAGAGGTCTCAGGACAAACATTGAGGTCTCAGAACAAACATTGAGGTCTCATTTCCACCGGAACGTGAGACGGGGTGGCCACACGTTTTGTTAGGCGAGTCATAGTGAAGTCGACCCTTGTATTTGCTTTAGTAAAGCTAGACCGAGATTCAGCCATTAATCAAAGCTATGAAGTTCTTATGGGCGCCGACTTACGTTACTTTCGCATACTTACGTTAGTTTAAGAGCTTATTTATTTAGGTTAAATAAAAAAGGTTTACTTATAACTTTTTGCTTTTAATTTTTTTTTGTCGGATTAATTTATTTGTTAAAATGTTCTTATTTTATGTTAAACTGTTTATTCTTCTCTTCGTTAATGAGATTGAAATTGTTTGTAAAAGTGCGATATCATTGCCTAATAACAATAAATGATTTGAGTTTTTAATCCGGGGAAGACAGACACCACTTATGGCTACCGTACCCGGGAGAATAAAAATAAACCGTCCCCGGACAAACGGCTAACGGCGGCGTTCGGCGCCATTATTGCCGTCGCCAAGGGCCGGGACAAGCGGGACATTTTGGTATTGCGTGAATTTTATTATACTCGTAATGTTTGCAATTTTGTGGTGGTATTTTGGAAACATTTGATTTTTGAAGTGAAACTTCTTTACGCGCATGAGGGTAAAATTTTTACAGATGAAACGTCACGCCGGTATGCAACGGAAGTGTCGGAAAAGAGAGAGAGAGTGATCGAGACCGATTGAGAGAGAGTAAGACAGGGCGAACGTAGCATGAGCAACTAGCCGTGGAGTGAGAGTAGGGAGCAAGCGAGTGAGAAAGATTGAGAGAAAAAGGTATAAATATAAACAAGATTTATAAATTAGTTCGCCAAAGAAGTTTCACTTCTGACATGTGTACTTTGTACGCACGCATGTTTTTTTTATAACATCAATACAGTTATAAGCACGCATAATTAACAGTTCATGCTTAATACCATTATAATTAAAGGTGATGATAACATTTTAAAAAGTAACATTTGTATACTGAAGTTAAATTAAAAAGGTTAGTATAATTTGGACGTACATTTTCAGCCTCATGCGTTGAATTCAATTTGGTCACATGTGAAGTTCAATAGAAATAAATTATTTTTTAGTGTAAACTAGTTAAAATTAATTTAAAACAAAGTTAATTATCTTGTGTTAATTTAGTGTAATTCGGTCACACGAGTTGTACCATCAGTAACAAAATTTCGTAGTGTTAACTAAATTAGTAAAATATAGGTATAAATGAAAATGCAATAAGGTTTTAGGTCTTAGGAAATTTGTCATCGAATCAAACACGGTACGATACGCACTTGAGAAATCTTCATCCAGCGTCATTTCAACCAACACAACCCATCTCAGAACAATGGTTGAAACATGGACGCGACAAACAAACGTCTGTTTGTAAAGGGGTGAATCGACTATAGGGAATACGTTCAGAGTACCAGAAGGGTTCCGTCGCGGCCAAGCGAGCGTGAAATCCACCGGTCCGGTCTGCATACATATGCAAATACGCTTTCTATGTTTGCGTTAGGGATGCCATGGATAGCCGAAAGTATCGGATGCTCGAAAGGCGATAATCCGTAACTGGATATGAAAATAAAGTTACGGATATCAATTGGCTATAAGTACTTGAAATCAGCAGTGCATAAAAGCTTGTTCGAGGTTTTTAATTTTAAACGCCATAGTCGTGTTTCCGGATTACTGCTTAGTGGTTGAATGTGAATTCTGCAATTGCGTTTTCTAAGGTAGACTCTAAGAAGTGGAACTGCTGGCCGGAATCTGTGTTTCCTCATAATTATATCCTGGGATTCTTCAAGTCACGAGTGAACAGGTTACTGCTAGGTAAGCGTGCACCATCGTAGACCGCATCATCACTTCACATCAAACCGGTTCTATTAAAAAAAAACTTTTATAGGACTACAACAGACTTCAATAAAGTGACTTTTATGGGGTTTATTATCTCTTACATCTGGAAAATTCCACCAAAACACATCCGAATCTGAAATTGCCGGTGAGTTTCGGAAAAAATCCGATTTGTTTTCGATATCCGTCCGTATTTTTCTGTGTGTACACGTATCCGTATAATAGCGACTAGTTTGTATTGCCTTACTCGGGTGGCTGTTCGTCGAGGTCCCATTATGTACCTAATCGAGAATGAATATAAGGTTCGTATCTCAGAGGACTCCTTTGATCGTTTTGCGCTGGATCAGTGATTTTGAAGTACACGACACTACTGGTAACTGCCTTAATACAGGATGCCCCACGGATATGCCACATGGAGGGAAAGTACCTTGAATATTGTACATGGAATATTTTACTGAAAGAACATTATTTGATTTTAAGAAACAATTTAAAATGCATTTATAGATATTTAAATAATTACATGGTTGAACCAGTGATCTAGCCAAGGTCCTGTGAGTTACGACCATTGACTCGAAAAGAAGAAGACGATGGTTGAACCGGGAATCGAAACCGTTAAAAATAGTCACTCTGTAAGCATTATCATACTCCATCGAAAAGCTTCATCATAAGGATTATTTTTTGCTAAATAACATACCTAGTGTCAGAAATACTGGGGCCGTACGTAAGTCGGGTAATTAATTACGCAATCACTTGCGTTAGAAAAAAAAATTGATTCACACGTTACCGTGATCGTGTTAGGTAACTGTTTGGTGTAAGTTAAAATCAACTGCGAGTATTTTAACTCTGTAAATAGGTATAGTATGAAAAAAGCAACGACATAAAAGTAAACAATTTAAATGTTTGTTACCTAATACAGTTTTCCACCAAATAGGTTTTTTTGTCACTAAATCTGCTCTAAAATATTTTATGTTCTTTTCAGTACCTAGCTAGTTTTAAATGTTGTTCTTGAGTTATACGCCGTTTCTTTTAACTGTCTATATGTGGCATTTTTTAAGCTTGTAATAATGTTATCGTTACTCAAATACGGTTTAAAGAAATTCCCAAGTTTTACATCTTACAATCCCATGTCTAAAGTTTGTAAGTTCATCACTTGGACCACACAACAAGACAAGGTTTTCCTACTACGAAACTTTCCTTTACGAGCGTCTTCCCTAGTATTCCATTTCACACCCCGCACACACAAAAACCTACTCTATTATATGTGCGATAAGGTTCAAAATCAAATGACATAATGCCCTCCGAACTTAATGCAAACAAAAATGAGACTTAAATTGATCGTGATAGGAGTTGATTTCCCTCATTAGGAGTTAATAAGGAAATACTATCTGTTCCGTATGTAATGGTATTCATTGTTAGATCATTTTCTTCTGTGGCTCCCTTACGGCTGTTAGGTTAATGGGAAAGTGATTTATATCGCGATAGATTATGGTTTAATTGAAATGTTAATATTAAAACAGCCGTTTGTTTCCCTTATGGGTATTTACCTCACAAATGACTGCAAACAACTGCCTCTGGCTTATCTCTTTTTCGAAGTACGTGATTATAGCCATGCATCATTATCATCATCAGCCTGAAGACGTCCGCTGCTGAACATAGGCCTCCACCTTAGACCGCGACACCGAACGACAATTTGCCGCTTGCATCCACCGGTTACCTGCGCCTCTTTTGATTTAGTCGTCCCATAATATAGCCATGCACCGTTTGTAAAACTCCAGATCATAGCTCTTTCTGTATTGCGTGGCGTCGCACCGCGCACTCGAAAATGGTGAACTGTGACGTAATAACACGCGAAAGCATAGATGGTTATTTAAACACGAGACGATAGTAGTTTTGTAGTATACCCAAAATATTGTATTTGCAAAGTTTAATTTGTAACGGCCATTATTATCAACAGCCAATGTAAAGCGAATTGAGGTTAGTTTCATTTGACCCCTTCTGTTCCCAACTCACCTGTTTAACCGCACTTGGCGTAACTAGTCCTGACCGTCCACTGTCCAATGCTCTCTAAAATGGTAGTCCACTTAAACGCGAGCACCCTCCAAATTCCACCCGGCGGTGTCACCCGCAAAAACATGTTCATGTGGATTGGACACAGTGTAAGAGTACCCAGTATGGAAAGTTTTTATTTACAAAAAAAAAAAATTGATATGTAATTTTGATTCCGTTGAGTAACACTGATATTGGGAGTATTTTTTTTTGGAGACACTTTTCATGTTAATTAAAGAACTTAGTTCGATGTCGGATAACGTTTCTTACAATAGGATTAGCCAAGATAAAAATACCAGGTTCAAAGTTACTCAGTTTGACACTACTAAATACCTACATCATTATATTACTTACCCCCGGTTTCTAGAACGTTTGTTGGCGTTGACAGTAGATTAAAACTATCGTTGCCTCTATCTGACTATAAACAAATGACAAGGATGGCAATAGAATTAATCTGTTGTCAACGTTGACGTTTCAGAAACTGGGGAAACTGGGGGTTAGTATCACATACCGATACCAGTAGGTGATGTTCCTAAAATCACAGAACACTTTGTATGTGGCAATGAATTGAAAAATCTAAGTGGAGCCAACGTTTTGCTGAGCTGCCGTCCAGATTATCAAGTTAAAAAGTTAATTAACTGCACTGTACGTACATTTCCTACTGTCGTTGCACTGTGGCACCGGCGACTGTTCCGGACAAACGGTTGCAGCGAAAGGGCTCGCGCTCTCCGGTGTCACGTACCTAAGCTGTAAGGGTTGAGGCACAATGGGAGCAAATAGTGGTCAAATCAAAGGGCAGTTAAGTCGAGAGCAAAGGGTCGTTGTGGGATAAATTAGATTACACGCTGTTCGTCACATCACTTTTTGTCATTTACGCGATTCGTCACAATACGCAGTTCGTGACGAACGTTATTCGTCTGTATCACGATGTTACTGGTGTATGGGTCATTTTCATTCAACTACAGGGCTAATGGATGTTTAGTAGATGTTGAAGAGCATCGTTTGGTTTTGGACCATGGAAAACAACCAAACCTTGATGGTAGGATGCAAAACTTTAAGTAACGTTTAAGTAGAAAAATTGTCGCCAAACCCCTACTGGGGTGTTTCGGCAGCGTTCCTTGACAGCCAGTCCTATTCTAGGCTGAGCATGTTTACCACCTCCGACCACATCGTCACTTAAGACCTGGGGGCTTAACATGACGTCTTATTGCGATCCAATTGAGGACCTAAACAGAATCGATTCACTTTAAATAATAGTAATACATGGCTTTCGATATCATTTGTAGGTAGGCGTCAATCCCTTTAGATTTAAAATCAACCTAAATTGAGCGACAAGATGTCACAACAATACGTCATGGTACGAATAGGTAAGTAGTAAAACGATTCTGTTTAGGTCCTCAATTGGATCGCAATAAGACGTCATGGTAAGCCCCCGTGGGGCCTAATTGAGGACCTTACATTAGTTTGATGTAAATTTTAAAGTCCTCGTGTACCGCTAGCTTAGGCCGGTTTGATCCGCGTTATATCCGGATAATCCGTGATGGATGCGATTCGGTGCAGCTAAATCAGCTCAGCATGGGAAGGGTCATCCTTGATTTAACTGGTGTTTAACTCGTATTTTAGTGGACTTACTGATGTCGATTATCGAATGTCAGTTGTTACGATAATTTTTAAGGTTCCGTACCCAAAGTGTAAAACGGGACCCTATTACTAAGAATTCGTTGTCCGTCTTTCGCCAGGCTGTATCTCATGAACCGTGATAGTTAGACAGTTGAAATTTTCACAGATGATGTGTTTGTGTTGCCGCTATAACAACAAATACTTTAAAATAGATACAACAAACGTATTTTTTTTGCCGTTTTTATAGATGCCTAATCGTACGGCACCCTTCATGAGCGAGTCCGACTCGCACTTGGTTGGTTTTTATACTGACTCCCAGGTTATTAGGCAGTGCGGTCAATGTCTGAACTAGTCTTACCATTCAATTTCCTACACCACGCAACAGAAAGTATTTTACGTGGGTAAGGAAGTGAAATTCAAGAATATATATTCAACTACTTTCATGCCTGACAACTTTTTAACCAAACCAGCCCATCTCATTATCATCATCATCATCATCATCCCATCGTCAGGCCTAAACAGGCAGTGGTGCTTACCTTCAGGTGATCGTCCCAGTCGTCTCGCAACATTGAATAAGTAAAAAGTCAATTAAAATTTAAACTGTGGTCTCGCGAGGTTCTAACTGCCAAGTGAAACTGTCCCCTCGGGACCAACAGTTCACAAGTTGGAACCCCATTAGTGCAAGAACACTGAACTGTCTAAACTGTGCCAAGCTTAAATCGGAAGACGCCTGTCTGAAGTTAGAGCTAACTCTAGAAGTCTAGAATAATCTCGATACAACAGTTGCTTTTCCTTTTTGCCTAATGAACTGCAGCCAGAAAACATATTAATTAGATCAAAATGGGGCTTATTTGCGCACAAACATATATTAATACTAGCTGCGCCCCGCGGTTTCGCCCGCGTTTGGATAATATAAAATAATATATCTTTATGAATTGTAGCCTATGTGTTATTCTGATATGTAAGCTATATTATTGTGAAGTTTCATCAAAATCCATTCAGTAGTTTTTGCGTGAAAGAGAAACAAAAATCCATCCATCCATCCATCCATACTCACAAACTTTCGCGTTTATAATATTAGTAGGATATCAAAAATCTATCTGTAACTCGGCCGAAACGTCGTTTGTTTATGCGCGAATTAGACCCGTTTTTAGCTTGTTAATAAATGAACTGCAGCCAGTTGAAGATGTTTGGAGTCATTTCGAGCCCCTGTAACTTTTGACACTTGATATACTTACATACATACATACAGTCTACGCCTTATTCCTGTTAGGATAAGTACAGGGACTACATCATTGCACATATTACGATACTGACACACCTCTCTCGCTTGACACGTGATAAATCTATTTTTACCTGATTCCTGAACGGATTTTAATCGTTATTTTGAGACGATAAAAGCATCGTTTTCCCTATTACAAGCTCGCAAACGTTTACTCAAGACAAATGTATAGGCATTAAGCATTCAACAGAACGCAAATCAACCAGTGTTTCAATTACGCGCCTCGGCTGAGTCATAATTCCGAAATTTAGAGGTCCATTTGGATTATTACACTCTCAAAGGCAGCTCTTGAGAGTAAGGGTGGGTAACGAGAGAGCCAAGTGTAATAATAACACGTCTCATTATGCCAAGACGAAGGAGGCAAATCTGACGCCTAGAACTCATTTAGGTCACTGTATATTATATATATACATACACACATACATTCACGCCTTTTTCCCGTTGACTACATCTTTCCACATGATACGATCTGACACGCCTTTTCGCTTCTTCTATTTTCATGATTTGCTTCACACATGCTCTCCGGTAATGGCCACTGCGTCATCCTAGTTAGTAAGTTCATGGTCTCATTATGTGAACCCCGTTAGGAACCTCTCTATATCTAGGGAATCTGTCTCCGTGAGGTTTATCATCATTATCATTACCTATTCGCCCAGTACTGAGCGTGGGTCTCATCTCATCTCACTTTTGTATGGAGGATAAGATATTTGATTGGATTATTTTACATCATCACACAATCACGTCACGTGCACACGTGTGAAATGCAAAGGAACCCCAATCTGGACTTGCGGCGATGATTATACTAAACTAACACGTTAAATTATATGAAAAGTTGTTGTACGAAACAAGGAACTATCGATTTCCAACAACAGTATTTTAGTGTACCTAATCTCTCTTTGCAACTTACACTTTGCATATCATTCCCTCACCCCGCTTGCTTCTCCCTTACCGTGTGAAAAATGACTCCTCCGCTGCGAGTGTTTGCGTAGCGTGCTGATGGATGAAACGGCTTGTTGAAATTTTCAGCAGACGTTGTTGGATAGGTTCAGTATCGGAAGAATAATGGTTTAGAGACTGCATTATTGGCGTCATACTTAAGTAACTTGGGCGTGTACAAACGACGAAGTTTTCGAACGCAACTGGTTTCGTAGGAAGACGAAAAGTCGGACTGCAACCAAGGCGATTCAGAACCCTTCGACAAGCAACCGAATCGTTGCAAAATTCGATTCGAATCGAAAAAATCGAATCGAATTTTGTTTCATTTCAACAAAACAAAGCATAGCCGTACTTATGTATTATTCTTTCTCTAGTGTCCATATTTAACAAAACTCATAAATCTTCGTTTCTCAATAAAAGAGTTGGCATAAACCTGTGTTTACGCCATTTTAAATGTAGAACCCCATCAACGGAATCGCTCCCTGTGCAAATAAGGGTGTATGTAAATCTACCCCGAAGGAACAAGATGCCCCGTTCCGCTGGAATAAAACTCACCCTGTAGACAAATATTTTGAAAACAAACAATATTGGTTTATTTTTATCACCCCTTGTTTAGGGCACAGAAGAAGGAATACAGAAGATTAAGTTTAACAGACAGAACACACTAGGAGGTCATCATTTCATACTAATATTATAAACGCGATAGTTATTCTGCTTGCTTATTAATTTTTACAATTAAGCGGCTGAACCAATTTTGACGTTTTTTGGTATAATAATAATAATTCAGCCTGTAACTGTCCCACTGCTGGGCAAAGGCCTCCCCTCACTATCGTGAGGAGGGTTAGGCCATAATCCACCACGGGGGCCTAGTCCGGTATACTTACAGATATTAATTTTATCGCCATTAATAAATGTAGTCTACGCGGACAAATTCACAGTCAACAGCTAGTACGTAATTAACTTTGCAAAACATTAATTAAAACCAAAAGAGTAAACATAACAAACAAAAGAGAGAACAGGCGTTTTTTGGTGAAAATTTATTGCTTTGGGGATTTTGGAGTTTTTTTATTTTAAATTCCTTCATTGTATGGTGCGAAATGACCAATGTAAAATGTTTACTGGGATGTGGTACGTTTGCCCAACACAATAATGATTACTAACAGATATTACATTTATTTGTATTTTATGTCCAAAGTTTTGTTGTTTTATGTCCTCCGGAATGGTTATTGTTTATTTTAACGTGGGTCTAAAATTTTCGCATTTTATTAAAACTTTTTCTGTAAGTATGTATACATATTATGTATTATGTACCATGAAATTCCTTTTTTGCTGGAATAGTCACGGTTTCGTATAGTTTTGTTGCCAGTAACCTTGAAGTGTATATAATCTGTTAATATGTAAAAATGGGTGTTCAGTCAATATGATTTGCAAGTTTAGTATGTACTTATGTAGAAGTCTTTTTTGAGAATGGGTCATTCCGCCCCTAATCCAGTAAATTTTCATTGGGTAAAAAACATACAGTTGCCTAATTCTGAATGGTGCATTTGTGTATAATTCTTATTACTGCATATTCTTACTTAGTGTAGGTTTAAAACCGTATATAATGCAGCTACAATGGGTACCTTATGCCGCCCCTATTACCGTATTATGTAACGACTCTAGAGGCGCCTTGCGGTTTCACCCGCGTAAACTACAATCCCGCGGAAACCGTTACTGTTTACGGGATAAAAAGTAGCCTATGTCACCTGGGGATACTGTAGCTTCCCAGCAGTGAAAGAACCTTCCAAATCGGTTCAGTGGTTTCGGATCCTATTCAATGCAAACAAACAAACAAACAAACAATTTTTTCCTCTGTATAATGTTGTATAGAAGTAAAGAAAAGCTTCCCGCTGTCGCTTATGACTTGTCACCTTACCCCAACACTATTGTGTTCCACGTGAAACGCAACAATCTGTCTGCAGAAAGTACCGTCAGGAACAAAAGTCGCTGGTCATGACCAAACTTTTAATTTATAATTCTACGCGCGGTATGCGTGCGTAAAGTTCAACCGGAAATTGGGACGTTTTAATCTACTCAAGGTGAGACGTGTTTTAAGTGTTTAGTTAAAAGTGTGTGTAATGTTGTTAAGTATTTTTAGAAGCAACATGATAAAGCATTTTTACAAGTCAATCCTATATAGCCCATACCACATATACCTGATATTGTTGGTGTATGACTTTGTAAAAGGTATTTTATCCTATATGTGTTGATCCAGGACAGAAAAAGAAAACAAAATCACCCCTCCGACTTGCGTTGACGACTGTACCGTCGGTTATTGTGTAGTTGCAAACAAAAGTGCGCCAATTCGACTAATGGAGGCGATGAGCCACGTGTGCTCTTCTGTCTGCACTCCACTGTACTTACCGCCGCGTACAGTCGCGGGCGTTGGCAAGTGCACACTTCTGGTAACTTCATTTGTAAATTGTTTTTACCAGAGGTTGCGTTTAATAATGTTTTCATACCACCTGCTGGACATTGTCACATTACATGTAATGCATCCTTTACTGTAAAGCAAATGATTTCATCCCAGGGGCAGCAATATTGTATGAAACTCCTAAGGGCAACAATGTGATTGGAATTAGGAACATAAAAATATGTGTGAAAACTCTAGCACAATACAAATAATTCAAAGGGATTTGTAATAAGAATTTATTCGAAATCGAACTGGCCACCTAGACAAAATACTAACAAGAAAAGGTGCGATTGTTTGCAAACAACCACGTGCATAATATTCGAATGTTTGTTCCTGCTTCACGCTGCAACACCAAACGGAAAAGAAAGGTAGGTACAGTAGTATACCCAACTTATATGGCGCGTCGTGAATCTTCGTTCGCGCAGAAAAGAAAGTATGGTCCGAAGATTAACGAAAGAATGCTTAAAATTTACAATCAACCTAAGATCACTATTATAAGGTTCATAATACACTGCAGCTGTTAGTTCCATCTCACTCATGCCACGCGGCGATCGCTAAGATGGCGGGGCGGCTGCCGACCAATAGCGGTCAATAGCATTTCCCGCGCTTTGAAAATTCATCTTCTGCGCAGGTACATCGGTAAGCCATATAAGTTGGGTACTACTGTACTATAATGTAACATTATGATCTAGAGCGTCGAACACATGGCACACTTTTTGTGACGTAAAAGTTAGTGTCTGTGAGATAATAGTTAAAGGGTGACTCCGCGAGGCGCAGCTAGCTTATAATAATTTCCTTGTACAAATAGTATGTTCTGAAAAACTACAGAATGCCTGAAAAAACAACTTAGCCATTATACATCTACTTTTTCCCCAATAAATTACAAGTCACGCTTTTATCAAGTTTCTTATCAGGGTTTAATTTTCAGTAGGTAGATGGAAAACGAGTACACGTGGCGAGTAACAGTATGGGCATACGAGCAGTAGGTCAAGTTGGCACAAATGTTAGGTAAATTTTTGTTGCTAACGGCTCCACTCAGTTGTTTTTACCGTAACTTCCTTTTTTATATTGCAATTTGCAATATAATCAACTTGCAATATTTTGTACATTATTGTCATTCGGAAATGTATCTTATTCATGAAGACATTAAGTTGTCAATTGTGTAAATAATACGGTGAAATTCTTTGTGTTTATGGAACGGAGTATATTATGCTATTTGTCGAGCTAAAATCGTGTGACAACCTGAGTTGCATAGTGGAGGATCTAATTCGTCATGACAAGCTCGAATCAGTAAAAGATTTTAGATTTTTGCCACCGTGTAGATTTGGCCTACTGGTTGTTTTCTATACATCCATCACGTCCGTATCAGAACGGATTATTTTATCATGACGTTTCAATAACAAAAACATTTAGATAATTCCGTTAACCGCTGTTGTGTTTATCAGTACTTGACTATCCTTGAACGGTGTCAGTCGCGATGAATTTCAACGGGAAAGTGGTCATAGTCACCGGCGCCAGTTCGGGAATCGGAGCCGCATCAGCTCTGCTATTCGCCAAATATGGCGCCAAACTCACTCTCGTTGGCCGAAACGAAGAAAGACTGGCGAGCATCGGTGACAGATGCAAGGAATGCAAGGGAATCGAACCTCTCTGTCTAAGGCTGGACCTTACAGATCGAGGGTCTTGCGAACACGCCATAGCGAGGACCGTCCGACACTTCGGACAAATCGACGTGCTAGTCAACAGCGCTGGGAACCTCATGCTCGGATCCTTATTCGACGACACCATGGACGTGTTCGACGAAATGTTCGACATCATCATGCGAGTGCCGTACAAGCTGACCCACCTCTCCCTCCCGCACCTGATCAAAACCAAGGGCAACGTCGTCAATTTGACCGTCACCAACTACAACAAAGTGCGACACGGTTTTCTGCCGTACTCGTTGGCGAAATGCGCACTGGAGAAGTTCACTAAGCTGGCCGCTTTTGAGTTGGCGTGCACAGGAGTGCGCGTCAACTCGGTCAATCCAGGGGTGACACGGACGAATTTGCTCAAGAATCTGGCGATGGACGAATTCGAAATCAATACGGCGTATAAGGGCCTGTCTGCGGACTGCAATATGAAGATATTGGAGCCAGAGGAGGTGGCGAAGATGGTGGTGTTCGTGGCTAGTGGATTCTGTCCCAGTATAAACGGGGCAGAGATGTGCATTGATGGCGGTGCTACGATGCTTTGAACTCGGGAGTGTCTGTGAATCAGCTAAGAATGTATGCTTGTTCCACTGAATCCAAGGGAAGAAAGCTTTTACAAGGTCTGGCCACTGGCAATGTCATATCTGACAATTGTATCTCAAGGGCTGTCTCCCGTTATTCTTTAGTATTACTCTTGGCATAAAGAGCAATGTGTGGCAATATGTTTGCATCAGATAGGAGTTTAATTAGATTCGACAAATCAGCTTTAAACACCTTAGGGGTTTTATAGCACTTCTTACTTTCCTCAAGATGCCTCTTTGTATCAGTAGAAATTCTTATGGAAGTATAGATTTGTTTCCTATTAACATAATTAGCTGTATATTTAGCGAGGCCCTATTTGGTCTGATCGCTATTAGGTTAGTTTATTTATAAATCCATTATTTGGCTGGAAGTATGTGCTAGCTAGATTCTAGAAGATACATTTTATATGTGACTGAAAGACGGGATGAGCTGGTGTTGCCCGATGGATAGTGCTATCCCTGTTTATAACAATCGCAGTGCTGTCCAAAACTTAGATTTTCCAGTAGTGTAAAAAAACTAGTATCTTACAGAAAATCTCGAGTAAAATTTCACGCTTCGAAATTTACCTTTTCAATATAGAAGTGAACACTTATCCGATAAAGGCCCACCTAGCGATAACAAATTTACATAATAATATAGTATGGCTTATTATAATTTACACAAGACTGTTCAATTTGCACCTCTTATCCGAGTGGTTATCGACACGCTAAACGCTTTGATAAACAATGTTTTACTAAACTCGGAATATAATAATTGGTAGAAGTTTGAACTCTTATGGAATGATTAGGGAGTTTGTGATCGTGATTGCGATAGATCGCGGTTGAAGTGCCGATTGATGTCGAGTTGGATCGGGATAAAATATACGGGAAAACAGATTAATATAGTAAAAATAAATTAAATACAACGACATCAAAAGAGTCGCAGGCAACCGGTGGATGCAGTGGCAAATTGTCGTTCGGTGTGGCGGTCTAAGGGGGAGGCCTATGTTCAGCAGTGGACGTCTTCAGGCTGATGATGATGATGATGAAACTAAATTACTTACATTACTCTTAATAAATGATAATCGAAGTTTAATAGGTAAGTACTAAGATATTGTTATAAATATCCGTTTGTGTTTTGTTAAAATAAAAAGCATTATTGATTTTAATCTAATGTACCTGCTTAATTAAACATTAAAAAGTTTTCTAAATATCCTTGCCATATTAAGTTAATAAAATAAAGGATTTGTATACTTTTTTGTGGTGAGCCAAGTTTTTGACCAGGCATTGTTTTCTAATAAATGTGGAGTTCCTATTATTATGTGTTTAGAATGTTATCTTACAGTATATAAATATTGTGCCTTTATCCATTTATATGTTTTATCGAATATGTAATCTGAAACGGTTTCCATCCCAGTAAAATATGAATGACTTAGTTGTGAAATGTTCGTAGGTTTAAATATTTAATATAAATTTGTAAGGGTTTTTATAAAAGTGTTTTATTTAAGGATTGTTTTTGTGTATTTTTTATTGTAAATATCTGTAATATCTACTTTTTCTTTGTAATAAATGCCTGTACAATTTAATCAATGTAAGCTACGGTCATAACATAATAGATTTAATTAAAAACAACGTTCTTAATTAAATGTTATTTTATTTAATGACATTGTTCATAATCTTAGAGATAATATTATAGGTACCTGATTAAATTTATCCTACTTAAAAAAAGCGGTTTCTCAATTCGACTGTTGTTTTAAACACATTTTGGTCTCAATACGAACAATCATTAAATATATTTTACGTCAGAGGCAAAATTTTATTCCTTACAAGTTATGACGTATAAAAAAAGATGGGCGGAATGTGGAGCTGAAATGTGGGACGAATTAAGAACGTTTAAAAACATATATTTGGGCCGAATATGGCATATACAATGTGGGACGAAAGGTGATTTTTCATGCGGGACGAATGTGGCATAAATCAGTTAAGTAAATGGGACCTCCTACAATATAGTGAGACTTATTTGAGCAGAGATCTGATTAACGTTTCGTCTAGTGTCAGATTAACCCGACCTGTATTCCCTAGGCTCTGGAAGCTGCACGCCCTGAAGCCAACTAGGGCGAGTTTGCATTAGGAAAGTTTCAGATAATATATAGACCGTCTCGGAGAAGAGTGAATTTTCATCGCGTTTGAAACAGAGTTTTGATTCGTGGAAATAAGGTTTATTTTACTTTTCACTTCTCATGTAAAAAAATATAGTGTGTTATCAAGTGAAATCCATACTAATACTAAAAGGGTTTAAGTATGTTTGTTACGTTTTCACAACCGCTGAATTAGTTCTGATTAATTTTAGTATATAACTAGATTGAGTCTTGGAGATATTTAATTTATTTCAGCAAATCATTGGGTAATATAATTATAAATTAAATATATAAAAAAAATGTTGATATAAATTAAATAATATGTATACCTAAATAATTAACAAAAAAAACCTATTGTTCTACAATTTTTTTTGTTTTTTAGTATAGAAACGGATAGTTTTTATATTGATAAACAGCAAGCGCGGACGAAGCCACGTGCAAAAGCTAATGCAAAAACAAACCTTATTTCCTTCACGGAAAACTCTTTTTAAAACGCGATTCAAAATCTTCCCTTTGAGCCGGACTATGTGAAAGTACCCTTATAGAGTGGCATACGAACAGACGCATTGCCGGTTTGACGTGCGGTAATTATAGCCGGGACATGCCGGGATACGCCGCCGCGATCCAGTTGCCGGTTATTGGCAGTGCCCGGGTTTGGAATTATGCAAAACGCGTAATGCAATTGGGTCTGTGGTTGCATTTAGCCGGCACTATTTGGACTGCGGTTGATTGCGGACCTAGGTCCGGATATGAGGTCAATTTTGATTACACTATTAGGTACTAATTTGCTAGGGAGTGAAGTGAAGTGAAAATTGACATCATGATGCGTGTCGGTGCAATAATGGATCGAAATTGCTCTGAAATAACGTCTTTTTTTGCGCGTACTATAACTTAGCTGTTACGATTACACGGAATAGGACATTATTGACTGGTCGAGGACTTTAATGAACACAAGTTTCGAGGAAAGTACAAATTAAAAGATCCTTTCGCTGTTCAGACAAAACTGTGTTCCTTGACAATCGAGTAGGTACCTCCCGTAGGAAACTTATCAAAGAGCCACAAAGGAAGTATAGAACAGGCAATCAAAGATTCGCCCGAAGGCATATCAATTTCACTACTGCCTACCCGTATCTCCGAAGTTGGGAAACGCTGAACTTCTCGGTTATGTTCAAAAGGAAGATAAATAGCAGAGGGAAAGTTTATAACGTGTCTCGGAGATTATGAGTGGGGACACTGGAAAAGTAATTCCCAGCGTTGCCACTGCTGGGATCATCAGTGGGGACTGTGGACCGTTCAAAATCTATCGACATGATTATGATTCTCTTTGTTAACGTTTTGGAACGTTTGTTGGTTTTGACAGTAGATTGAAACTATCGTTGTCTCTATTTGACACTAAACAGATGACAAGGATAGCAATAGAGTTAATCTGTTGTCAAAGTTGTATGACGTTTCATAAACCGGCAGTTAGCTGTTTGACTTGTAAAAGTGAGATTTTATTGCCTATGCTATCCTATCCTACTAATATTATAAACGCGAAAGTTTGTGAGTATGGATGGATGTTTGTTACTCTTTCACGCAAAAACTACTGAATGGATTTTGATGAAACTTCACAGTAATATAGCTTACATATCAGAATAACACATAGGCTACAATTCATAAAGATATATTATTGTATATTATCCAAACGCGGGTGAAACCGCGGGGCGCAGCTAGTTTACAATAAATGCTTTGGTTTTGTCTAACATAAAAAAATACCTACTCGAATCAAATTGCGGATAAACAACTATGAACTGTCAAGAATAAAGATTTATTTCCTTTCTTTTAAGAATTTTAATGCACGTCCATTATGACTGGTATGTACATAATTCTCATTTGTGTCAGCGCTTAAATATAAATTAATTACTAAAATATTACGAAGAATAATGATTTCATTTTTCGTTTCTGATGTTACCCTGGTACTTTCTGAGAAAGTGAGTAATAATTCATTTTATATCTGATTGTACTTTGTACGTGCAGCCTAGATGTCCTTACAAAAAAAAAAAAAATAGGACCGATTCGGCCATTCCGTGGAGATGACCCCCAACTCTGCCTAGTGTGTAAAATATACACTGTGCTATTTACTACCTGTAGTTTAAATTGTCTTTCAATTCGCAATTCACAATCACCATTATAACACGCTAAATCTCTCTCTCTCTCGTTAACCGTTATTGCCGTCTAAAAACATCGAGCTAAATGATAATAGCTATTGCTCTAAAACAACCCACTTAATTTCCCATCGTCACTCAACTGTTGCGCCACTGTTGGCTGTGGACAACTCGCAACAGTTGTACCAAATCATAATTTCTATGGGAACCGTTATTTTGATACCGGGACCGGTGCAGGGCCGAACGGCGGAGGAATTTAAATTTTCTTGGGCATATTGTGTCGAACGATAACAGAATGATTTAGAGACGGCAATAGGGCGCGGCAAATTTAGACGACAAAATACATAATTTCTTTTTTAATTTTTAATCGACATAGTTTGACAGAAGTTATAATCCAGTGGCTTATCTATTTGCCTAGCAAATTTTATCAAAACTTGCATAGCCGTTTTGGAGTGATTGGTTTACAGCATTTTGTTTTTACTTTGTAGGTAAGGATTTGAGCAATGAATTACGTGGTTTTAAGTGACGGTGTGGTTAAAGGCGGTGAACATTTTTAGCCTAGAATGGAAATCGATCAGGCAATGTCTGCATTGATTATGAGCATCAAAATAACGGCGAGGCTCAAGTCCATTCATGGTAATAAAGCAAGACAACGCTTAGTCCATTTTGCATAAGAAACGACGTGTTCCAAATCGTTCTAATGTCGTTCATCCGAATAGCCCCCGCCCAAAGCTATCAAATTCCAATAACTCTCCCGTCCGTCGGCTGTTCATCAATTCTTATCTCTAGCACGTACTGCATAGAGTTCTTTATCCAATGACGGGGGCGCACAATGACCAATCTACTCTTGGTTGGATGGCCGCCAGGCCCTAAGACCAGTGTAACCTGATCTATGGGGCTTGTATAGAAATGTACATTGCATTTATACCCTTAACTAGCTGCGCCACGTGGTTCCACCCGTTGTTTTCGGATTAAAAAGTAAACTATGTTTTAATCCAAGGTGTTAGCCATCTCCATACCAAATTTCATCAAAATCGGTCCAGCCGTTTGAGCGTGAAGAAGTAATCAATATAGAAACAAGCACGTACACACTCACAAACTTTCGCCGTTATAATATGAGAACGTTAGTTGAATATTATAAGATCTGATGGCATCTACAAATCTACAGATCAAGATCCCTAAAAATAGAGCCCATACCTATCTATCTATATCACTTGTCAAAAAAAACTTTTATCCTTATGAAATAAAGCAAAAAAAAAACACAAAATTTTTCTTCACAAAATATTAGTGTATTTGGCCTTTATTAGTATGCCCCTTTTCATCACTGATCATAATGCCCACATTCATAACTCGCTCCAAAACAAATCCCTTGAATGTCCCTAGAACAGTTTGAACAAGCTGAGACCTAGTAATTTCACGGGTATACGTGACGGACCGTTGGATCCCTGTTTCAGTTTCAGGATTGAGCCGGACACATCGACGGGTCAAGACGAGGAGGTCTAGTTAAATTGGTGAGGAGTTTATAGCGTTTTCATCCAAAGGAAGCGTTTTACATACATCTGGCGGCTAATCGACGATGTGATTTGCTCATATTTGGACCAGTAATATATTAACTTTTTCCTGAAAAGAAATGGGATTAAAAGCGTAATGTACTTCGTAAAATTGTACTAATATTAATTTCACACATTCACTAGTTATTAATTGGCCAATTAAGTGTAGATTAAAATGCCATTAATTAGGCTCATTTATGTTGAACATTTGTCGCAACTGGCGAGGCTTTACATTGAAATATTGGTATTGTTATTTAGGGAATTCGATGCGCTGCATTTAAATAAATAATTTGGAGTAATTACTGTGATCAATGTTTTTTAAACTAAGTAAGTATCTATAGGTAATAACTACATTAAAGTATAACAACATACGATAACATGACACCCAGCCTAAATAGAACTGCATCTATCAACGTTTTAAAGAACAATTATAAACGCAGGAGATTTATAAATTTAACTGTTTCATAGAAAAACAAAACAAGGTTTTTAAAGGTAATAAATGGCAAGCGTATACGAAATCGACGCTATAATGTGAGGAATCGAAGAATTAATTTCCTGTACGTATCAATTTCATCGCATAACAATTTCACAAAATTTAAAATCGCGGGTATTCGGCGAAAAGTTTAAATTTCCGGTGATTGCCTGCTGCCAACGTCAGTTGCATGCCCGCAGCCGTACCGGGCAGACGTGCTGGCGGAAATTAAATTCCACTTTTAAATTTTTGCCTTGATTCTGTTACTGATATTCTGGTATTAATGTTGGAGGTCGTATCTGATTGAAGCATATTCAAAGGTGTCGATAGTGATTCTTTGATACTCCGCTAGTGAGCAGTATTACGGTTTCTATACGAGTTGTAAAATCCATGAACTTGACTTTTCTTCACTTGACTGTATTGAATGTATTGTCGCAAATGACTGCTATTATTTATTTCTTTCTTTAGCATTTTCCATTATACATTCGAACGTATATCTTCTTTTTTTACTTTTTTAACGTTCGCAACATTACCTTTTCAAACTTAAACCTGCAGTCACCTCAGTTACTATTAATTTATCGCAATAATTATAATTTTAAATACTTTATTAGGCTAGCAATCGACCAATAGTTCACTTGGTTATAAATGGGGATCCCCCAAACTTTGTATCGCCTTAACTCCTTTTGACAAAACTAAACCATTACCGCCCCAAAGTTGGATAGTAAATTAAACAGGTTCGACAACAACAGAGCTTTTGTAAGCATCACTATTTACAAGTGCCAGTAACTATTTACAAGACTGTCCGGACAGGATGAGACAATAGCCAGCAGCGCCAGTAAAATTAGATTAATGCAAGGCACAAATCATACGGAGGTGACAACCGGGAGCCATTACATTAATAACGTTGAAATAGACGAGTCGGATTTGCGAGTGAACTGCGAACGCGTTAATGGACACTGTTAGGCTGTAACTAAAAGTAAATGCACCAAGTCGTGGTCTCTCTTTTGTTTCCAACTGGATAGTCAATTGTTTTCGTAAAGCCAAATTAATTAGTGCAGAGCGGCCCTTTTACGTAGTTATTTTTCTAGTAAAGCAAAATGGGACTAGCGTAGTGGGGAACTAACCCCTACAAACGCCATCGGCGGCTTAGAGTCACTCCATGCACTAAAGAAATGCATGCCGATATCAGCGTGTGAGAGACCGCGACGGTACATTACCATAGTAAGCATCGTGTGGAACTCCTTGCCGGAGTCTGTTCCCCCACAGTAGCAACCTGGGCATCTTCAAGTCACGAGTAAACAGGTTACTGTTATTTAAGACGACTAGTCTTCCTGATTACGCTTAATTCGTATTTATTTGAATGATGTTTACGACAAATCCGTACAACTTAGGAATGTGGAAAAAATATTATGTTAATTTTGATCATATACGTTAATTTGTGACGGTTAGTGAAACACAATTAAAATATATTTTCTCGATAGAAAAAAATTACAAAGTAACCTCTAGAAAATAGCTATTTAAATTAAATCTCACTAATTTATGAGAGAACATCATTCAAATCGAAAGAACTTGAAATCATTGTACAATAATAAAGGTTTTTGGTGGATAATATAACAACAATGCGCAAATTTTCATTCAAGAAAACATATTTGAGTGAATTTTTATTCAAGTAGAATGACGCGCCGGCCGCCATGTTGTGTCCTCTCTATCATTTCCATACGATTCGACAGTAGTCGCTGCGGCGCGCCGCTAGACGGACCTGTGTCACTTTTTTCAATTATTTTTTTACGTAATCATATTTTTCCAAAATACTGGGCCGCATCCATCGCTTGTCATGTTTGGTCTGTCAAGGCACTGATTAAGCAAAACAAGCATTGGATGAAGCGCGGCCAGTGGCGGCTGTGTTTTGTTTTTCTAGCCCGTTTATTACAATAGAATTTAAATAGAAGTGCCAAACAGTCACGTTGCTCCCGTTCTTACCTACATAACTAGACAATCTTTGTGTAGGCCATCTTGATGATTCAATATAAGTACATGCGCGTGAGCTTCGCAATGACCACCTAGTTCTTATAGCATCATCGTCATTGGTGCTTATTATAGGTATTGTTATGAAAAAGTCTGGTGTCGCTAAGCAAGAGATTTCCAAGAGTACCTGTATTTGCGAGAGATAAACTTAATTTAGGTAAGTAGTTTCTCAGGTTTTCAAACTTGGTCTCAGCACATGTCAAACATTTGGACTTATTCATTCATGCCTACACTTTTGAGAATAGCTCAATCAAAACCTAATATCCCTAATATCCATTGCGCCTAGATTACCCACCTAGTTTTTCTGCTTATTAGAACCACAATCAATACGCTTTCTAACAGCAAGCCAATGAGGATATTTTGACAGTCATCGTGCAGTGTGGTGCATCGTGGTGCAGCCCGAAACTCAATAAGTTCGGGCTATGACTGCGTATTATACTATAGATCGATTAGTGAAATGAAAGATTACATTAGATTCAAAATATTTATTAACAGATATCCTATATTCAAAATCTATGCATTTTGTATTTTTTTATCCCTTCTCAGAACAAGTTCTGGTAGGTATAGGTGCCACTGGTGAAATGAAGTATACAAAGTAACATTTTTTCTTTCTTGCGATTCTTAGCTGCCCTTGTACCTTTAATCCAAAATAACACCATAACTTTTAAATTCCTAAACAAATTTGGATGTACTATAGGGCTTCGTAATTTGCTAAGTTTGGTACTACACCACCCCTTTTCATTTCTGTAGTAGCGTATAATGTCTTGAGTAGAGGTACATAACAATTAAACATAAATAATCACAGGTTTACATTACAAAAATTTCATCTCGTCTGTATATTATAAGAAATAAGAATCTGCAGAGTACAGAATTTTCAGGTTGGTCTTTGTACCAAGAAATTTGTTGCACGTCAATGGGTAATACTTACGAAACATCTTCGCAATGGAATGGAGCACGAACACGTTTTCAGCTACATACAGGTCCAGAATAAGTGTGAGCTCGTTTTTGATGTTTTTGCTCTATACATTTTTAGCATCGTCCGTGAAAACAAGAACTCTCCGACCCAATCTAAAAATCAAAATAGTTATATTTTAAATGTTGGAATGTTCTTAATACGTATGTGATAGAAAAATAAAACGGTTTTCACAGTTCACAACACTGAACATAATATGAAATATCGTCAACTCTTGAATCTTACAATGTTTATTTACCCCAAAGCCGGTGACTACAGAGAACGAAACGTGACAGTCTGACACTGACAGACAGTGTCACGTCACGATCAAGGAGGTACCAGTTGATAATTACTGTATTGCCTTGCCAGTGCACAACAGTCAAAAGTACTGTACCACAGATATTGTACTCTGCTTTGATTGAACACGTCTTATCGTCATCGCGTCGTCTTTGTCGTCGGGAACCAATCGTGTAATTGCTATAATTATTTAAATATATTTAATAAAATTACGTAGGTATTTAAGATAAAATACTGATTTAATTATTTAAGTCTCTTTTGCTCTTATCTGTTTACTGGTATACCTTGCTCATTAGTTTTCTTTGTTGATGATATCGTTGGGAACTTGAAACCCATATAATTAATTAACTTGTTCAAAATAAACACGTTATAAAATACAAATCATTCATATCTTTTAAGAAAAAATGACCAAAATTACATACAGCTAGTAGGTATAGTACGAGAGTAAATGTGATAATGTAGTAAGTGACATAAAATCTACCACGTGCAAGATTCTGGCAGCACTGAATTGGATACGTCACCTGGCGCTTATTTTATTATTTTGAATTACATATTATTTAATTACATTATACGAAACGGCAACGCCCGATTACGCTGCGATTATATCGCGGATATGCTCACACAAAGTAATATATTCTTGCTCCCACAGGCCTAGTGTGTCAACGTCGCATAGTGTCCATCTTTTTGAGACACAAGATAGCCTATGTCCGTCTCATAGGTCCAATCTATTCCTATACCTACCAAATTTCATCGAAATCCGTTCAGCCGTTTAGCCGTGAAAAGGCAACAAACAGACAATAAACAGAGTGACTTTCACATTTCTAATATTAGTAGTATGGATTATAATATTATTTAAGAACTTTTATATTTTGGACTCTGGGATTTTATCAGTTAAATAATAAAACTATTAATGTACCTAGTAGGTGGATCTTTAATCTAATTTAGCTTTTTGTTATATTGGGCTGGAATGAGAAAATAAAATTTCACATATAAATACGAGTACATTGATTGTATAATATTTTATTTAAGTCTAAACGGTTATGTACATATTTTTCTTTCAATAAAATAATGACCAGCTTTTATTAGATACACCGCTAATTTGACAGATCGCCGGCGCGTAACTTTTTTACGTTCTATACTTCAATATTCTTTGGTAGTGAGAGCCGGTACTTCTAGTTCGCGGGGCTGGAACTTTTATTACGCCGTTTCCCCGCTGTTTCTTCATGCGCTGCAGTCGGATTGTGAAATGTCAGTAGCAGCTCTCTAAGCCTTAAGTCACGAGTGAACAGGTTACTTGTTAGGTAAGCGTGGTGCACCATATAGTTGAGCGAATCGTCGATTTTAAACCGAGTGGTCAAAAGCCAATGATAATATTAAAATCAAAGCAGTTGTATTTCTCTTTCAAATTATAGATAACACTAAATGCTAATGTAATCAATTTATTCGGCATCTTAATTAAACAGTAGATACAAACGACGCGATCCGCTCTCGCCTGACGGATCGGTGCATTGTTATTATAAACTAGACTTTTATTAACGTAAAGGTGTGGTGCGATTGGTAGCGACACTGTTTTTTTTTCAATTGAATGATCTTGAGCGCGTCGTCGCCTACGACCTTATATTGTTTTTTTTATTTTATTTAACGTAGCACCACACTAGGGGCCGTATTAATAAATGAACCTCAATAGCGCTACCAAGTGCGCTACCAGCTAATCCACACTCAAAATGTAATCTGCATCTTGAGATCGTTGCTATTTAATAAATGGATATTGAGATGTAGCACTGGCTACTAGATACTGTCTTGTATGTGTCAATTGTGTCATAATCGGATAGCACTTAACCGCTGAGTGTCATTTATTAATTTGCCAGAGATCATGTAAGTTTCTGTTCCTAATCTACAACTTAAGATGTATTTATTAAATAGAACAAAAGAGCAAGTGCACACTGAAGATAGCTCTCAGAGCTAAGTTTGATTTATTAATACGGACCTAGGATGGCTCCTGTATCGTGGGTACCGCTTACAGACGTATAATTTCACATACACATCACACCCAGAACCAGAAGCAAATATTTGTTCCAGGTGGGAATCAAACCCGAGACACCAAGTGCAGCAGTCCGATTGCTCAGCCACTACGCCAAACGCGCCGTCAAGTGTCGTATCACATAGTTCTATAGCCACTAAATAGAGGCATTATCTTGGCTTGCATAATTTTTCGCCTACATTTATCACTGTATTTGCATCAGTGTATCATGCCTTACTTTAACTCGTGCACTCCATAAAGCACTCAGTTGATAACGTTTTGCGTTTGTCTACATATTTCACTAAGATTATTAGAATCAAACGTCATCTCCCGATCGACCCAACGCCGTCACTCGCGCCATACGCAAGCGTGTTAGCTTCCCGCTCCCCGCTAGCACTCTGGCCACACCTCAAGCTGTTCCTCGCTAACCGCGGATGCTCGCGCCGCAGCCCAAATTCCGCTCCAGTTCCTTTGGCACCGTCTCGAATACCATCACTATATAAAACCATTGTCACCGCCCGCTGGCAGCCGATCGACGCACGCGTCATTTGTATCGCCATTACTGACTTTAATTAAGGATGGATTACTTATCCGTAACCGAAAGCAGCTTCTTGATATTTGCCGAGAAAAAGCTTTTTTTTTTTAACATAGCCCCGCACTATTTTTGCTCCTGTATGGGGGATACCGCTTACAGACATAATTATATTATAATATCTTATGTACATCACACCCAAACCAGAAACTAAAATTTGTTCCAGGCGGGAATAGAACCCGCGACACCAAGCGCAGCAGTCCGATTGCTCAGCTACTACGCCAAACGTGCCAATTTTTTATTATTTGTTTTTCTTTCTTAAATTTATTACGCTTTTAATTTTTGATCTGTTTATATTCTTCTAGGCCACTTTCTCCTTTCCCTGCTGCCTTGCCTTCTATGATGGTTTTTATCGAACCTTAAGTTTAGGATAACGGAAAAAAACCGTAACCGATATAAAAAGGTTTTGGAGACAAACGGTGAACTAAAGATAGTGGTCATGAAATGGATACCTACTTGCCGTCAATGATATTATTATGTAGTTATTCAAAATGTTAATACTTCATACATTGAGGAATCATATTAAAAAGTGGCACAATCTCCAAGCGACAAACAGCTAAAAGTAGTTTTGCAAGATTTGTGCCTCTTTATATAATTTCTCAATGGTACAAGAATGTTACATCATACAGATTCTAGTACATTTTTGGGTACTACACTCGATTTACAAGATAGGGGACTGGAAAATATCCCTGACCGATAAATAATCCGTAACTTTCGGATATCTCAGAAAAAAATCCGTAACCGGTTCTACAACAGCCCTATTTTTAGTTAATTTGCGGGCGCTTGTTCATTGACTTTTGCCCTTTTGCGTTTTAAACAGTGTTGCCAGCAATTGATGAGGTGATCGCTCGATTTATAGTAGCTACTGATAATAGGATTTGACACGTTTATTGTTAATGCTAGGCTGTTAAATAGGATGGATGTGCACAGTGATTAATTAGGCATTATTAATAATGTGCAAGTGTTAGGAAATATTATCCACACATCAAAGCAACGCGAAGATAATATATTATTTTAAAAATATTATTGTCAAAATAGTATATTTTTATATTAGATTGTGCGCGAATTAGACCCGTTTAAATGTAGTCAATATATTTGCACAATATTAACGGTATTTACAGATTATTTATAGCTTTAATGTGTCATAAGTTTTCTGTAACCACAACGTTTTATAGTAATCACTTCGAACGTTTGAGAACTTCAGCCCAAAATTTCCTCAACACACAATTTAAATGCCTACAATTTCTCTACTGCTTAGACATTAAAAGGAGCTATCTTTGCGTTACAGGTAAGTCCGCGTCGGCGTTTCTCTCGACTCTACTTAGAGCAAGTCACCGACTCGTAATCGTTCTCATGCAGGTAGAGTACACTGGAGTCATTAATCAAAAGTTAAGTCTCGGCGATGACGATGCGAAAATGAAAATTCTGTTGTCGCTTGCATAAAATCTTGAATTATTTTTTTGAGCTGTGATAAATTTGAAATTCAATTTTTATGGGGAAGTTTTTTTTAGTTCAGTACTTAAGTCTCCAATCGCGTGGTCGTTAAAAGTGATCAGCTTAAAATTGGAATGGATCTTAAGGACCGATGCCGGAACAGCCCTGTAGGGGGTTTGGTGACAGATAGTATACCTGAGGATAGTAGAAAGCAAGGGGCCTACAGTGCCACCACCAAATTTTGTGACGCAGTTTCCTTTTATCGGAAATGCAGCCTCTTTGTGCAACCAACTGAGCAATAATCACTTCACAGTATCATCATCATGATCAGCCTGAAGACGTTTACTACTGAACATTGACCTCCCCTTTACACCGCCACACCGAACGACAATTCGCCACTTGCATCCACCGCCTGCGACTCTTTTGATGTCGTAGTCCCATCTATTGGGAGGCCTACCTACACTGCGTTTTCCAGTTCGTGGTCGCCACTAGAACCTTTCTTCGCTATTGGTCTTCACAATATAGTTCTGAATATATATATTTTTTTTAATTAGTGTCTCGGATTGTTTCAGTGAGGGAAGAAGCGTAGTTCAGCTAGTCTCCAGTGATACACATTTGAATGGTTGACCGATTGATAGCACAATGATCTGATGCAGTTATGGTTTCGCTTTCCGACTGAAAACAGTGCCTGTTACGACAACATGAATTTCCGCAAAGCGACGTCTAAATCCAGACTGCAGATTAAAATATATCTATACGATGTCTTCAATAGATAAGGCTATGTACTTATATTCTATTTAAAGACACATCATAATTAGCCTAACAAATATAGACGACCCAGAGACATCGATTCAATGTCAATGCCGACGATGCCAAACGATGCCAACTTAGTAAAGCGTCAGCGTCCATCTTCCGACAACATTGTAAGAATCGTAACATGACTTCAGCGCGACTGGACCAGCTGGTTTAGTGCGGTCATAACTCAATGCGCATGTTTTAGTACCGTCATCCTACCAGATCTTATAACCTTTGCCAGATATTCACCTGCCAAGCGCTTCTATCAACTATCTTAAAGCGGTGGTGTGTAAACATTGTACTGATTCGAAAGATGGTCGTCGATTGCGCTTTAGAATCTAACGGTACCGTGTTCGATCCTCGGCCTCGCACCAATGACTTTGTAAGTTATGTGCTGATTTCCATCACTCCGTGCTTCAGAGGGCAAGGTAAGCCATAGGTCCCCATTAGTAGCAGTCGTAAGCCGCGTCAGACCTCGGGCAGCCGGATAAACTTTGACACTAGCTAATGGTTAGCCCAATCTCTTTTGACAAACAACATTGTACTGAGTTCCGGTTTGATTTCAAACAGCGCTGTTTCCAGCGACATTACTGAAGAGATTTTCGAGTCAATGTCTTGGATGACGAGCGCAGTGCAGTGCCGCGCAAGATGGTGCGTTGCAAATTCTGAGCGGCACTGCAAAGCATAGCGCTTGCCATCAAGTGGGCGAGTTACTCGTGTCGTTGCTAAAAATATGTTCCAGAATAGGGTGTAGCTGAATATTGGAATCAGTGTTTATGGATGTTGGAAAAGTGAGGATAGAAGAAAGATTTGCAAGGGAGTTGGAAAAATATCACCGGATTGGAACCTTAGTTATACCTTTTTCTGAAAAAGTTCAATGTTCAAGAAGTCTCGCCTTTATGTAAAACCAATATACGATATATATACGATATAGATATGTTGGGCGAGAAGTTTTAAAATGATTGTGGTATTTTATAAATTGAGGCGATTTAAATTTTACTGTCTATACTATTTTATTTTCATTTGTACACACTCACCACGTTCTAAATAAAATCATGTAACCTATGTAACAGCCGTAAAAACATCGACATCGTAATTTATAATGTAAAGATTCCCTATAAAAATAAAGCGTATCTATCAGGCACCTTGAAAATAGTTTTGTTTCATATCAGACTATTCTCGTACTTACATAATATTATACACGTAACTATACTGAATAATCATTCGTCACTACTTTGAATAAAAACACGCAATTTCATCACACCCCCACTGAACTTGTTAACATTCAACTACTATTTTCACTACAAACAAAAATAACGTGTATTCATCAAAAGCCTAAGTGAAAGCCTTATCAAATTACGTCATACAGGCCGTACCGTCGATGAGCAATTCTGCTCCATTAACACCCGGAAACACATCACTGGCTATGAGACATATGAAACTGGCCACTTCCTTCGGATCTATGATCTGTCCATTCGGCATATCCTCGGCGATTCTCTCGTACTCCAATTTCTGTGTAATGGCATCTTTGATATTCAAATTGGCCAGTATATCCGTTCGTGTAGTTCCAGGGCTTATCGTGTTGATCCTGACTCCTTCTGCTAACAGTTCCGGCGCCGAATGCTTGGCCATTAACGCCAGGGCTGACTTTGTCACTATGTATGGCAGGAACCCTGGCTTGAACCGTTTCGATAGGGACGATCCTAAGTTCACTATGTTGCCTTTGGTCTTAACTAGATGCGGTAACGCAAGTTGCGACAGATGAAATGGTACTCGGAAGTTTATGTTCATCACCACGTCGAAAGCCTCCATTGTTTTGTCGTGTAAAGATGATAAAACTATTTTGCCTGCGCAGTTCACCAGTATGTCTATTCTGCCGTGCGTTTCGACTGTTCTGTTGATGACTGTTTCGCAATTACCGTCTTTAGTCAGATCGAGGAGTAAGCAAAGCGGCACATTTTCCAATGTGGTGCACTTGTCGGCTACGCTCATGAGTCTTGCTTCATTTCTGCCAATAAGGGTCAGTTTGGCTCCGTACCTGGAGAGAGCTATGGCTGTCTCTGCGCCGATGCCTGAACTGGCGCCGGTTATTATGGCCACTTTATCTGTTAAGTTTATTTCTTCCATACTCGGTTTGTTAACTGCTCGTGTGTTATCTGTTTTGTTATTTGCTGCAACTATGTTGTCAGATTGTAAGTGTTGACGTTTGAGATTTTCATCACTTGATTGCACTATGTGCAATTTCGTATCACAGTCACTTGTTTTTATTAGTTTCGTATTTATCAATGAGGGAAACGTTTTGTCAGATTATTGTTATCACTTAACACACGTTTGCTCTGTCCGCGGGTAGGTTTACGACTGATAATAATTTGTCGAGGTAACGAGTTATCGCCGTTTTTTATCGTTGAATTCAGTTGTTTGTTTACCTTGACAGTGATAATTTAATATGTTTTACAGTTACAAGCGGATTTTGTAGATAATTTGTTCAGTGAAATATTACTATAATTTAAAATCGATGCTTTTGATATCTGGCTGTAATTAATTGCATACATGTGTATGGTACAAAAACAAATATATGCCATAATTAGCTTTTAATAAAGTTTTGTCTGTATCCGGAATCCGGGTAATAGTGATAATATACATAATTATAATATCTGACCTATGACGTCGCTTCGGTAGATAAACAAATAATAACTCATATACATCCTAAAATATTTTTTAAAGTATTTTTTCCCGAGTCAGACTAAAATAAAAGCAAAAAGCCTTTGCAGCGAGTGTATGTACAAAACCCGCAGCAATATTTCGGGTACGGTGTCGAGAATATCTAGATCAAAACTCGACAGAGCGTGAGAGTGTACGTAGCTAGAAACAATGGTAGCGAGCTTTTCATCAACATGGGATATGAGCAATGTGCATACTTTACGAATGTATATGAATACATGTTTGCGTGACTTTGTGTATGTGGGTGTCTTACACAATATGTGAATAAAAACTGGAGAAGAGTGCGGCGGACCGTCTAGTGTGGGGTTCCGTACGCTTGAAAATCATCGAATTAAACTATAATTGAATTTTTTTAAATATTTGGAACATATTTATTTCAAGCTTTATGGTAATATAAACTATAATTTACCTACATAATATTATACACTTACGTGTATAAACGAATTAATGCCATACAGATAGTTAGTATCTGCTTGATAATAATGTCTGAAGTTTTACCTAATTACAAAGTTTTCCTCTTTTAATAATTATGTCACATTGCACACTCTACTCAGGTTTTATGTCTGAATGAAACAAATGAACTTGTTGAGTTGTTTTGAATTGTAACAAATTTGAATCAGTAATCGACCTTTTCACTATTAACATAATGAATTCACCCACCGCATTCAAATAGCCATTAAAACACAAACGTCACATCTGAGATTGCACTTTAATACTCCATGATTTTTAAATCTAGCCTTTATGAACTACGAATAAGAAGACGCTCCCGCGTCTAATATCACGTTGCTCCCAACCAGATTAGGGCTAATGTCAGACACTACAAACAGAATCGTCCGAGCCACTTCATCTGGCTCCAGGATGACGTTGTTGGGCACCAAAGACGATAGCCTCTCGTATGCCGCGTCCATGCAATCTTCGTCAACGTTCAAATTGTCCAGGAAGTTGGTTCTAGCCAAGCCTGGTCTCACTGCGTTCATCCTTATACCCTCAGCTATCAGCTCCACTGCGCCGGCCTTGGTGAACCTCTCCAAAGCGTCGCGTATCATCGCGAACGGGAGGAACCCTGGTCTGGTCCGCAGAGGAGCTCCGAAGATGTTCACGACGTTGCCTTTCGTTAGTTTCAGTTGTGAGCAGCACAGCTGTGTCATGCGGTAGGTGACGCGTAGATTTAGGGCGATCAGTTCGTCGAAGGCTTCCATCGATCTGTCGAAGAGGCAGCTCATCGATGGCTTTCCAGCGCAGTTGACCAAAATGTCGATCCTCTTGAATTCCTCCACCGTTTTCCTGACGACTTCTTCGCAATTCCCGTCGACCGTCAGATCCAGGAGTAAACATAGAGTCTTGATCCCTTTGGCAGCTTCACAGCGCTTCGCGACGTCCAGTAGTCGGTTTTCGTTGCGCCCAATAATAGTGAGTGTTGCTCCATGTTTGGCGAAGAGTTTCGCTGTCGACGCGCCTATTCCGGAACTGGCTCCGGTGATGATGGCGACTTTCCCCGTTAGGTCTATGCCGGCTATACCAGAACTAGCACCGGTTAGGTCTACGGTGTTCATGGTTGCCGCTGTGACGTCTCCAGTTTCAACGTCCTCCGTTACTGTATCAGGTGTATGTGGTTCCGAACTGTCCTTGGAGGAATGCACTCGATCATTTCATGGGAGATAGTTTGTTTACGATAACCGTCCGTCCACTGCGGGGGTCTGAGCGGAACTGAATGGTTATCGTTGTCAGGTGGTTGTTATGGCCGGTCACTCGACCGGTTCACAGTAAGTAAACACGTAACTTGTTCTACGCGTTCGTCCAGTGTACGTCAAAGTGTGCGTTGAGGATAATGTTTTATTTATTTATGTGCTGTTTAATGATGTCATGTATGCGTAATGATTTGTTGTGTCGAGCGTTGATTTATCAAGTTTGAGTCCGTTTTAGGATTTTTAGTTTAGCTATCTTCTCTCATTAGTATGTGAATAAGGAATGAGGTGTATTTGAAAAGGTGCTGCATTATCTAGCATTTATTGTTATGGAAGTCTATTATTACTCCTAATGATATTCCATTAAGGTATGTTAATGAGCACTTTTCAGCCCTCTTTCTTTGTTGTATGGCAGTATAGCTGTATAATGGCTTCTAGCAACCACCGTGAAGCAGAAAAGTCGCGTAACCATATTGTGTACCCAACCTATTTTATTCCATCTTGTGTATGATTGTGATGATGATATAAATTTTAAGTATTTTTTATTTTTATTTAACCCAACAGCAGCAGGACTATTCTTAACATCACTTAACACCAGGCAAGATGTTGTCCAGCGCATTGCTAAAACGTAGTCATAAAAATACGTAATCTAATTTATTGTTTTGTTCATTGTTTTTGTATCGTACTATTTCTATCGAAACAAGTTTCGTCTAAAATATATAAAAATAGTCCCAAGTCCGTTATCATTGGCTGTTCATAACATTTTGTGACTTTTTTATCAATCTCCACACTTTGACAGCCGCTGGTACAAATCCCACTGCGCCGATGATCGTGTGAAGTAACCTTCACCTCCATGGTAAACTATATAGTTTACATTTACTACATAGTTTATACTAATATAAAGTCTATACTTAGCAGTTTGTTCATTACAAGTTTTTTTTTCATATGGATGACGAAATTTTTGCTCCGAATGGATCAGTGTTATATTGATTTCTTATAATACAAATATGACTTGCAAGTGACTCAATGTATGTGAGAATGAATAGAATACAAAATGCAAGTAATGCTGATATTCGAATTCTAATGGTGTTATTTAACATTTGAGTTTCAAGAAAAACATTGGCTTTTTGACTGAGTTTATTTTAGCTATTTAAATATGTTTCGTTTAACGTTCATTGCTTGTTTAAACTTATTTACAAAAGTAACAGCAAACTGGCTTTATTGTAGTTTGAAGACAGTTCCAAAAATAATGTAGTCTTGCACAATACCTGGAAATTTCACGGCTGAAATTCAGGCGTCTCCGAACCGTTAGCGCTGTAACTACACCGTTTATCTGCAGAATGCAGGCATTCAGAGCCTCTATAAATCAATAGTGTATCCGCTATTTGTGAATAATAACCGGGACTCAATAAACCGGGATAAAATATATATACCGGGATATTTATGGCCGTTTGTTTTTTGTCACTTCATTTTTTAGTATTATAAGCATATCCCGGCGTTTTTCGTCGTGGGTTAATATAAAGATATCCCACTATTTCCGTATCAAAAGTCCACTCTATTGTAAAGCTTTTATAGAACAAAAAGTATTACCAAATAACCTATTCAGAACTAACACCATATATTCGGGCTTTCCTCGGTAAAAGATAAAGTAAATCATAAAGAAGAATATGGAAAGAGAAGATGCTATGCAAATGTTCCCTAGAAAGACCTCTAATGCCGAATAAAAACTCGGGTGCGGCGCGTTTTGTGCCAATAAAGAATTGTTACGCCGGATCTTTTCTTTTTTTTTTACACAAAAATGCTTTCTATTCATCGAAGGGTAGGACCAGGCTTTATGATATTATCTTTGGGTAGGACTAACGCTGACTCCGAACTCTGTATCATATGGAATAAGGAATGAAAGAAACTGATTTAATCGAAATATCAATCAATACTAACTGTATATAAGGTTTAATTTTATATGTAGTTTAGTATTTATAAATGAAATATTTCAATTTAATCCATAGTTATTTGTATGATATGTAGGTATAAGGAATATTGCTGCGTACCGTTCTGCTTTAGCTCAGGTGTCTTACAATGACGTCTTATTGCTGACCTAAACAGAATCGTTTCACTTTAAATAATAGTAATACATGACTTTCGATATCATTTAGGTAAGCGTCGATCCCATTTAGATTTAAAATCAACCTAAATTGAGCGTCAAGATGTCACAACAAGACGTCAGGGTACGAATAAGTAGTAAAACAATTCTGTTTAGGTCCCCAATTGGATCGCAATAAGACGTCATGGTAAGCACTAAATCTTGAAACCTCTCGAGTGTCCGGTGGACCAACCATTATTATGAAGCGGCACGTGTTAGCATAATTGTTTTAATTAGGCATTAGGGTGCATCCACCCTTACAAAAATCACCCCCTCCACTGCTTTGCCTTCACACAAAAGCCGTCTTAACCAACCGCGCGATTTATGCATCCCACTTCCTGTCGCCTGACGTCACTTCCGGCGCTAAAGTGCCGGAAATCCAGACATTTGCATTAAAAAGCTATGCTTTGTTAACTTTTTAAAGCGGAATCCTCCCCGGGGTAGATGCATTTTTAATTTTGCAATTTAGCGGAGGAAGCTGTTTTCGACTAAGTCTTGTGATTTCGCCGAGAGCTAAGTTGGATTATTCCTTGATCCAACAGTACACTTCGTTCAGCTGGTGTTGTTTGTTGAAAGAGATTTTGTTACCAATTCTGTTCGTACTAACTATACTTATGCTATAACTATACTTCATTTGACACAGAGTACTAAATCCATGGATTTAGTAAACAGAGTGGATAGGGCACAGTAAGAATAATTTCAAGAAGTTTATACACTTTGTCTTAGGTCTATCTAACATACATCATTACAAGTAACTAAATAAAAAAATTGGAAATACCCAAGACGTTTAAAAAGTAATAACAAACCGGAAAACCGGAAGTAAAAAACCGGAGTAGTAGTTTCGGTTTTTATGCGCAAACAAATGTTTACTGCAGCGCCCCCTCGTGAGTTGTCACCGTAACACTTATCTAAGATAATGCACCAATCAAACTCAAACCCATCACTGAAAACTTCATCAAAATCGAACTAGTAGTTTTGGCGAAAAATGGCAACATGGATTTGCACAAACAAATAACCTCTCATCACAAACGCATATTATACCGTCTCCGTTCCGTCGTGGGTAAATCTTAAATACGAGTATATATAAATTACGCGTCACCTTGTTTGTCCGCGATGGATTCCTAAACCACTGAACCGATCTTAATCAAATTTGCACACCGTGTGCAGTTTGATCTAACTTGAAATACAGGATAGCTTACATCTTAATTTATAGTCGCAATAACAAAAACTTTAGCCACAGCAACGCGTGGCCGTGTCTGCTAGTCTTGTATAAATTTACATAAATAGGTATGTAAGTATTTAATATGATTACTCATTACCATTCCAAGTTCTTCCATCAATTTGTGTAGCCTTATAAAAACTGTATTAATTAAACATTTCCAAAAGTTCCGAGAAACTTTTCAAAAGGTGACCAGTTCTGGGAACATTAATATGTTGATTGCTCCTAACTTCTAGCTCGGACGGAAAGTTTGTGCCAAAAGGGGCCAGCGCCGGTAGAAACTTCACGCCTTCAACGTGACCGAGATGACGTAATTCTTGACGTTTTTTAATACTACTAAAATGTAATGAGTTTTTCAGGGGAGATACGTTTAGTTTTTTCAAAGTCAAAGTCAAATCATTTATTGTAAATAGGCAATAACATCGCACTTTTACAAGTAAAACACTTTTCTCTAATTAACCATAAAAGAAAAGAAAATATAATTAATTGATTATGGTTTGAGTTCGAAAATGGATGTTTCCTTTTAAAACGCTGATCCAAGATTGAATCTCGGACAGGGAAAGGAAACTCCGTTGACTCTACCAGTGCTTCGGAGTACGCCCGTTAGAGAAGACAGGACAAATAAACTCTATGTATTTTTTTCTAAAATTTTATTATTTTACTTTACGTTTTTTGTAATCACAGTATTTACTATCCACTGGCTTTGTCATACAAGTAGGAACAAAAAGTGAGAGAAAAGGGCTACTGAATAAATGACATGGTAGTCGCCGACGTAATATGCTAACACGGTTATACAAAGGTATTTAACTCATCGTCCCAACCAATACCCGACCAGTGCTAAGCACGGGTTTCACCTCACATTCATGAGGAGGATTAGGCCATAATCCACCTCATGGACCCATTCCGTATTGGTGGGTCACATATTACTAATTTTAATCGTCGGTTTCGCTATCTTTCTAACAACTGCACGCTCTATTGTTCAATTGCAAATAAGAGTAGGCATTTTTCTAGTATAGCAAAGCGGGACTAGTGCAAAGCGAAACTAACTCAAGATACGCAATCGTTCGCCCTGCTGAACATTTAAATCGAAACTACCCATCCTCGGTCAGCATTTTTAACTTGAATAATGCTGATTCAGTGTACCACCCCGAGGCCGCCCCAGAGCCGCCAGGCTGGCTATTAATAACTCGTCGATACCAATAAGTACCGGTATACCGAAATCAGCGTTGGAGCTCCAGTGTGCGCTGACCCTAATTACGCTACCAGCACTCGGGTATCTCTCAGATTTATTGCAATGCAATGCTGAGCGTTGCTGCGTTGTTAATGAGATTGGTTTTTTATCTGAGTACGGGTGGGAGAAGGATGTGTAGTTTTTGATCAAAATTTTGCGTATTTCCAGTAAATAAAAAAACTACCAAATAAAAGTCGATCTAAATACACGCACGTTCCTCCGTAGATGGCCTATTGAAAAATACGGTTACGAATAATCAAGTTAGGCCTAAGAGCGGAAATCGAGCGATTTCCTAAATACCGGTATACATACCGATGTACTAGCTATTAATTATTCCGTACAGGTGCGCTGACCCTTAGTTCCGCTTTGGCCGCATCCGTCCTCATCTAAGATTTATTAGCGGTAATGTATGCTATCTACATTATATAATATGCGCGTATGATCCGTTAAATGCTAAAGGCATATCTGCGTAATGGCGTGCAATTATACGTAACAGTGTGTGTGTGTGCCGTTTACGTAATAGAGTGTAATTATGTTATCCGTGATGTCGTTTTTATTTCCGCTTAGGATTATGTCTGTTTAATAGAATTAGTGTTTTTTTTTATTGCGGTCCATATGATTTTCTCATTATTTGATTTTTGGTATGTTGGTGAAGTAAAAGATTATGAGAAAGATTTTGCACGTCAATTTTGAGCAAGTTCCGGTTGTGCGATTGGGTTGAAACTTTGCTCGCCTGTCATGTCTAGATGACAATACAGTATTATGGTGACAACGAGCCGATGTGATGATAGAGACGGAAGGTAAGTAGACCACGGAACTCCTCAGTGACTAACAGCAGATTGGTATTAGGTGGCATTTCGACGATAAAGTACGAACACGTATTTCATAATTAATATGGACACATATTATGTTTTCGACAAAAAAACATTTGGGACTAAGTAAACAAAGGTAAAGGTACGGCTTCTAAATCCCTAGTTAACTTTGACCCACCGATAAGGTATCGCTGTCTCTGTCATTTGCTTAGTACCAGATAGAGACAACGATAAACCAGGGTTTAAGTAACTATGGTTTCAGAGAACTGGCCATAAGTGCTTGTAATCACATAATACCTGATCCTCACTTTTAAGCCTCAAGTTTCAAGCGAGATCAAAGGCTCTTTTGTGCGGAGGCTTCTTTTGACGAGACTTCTTAGAGGCATTGAATTTTTCACTGGGGCAGTTCTTCGTAAGGGCTGTTTAGGTTGATGTTTACGCGGTACTGGCGACATTGAGGTGAAATAAGTAAAAATATCATCATAAACTTAAAATGCTATAATGAATCGAATCGAGAACCCCTAATTGGAAGCCTTTAAACTTTCGCGAAAAGAAAACATATTAACAAGAAGTCTTCTCGTGACCACGGTCGATGTAACTCGGCCGAAACGTCGAGGTATGTCAAAGTTATACATTTTGATATTTGTTTATGCGCGAATTAGACCCGTTTTTAGCTAGTCAATATATTTGAAAGTCGGCTAAAGTATTAAGCTGTTTACCCACCGTCAATCCGGAAGCACAAAACGAATTCATTACTAAGCAAATAAATATCAAACCATATAAATCAGGCACTACCCCGTAATTAGTTGTAAAACGCATTTAAACCTACCCCCGCGAGGGGTGCCGTTATAAATCACTGGGGGCTAGTGATGAGGCGATGACGCTCGATTAATTTCGAGTGATTTAGTCGACTAATTAATATTTAAGTTAATAGGTCAGATGATAAAGAAGTGTTTAATGATGATCAAAGGACTATATTTGATGGTATGGACATATTGATGAAGGAAGATTGACGATCAGATCTATGGATCTAGTACGAATAGACCAGTTTGTATAAGTCGATTAAAAGAAAGGCCAAATCGAAAGTACCTATAAACGGCGAGAGTGTCTGAAGAGATTCATGAAAGTGGAAGAACTGAAAGAGGTGTGTCAGGGTCGTAGCATGTGGAAAGATGCAGTCTCTGCCTACCTCGACGGGGAAAAGACGTGACTACACAGTATGTATTGGAAATGGGTTTTAAATACAATTAAAACATTATATTTGTGCATAAATAAATTATATTGTTCTTTATAATTTTCACACAAGGAAGATGTCGGACATGAATACTTGGCAATCAAATGACAAACTATAGGTGGCGCTTTAGTCTCAAATTTGAATCAATGAGTTCGTATTACAATAGAGATTACTTTTTGTAAATAAATTGCAATCATCCAACATTATGTACGTACACTGTATGTATGTATGTATGTATGTATGATATGAACGTATATCTACAGCATGCTCCCAATACTTGATCCGCCTCGATTACACCGTAATAACTACTAATCCAACATCCTATATCTATGCTAATCCAGATAATCCATATTAATATTATACATGCGTAAGTGTTTGTTGGTAAAGTTTTCGCGTCTAAACCTCTGAACCGATGTTAATGAATTTAGATATATATATAAAGTGTACGTTGGAGAAGTACATAATTTTTATCGTGATATAATGTAGCGGGCGCGGTAGAAGTCGCGGGCAACAGCTAGTAATATTATAAATAGAAAAGTGTGTCTGTTTGATATATTTTCACGTCTAAATAGCTGAACCGATTTTGATGATGTTTGATGTAGATATAGACTGGAGTTTGTAGAATGACACAAGATACTGTTATGGTGATATATAAAATATATCTATAGTATCGTATCGTTAGTGGCGGGCAAAAGGAAGCAACGATATTTCGATATCAGCTCGATAGAAGTAATCTGAATCGAATTATCTCGATAGAAACCGTTGAATACAGATACTCCTAGTAATAGAGATTGAAACACAAATTCTATGTTATCTCGATGGAATATCTCGATAGAGTAATCTCTCTGATGACATCATCTGAAGTCTGTTGGTGTGCAAGCTGACTGCGAAGCGTGAGGTTTCGGGTTCGACACCTGCACCACACATGAGTGAATCACTGGTATTTGCTCTGTCTGCTTAGGGACTTCAGTTGTCGTAGTCTGTGATTCCCTTTAAGAGGCTCGTAGTGGGGGTTTTTGTACATGTTCATGGGCACCCCCCATATCAGCAGATCATATACAGTGATCACTTACCATCAGACGGGTGCCTGCTCCTTCATCATCATCATCATCATCACATATCCGCCCACAGCTGAGCACGTGGGTCTTCCCTCACTGTCGTTAGGATTAGGCCATTATCCACCACGGTGGTATTTCCCTCCGCCTTGCAAGAAACCAGTACATAAGTCCAAAAATAAACATACAAAATGACATAACTTAAAGCAAACTCGACGATATTCAAATGAACCGTTCCTCCTACAAACCGCTTAAAACACGTTCAAGTTCACAATTTGTAGTCATTGTTTTGCATAATTACACAAAAGTTGTTCACATAATCTGTGAAGTTGATGATAATAAATTTCAATTAATAATTCGCATAAATAGGTTATTTGTTCCCTTGGCATGATAATAAGTTTGCTAGGATGAACTAATTTATAGACTTAACTAAAGTGGGACTTAGAGCTAAGCAAACTTAATTATTGGAAAATATTGTTGTTGAAATAAAAACCCGGCCAAGTGCGAGTCGCACCCGCGTACGAAGGGTTCCGTACCATTTATCTCTAAAAATGGCAAAAAATCACGTTTGTTGTATGGGAGCCCCCTGAAATATTTATTTAATTCTGTTTTTTAGAAATTAATGTTATAGCGGCAATAGAAATACATCAGTTGTGTACATTTCAACTGTCTAATTAACACGGTTCATGAGCCACAATGATATGAACCGTACCGGATCACTATTTCCTGTATCAACAACAACAAAAAATAAACGAAACCAACAACATGTTGTTCAACTTGGTAAATTCCAAACCGTTTAAGTAGGTATCGGTAATAAGCATTCATATCTCACTTATACACTTTATACAATTCACATCACTATGACGAAAACGTTACCCCCTTTTGGCAGTCGGATAAAATTTAGCCTCTATTTAACACGACGCAAAACAAGGAGTCTTTGCAATAAATCATAGTAATGGTCTAATTTTATTATTCCCTGGCGACATTAATGGGGTAAATAATATTGTGAAACAAAGGACATGTATACATAAAATAAATCAGTAAAAGTGTATCGAAAAGGGTTAGTGTAACTTCGTCATAGTATAATTTGGTCACACGCAAAAACCAGTGTAGATCGGTCACAACTGTGTTTTCAAAATATGTTTGAAGTTTAGGACCAGCTACAAGAATTAAAATGTTTTCTATCTTAGTCTGTACATGTTTCACGTAAAAACTGTTGAAGTGATTGCAATGTGGATTTGACTGTTTGATAATATTATATACATATACATGTATATATAATCTGACTGAAGAAGTGATGATATACGGCACAAAAGTTAATTAAACGAGTGGAAACGAAATCTGTAACTTTCCAAGTTACAGATTTCATAGCTCCGTGCTTCCCGGTTGTTATCGGTTGATAGTAGTCGTTAAGCCACACATTGACACCTGAGGTCGAAACTAACACGCTCATTTTCCGAACTATCTCACTTCGCATAGAGTAAATGCCTTAACCCGTCTAATGCCTCTACAGTATAACTAACCCTGATCAGACAGTACCGTCCCGTCTGTCTCACCAGACAGATGCCGGTTAATTTAACCGTACCCGGTACCCTGTAACCTAAATTAACGGGAACCGGTAGTCTATAAGCGGTAGCCGGTAACCGGAATAATTAGTGGGCAGAGAGCTAAGCGGCGGACAATGAATGGGATCGGTGTAGGAGCGATTGAGGGAGGAAGGCTGGGGGGGAGGAGGCGTCTAGAAATGTTCGGTCGTTTTGTGTTTATTCGAAGTCCATGTATTATTTATGGTATAGTTACAGTACCAACAATACTACCAATTTAACAGGGTCCTGCTATGATATATTATAATCCTGATTCTGTTGAATCCTAATGAAAACAAGTTAAAGACAATGTAAGAGAAAATTTACCTATAAATAATTCAAAACACAGTTCAATTGACAGCCTCCTTTTAAAGAGTTACAAATCGGTCAGCAAACAACACCTAACATACTCGTGTGGTCGGTTAAAGATTCAAAAGGCGCGCTCGCTCGTTAGCAAACGATTAATCACTCTCCATTCGTATTGTCAACATACAATCTCCGTGGAAGGTATCGAGCGTGGGTCGATTCTGCAATTTCCGTGGCGCGCGCGCGGTTACCTCCTATTGCAGTTTGGTCTGTGGACTTGATGGATGACGTTTGTTTTTTTTTTTTTATTTTAGGCTTTGCACGACTGTGCATACAGCCAGTGTTAAGCAATTAAAAAAAAATTTTATACAATAGTCAAAGGGCTTAGTCACAGTCAGTCAAGTAGTCTGATCACCTCGCAGTTAAGTAACATTATAATTTACGAGTCAAGATGCAACTTTAGTCTGTACGGGGAGATTAAATGGTGAGCCACACCAAGAAGAAGCACCTACTTAATAGAAATCAATTTTTTTTCGTTTTCTTTTATCCTACTTCCTACTAATATTATAAACGCGAAAGTTTGTCTGTATGGATGGATGTTTGTTACTCTTTCACGTAAAAACTACTGAATGGATTTTGACGAAACTTCACAACAATATAGCTTACATATCAGAATAACACATAGGCTACAATTCATAAAGATATATTATTCCTATTCCTACTAATATTATAAACGCGAAAGTTTGTCTGTATGGATGGATGTTTGTTACTCTTTCACGTAAAAACTACTGAATGGATTTTGACGAAACTTCACAACAATATAGCTTACATATCAGAATAACACATAGGCTACAATTCATAAAGATATATTATCCAAACGCGGGTGAAACCGCGGGGCGCAACTAGTATTAAGTAATGCTTTTGTGGCTGTCTGTACTATTTTAATAAATAAATGATTCAAGAAGAAGTATAGTGACAATCATAAACGTGTAATATCGCGTTGTCCAAATCTCCTGGAAGTTTTGGTAATCATCCTCCACTTTACTGTAACTTGAGGGTGACTACGACTGCCTTACCAGACTAACTGCATTAAAACCTGACTATTTGAACAAATAAAAACTTGTAATAACAAACTTCACACTGGCTAAACGCGGTAATCGTGCGAAGCTAAAATAAAAAAAAAGGTGACTTGAACTTTTCGAATGAAAGGAATCGGTTAGGTTGGGACACCATGCACTCGTAGTCAATTTACATTGCTCCATTCGTCTTTCCCGAAGCTTCGCGAAGCGGTCGATTCTCCCCTTTCCGCGGCACGTGTGTCGTTACATTCTCTTCCGGTGGCGATTGGTTTTGTTCATTGGATGGATATTAATGATTAATAATATATAGAGGTGGACTACTATTTTTTTTAATTGGATTACTTGGGAAAGAAATATATCCAATACTTTAATTCTGTATTGTATCGATCTACCTATTGCGTTGCCTTTGCTGGTCTTCTCTTGAAAGTGAGAGGGAAAGAGAGAAAGAGATAACCTCTCCAGTCCTCATTGGATATTATAAGCGATCTTGCGGGTGGGTCATACTTTACGAACTGCTGAAACTAAAATCGTGCACCAATATGTTTTGTAAAATGCTCGTTGCAAGTGAATATTTAAACTTTCCACTTGAATAATTCGCGACCGAGCTATCGAATAGCAATACCGCTATCGAGTCTACGTCCGTCGAAAAACTTCTCCAACGCTCCGCATGTCGACGCCGCGCGGGAAAGTGGCGTAACTGAAACTTTCGAGAATTTTGCCTCAACCGGAAACTGCTCTAAACTGCTCCAAACTGCTCCAGATCCATTATAGGCGCGAGAATTAAACTGACGAGAGCTTAGAAACTAGTAATCTGCAGCTGACGCCTCTGTGGGGGTCTGTTTTTATGTTAATTGTATCAAGTTTTGTTGTTTATGAGATGTTTCGAAAGTTTGAGGGATAGATGGGGGATGTTACGGGGAAAGTTTTATGCTTTCAATCTTCGTTAGTTTTTATGATTGTTTTTGTATATGTTTTGGAAATTAAGTTGCCTTTTTAAGATTAATATTTTAAAAAATATATTAATTTGGGATGAGTCAAAAATTTTACTCTCTGTACAAAATTACATAAATATTTTTTTTTTATAATAGCATTTAGAGTTTTGATGGTTATCATCTATTTTAATATTCAGGAAAAAACTTGAATATCGCCCTAGAATAGCTCTTCTTAGAGTCGAGTAAATCTTTTTTGCTGAACCATCTACAGTACGCATTTTCCATTAAGACCTCCAATACCATCCCGGGCTACAATCCCAACACCCTTTGTTTATAATGCGCTCCAATCACGTCCTAGCCCGGACCCTTATTAACGAGATTCCCACTGTCCGTCGCCAGCTGTACAGCCTAGCTTTAAAGTTTGTTGGCGGAACTTTGCGCATTTGCGGTTGCAGGGCCCGCACTGCCCGAGTGCCGGTTTGGATTTCTCTAATCTACTTTTTACGGCTTTGTTACTGAGTGGCAGATGGCAGGCTTATTTCGGGCGTTTGGTTATTTGATTATGTAATCTTTTAAGCGGTTTTACGTGTTCATTAGTTTGAAACTTGACTTGGTTCCGCTTGTTAGCGCAAGCCTATTTCAAATTTGCCGTCATTTTCAATATAACATGTATAATTTTTATTTCTATTGAGTTTTGCTTTCGGGGTAAAATGCGAATGGGGAAAATCGGTACTCACCCGGATTTTTATCACATGGAGTACATTGACAGATTGAAATGAAACGAGATGAGATGAGAGAGAGAAAGGGAGAGATTTTTACTCCATGAAATTCACCAAATAATAATACATTCACGACTGCTTGAGTTTCCTAGTTCTGACCCCTAAGATTCACTTACGTATACGAATTGGAACGAAAACTGATAGAAATGAATTACTTTCCGTTGGTATAGCTGAAGCTAACCGTCTGTTTGTTTGGCCGAAGTTTCATTTGAACTGGAATCGATCATCGACCTCTCAATGAATATTATGTACTTTAAAGTTTGCTGTGCTAACTTGAGGTATTTGCGGTCGTTTGGTTTGCAGCCGTGATGGGAGTATTGGGGTCTGGATAATCTTGATCTTAGTTACCTTGGCTGCAGGAAAAACAATGTATTTAGTTAATATCTCTTCAATTTACATGCGGATACAGTTTGAGCGTAGAAAAGTTACCATATAACACGATTTTCAGTGTAAAACGAGTGTCTTTTATTTTTTACCATCTTTTTTTTTATTAACATATTGTGTCCCACTGCGGGGCAAAGGTCTCCCCCATATCCTTTCAAACTTCTCTGTCTTGAGTCAAGTCTTGGCAACCGACCTCAAAGGACCTGGAATCGGAGAAATAAAAACACTTGTGGAATTTCTTAACAGCAACCAATGATAAAGAAATAAAATATACAATATCATAGATTATATTTTTACGAATATGTTTTCTTTGTTATACAGGTAAGTTCACGTTTATTATATTTCTAGAGTTCCCACTTCCACGCGTAGGCGTATAATAAATTGTAAGTATAAAATGATGAACATCTCTTGGAGATATCTGCTGAGCTGAAATATTATTTCTATTTTTATAATACTACTAGATTTTTAACTAGTATTGGATAACTCCAAGAAACCTCATCGCTTAGTCGAAAATGTTATTTTCACACCTCATGCTCAAAAACTGTATCATAATTTAGCTCCGCTTAGCGGACCTAAACGAGATTGTTAGGCCCTAGTGAGTGAAAGTAGTTATTTAATTTATACTTGCTATTATTAAGATTTATTGCTTCTCCGTTTCCTATACAAAATTGTAAAAGCACATTTCTTATTATTTACCTGTAAATAGTTAGTTTTAATTGTTACAAGCATACATGTTGTAACATATTGTATGCTTGTTATAAAACCGCAACTGAGCCGTTTCTATTAATTGAAGTTATGTTTGAATAACTAACTGCGATCGACTTTGTAAAGGCCACTAAACACGAAAATGTGTTTATTTTTAAAATTTTTGTGTGTTTTTCTGTTTGTTTGTTACTAGCTCAGAAAATATTGGATGGATTTCGATGGGATTTTCAGCATTTGGTAGCTTTCGTTTCGAGTTAGTTAACGGTGTATACGTTTTATAACTAAGTGACAACCTTTGCAACATTGCTAAGCCCTTATCTTCCAAACGCTATGGAAATAGTATTGGCGAATGGGCTGGAGTTGTCATAATGACGTCACACGTTGCTATAATCCACGCTACGAAGTCGCGAGCAAAACTTAGACCGAAATTTAAAAAAAACTCGCAGCTTGAAAAGGTCTCGCGACAAATGAGCACATGGCGTCAAGTCGCTAGACTCTAGTGGCTATATTGTCCCCGACTCCAACAGGTTACGCGTCGCGAGCCAGCTCGCCCCAATTGGATAGTGCCAAACGACCCTTCCGACAAATTGACACCTTCGTTCCCGTCTAGTTGTTTTAACTATGTGCTTAGAGCCTATCTGTTATCCTCGCTATCTTTTCGTCCAACGATTCTGTCATCATCATCATCATCATCAGCCTGAAGAAGTCCATTACTGGACAAAGGCCTCCCCTATACATTTCCAGGAAGAACGATTTTGAGCCCTTTCCATCCACCGACTTCCCGCGATCTTAACAATGTCGTCGGGCCATCGATTGTGAAGCAAATTAATTTTGTATATAAGGTTTCAGCTCAAAACAGTTGCACCCTGAAACTTGCTTTGCTGTTCTGCGCTCGTCCATCTAAGACGTTGATTATGCGCAGTAAATTACCGGGTATTAAATTTGGCTTCAGTGCCCTTCAAACTGACACACAGTACTGCAATATCGGATGAATATCTGGTGGTGGTTACTTCCACAGGCGCTTGCAGAAGAGGCCTACCAAGTACGAATACAAGGAGGATGACACATATTTTAGCGTTCTATTTCAAACAAAACAAGCTTATGAAAAATGAAAAAATGAAAAAATATTTATTGAACAGGTTTTGAAACAAACAAACAAGTAGGTTATCTCAGAATTGACCTAATATCACTGTATCTCAGCATACACTGGTTAAAAGATCCTTTCGATCCCTCTAATAGCGTAGTTTTTGGATGCATACAAAATATAACCTACTTTAAAAATGTTAAATGAAATGCAAAACTGAATTTAATATCAAAGTATCCCATCCGAAAAGCCATTAAAAACACTTACTCATTTCCCCTGTAAAAGCATTAAAATAAAAACGATTCAATCGACTCCGTCTAACGGCCGTTATAACGGGAAAAAGTCGAGCGTTACGCGAAAAGTTTCGGCTTTAGAAGTGATTAACCAACGGGATTGCAAAGTCTAAAAGCTGGAGGTCTACTCTGAAAACTGAAATTGTTTTTTTTAACAAGCTTTATTTAGGTTCACCTGTCCCTATGTCTGTAGTCAATTCTTACTAGTTTCATTTGCCCTACTTCTCGGTTTCCGATATTGAGATGATTTTGCATGCATTAGGGAAATTGCATAACAATAAAAGCTTGCATATGAATAAAATATTTTTTCAGTTTTTAAGCATTGGCTCCGCGCCATTTGTGCATTCCGCTTAGTATTATTCAAGTATTATTAAATATACTAGCGGCGCCCCGCGGTTTCACCCGCGTTACACGTACAACACCTATAGGTAGCTATTTGAAAGGTTTGTGCATAATATTATTGTGTCATCATATTAAGCATCCCGGTACTGGGGCGACAGTCTGTACATTAGTTAGCTTCCGATATCGATCGCTAATTCCTAACGTACCTACCGAAAATGAAACAGTATGAAAGCCACATATAAGTTAGGATGAAACCGAGATCGTGAGACAAAGTTAAACGTACCTAATCTTACTACAACAATGTGATTTAGTGTGTGTTTATGTATGTTTGTGAGTAACATAATTATGGTATAATCTTATCTATGATAATATATGCCACCTCTGTCTTTCCCTCTCCTTCTATCTCTATATCTTTCCCTCTCCCTCTATCTCTATATATTTCCCTCTCCACTCTCAATCTCTATCTCTTTCCCTCTCCCTCTTTTGATCGGTCTCCCTCTATTTTTATATTATGTACCCTCTCAATATATCTCTCTCCCTCTCTCGCTCTCTCTCTCACTCTTCCTATATATTTCTCACTCACTCTATCTCTTCCCGTCACTCTCCCTTTACCTCCTTCCCTCTCCCTTTATCTCTCTATCTATATACTTCTCCCTCTATCTCTTTCTCTCTCACTCTATCTCTCACCCTCTACCTCTCTCTTTATCTTGTATCCATTATTATCTATCCCCTTGCCAAATTGCGTTACGATTTGTTCAGCCGTTTATTGTGTCCGTAGGGGGTGCATCTAAATAATACCTCATAATTTCAACCCCTTGCTTTGCCCCCTTTAGGGATGATTTAGCAAAAAAGCTGAAACCCGTATTTCTTTATTTCTTATCAAAAGCCTAAATATACATTTTCAGACTCCTAACTTGAAGAATTATCAATAACCCATACAAACTTTCAACCCTTATTTCATCCCCTTGGAGAATATTTTTTGAGACAAAAGATAGCTTATGTCCGTCTCATAGGTCCAATCTATCCCTATACCAAATTTCATCGAAATCGGTCCAGCCGTTTGAGCGTGAAGAGCTAACAAACATACACACACACACACACTCAAAAACTTTTGGCTTTATAATATTAGTAAGATAAGATAAGTAATTTTTAATAATTAAACGTACAGTCTCAGTCAGTAATCTGGTCGTAGTGAAGTCGCAGGCAAAGTCACCATTTAGTAAAGTAGTGGATGCATAAGTGAAACTTCCAGCCAATTGGCCATTTTGCACACGAAATTACGCGTTTTTGTGTGTGTCATATACCTAAACTTCTGAATAATATGGTTTCTCACCTAAACTCTTACTTGACTTGATAAATAATAAAAAACATATTATTTTATCATTCTTGAAGGCTTTTATACCTAGACTTAAAAGGACTTCAAACTTAGCAAACCTCGAATCTTAGTTAGTAAAAATAAAAAGAAAAATAAATTGTATAACGATTTACTTACACGGTAGGAAGGCTTCCTCGGGAGGGCGACAAAAACCGCTAAGTTGGGACTAAGTTAAGTTAAGTCTGTTAAATAGCAAACGTGAGGCGAAGTTTTTGTTGAGTCTGGCGCAAGCGAGCTTTTTATAGAAAGCAAAAATAAATAGGAAGTTTCCTCTTTGAACAGTGTATGTGAGTGTTAAGCGGCGACTTCAAGTTACGAGCTCTAAGTTGCAACTATGTCTAACTAAGACTAACTCTTAGTTCAGCTAATACTTGAGTTCAGTGCAGTGATAAAGTTTTAAAAACACTGTGCCGTGTAAGCATTGTTTGTTTTATGACATTTAACTTCAGCAAACTTATACAAGTATTGTAACTGAGTTAAGACACGAAGTTAAGATTTGAAGGTACTAAGTTAACCCTTAAAAATTGCTCGTTTTTATAGCAGTATAACTAAGTTACGATGTAAAGCGTACTAAGTTTCGTAAATGATTTGGCAAGCTTTTTAGTACATGCCGTTTGGTAGTTTGTAAGTAGGTAAGTCGGCAAAAACAGCTAAGTTAGTAACTAAGTTGCCTTCAGAGCAGTTAAAGTTTTTGTAGCGCTCACGTAGACTCGGAAATTCGTTTTTTTTAAATTGAAAATAGCAAATGGAAATGTCAGTGATGTAAATTAAAGACACTACTAGTATGTAACATTACTCGTTTTACTATCTGTGTAACGTTTTACTATATATGAATGAATTATCATCTGCGAGTGAAGATGCGTGCGCACCTAGTAGCTATACGCCTTAAAATTATGTCACCTTAATATTATTTCGAATAATTAACCAATCTGAACCGGGACCCCGTGGTGGATGATTTATCTTTATCCTCCTCACGAAATTTGATGATGATGATGATGATGATGACGTGACACTGGCTAAATGCAGCCACCGTGCGTTGCCAAAAAAAAAGAAAACTCAGAACGTCACGTCACAAATGGTGTCTCAAGTGACTAACAAGTCGAACGTTGATGAGCCACAGCGCTCGCCTTCTTCATAATCAACTTTTATTCACTTGTCACGTCGTCACGCCCGATCCGACTACGTGACGCGGTCGTTACGTGACGGATGATGTCTCTCTCGTTACACAGTACAAACTTATATTCGACAGTTCTTTCTGAAGTTATTGCTGTCTCATTCACTCTTCACAAGTCCGAGTATCTGGAAGTCGGAACGGTGATTTGGGTTGAACTGACATAATATTTGATATTAAATTTGCCAAACGATAAGACTATTGGCAAAATTGTGCAAATATTTTGAGTTTCATCATACGGCAGTTCATAATGGTCGGCGTATGCGTCGGCTTCTGTATCGGCGTCGCAGTTGACGTCTGCGACGACAACGGAGTTGGCGTTGGAATCCGTATCTGTAATCTGGGATGTGGCGAGGTTTGTGTCGCCGTAAGAGTGGACGTCAGCGTCGTCTTCAGCGTCAGCCTTGGCAAAGGCGTCTGCGTTGGGATCTGTATCGGCATATTCGGCATCGGTATCAGCGTTGGCATCTGTGTTGGTGTCTTACGCCGTCAGTCGCGCTTAAAGCAATAAACGTAATGATGAAAACATATTGGTGGTCATCTCAACATCACACTAATATAAATCTGGCGGATATTTTAGGCCACATTCTGTATTGTTAGACCACGCTTTGATGTAATGGTAAAACGACACTAATGCACTATTTAGACAGAACAATCTGTTAGTATTGGGTGTCAAAAAGACACATGTGATTATGCATTAGAATGTGTCATTTTGACATTATTTGATATTTGATCAGGTAATTAAAGATGACACAGCTCTGTTATTCTCCGTAGATGTAAACGTGTTGAGTGAATATAATATTTATCTGTATATTTATCTTGATTATCCGCAGATTTTGGGATGAAAGCAGCTTATTAGTTTTCGGTCTTTATAGCGGTCTTTATAGCTACTCGAAGCAAATGCAGATCGTGATTACCCAATCCAATGTCTCAATTCGAATTTCGATTCCGAATTCTAAATTTAATTCAGTCACTTTAGCAACCGTCGTAAAGACAACTCCAAAGTACCTCCGCACTACCACCGGACATACATGGAGTCCGATTGGTCCGGCGATAATCCAGCCGCGCGTCCCCATTTGAATTTCGATCCCGTGTTCCAAATTCAAATCTCGCCGGAACGGATCAAGCGAGTCGCACGGTCCACGGATGCAACGGAGCGGATTGGCCCGACTTAAGGCTTGTTTACTCGAGTTAGTGAGAGAGGCAAGTTAAACCGAACTCGGCAGGCTGCTGTTAGTTTAGTGAACTAGTTGTTAACAAAGCTAAGTTTAGTTTTCGAATGAGTGTGTTTTAATTATTACATAAGATCTAATGGAATGATGAATAGAAATAATGGAATATTTAGAAAAAATAATGGCGCCCAATTTTTTTTATTTGTAATTAAATCTCGATGGACCGACGACATTCTTAAGATCACGGAAAGTCGGTGGATAGAAAGGGCTCAGAATCGTTCTTCCTGGAAATGTATATGGGAATGCCGTTGTCCAGCAGTGGATTTCTGCAGGCTGATGATGTTGATAATGATGATGATGAATTAAAATCTAATGGCTATCCAAAGGAAACCATGGTGACTTTAAAATCTTGTGAGGGCCTCTACTGTTCTTATAAGAGTATAAGTAATTCTTAAGCCTTATCAGAGTGATAGGGCTTAAGATATGCCCAGTAACGTCGCTGGATACAGTGTAATTCTAACAGGAATCCCGTAATGTTTGCACAAAGCGGTTCAATATCTGGCAAAGCTTACATTTGTAATACTAACTACCGGCGGCTCCTAGAAGTAGGTGGAATGTTTACACACCACACAAGTTTATTCCACAAATAACTAAAATACAGTCTCGCAAATGATTGCTCAGCAATTTTAGATAGGGTTGTGTTGCGCATGCTACAATATGCATGTTATTAAACGGAGACCCCGTTCGGAATCGCGTGCAAGTTATACTTTGAACGCGGAAGAAATGCCAGGTGTGCGATGTTTGTATTTTGATGTTTGAATAATATTCTTGAAGGATGTCATGCACTGCATTAACATAAAAAAATATTACACTAATTCTCTTCACAACCTCTCACAAAGCCACTATCATTATTTGAATAAATACCATTTTTATTGTACCTTTTTCAAGACCAGAATCTATCGATAGACCGGTTTTCTTAGGGCAAGATCAGTGTTGTACTTTAGTCTTTATGTACGCGTAGTATGAATATGCTATGTACCGAATTAAGTAGAAAATATCTAACTAAGTCCTTATTCATAAACCATATTGTACCAAAACACTTTTATGATCCTTAATAATTTATAATATAAATATATTATATTTGTACAATTTTATTATACTTAAATAAATAAAAGGAAAAACTTTCATGAAATTAAAGTGGGACAACGTTGGACATTACCTTAATTTCCGGATACTAAATAAGCGTACATATCTGTTCAGAAATCTCGAAGGTTATGAGGTAACATTAACCAAATTACAGATTCGTCCTCTTTGAAGTTAATTATAAAACAGTGTATCAAAAAACATGCTTGTTAAATTGAGAACGCCTCCTGTTTAAGTCTTTTAAATATACGAGTACGTTAAATTCAAAACTTTCGACTGTTAGGTTCGCGTTTCGGTGTACCGTTCAGTTTCATTGTTTTTCTAAAAGTTTGAAACTCTTTAGAATCCAAGGGACTTTCGCAGAAATTGTTTTTTAAATACAGGTATAGCTAGTATTATTGACTCAAGTTTTGTAAGTTGAAAGAGACTTTTAGTGTAAAGATATAATTATTTACGTTAATAATTTGTGAATTAATAATGTTTGCATATTTTTGTAATTTTGTAATATAACATTTGTAATTTAGCAATAAACTCTGATATCATTGTTTAATTAAACAAAGATATCTCTGAAGTTAGAACCGCGTTGAGCGCCAATTCATTTTCGCGTTAAATGAAGTACTAAAATCTCAAACCAAGGCGAATCTTATAAAACGGTTCTACTTATCACGCGCTTAAAGCCATGGTTCGGATTATATGTATGTATATATTTCTTCTGATACAGTAACATCAAAGGTTTATTTTCCTTGTCTGACAGACCCAGGTTGGGCGCCAATTAATCTTCGTGCGTGGCAAAACAATCAATCGTTACACTGACCTCGCCGAGTCAATTGTGTAATGATCACCTTCAAAAGTTGTTTGGTTTAAGGTAAACACTTACGTAGTTTATTATGGAAGGCGTGCGTTTCCTTGCTAGCCCCACGTTGGGTGCCAATTAATCTTCGAGGCGCGGTGCAATAATTAAACGTCACACAGACACGCATCGCGGAGCAAATTGTTTCGCGCGCTAGCCGCGAATGCTTCGATTGGTGTTTCAGTGTGTGACGTCACAGGCAGTTTATTAATTGCGTGTCATGTTTGGTTATTAATTGAGGACGTGAAACTGCATTAAAGCGAAGCGGTAATTGAATCGCATTGGAATTTAACTATACGCATAACTACTTCTGTGGTCTGTATCGGCCTATGAAACTGTACTGATGAAAGTAAATTTCATAAATACATTTTGGAAAATTGGCTTTGATGACCCGTTTTCGAGCTACGATTCTAATTAACAGACACACTGACAAGCAGACAGATCAAATCTTATAAAAGAAGGGTGAATCTCGTTTGCGCTGAAGGCAAATACAAATGAGGAAAGCACTGTGTTTATGCGAAAATGTAAATATTACCTAAACATCACAAACCAATAACAGGAATTGAGTTGTAAATCATGCAAACCCTATCCAAAACTAGTCCGATAACAGCCGAACTAGTCAGCCATAACTCAAAATCCAAAAACGCGAATTTATTACTAGCTAACTAGTTAGTAACTACTCCAGTTCCGAATTTCGATACATATTTGCCGGCAACATGTTGGCGCCAATTTGTCTTGCCATCTGTGTTGCAATTAAATGGGTTGATTTTACAACAAATTTGTTATGTCCATTGGTCCATTGAACTGCTATTTTTTCAGACTGCATATAATTCCAAATTGTCTTCTGGAAGTATCATTTTGTTTCTTTGTTGCACAATGGCTCGTTTCCACTTTGCATTATACAGGACAAGACAAGTGCCTGCTCGAGTGGCGTTTTAATAATTCGTTACTTCGAGTATTATTTTAAAACAGTTCGCGCTTAAAGCAGCAAGACAATGCTGTTTGCCGGCTATTACAACGATAGAAGTTCTTAAACTTTCGCGAACAGGAAACATATTAACTAGCTAAAAACGGGTCTAATTCGCGCATAAACAAATCGGCCGTGGTCACGAGAAGTCTTCTCGTGACCACGGCCGATGTAACTCGGTCGAAACGTCGAGGTATGTCAAAATTATATATTTTGATATTTGTTTGTGCGCGAATTAGACCCGTTTTTAGCTAGTTAATATATTACAACGATGTTAAATCCGAAGAAAATAAGCCCAACTCTTGATAAAATGTATCGTTTGTTGCCGGCACTTAGTTAACTTGAAAATCTGCTATTATGAGAATCTGCCATCTAATATCGATGTAAGAAATACCATCAAGAACAAATTCGCGGTTACCAGCACTAACAGTAGCATAGGAATGATTAATGGTATTATTCCTTTGAAGATTTTTCTCGTGCAGTACTGAAATAAGGTGTGTAAGGGGTGGCACAACATCTAGTCGCCCAAGTCAACCTCACCTGCACGTGGTGCACCCTGCTGACTAACGAACGAGGCTCTGACGAACAACTCACCAAGACGCACTGGCCAGCGTGGTGTTTTATGGCTAAAACCCCTCTCAATATGAATCACACTAATACAGTACGGCCCTTAGTCCCCGGCAGCCCCGCTATTCCGAGCTACGGCAGCGGCTCCGGTTCCGGCGGGGCAGAGGGTGCGAAGAATCCCCGGCAGAGACCCGGCTGCCAAACGATGACCCTGGCTACCTTCAATACAAGGACATTGAATACAGATGATAGACTTTGCGAAATATTACAAGAACTTGATCAAATTAAATGGGACGTGGTTGGTTTGTCCGAAGTTAGACGGAAAGGAGAAGATCTTTTAAAACTATCAAATGGACACCTGTTTTACTACAGTGGACTGGAAGATTCGTCTTATGGGGGCGTAGGGTTCCTTATTAATAAAAGGCTATCAGCGTCTGTTAAACAGCTGAAGTCTATTTCCACTCGTGTTTGCTATGCAATCTTGACTCTCAATAAAAGATACGCCGTTAAAGTAATACAGGTCTACGCCCCTACTTCGAGCCATTCCGATGACGAAGTGGAAACTTTCTATGAAGAAATAGAGACAGCATATCGTGAGAACCCCTGTTATTATACACATACAATAGGAGATTTTAACGCCAAAATTGGATCCCCGCATTCAAATGAATCTTCGGTCGGAAATTATGGAATAGGAAATAGAAATACACGAGGGCAAACACTTGTTAACTTTCTTGAAAAACATAACCTTTTTGTAATGAACACCTTTTTCAAAAAGCGTCCTTCAAGAAAATGGACTTGGGCAAGCTCTGACGGTCGCACTAGGAATGAAATCGACTTTATTCTTACTCAACATAAGAATAACATCACCGACGTAACAGTTTTAACAAGCTTTAAAACCAGCAGCGACCACCGTCTAGTGAGAGCTACATTTAGATACAATTTAGTTCAAGAAAGGTGCAATTTAGTAAAATCACAACATCGTAAATACGAAAGAGAAGAGTACTTCCTTCTGCAAGAAGAATTTCGAGTCGAACTTTCAAACCGTTTTGAAGGGCTTGCAGTAGACAACATGGATGTGGACTCGCTGAACCATGCACTAACCAACATAGTAGCGGAAACGACCAAAAAACAATTAGGAAAGAATGTACGAAAAGAGAACAGGCTAACATCACAAACTCTAACCTTATTAAATGAAAGACGCAAATTAAAAAACAGTAATACAATAGAACAAAGAAAACTAGAAGTATTAAATAAAACTATTAGGAAGAATATAAAACAAGACTTAAGGAAACACAACACGAAAATTATAACACGAACAATTAAAGAAAATAGAGGCCCGAAGGTTTTTAGAAGGAAACTGCGCACACACAAACCTGAAATAAATAAACTAGTAAACGGTACAGGAGAAATAGTTACGGATCGAGATCAAATCGTTAACACTGTAGAAAAGTTTTATGCAGAATTATATGCGTCAAAAAAAGCGGCACCTCAACCGGCAGATGCTGCGGGCACTAGAGCACACCTAGTTGAACGTGTAGAAGATGAGCCGTTGCCACCAATCATCGAAGACGAGATTGAGTATGCTCTAAGTCTAATGAAACGTGGGAAAGCGTCTGGGGATGACGGTATTTACGTAGAGATGTTGCAAGCGGGTGGTCTTTCCGTATTGAAACCGCTGGTGAAACTTTTTAACAAAGTACTGTACGAAGGTGTCACACCTAAAACGTGGAAAAGTGCCACAGTCTCGATCCTGCATAAGAAAGGTGACAAAACAAAATTACAGAATTACCGTCCAATAAGCCTTCTCTCCCAAGTTTATAAGTTGTTCGCTAAGGTCTTGTGTAACAGATTATCTCGCTCTCTAGACGAAAACCAACCTGTAGAACAAGCTGGCTTCCGGAGTGGATTCTCGACTATGGATCACATCCACGCTGTCAGGCAACTAATGGAGAGATGCAGAGAATACAACCGGCCCATGTGGTTCGCCTTTGTCGACTACGAAAAGGCATTCGACAGTGTCGAACATTGGGCCGTGTTTCAATCTCTCCATCGCTGCGGTACTGACAAGCGATATGTCGAAATTCTCCGGGAACTCTACAGGACAGCCACAATGCAGGTGCGCATGCACAGATTATCTGATCCCATTTCAATTGGAAGGGGCGTACGGCAAGGTGACACCATCTCGCCCAAGCTGTTTACGAGTGTCTTAGAGGACATAATGAAGACCTTGAACTGGAGCGAGAAAGGTGTCAATATAAACGGCCGATACATGTCGCATCTGCGTTTTGCCGATGACCTGATCCTGGTGGCTGAGACCGCTACAGATCTCCAGTGCATGCTTACGGAGCTGCATGAAGCGTCTGAGAGCGTCGGTTTGAGGATGAATAAGTCCAAGACTAAAGTCATGACAAACCAACCGTCGCAAGGGATGGCTGTATTCGTTGATAACTGCCCATTAGAGGTAGTCAATGAATACATTTACCTTGGACAGCGTTTATCCTTCGACCGAGGCTCTCAGGTGCAGGAAATATCTAGGCGCGTGCAACTTGGATGGGCAGCCTTTGGAAAGCTCGATGACATTTTTACGACGAAAATCCCGCAGTGCCTGAAAACCAAGGCATTCAACCAATGTATCCTGCCAATTTTAACATATAGTGCCGAAACATGGCCGCTCACACAAGAGCACATCTATAAAGTAAGAGTTGCTCAAAGAGCAATGGAGCGCGCCATGCTAGGCATTCATCTGCTAGACCGCATACCAAACGTGGAAATTCGACGTCGCACTAAAGTCGAAGATGTAGGTATACGGATAGCAAGGCTTAAATGGAGATGGGCAGGACACTTGGCAAGGCGTGAGGATCAAAGGTGGACGAAGGCAATAACAGAGTGGTGGCCTAGAGGAGCGCAGCGACCACGAGGCAGACCACCAGCCCGATGGTCGGACGACATCGCCAGGCACGCGGGAACAGACTGGATGAGACTTGCACAGGACCGGAACAAGTGGCGTGAGACAGAGGAGGCCTATACTCAGCAGTGGGTGGATACGGGCTGAATAGATAGATAGATAGTACTGAAATAAGCTGCTTATTCCGTTTCACCCACCTACATTGCCCCCTGCATCATTACTCCATAATGCCAACATAACAAAGCGAAATACTTAAGAATGCAAAAGGAAACGTAATAGCCGACAACCGTGCTCTTCTCTCTAAAACCTCGTCTAGCATTCTCTTCGAAGATTCCAAAGCCGATTAGTTGTGACGGTACCTACATGCGCTAGATTTGTGAGCGTGTAAAACAGGGAACGAACTAAACCAGGCGTGAGGATATTGTTTATTTTGCTACTAGCTGTCCTGGCTGACGTCCTGTCAATTGTTAAGCCATTCTCAAAATGTATGAGATAATAGTTTGCGAACGCCTTCGAAAACGGAGGTGGCGAGTTCAAATCCCAGTGCGAGCACGTACCAAAGTGTTTCTTAAACATATTTACGTAATTATGACTCGCTTTTAGGTGAACGAAAATATCGTGAGGAAACCAACATGCCCGAGAATTATTTCGGAAGCATGTATCCACCAACCCGGACTAGGCCCACGTGGTGGATTATGGCCTAATTCGCCTCACGAAAGTGAGGGGAAGCCTTTGCCCAGCAGTGGGACAGTTACAGGCTGAATTATTATAAGATATACAGGGCGTCCCACGGATATGCCACATGGAGGGAAAGTACCTTGAATATTGTAGATGGAACATTTTACTGAAGGAAGACATTATTTGAATTTAAAAAACAATTATAACTGAATTCATAGATATTTAAATAATTACATGGTTGAACCGAAAATCGAACCCGTTACAAGATAAAAATAAGACAATGAATATTCTAGAACTCATGTACTGTTGGTGTTGTTTATGGATGTTTCTTTGTTCGCAGGTAAGTTCGAGGTTTTTAAGTCTAGAGAGTATCTACTCGCATTGGGGAGTATCCGTGAGTAATTCCTAAATACGCTACTTATGCAATGTTTTTTAAAAGAATACATTGATAAATTATAGGGACTGTAGCATGACCAATGTCTTTTAATGTGCTGTCTGGAATATTTTTTCTGGAAACTTCAGTACTTACATATTAATCTTGTTAATTAAAAAAGTTAGGTAAGTATTAAATTAAGAGCATGTTAATATGTGTTACAATTTCTTCTACTACCAGCAGCACTATCAACAACCCCATATCAAAAAATTCCCGTTGAACAAATGATCATTTAATGTTCTCGAAATGCCTTCGCAACTCTCATTTGAACATCAGAAGTGGGATCCTTACGAATATAGTGCGTTATGAAAATTCCATGAAGGCAATCTTATCCCCCCAGGCGCACAGCTTGGCGTTAAGGCGGACTTCGTGCGAGATAAGCATCCTACTTGTGTCTTCTTTGCGTAGGGATGGGGCGGTCTTAAAAATTTGTGAGACTACAAGACTGAAACTGCTGCTAAATTCCTTTAAATCATGACTTTTCATCAAATTATCTTCAGAAATATTTGGGGGTAAGTTAGATAGACTCTTTCGTAAATAATAATGTCAATAAAACTGGATAAAAATAATAGCATTGTTTAGATTCGAATAATGGTTAGCATATCTTTTCGTTTATGAAACTAATACGATGTATTTACATTATTATGTTTACTCTAGCTAGAACCAGACGGGCCAGTCCCGCAATAATCGTCTTCGCTACCCCATCACTAGTCATATCTTACTTAAGTTTGTAATTAAATTTGCATCATGCTGTTATCTCTCGAGCATACGTCTTTTCAACCACACAGAAGGATCCTTATTCCTTTGTCTTAGGAGCCATATTTCTTCACCTTAATAGTTAGTGGGTGAATTGGTTAGGGTACAGTGTACATACTGATTGTGGCAGTAGGATAAGTCTTGAATTTTAGCTTAACCAAGAAAAAAATATATAATATATAAGTAAAAAAGAAACATTTGAGCTAATAAGTGAATAACTAAATAAAATATAATTATATAAAATAATAAGTGAATAAAAATTTGAGTTGCAGCAAATCTTCTGATACGATGTGAACGAAATCTGTGATCCGTGGATGACGTAATCCGATCATCGGATCCGATAGGAAGAATCCGGTATTATATCGACTGAAAAATATCCTATCAGTTTTTATGTTCGTGATAATATCGCTGACTTCATCGTAAAAAGTAATTTCCTTTCAAACTTGAATTCTAGTCATGGAATTGGAAGCGGTAGTATCCAAGCATCTACCACCAATATAGAATATAATACATGGGGTTGAACTATTTGACGGTAAAAAAACTAAGGAGGCATTTTTGATATCCTATATATTATCTAGTCCATTGAAAGCAATCTTAAACCCACGTCAGGTCTTCTGTACAAGCTAGACAGCTCTGCCGCAATCGCCAAACAAAAACCAGAGTTTACTACCTTTGCGGTATCTGAAAGCGCCAATAAGCACAGACAATTAATTTCAATAGAATTTCGTGGTAGACCCCCCACAAAGTAGCCTTATAAACGAAACTGTGGTCCATACAGTCTCGCAAACGAGAATAGAGTTCGAACCGCACGATAAAGATCTCGACACACGACCATTAGTTCTCGTTCGGACTTTGCACTGTCCGGAATAGGGCTCCGAATGTATATCTATTATAAAGTATCATTAAGACTTTGGTATTCGTTACGGGACTGGTTTTGGGGCGCGGAAGCATGGAACGATGAAAATTTGCCAACTACTTCGGAAAAGTCATTGGTACAAGTCCGAGGATCGAACCCGTTATCGTTGGATTGCAAAAGTACACAAGTCACTGCTTAGCTAGCTCCTGGTGAAAAGGTCTAGATATGAGTCCAGGCAAAAGAAACCCAAGGGTCAATGCGACCTTTTCGCGGCCGAAAGAACTAAAATGAAAATTACCCGACCTTCCCCAGACCTACGGCTGCCTTAAGCCGGGTAATCCATCATATCCAGTTTAATCCAGCTGTTCCAAGTGGCTCCGGCGCCCGGCGTCGCCCGGGCGGACGTTACCCGAGGTTTTTTTAATTAACTCTACGGATATGAGAAGATTACTCTTTTCAAGTGGCCACGGCACTATCGACGGAGTTTATCTAAATTGAAGATTTTTGCGGGGATTTTTTTTTTTATGTGATAGAAAAGCAAACAAGATAACGGTACGTTTAGTCTGTCTACACCGGCAAGTTTACAACACGGCGTTGCGTTGTCTATGCCCCGAAACTTTATGTTATAGCGTAATTTTTACAAGGTAGACTTTCTATCTGTTGATCTTCGCTACGTTGCAAAGTTGCTTGCTTGAACCGTTTTTATTTATAGCTGTCAAAATCTTCGCATTTGACAGCAACCTTTTTTTCTGCTTAAAAGTGGAGTGCGCTTTAAAGCGGTCACTGGAGTTTTGGCGGGAATCCGATAGTGAGACGTTGTTGGTTTTGTATTATTAGCTCAAACTTGTGTTTCTTCGAGTGTTAATGTGTAATATTGGTGGAATATTAACCATTAAGTGTTCGTTAACGTGCACGAGTGTAGGCGAATGATATAAACTCAAAAAACGTGTCATTTCGCATTTTTTCCAAAACTCCCAAGAAGTTTCAGTAAAGCATCCACTACTTTACTGAATCATGACTGACGATGTAAATAATTGACTTGACTACTTGACCACGATTGCTATAACATTGCTGTGACTTTCTTAATGTGAAATTAAGAAATACTTAAAATAAAATATTTGACACTGGCTATATGCACAAACTGTGCGAAGCCATAGCTAAAAAAAAAAAAAAAAAAAGCGGTCACTTTGACAGTAACTTTTATATTTTTTCTGCTGAAGTGGAATACGCTTCAATTTGGTAATGGTAGGTACTTTCTACTTTAGCGGCATTAAAGCTGTATATCGTTTCATCAACGTTTTTAGATTTTTTTCTCGACATTATCTTAACGACTCTACTCATCGTAAAAATGACGTAAAAATCGAACGCTCTTCCAATTTTTATGCGTTCATGGTGTACTTTTTATATGAACACGTTGTAATTTTAGGTAAAGCCTGGTTTATTGTTTATCTTTTTATGTAGCGTCAGCTATTACAACTTTTTTTCTACATACGGCTCGTGCTTTCCGAACCACCCATGGAAATTCGCATGCAAAACGGGAAAAAGTCACTGGTGTGGAGGTTTCGCAGCCGGTATCGTTGGCATGCAAAGCGCCAACCAAAGACCCATGGAATAATTGAGTTACAAGCGCCGCGTCGTTACAAACACTCCATACCTTCAAGACCTCTTCATCATTGCGAAGGTCTGAGGCCGACCGGTACTTCCCCGGGCTTACTTGAGAGTACTTGTGTCAGTCGAGGGCAGAGTTGGATTCCAAACAGCTGTTTTTCGAGGTTGATTGTCATTTACGGTTTGAATTTTTCAGTTGTTTTTTTGTCAAGTCTTAGATTAATGATTAATTTATGTATTTATCATTTTGTGTGCGATTCCCAGTGCTGCGGAAACTCAAAACGCCCGATAGCCTGAACCGTGTTGTCGCTACAAATTGCTGTCAAAGTCGCCGATTTTGACAGTTTTCTCGTATAAAATCTTTCCCGACCGCCAACTTTGACATTGTTCTGTTGGAGCTACAAAAATTGAGGCCTCGAAAGACTCGTTACTCTGTGGTTATGTAAAAAAAATATTGTGTAAATACAAACAAATTTTATTACTACGAATATTCTTATAATAATGTTTTGACGGCGATACGCCAAGAACTAATTTTAGAAGTGCGTACACTGTCTCGTGCCATTTCCTTAAATCTCACCGGAACATCAAACCGGTATATATATATGAAGACTCTAAATCTGTCAATCCGACTGTCTGCTACCGCACTACTTTGTGGTGGGCAGTATGGACTTTGCAATCCACCGACAACGGGTTCAAAACCTCGGCCGCGTCAATAACATTAATATCAGAATTTACGTGCAGACTTTTATGGCTTCAATAGCGTTAAACTTAAATTAAAATCAATTGTAAAGCCACGTCAGCGGCACATGAGTAACCTGACAAACTCTGACACACGAGCTTTAACTCTAATTGCAATTTAATCGCGTTCATAGTCTCTGAATTTGACAGTTTTGCATAGGAAATCTATCAATAATGGCGACTTTGACAGATTTTCTATACGACAGCTGTCAAAATCGGTGACTTTACCCCAATATCTCGATTCAGTAGCTTACTAACTTAAGCCAAGGCTCGCAATACATTATGTTACGGTTCCTTACTGGTCTCGCACTGTATGATCTCTCACCGTGTATTCTAATTATGCAACCGTGTATTACCGTTCGATCTCACAGGCGCTGGTACTACATGCAGTAAATGTCAACCATTGAAATATAAACTGTTCACGGACTATTTGATTCACTTTATTATATGCCCGGGAACAGTGTACGAGACAATGCGTTTCGTCCTGAGAATTGAAGATAGAAACGGAAAATTTACTACATGTATATTTTATAAATTCGATATTTTGTCCTCGATCTTTCCCTTTGGTTTTGTTTTTTGGTCTGTACATAAACTTATACGGTCTTCCGTCTAACCCTCGTTTTTAACTCAATAACAAATTCACAAACAAAATTAATTAGGAATGCCAGGTTTGAGTAAGAAAACAAGAAAATATTTAAACTCATCTGTTCAACACTGGTTTAAATCTTTTGTGGTAACACTGATATTGCCGTCATTCATAGTTATGCCGGTTTTACATCAGACCTCGAATTAGCTGCAAACACAAACGCCTTAAGTGATGTCAATACTGTATTGTTTTATTATTTTTCGAAAGTCCATCTCGTCAACGTCTATACTAATATTATAAAGAGGAAAGATTTGATTGTTTGTTTGCATTGAATAGGCTCCGAAACTATAAAACCGATTTGAAAAATTCTTTCACTATCGTGAAGCTAGACTATCCCCGGGTGGCATAGGCTACTTTTTATCCCGTAAAAATTAACGGTTCCCGCGGAATAGTAGTTAACGCGGGTGCAACCGCGAGGCGCTTCTAGTCTGATATAAATCGTAATGTAAATATAGAGCGGCCATTATTCAACGTGTTCACAGACTATTTGATTCATTTTATTACAATGCACGTGCACATTTGGACGAGTCGATTTATTTATGCTAAGTTGAAACGCATAAGTCAACATGCGACATTATGTGCGAATGTTGACTTATGCGACAACAATAAATGTCAACGTTGAAGTTAAAATCGTTGTTGACTGGTTAATACTCTTCATTGTTGTCTAGGATGCTCTGTATTTATTCATCTCATGTTGATAGATACAGTCACTCTTTGCGTTGACTTTATTCATTTATGTAGGTACTTTTAAATGTCAACCGTAGGTATAGATAGGTACTAAACACTTTTTTGTGGACTTTTTAATAACGCCTCACGCTCAAACGGCTGGACGAGTTTTATGGCATTGGGTATGGAGGTAGGTATAATGTAGGGGATGTTGCACCTTCAACTTATAGTTAGACTAGGTGACCCGACAGACTTTGTCCTGTAATTGTCATTATTCCTGTCAAAAAAGCAAAATTACAAAAGTTAATTTGGTCTTGAAGTATCCTCTAATGTTTTAACGTTCGGTTTAACTTTTTATTTTTTTTTTCTTTCATAAGAACCTTCTCCTGATAATAACAAACACAACAATGGTCTAGCCGTTCACGCGTGATGCCATGACCAAGGGAAATTGGGATTCATTTTTATATATAGAGATGGGAGTACCGGGATCGCGTAGCAAGAAAAAGACGTGTATGTCTGTTGACGGTTTAATAAGTACTGAATAATAATGATGACATAGATAAAAGATAGCATAAAAAGATGATGACTGTACGGGTGAGCCTGTTTATTCCGATAACAGCGAGTAACACCGGAGGGCGCAGCTAAGTAGTAATATATAATTATATGTGATAGGCATCGTTCAATTACCGGCACGCTTAGTGCCCGTCATTTTTGTAATATCAAGCATTACAAATGTATCATAGGGGAGTAAAATACTACAATGTATCTTAAGGCTTACTTACAAAACATTGGCGTCCATATTTGTATTTGAAATTTATGCAATGAATTACAGAAACGTTTATGTGGTTTATGGAAAGGACAGTTATCGGTGAATGTTAATGTTTGGTGCTAAATGTCATCTGTAGAGTTAGTGGTTTAGTAGGTATACTATAATTCCTCTAAGATACGATCCTTGAGTAGATTAATTGGTTCACTGTTTCATTATTTCAATAAGTTGTCAACTTTGGCTCACCACAAAGAAAGAGCAACACAAAGGCACAGTTTAAATACAATTTAAACACTATATTTGTGCATAAATAAATTATATTCTTCTTTATAATTTTCACACAAGTAAGATGTCGGACAGGAATGCTTGGCAACCAAATGACAAACTATAGGTGGCGCTTTAGTCTCAAGTTTAAATCAATGAGTTCGTATTACAATAGAGATTATTTTTAGCAAATCAAAATACAATAATTCAACAGTACCTACCATCCTTTTCTCGAAGCGGCTTCTTTTTATAAATCGCCAATGTTTAAGGTTTTAATGTTAACTAAATTATAAATTAGGCCCTTCTTAAAAAGTTCCTATACCTATCTAAAACAATAAGTTCCAAACCAAAGTTAGGTCTACTTTTACCCTCGTCTCGAATTATGAAGGTTCATCCCTATCGGTCATTGCCCTTCAACATTGCCAAACTTTGCCCTACTTTTCGGCCTACTTCCAATCGGTGACGTCACGAGGGTTCGTGTCGGGCCACGGCACGTCGTTGTTTTTTTTTTGAGTGACGGCGGTTTTTTTTTATTCACAAATTTTCCACTGATTTGTGGCAACACAGTGCCTTTTTTAATTAAAACCTATTTAAAATCATTTTTATCACTGTTTTGCGTACTGCTGTTTCGGGTCAAGTATAAAATACAAGATGTAATAAAAACAAAATTCTGCTCGTATTTGTTTTTTTTTAAAGCTTGTCATCCTACTTCCTACTATATTTATTATTATAATATTATAAACGCGGAAGTTTGTCTGTATGGATGGATGTTTGTTACTCTTTCACGTAAAAACTACTGAATGGATTTTGACGAAACTTAACAATAATATAGTTTATATATCAGAATGACACATAGGCTACAATTTATAAAGATATTGTGTGTTATGTCCAAAATATGACGATAAGTGTCAAGTAAGAAGGAAAAAATCTACCATCTGCGAGCTATTCAGGCGTGCGCTGCCAACTAGAGTTACACATATGTAATGTATGATGGAAATGTTTATCTTAAATAGTTCTACAAAAAAGCCCGCCACGGTATGTGTCTATATCTTATGTGTAAGCCATTATAGCCAAAATAGCTACTCGAAATACTAATCCTGCGCAGACGAAGTCGCGGGCACCAACTAGTTGGTTATAAAGCTCCGAGTATCGGGCCGAACTGGGCAATTATCATAATGAAACCACACATACATTATCTATCTGTATTTACTTATAACAAAACTGTTACGAGCAAATAGTACACATAATACGCACAAAATAAGACTTATTTACATTTAGTGTTGCGGTCTTGTTTCCTCCTTTCTATTTTTTTTAATTTTTGCCTTAGCTTTAGGTATATATACCGTATTGTCCACAGAGAAAAGCTGCGAGGCGCAGCAAGTTTCATATATTTCATTTAAATTCCACAAACGTCGCTTTGATCAAGAATTTCGCCGTAATGCTTATTTATTCAAATGAGCTGTGTTACTAATTTTTCTATTCCAATTTTTACTTTCTGAAATCTCATTACAGCGCTTTACTTTAATGTATTCCGAATATTAATAGAATTACTCTAATAAATTAGGTAAGTGCGAGCGGAGCGATCACGCGTAGGGTTCCGTACGGCCGAGCTGACAACGCCGATAATGCTGACGACGTTTTTTGTTGTATGGGGAACCCCCAAAACGTATTGTTTTTTTCTATTTTTGTGTGAAAATCTTAATGCGGTTCACAGAATACATCTACTTACCAAGTTTCAACAGTATAGCTCTTATGGTTTCGGAAAAAAGTGGCTGTGACATACGCACGGAGAGGCAAACAGACATGAAGAATCTATAAGGGTTCCGTTTTTTACCATTTGGCTTCGGAACCCTAAAAACACTTCTCCCCTTCGTCACTCGGGTAAAAAGAACAGCTGATTCTACAGTTCGATTAGCGCGTTTTATTGGACCCTCTCGATTCCTTATTAGAAACCCAAGTGTTACAGATTGGCGATATTAAATCGTAGAATTAGAATATTTGTCTGATTTAAAGAATTGCTCTCTTAAAGATGAAAAAATCTGGGTAATTTTCTATTATTGGAAGTCGTATTTTAGATGTGAAATAGGATAAGCTTCGTTTTATTAGTGCTCGAAAGCTGTCTGTAAAAAGTTTTTGCTAGAGATCTAAAGGAAAAAGTGAGAGTAGAAGAGCCTAATCTGATTCTTACACGTAACCTTTCTGAACGTTATCACGACTTCATCAATCAATCCGGATTTATATCTATTCGAATATACCTACAAGAGTGAAAGGTGAAAAGGTCTTAATTCACCCTACTTTACTTGGAAAGGTTTTCCAAAAGTTTATCTCATGTTTCGGAGCTTATTGCGCCAACATATTTATTACTTTGAGGAATATTTATTCTTGAATACAAATATAAATAAAAAATAACTGTGGCACTGTTTTTTTAAGCCAGGAGTAACTTTTTTGGAAGCTCTACCAGTAATGTCGAAAATATCGATGGTGTTTTTGTATGAAAATGTATTTGAAAAACTTTGTCGGTCAGTATGACAATAACGTCAAAGTCAAAGTCAAAGTCAAATCATTTATTGTAAATAGGCAATAAAATCGCACTTTTACAAGTCAAACACTTCAATCTAATAAACAAATTAATAAAATCATAAAAGAAAACAAACTATAATTAATTGATTAGGTATGGTTTGAGTTTGAAAAAGGATGTTTCCCTTTCAAGTCCAGGATTGAATCTCAGACAGGAAAAGGAAACTCCGTTTGATTCTACCAGTGCTTCGGAATACGCCCGTTAGAGAAGACAGCACCAAGAAACTCTACGGGGATGTCATATTTTTTTCTCCTAATGTATAATTTTCTTTTTTTTTTCAATCACAATATTTACATTGGTATAAATATGACCATCAATATAAAAATTTCAAAACATATTAATAAAATTCACGTTAATTATTACTACCATGGAGCTGGGGGCATTGAGGCCATGCATTTTTATCTTTAATATAGTCATTAACAGTGTAATAGGCTTTCTTTATGAGATTAGCCTTAATAAAAGTTTTAAATCTTTGCATGGATAATTGATCAATTCCCTCTGGCAACTTATTATAAAAGCGTATACAGTTCCCCATAAATGAACCATTTACCTTCTGCAACCGAAATCTTGGTACATTGAGTTTATTTTTATTTCTAGTGTTGAAATTATGTACGTCACAATTTTTAGCAAACTTGTTAATATCATCGATTAATATCGTCGACATGCGAAGCGGAGGCGACTCACTAGTCTGCAATAAATTGAACAAAACTTCAATAGTAAATGAACACTAATTCGACCTACCCCAAGTCGATTTACTCATCAATCACTATCAGTTAAACTGAGAGCAATCTCGCTTACTAAGAGTGAGGATGGTATCTAGACTAGAATTATATAGTCAGTTGGTAATTAGTTGACTTTTCTAGCTGTGTTTTCTTTCTTACAAGCTTCTCTGTAACCCACGATGATATGGGTGGATGTTGGATCGCAATTTGATGAGGTAAAATCATTCTGACTGATTATCTGACATCTGATTAATTATCACTCAGTTTCGTTGTTAAATTGCGAACTGCTTGCCAAAACTGGAAAAATCTTCTGGGTTTTTTTTCTGTCAATCCGCCTGCATTCACTGATTATGAACAAGATTTAAAGTCTTCCAATTCAATTTTTCACTGTGACAATCAAAATACTTCATGTGCAGATCGTTCACCATAAGTTGTCCCCTGGCCGTACACTCTAGGTAGTGCTGCCAATTCCCAAGGGGACAACTTATGATGAGCGATCTGTAGTTGTGAAGTTCTAGGTTAGAGCAGTAGAAACATCAAACACTGTAAATAACAGGAGCTAGAAATATCGAGACTAAAAATTACAAACTATGATATGTAAACCTACAAAATATGTCAGACACTAAAAGAAAATATCCGAGCCTAACATTATCACACACTAGAAAATATCAGGTTACTTTTAAAACATTAGCGGGGAACTATAAAAAGTTTTTACAAAATAGGCCCTAAAATTCTAGCGTAAGTGTTAAAAGAAAATGTCACAACCGTATGCGAAAAAAACTGTCACTACTACGGAATTTCAGCACAAACTGAAAATGCGGATACTTGCCAATTCCTACTCGTATAAACACACTATTAGATATATGAATAAAAAATCTCAGAATCTCATTCAGTTTAATGTTACTATTTGTCGCAAGTGAAAACGTCGCAGGGAATGTGGACGAAATCATTACAATAAAAAGCATTCATTTGAAACTGCGTAAAGCCTACTGATATTATAAAGGCGATTAGCTCTTAGTTATTATTGTGTGTTTGTGTGAATATGTTTTTGTAGAATTAAATGAAGAATGTACTTTAAAGGCGAAGTTTGCGAGTGTGGTATGTTTTTCGTCTTCACGCTCAAACAGAGGGACCAATTTTGATGGAATTTGCTACAGACGTACCTAACACACCGGATTAACACATAGGCTACTTTTTGTTACGAAAACAGGGGGTAACACCGCAGGGCATAGCTATTATTTCCCATTTTAACGATGGCACGTTTGGCGTAGTGGCTGAGCAATCGGACTGCTGCGCTGGGTGTCGCGGGTTCGATTCCCGTCCGTAACAAATATTTGTGCGATCCACAAATATTTGTTTCTGGTCTGGATGTGATGTGTATGTGAAATTGTATGTCTGTAAGCGGTACCCGCGATACAGAAGCAGTCCTAGTGTGGGGCTACGTTTTTAAAAAGAGAAGAATTGTCGTCCAGCTATAAGGACCGAGACAGGTATCGTTGGGTATCGGTCTTCGGTACCAATGACTTATTCTAGTAACATGTGCGTATCGCTATCGCTCCGTACTTCGGAGGGCGCGTTAAGCCGTCGGTTGCGGTTGTTAGCATTCCTTAAGTCACAGCAGAGACATCTCACTGTGCTCGACACAATATCATCGCTAGTCTCGCCACGCAGGTCCTTGTTTGCGACAAGAAGTGTAATACACGTGTATCGTTACGTGAACAATTGCTTTGCAAAGTACTTTGTGAGTGTTATTGCGACCGCTTCTTCTCGATGTTTACGATAATTATTTTTCGTGTAAAATTTGTGCGTATGTATTTATTGCAAGACTTTTTAGATTTAGAGCTATTTGCATGATAGGGCCTATGTAAGAGCTTTAATTTAGAGGCTACTGTAAAGATTATATATTTGGACTAGTATTTTAATATGCTACGTTTTAAACTGACAAAAGCATTGTTATCCAGTAATGAGCTATGTTTTTACAGTTTAAAGTCTGTAACTCATCGGGAAGTTAGTATATGTACGGGACAGAAAAACAATCAGACTGACAAGAAAGCGAAACATAGTTAAAATAATATAGTAACCCCTAATTTGAGAAAACAATGTCATGTGGGCTATGACTGTGTCGTGTCGACTGTCCGTCGCTTTACATAGTACGTCATAGTTACCCAAACCTTAACTCGCAGATGTATTCAAGTCAAAACACGCCTCAGTAAGCCAGTACAGACAGTCTGTACATACATAATATCCTGAAATATCCAGATCTTCGCGTGAAATTCAGTCATGCTCTTCCATCCGAAGACGCCACTCTAACTGTCTAGCTGCAAAATAGACGTGCAACTTGCATGGCAACTTGTATGGGATAAAAGGCAAGTTTCAAGCGATAAAACAGACAGGAAAGACGATTCGTCCTAGTTGCCTCTCAAATTCTAGTCTGCCCAAAAACAGAGTAGAATGTTTCGTTTGGTAAACCTGGGTGTATCCTATCGACTGCGCTAATTAAAGCAAAGTTGATCAATCGAATTTTATTGTCAACAGGCTGTCTAACTGGTTTCTTTTTTTTTATTGAGAACGCAAACTGCAGCCTTCGATATCTTATTCGATAACACTTGTTTGTTTCCTGTGACTTCGACCAACTGCAATCTAAACTCTCATCCAGCGCCGGTTCACATGGGAATTGAGACTACGTCGGTGCAGGACCGGGTTGTATGCAGGAAAATTTGTGTTGTTGTTGTTGTTGTCGGTTGTCAGAGTTTGTCAGTGGCCCATTGACAACTTACGTGGCTTGACTGTAGCAAACGTGACTATCAATCGATAACGAACAGGACCGTACAGATTTACAAAATCGATTAACAACAAAAATAGGAGCTGATTTATAGTCTCAAGTAACGTTACATTAATTGTATAATATCTTCCTATTGCATCGGGTCATTGATCCGTATACATAAAAATAAATCGCAATCGATTGAATTAAATTCGGACGCATCCATCACTCAGCGTCGCAACTCGCACCGCCACAGAATAAACACTATCGCCATACGACTGAAATAAATAATTGAAACGAACAAATCAAAACTGAGAGCGATGAACTCTATGGTTATGTTGGTCTATTGTGTTCAGTGTTGTTGGGATCCCGCTTTTAAACATGTCCCATTTTAGTTTTTCTATACATCCATGTCCCATTTTCGTTATCCTCTGTCTAATGTTATAAGTAGTTGTCACTAGGAATTTGGTTCACGGTGCTATTTTTTAATTTTGATATCGTTGATATCACTAAAGCAATGGAGCTATAGATACTGGTACGCCTTGTACAAATTGGTTTCTTAGCCATGTTTCTACTCGTTTAATTTAGATAAAATATAATATGACTATTGTAGTAGTTAGATTGCAATCATCAGTAGTTTTTGTGATGGTACACCGCGGTGGCGCTAAAGCGAACAGTCAAACATACGGATACCATTTAGAAAAAAGTTATATTTTCTGTAAACGGGACATATGGCTGTACCTATTCGTACAATCCCATTTTTGCCACCTCCCTAACAAATCCCGTAGTCGAATAGAATATCGTTTGTTGCTCGAATAGAATAATCGATTGCCATTAGTGTGAGTATCGATGCGCGTGGCGATCGAGTCGCGTCCGGAAATAGTTCACAATTAAAGATCGACGGGCTATTTTGGGAGTGACAGTAAGCAGACGAATGGAATTTCGACGGTGGTATCTACTATGGGAGATTGTTATGTGGTTGCCATATTAACCAGGAATAACCATAGGAAACAGGAGGTTTTAAATTTGACTACATTGTTTTTTTTAGAATGTATTTAGTATTTATTATGGAAAATTTAACTTGACATAAATTGTAGCAATTACAATATTTAAGCAAAAACAATAATAATTGCATTGTTTTTTAGTTTTCTTACATATATTATTACAGCGTAATGCGTTATTTTAATTCGAAGTACAAATTTGAGGAACGTTACGAATAAAGTGAATTGGTAAGCGACGTAATGTCGTACATCAGTCTGTACTTTTGATATAGTGTAAGTACATCGCACTTACATACTTTCTAACTAACGTACTTACATCGTACTCTTGTATACTTTCGACGTATCGTTTAATATTAAAACTTTAGTATATATTACAGTCACAGAGGAGCTTCTCAATTCCACTGCATTTTTTTAGTTGTCTCACATAATTGGAGTTTTTGAGGTAAGAATTTCATCTGCCTACCTTTACATCTTGGTTAACCTACAATAAAATGTTAGTTGCCATGCATTTTAACACGCCTTTTTCTAGTTATCTGGTTTGACCCCGCTTCGAATAGTTTGGTTCTCTACTATCAGAGTTTATCGTTGAAACGATTATTTTACCTGAATGTACGTACTGCCTTCTACATCTTGCACCACATTGCAAACAATCGCGCCAGATTCCAGACGGGACGAACAGGCCGATGATGCCAAGTATCAATAGCAAATTATACGATGCGCCGCCACTATTTAGAGTAATACTGGCTTACACACTTCCCTTCCGCGGCTTGGAATATTTCATGTCCACTAATGAGTGATATGAAATTTGATACATACTTATTTCAAATTTTTCAGAAGTTATTTAACAGGTTATTTGCGTAATATACAGAGGCTGGCTGGCAATTTTAGTCCTTATTCGTAATGCCCGGGCATCATAACACCTACACCCCCATTTCGTCCGTCCATCTGTCTGTCTATCTGTCTGTCCGTATGTCACCTAGCTGTATCGCATAGACTGTAATAGTTAGACAGGTGAAATTGTCACAGATGATGTATTTCTGTTGCCGCTATAACAACAAATACTAAAAGACACAATAAAATAAATATTTAAGGGGGCTCCCATACTACAAACGTGTTTTTTTGCCGTTTTTATAGATAACGGTACGGAACCCTACGTGCGCGAGTCCGAATCGAACTTGGCCGTTTTTTTTGGATATGCACTGTAGAACGAATGTTTATGACTTATGACTTAAGTTACATATGACTGCTGGATATGGATATGATGTTAAACCAATGACAGATCTCCCGCGATGTTCTGGTGCAATCATGATCGTGGTGACCTTAGTAATAACGCAAAGAAGGATAGTTCCATGCGTAGTTTCACTCAAAAGTGAAGCCACTTTTTTATTAATGTGTGCGTGAGTGCCGTGTAATTTTCTTCTCCAAAACGCACACAAGCGCAATGAAAATTTCGCAAGGGTGTTGGTATTTAGTCCAAAAGCAGGTTTTATTATTAATTATTTACGAAAAAAGCTTTGATTTCGAGTAATAACGAGTCAAAGTCCGAAGTAGGCCCAAAAAATTATCAGTAAAAATGGATTCACGATGCTAGCGAGTACTTGGTTCATATGCGTTATTCTTCTAAGATGGTAACCAAAAACTGACTTTACAATGCCGACATAAACAATTGTCTACAAACTGTGACCACCAAAGGGCGATACAAAGAACCCATCAAATAGAAAGACGTTCGTTTTACAATCACCGCTAAACGTTTAATGTACTAGAAATCAAAGGAGAACGGACGCCTAAAATAACACGCGTCACGCTTTTCCAAACGTCGTAAAACAACGCAGTTTTTTAGCGACAATAAAAAAAAAGTGTCACGGATATAAAAATCGTTTGTCTGCGAGTCTGCGCGTTCGGAACACTTTCTTTTTGTTGTCCGCAAAACGTAAACAAAGTTTTACGCTTTAGTCGTAAATCTTTGTTATTAGTGTGCTCTGACTAGTTGCATTGAGTAATTTAGGGCGCTTATGCCAAGATTCCCAAAATCACATTTTTTGTTACGAAATCCAGTGATGCCGTGTATTTAACGGTTACTTAAACCGAGATATACATATACACTACACTCTATACGGACGTCATGCAAGATGTTAAGCTAAGCTTAAGCGAAGATTAAGTAAGGTCCAGAGTGAACGCAATTAGCCCTTACTTTTTTTTATTATCCATATTTTAAGCACATTTTTACACTGATTGTGTTAGATTTGCCATTTCCTTCCTATCCAGATATTAGGATGTCTGGAAATCGAGATATATCCAGATACTGAGATATCTGAAATTGCACTGAGCCCGTGTCTGAAGTTTTCAAGTTTCACCATTGGACTAGTATACATAATTTTTTTTTTTACCTTTAAGTCTATAAAAACATTGCCTTTTTTTTCAAACGGTGACTATGTCTGCGTCTTGCACACTACGAGCAAATGTCTTCCGCAAAGCGACACCCTACCTCCTTGCCTCTTGAGGGCTTACCATGACGTCTTATTGCGATCCCATTGAGGACCTAAACATAATGGTTTCACTTTAAATAATAGTAATACATAGCTTTCGATATCATTAAGGTAGGCGTCGATCCCTTTAGATTTAAAATCAACATAAATTGAGCGTCGAGACGTCATGGTACGAATAAGCAGTAAAACGATTCCGTTTAGGTCCTCAATTGGATCGCTATAAGACGTCGTGGTAAGGCTTCTGGTGATAAAGTGATCTAAATAAACCGATACAGTATACACTATGCAGATATGTAAAACAGTTATGAACACATGGGGCAGAATCAATGTCTTTATGATGTGACATGGATGTTACGCTATAGATATTAAAACGGTTTTCTAAATAGATTTCAGAGAATACAGACGTTTAATTAAAACGCAATAAATCAAGCTACGCTTAGGGTCTACCTCCACGAGCGATTGTGTCGCAGCGAATCTTGCTTTGCGTTAAAAATAGTAACTTTGCGAATCGATCTCAAGACGTTTTTGGATATAATAGACATTTGGGGATATTTTTTTTCAAAACGTCATTTAAGGTAGTGGTAATTTTGGGAAAGTGTCATTTCCTGAAAGGACATTGTTATATGGGCCCTGAACTTGTATAAATAGGCACCCGATATGCGGTAATCCTTTGTTAATCGCGATCGTTAAGTCGACACATGACTGATTCTACTTTTGACATCGTAGTCTACATATGCCACGTCAGAGGCCCTTGGACGGCCTGATTAACTGTGACGCCGGTGGCAGGCCCTGTCTTAATTCACGAGCAACTATTACTGGTTGGATAATTTCGTATCACAGAAAAGTTGGCGGAATCGTCGCGACAAACGCGCTCCCGGAGTTGGCGGCTTAGAACCGCAGCAGACGTAATAAATTTTACAAGTGGTGATATAAATTTGGGTATAGTTGGTGAATCGTAAATTTAGATGAAGACACTTTGAACCTTATGAACTTGTCCTGTTAGATGTAAGAAATAATATAACAGTCATAGAAAATGGCCGTGTATTAATATTGTTATTCGATAGTTTAGCGATCACAGATTCTAACCATAGACTAATGTTTAATATTACTTTTCTAAATGTAGTGTTCTGTTTTCGCTATTTAGGGCCGTATTAATAAATCAAACTTAGCTCTGAGAGCTATCTTCAGTGTGCACTTGCTTTTTCTTTCTAATTAATATATACATCTTAAGTTGTAGATTAGGAACCGAATTTTACGTGATATCTGGCAAATTAATAAATGATACTCAGCCGTTAAGTGCTATCCGAATATGACACAATTGACACATACAAGACAGTATATCTAGTAGCCAGTGCTACATCTCAATATTCATTTATTAAATAGCAACAATTTCAAGATGTAGATTATTACATTTTGAGTGTGGATCAGCTGATAGCGCACTTGGTAGCGCTATTGAGGTTCATTTATTAATACGGCCCTTAGATACGGAATCTTAAAAATATTATTACGTTATTACGGGGCGTTTCTAAACCAGTCCAATATGAATCAATTAACCCGGCCGGAATTGCCTCAAATTTTCGGAGAGCTCCCTTAAACATTCACAGGGTATCGATAGTCCAACAGCGGTCGCTCAGAAATTCACCGCGCTACCTAATGCACGCTATTTGGTGCTCGAAAACAATTTGTACGCGTATTTCTTTCTGAAAAATTCAGACGGAACCCTCGTCCCGGGCGCGTGCGGTCGCCCTTAAACTTGCATGGTGCCGGGTGTAGTAATACGCAGAGATATAGAAGGGAAAATTAGAAAGAGACGGGAGGAATATTCGTATGCGTAATGGTATGTTTGTTTGATCAAGAATCGTGCCAGGCAATAATTACTGATTAGTTTTTTTTTGTTATTTGGTGTATTTTGAAAATTATCCCCCTCACTTTTTTGAAAAGAATTAGGCCATAATGCATTAGACGATGTTTTCCTTCACCGCAAAGCGAGTGATAATTACGTACATATGTTTATCAAGAAACGCATTGTTAAGTACGTGCTCGTGAGATTTGAACTCGCCACCCTTTTTTTGTGAGGCGGACGTTCGCCCACTGGGCTATCGGCGCTGGGATGACACTGGTATGATATGAAGCGACCATTATCCAATCCAATCCGTGTAACCCATTCCAGTGCCGGATTGAACAGGCTTTGTTTTTTTCTGCTACGTGCTTAATACAAAATCAACGTATTTTCTGTTGCCACAAAACACTCGTATAAACGTAAATAAACACTGCATCTACCAGCCGTAAAATCACCAAGAAAACTATCCACGAACTTCCACCCACAACCAAGCAATCATCATTATGCGAAGTAGATATAACAGTTCCTTACATAGTTAAGAAACGTTTGCATTCTCGAGCAACTAATACAATCTCGAGACGCATTCTCCAACGGCCTGGCGTTAGGAGAGTTAGGTCTCTAGGGAGGTGGGGTGGGGCTGTAATGTGAGCGAGTAGCGGGTAGCGGTTTTAATAATAATAAAATTAGTAAAAAGACCCAAATGAAATCAGAAGCCATTCCATGTTTAAATCAGTGCCTGTACTATTTAAATAAATAAATAAATCAGAGCTGATTTCTTTTCAAAATCAATGTAGAGTAATATCATTCGTGAGATTGTAATGTTTTAGTTGTAAGTCTGTTGATGATCATGAATCGTCATTTAGTGGATAGGATCTAGGGCTCAAGTCAAGTGGGCTGTCAAAGTCACCTTTTTTGATAGGATTCTTGAGCAAAAACTGTTAAAATAGGTACCAGAATCGAGTTCGGAACGTTATCGAGCTTTTAAACACTGTTTATTTAATTAACGGTTCTTTGTTCAATTAAGTAGTGGTGGTAAAGGATGCATGACGTTATTAGACGTTTATCCAGCTAGGGTGGGGCTTAGCTGCAAGCGATTTGTGCATATATTAGTGATTCTTGAACGGAATACTTGCATACTTCAGCTATGCCACGTATTCGGCAGCATCCTATCATTAGGCGTTCTAGATAGGAAGTGATAAGGGTGGGGCAGTTCTGTAAGCGGTTAGCGCTTCAAATCAAGATTATCAGCATTTATATCATGAAGAGCTAAAGTTTGTGAGTTTCTTTTAATGAACGAAGTAAGCTCAGGCAATATAAAATCAATTCCAGTTATTATTCGAAAATGGTAAGTATAGAGTTTTTGCTAGATAACAGTAATGAAGCAAATGAAACCGCTGGGTATAGATAGTTCTTTATATTACGAAAGACGAGACACTAGCACAATCTAGGGCAATTAAGATGCATCCTGTTATTAAATGTTTCCATAGAGAACGGTAAAGGTAGGGTTGTACTGATAGCGACTAGCGCGTCTGGTTAATTAATGTCAACGAAAAGGGCAAACAACATACTTCCTTTAATTAATGTTCTCGTAGAGAATGAAAAGGGTCTGGCTTGATTGCAAGCGAGTAGCGGGGAATATTAATTTAATCAACTTGCTTTGTTATTATGCCAACTGGCAATAAATGTCACAGAACGCACGCTGTCTTGAAGTGCCATAGATTTTAGGAATTTAAAAAAATATATATAATATAGAATCTCAGGTGTATCACACATCACAGTTTTATATCTGTTTGTGACTACACTGAGCTGAAATGGCTGAAAGGATTAGTCAAATGGTTTAAAGATACTTTATGTCTTGCAATAACACATTTGATATTTTTCTCATCATCAACATTCACAACTGTAATTAGCACTTTATTGAAAGCGAGCGAAGCTGTATGCTGTAGTTTGTGAATAATATAAATAATCATGTTCTTCATTTGAAATTTCGTTGTAACTGGAATTGTAGACCAATTATTGAAATATTTTACACCAGTGCGTAATTTTAATTCTACATGCTCCAACAATATGAAAGTCTCATGAAATTCCCAATTCAACCCTCTCAGCTGCCACTCAGACAACCAGTAAGCACGCCACAGATAAATTATTCACATTTCCGGCAACGCAACTATAAATCAATCGATGTTGCTTTGATTTACGCCACCGCTGGCAGTTGCGCCCGACCCTTAGGTACCCTTAGCCAGTGAGAAATGGCCATGGAATGAGTTTAAATATTTAATGCTTTATAGGGCTGGATGATTGTACTCGTTGAAATTGTATGGAATTTTGTAGAGGTTGAAATTGGTAATAGTCATTAAATTAAAGTTGTATTAAGAACCACGTCAGAGGTCTTTGGGCGGTCTTACTCTGACACCAGAGGGCGTCTTTACGCGATTTGAGGAACTAATAGCAAATATCTAAAATTCATAGCGATGATTGCTCAGTTGGTTCGATCGTCCGTTGCTACACCACAGGGCGTTAGTAACATTAGCTCCATTCGCTTCTGATTGAAATACATCGTTAAAACCTTGCTAAAGTACACATGAGGTAGTTGTCAAGTGATACCACATAGAGGATTAAAAATATTAGAAACAATTAGAATTTAAACTCTATATAGTGCAAGCGAGAGTTCAAACCTCAAAGATCTAAAAACTCCCTACATAAAAGCCTGCAAGGCAGACCGTTTCTAACTTAGAAGCGTGATTTTTCTCCACTTTATCCCGGGCCAACGTGTTTAGAAGAGTAATCCCGGGGCAGGCGATGCACCGGAACTCCGGGATAAATCACACGTGAGTGCTAAGGGCTTAGACTTACTTTTAGAGATCCGTGGGATTAATTTGAGGGAAATATATACTTATTAGTTTTGTTAGGGGGTTTTCGCATCACTTAAAAGCTACTGGTGATTCATAATAGCCTTGTTCTCCTTTTGGGAGAGTATCCGGGGAAAGACGAGCAGGACTTTTAAGTGATAGTAAGTGCCACGATTGCCCATTGCAAAATTTAAAAGCCATCCACAATTTATTTCAATATCTTGCGAGGACTGCACAGCGCACGTATTGCTGAAAAAAGAAATGTACGTACAAATTAAAACGAGGTTATTTTTTGAAATGATATGATAGTAAGAATACATACATACATACAGTGTCGCCTTTTTCCTGTCGGGATAGGCAGAGACTACATCTTTCCACCTACTACGATCCTGACACGCCCCTTTCGCTTCTTCTACTTTCATGACTTGCTTCATACATGCTCTCCGGTAATGGGTACCTTCTCTTGACTTGGCCTTTCTTTAAAACGTCCTCGATTTGATCGTTGTGTGTCCGTCCGTTTGTATTTTTAATTACGAATTCTAAATAATATATTATTATACTCTTTAAATCACTTATGTCTGTTGTCATTCTCGGAATAGTCGAGAAGGCAATGAAATTGGATTACTCCATATTAAAATCCATTTATTTCATGATTCATTTATTCACACAAATTATTCCTCCATACAAAACTATTCCGGGATGTCCTACGGAACCCTCTCATATTATTCACTCTTGACCCATTTTTCTTCAACTTTACCCACCGCCTAAGCAGGTAAGATTAATGACCCTCGCTACGGATTAATTCTAGGATTTAGGTTTTTAGAAAAGAATTCCTTTTAGTCAGTAGAGCACTTTATATAAATTATGGAGAGTGAACGAAAGGTAAGTTAAAGAAAGTTTATTATTTATTGAGGGTATCTTTTTTAAACACTATAATATCCCGTTTACACTCAGCTGCAGTGGGCAGGGAAGCGGGAAGGGCAGTGAGCGGGACGAGAATGTAAACACGATACTCTCCTGCCCTGCCACTGCTCCGCGTGCTGCCGGCGGCAGTGGGAGCGAAGTGAGTGGCAGGCTTCGATCAAATATTCTATAGATACACACACAGTCTCTATGAAAATGAAATCTCAAAAGTATCCACCCGTCAATGTGGGTCAAGCCGATATTGTTTCATTTAATAATGAACCTTAACACATTGTAATAACGTTGTTGAAAACAAGGCGTATGACGGCCATTTTGGAGCGGCGATCGGGGATCTACCCTATATTTCATCGTAGGTGGTAGGGCTGAATGTAAACACAGACTTCTCCCGAGGTAATTATTGTCTGCAGCGGAATGAGCAGAAGAGATTACAGGTAGTGCTCTAAATTAATACGAGTCAAATACGAAATAATGATAAATGTATGTAAGAGAAATGGACGCGTCTTTATGGCATAAATAAATCGAAACAATCGTCGAAATAACAAAAAAAACTGTTAGCTAACAGCGTTTGATGGAAACAGATGGTTTTTTGTATTTAATAAGTAAATAAATACGTTATGACCTGGAATTAAATGGGTTTCTTTTTGCTCCGAAAATGCTATCTCTTGGGGGCCATTGTCCACGAGGCTAAAATTGCTAAACTACCGATGTAGGTATAATATTTATACCTAAGTATATATTCTACCGCCAAGCAGTAGTGTGCTAACATCAGTATTGATACAAAGGCACTGTAACCAGCAAAATTTGTGATCATAATATTTACTTGCATATTTACAGAGTTTACTTACCTATTTCACCACAGATACCAAACAACTCCCTGCAAAGTATAACCGACCATATTGTTTTCGCATAAAGTCTATAATTAGATATTTAAAACTCGTCGTTAACTTATTTGCAACTTGAACGGAGCCGGGAGAAGTTAAAGTAAAGATAAGTTAGAAAACGGGAAGTTTTCATGAATACTGAAAAACCGCTCGTATTCGACTGTTGCGGCGCTTACCTTCAGATGGGTGGCCTGCTTGTCCCACTCTGTAGTGTAAAATTAACAATCTGCTGATGCTTAAGCCGCTCCCACACAGCCGCGATTTGAATGATCGGTATCGCAAAAACCCCTGCGATGTTAGCGACCGATAAGTCGCGTGTGTGTGGTTGTGTATGGGAGTTTAATCCGACTTGGATCACTGAATGTATATCAAAATACAACTTGCACTACTGCTACAACATCAACAATCAACAATCTGTTGTGTAATTTACTCGTATACTAACACGATACAAAAATATATATATATACTAGCTGATACCCGCAACTTCGTTCGCATTTTTATATAAAATGTAAACTGTTTAGAAAATCAATTGATGTCGCGGGGAACAGTTGTATGTAAGAATATATCTGTCTCTTTCTCTCTCCCTTTTCCTCTATCTTTCTCCCTCTCTAGCTCTTTTTCTATCTTTCTCCCTCTTTCGCTCTTTCTATCTCTCTTCCTCTACCTCCATCTCTTTCCCTCTCCCTATATCTCTATATCTTTCTATCATTAATATCCCTCTCCACTCTCAATCTCTTGCGTTCCCTCTCCCTGTCCATCTCATACATTATATTTATTTCCCTCACCCTCTCCGTCTATATCTCTTCCTTTCCCTCCTTCGCTCACTCCCTCTCCCTCTATTTCTATATATTTCGCACTCAGTTTCTCTCACCTATTTCCCCCCACTCTCCCCTCCTTCTAGCCCCACTCTCCCCTCTTTCACTCCCACTCTCCACTCTTTCTCCCCCACTCTCCCCTCTTTCTCCCCCCACTCTCCCCTCTTTCTCCCCCCACTCTCCCCTTTTCTCCCCCCCACTCTCCCCTCTTTCTCCCCCACTGTCTCATCTCTTTCTATTCACTCTACACTCTTTCTCACCCCATTCTCCCCTCTTTCTCACCCCACTCTCGCCTCTTTCTCACCAACTCTCCCCTCTCTTTCTCCCCACTCTACTCTCTTTCTCACCCCACTCTCCCCTCTTTCTCAACCCACTCTCCCCTCTTTCTCCCCCCATTCTCCCATATTCCCCCCACTCTTCCCTCTTTCTCTCCCCACTCTCCCCTCTTTCTCCCCCCACTATACTCTCATTCTCCCCGCTCCCCCCTCTCTATCTCCCCACTCTTCCCTTTTTCTCTCCCCACTCTCCCCTGTTTCTCCCCCCACTCTCCCCTCTTTCTCCCCCCACTCACCCCTCTTTCTCCCCCCACTCTCCCCTCTTTCTCCCCCACTCTCCCCTCTTTCTCACCCCACTCTCCCCTCTTTCTCACCCCACTCTCCCCTCTTTCTCACCCCACTCTCCCCTCTTTCTCCCCCCACTCACCCCTCTTTATCCCCCCACTCTCCCCTCTCTTTCTCACCCCACTCTCCCCTCTTTCTCACCCCACTCTCCCCTCTTTCTCCACCCACTCTCCCATCTTTTTCCCCCCACTCTGTCAGCTTTCTCCCCCCACTCTCCCCTCTTTCTTCCCCCACTCTAACCTTTTTCTCACCCCACTCTCCCCTCTTTCTCCCCCCACTCTCCCCTCTTTTTCCCCCCGATCTGTCCGCTTTCTCCCCCCACTCTCCCCTCTTTCTTCCCGCTCTCCCCTCTCTTTCTCCCCACTCTACCCTCTTCTCCCCTCACTCTACCATCTACTCCCCCTTTCCCCCCACTCTCCCCTTTCCCCCCCTTTCCCCCTTTCTCCCCCTCCTCCCATCGCACTCTCCCCCCTTAAGGACTTTCCAATTTAAATTACGATCCGTTTAGCCGTTTATTGTGGTCCGTAGGGGGTGCATCTAAAGAATACCCCATAATTTCAACCCCCTTGCTTTTCCCCCTTTAGGGATGATTTTGCAAAAAAGCTGAAACCCGTATTTATTTATTTCTTACCAACAGCCTAAATAAGAATTTTCAGATCCCTAACTTGAGGAATTATGGATTCCCCATACAAACTTTCAACCCCTATTTCATCCCCTTCGAGATTATTTTTTGAGAGAAAAGATAGCCTATGTCCGTCTCATAGGTCCAATCTACCCCTATACCAAATTTCATCGAAATCGGTTCAGCCGTTTAGCCGTGAAAAGGTAACAAACAAACAGACAAACAGATATACAGATAAACAGATAAACAGATAAACAGATAAACAGAGTTACTTTCAGATTTATAATATTAGTATGGATATGTTTTGAGCGAAGCAAAAAAACGTATAAAATTTACCCAGTCAAGTTTTTGTTCAAATAGTAGATAAAGTCCCGTTCAGTCAGGTAATCAGTAGTCAATTCAATTCACAGCCGACAACGTCACGATTCTTTACGAGACGAACCAACAAATATTTCATATTATTCAGATTTTTTCAACACTCAATGTCAGAAAACTCTGAAATTTGCGAAATTCCGATGAGTCAACCCTAACGTATTTACTAGTGTTGTGCCGAAAATACAGTGATGTGCCAAAAAAGATTTTGTCTACGTCGGCTCTAATATGTGTCTCTACGCCTGACATGTGCCCCGCGATGAAAATAAACTTTGTAGACCGAGAGCTAGCACTGGGAACGTTGCACTACAACATATTCCGTCATACCACAAAAGTTTAAACCAGAAATAAAAAGGTGTTTCTAAAAATCGACAATTATCACTCGCGTTTTCTTACTCAATCCTGGCATTCCTTATTATTTTACTTGTGAAATTGTTATTGAGTTCGAAAAAGCGAGGGTTAGACGTCGATTTGTGGAGAAAATATTTAGACTCATCTGTTCAACTCTGGTTTAAATCATTTGTGGTAAGACGGATTATGTGAAGCACGTTAGAAGTCGTTCATCGCATGTTAAGCGCTACTTCTGCATAAGTTTGTGAGGTGTGGGGCGTTTTGCCCCACGCCTGGTTCACCCCGCGGGTCGAATCGACTACTGGGTCGATTGGGTTTAGTATTAGTCGTTTCGGAACACATTCTTTTCGTGGAGCGAACCGATCCAGTCCTCAATTTGTTCTCACATTGTTCGATCGCCACATAAATAAAAGTTTTGAAATCTGGAGTGTACCGTGCTACCCAGAACAAGTACATAGGTCTTAAACTTTCGCCATCTAAAAACGTATTAACTAGCTAAATCCGGGTTCAATTCGCGCACAAACTGATATATATCAAATTGTATAATTTCGACATACCTCGACGTTCCAGGGAGTTACATGGACCGTGGTCACGAGAAGACACGTCGTATTTTGTCGTAGCTGTCTCCTCGACTACATATGCTCGCACTCGAGTACATTTGTCGCTCTATATCGCCACGACTGACTCACTAACGGCTCACGGCATCTCTCCCAAGAATTTCTAGCCGCACTAGACTCGCTTTGAAGTTAATAAATACTACTTTGTTCAGAATAATTGAATTTATCATTTCGCACTGCATGGGTGACAACCCTGTTTACAGATTGATTTTGTAAATTGACGTATGGTCAATTTATTTTGAATTGTTTTACAAGCTTTAGCGTGTATTATAAATGTTTGTCTATTTTCTTTCTGCTATTTTTTCTTTGATGTTGTCTTGTAAAGTAGAGCCCACAGCCTTAGCTAGGTGTTAATTAGAGACTTTTCAATCAATAACAACCGAGAACGACGATTTACCTTATATTCCGATATAGAACGATGGATATCTGCTCGTAACTTATTATCGTAAGTGTTTGGTGTGGCGCCGAGGTTTCGAACCCCTATCATTGGGTTGCAAAGCGCACAGGTCAACTCTCAGCCATTGTGGAACAACACATAAAGCCAGACACACACCAAGCCATTTTGCCGTGTCGTTAAACTCTGATCTCAACTATTTATTAAAGTCCGCATCTACACTATGAAAGGCGAAATAAACGTTTGAATAGTAAAGTTTCAACAAAGCGCCGCGAAGTTCCGCCATCTCCGGCCGAGATGGCCATTACAGGCGTAAGTGTTGTTTGTTGAAGATGGCTTTAGAGTTTTGACGCGCTTTGTATAGCACAGGATTAAGTGTGCGACGGGCTTTACCTGGCGCATTCAAATTTTCCAACATTGGTGACTTTTGTTACTTCACTTCGTTCATCGCACAGGCGTTAATTCGCACTTACATTTATCGGAAATACTATTGTTTCGTACTAACGTCCATCGATAATTTGTATGTGTTATTCGATTTTGCATTACATATTAATAAGCAATAAATGCAAAATCGTTTGTGGTTCACGCCGCAACGGCTCTGCGAATTTGGATGAAATTTGGTGTCGAGGTAGATAGTACTTTGGATTACTTACATACATACGATTTTTATGACGAGAATTGCGGGTAAAACACCAGATTTTAAAGTATAAATATATGTTACCACAGCGTACCAACGAAGTCGTAAGCACCGGCTAGTTTGAAACATCTCTTCAGAATACAAATGTAACTAACGCTTCGCAAACTAACGCTCGCTAGTTGTACAGTATCCAACACCAACCGGAAATGTCCAGCGACCGCAACATCCGGCCCGCACCGGAAGCGGGAGCATAGTTACCGAAAGGTCACAGTTCTGTTCCACGTTGCAGTTCATGTGAACATTTAATAGTGGAAGTTGCTCTGCTTACACAACGTTTTGTTTTGCAGCTTCTCGCTTCTGTTACATTTTAATATGTGATACGTTATGGTCTATTTGTAAAATGTTTTACTGTGTGATTCGGGAAGGGAAACGTCGTGAGGCAACCAACATGCCCGAAAATTATTGCTGAGGCATGTTCTCCACCGATCCGGACCGTGCCTTCGTGGTGGATCATGGCCTAATCTTCCTCACGAAAGTAAGGGGTACTCCGCAATGAGCGAATAGGGGTTGATGGTGACGTTCGACTTAAAATTTAGATAATACTTTATTTTTAATATCTTCTTTATAAACCTTTGCGTATTATGAAAGGCTTCAAAGGCAAGCATGGTTCGCCTTTAAAAATTCAAACGAAAACTGGTAGGAAACAGAATTCATCATAGATCTCATCTCATCTATGCGTCTTCGGCCATCAAACGTTTTAGAGGGGCGGATTTAGATAAAAATTTTACAGGCTCACAGTACAGAGATATTGACAGTAACTTAACTTCGTGTGGAGGTAGTGAGGTTTTTTTATTTTCATATAGCCTTTTAAGAAAACGTTCATCACACAGACATTCTTTCTGAATTTAATCGCACATTTGTTTTTCGAATTAAAATTACGCACTACAGTTTTGTGGATTCGTGTGTAAATTTAACTAAATTGATATTTCTAACTCCTCTGATTAATGATTCCTTCCCGTAATTATTGAACTATTTACTTGTATAAAAAATATTGCATTATTATTTGAGCAAAACGCCTAATTACCCAAACATTTGTCAAGATTTTTTTTATAGAATACAGCTAGTGCTTGTGTAAGAAACCACTGTTTATCACGACCCCAGAGTTTGTCTGAAGTTGCTTTACTGGCATTGCTGTAAGCATTTCTGTTTTATGGCGAGCTTTGCAAAACGGAAGATTTTATCATTTTCATTTTTATTAGTCGAATAGAGAAGGCCGGTGCAGTTTTATAGATTTTTAAAACTTTAATCATCTTACACAGTGGATTTGTTTTCGCCCTTCCTAGGTTTAGCAAATTAACCATCGTGTTACCACTGAAAATCACTACAACTTGGACACATAGGCTTACGGCCGAAATTAATAATCAATCCAATCCAAATTTTGCTATCTGGGATTGATATCATTGATGATTTTTAGGGTCAAACGTGCCAATAACCGATCCGTGGATTGGTTTATAAAGGCACGCAGATTGGAAATCGATCGAACGATAGGCAGCAATCCAAGATCGATTTCAATCTTGGATAGGAGGTACAATATTAATTTCGGCCGTTAGGCAGTATTGGTCCAGGAAATACTTCCCTCTTCTTGGAAGAATACAATAGAATAGATAAACTTTATTATTTACAAGTGTGTGTGTTGATTCTAACAATCTGACAAATTATAAAACATCTGTAAATCCTTCACCCATCATTGGTATAAACACAGATTCGAACGCAGCATCGTTAAGCGCTTGTGCAAATGACAATAAATTCCTAAACCGATCTTTGCATTTTATCTCATTTTTGAAAGGAAAAATGTAAACGATTCTACGTCGTATTTCTTTTGAGTTAGAGCTTCGACTCGTTTGTCGAATCGTAATCCAATTTGGAAGCAGTAAATCATGCTTTTGTCGTCGTGTATCTAGCTTTTAAAATGTCAAAACATAGATCTATGTGGTGTGAATCTGTGTATTCCGCGAATCATGTGCAAAACTGTGTATTTCTGTTGCCGAAGTAATGTGTAGCCTCTATTAATGTATCATTAGGGATTATAATTGAATTACGCACGTGTTTCTATGTGTCGTCACAGTACAATACCAGTATGGAATCTACTCAAATTATCGATGGACTTGCAAATGGCCATAAGTAGCGTGTTTTGATAAATTGGTCTTTAGGATTCTAAAAACGCTAGTAAACTCGCAGTATAATTCTCAATTATATAAAACAGTTCATTATAAACTAAGTGTTGCCACATCCGTATAGCTGTATATACTTGGAGGAAAAGACTTAAAATATTTGTTAGATGTTTCCAAATTCCACGCCCTAGATCGTAGATAGTTACCAGTGGATGTCCGTCGCTCGACTGCGAATGATAGCTGCCGTAAGTCGCAAAAAACTGACTAAGTGATTTCAATCCACGTTTATTGGATAACTGTTCTAAAATGCTTGCCCAAAAACGCCACCAGAGGCCGCCACTGTCGCGCAAAACGAAATATTGGAATACCCTTACTGCGACACTCTGTGTTGTGTCGTCGCATCGTATGGCAAATGGCGACACGACGGAGACACGTGTTGCTGCCACGCGTCTGTCCCATTAGAGCTCCCGAATTACTGACTCCTTTTAATTGGTGACGTCATTTTATCTAGACTAGATTTTGTGGTATGGTTAATCGGGAACAAGGTAATGGTTTAGAGTTGACATTTCTGACAGCTAAAGTAGATTGAAACGATGGTTGCAGGTAATATGCATCCTATCCGTATCCTGTCCGCTCGGACGAAGACGCGAGCGCTTTATGATCCAACGATTTCGGGTTCGATCCTCGGCCTCGTATCAATCACTTTTCGCAAGTTATTTACGGATTTACGTCGCTCCGTGCTTCTGTGGGCACGTTTAGCTGCCTGTCCCGGTTGTAAGCAGTCGTTAAGCCACGTCAGAGGCTCTCGAGCGGCCTGATTTACTATGACACTAGAGACTAGCACAACCTTATACGACAAAGAAACAAACCAGTATATAATTGTATTCAAAGACTTATAGAACTGCAGCCTTCTGTACCCGCGCTTCCGCTAGATTCTGCCACTTCTGCCAGCAGTCGGCTGGTAGCTGAAATATTCAGGCGGGCGGGCGGCGCGGGCTTCTGAATTTTGTATATTTGCAATTTAGCCGAAACAGATTACCTGAAAAGCGGTACAGGCGTTCGTTTGTTATAGATACGTTTTCTTTAGTATTTAGCCCCTTGAGGGTGTTGCAAGTTAAACGGGTCTGTGTGTCTGTCTGTGACATCGTAGCTCTTAAGCGGCTGAACCGATTTCGATTTAGTTTTGTGTTTGAAAGGTGACTATATAGAGAGTGTCCTGAGCTATGATTCAAGAAAGTCGGTTCAAGAGATTGATGATTATGGTGTTAGCAAAGAGAGGAATAAAATCATAAAATGTGAAGAATTAAATTAATGAGTATTTGAGTATGTTTTGAATATGGTTTGAGTTTGAAAAAGGATGATATTTTTTCACGCGCTAATTCCAGTTTGAATTTCGGACGCTTGTTAAAGACTGTACCAAAAGTAGCGAAATTGTTTTGATAAATTATATTAATTAATTTTTGCATTCACAACATTCTACCCTCATTCCGAAAGAAAAGGAAAATTCCCGCTTCTCTTAACGAATTTAGTCGCCGCCATTTTTATTTTTCAAATATGGAACGGAACAGCGCGAAGCGTTAATTCATGTAAACTTAATTGGACTGTGCACAGATGGCGCAGGCGGCACGCGCCGGAAGTTAAAAAAAATACAATCTCGCAAATTAATATTTCCGTGTTGGGCTTCCGGCGTTATTGTACTCGTAATATTGTTCTCACGAATAATTTGAGAATGTAGAAGTTCTTAAACTTTCGCGCACAGAAAACATATTAACTAGCTAAAAACGGGTCTAATTCGCGCACAAACAAATATCAAATATGTTTGTGCACGAATTAGAATTTTGGAATTGTTTCAGATGTGAGGTAGGGAATTGTTACTAGATTAAATTGTTCGATGATAATAATGAGACCTTTTTCTGAATTTTTCTTGCTTCTTTTTCTGACTGACCGAAGACTTCTCGAGTGACGTTTTAATAAATCTATCCCAACGATTACAAAAACGTCCTTCGCACTCAAAGCAGCTACGTCATATATCATAACTCCCGCCATACAGTCATATAAATAAATATAAAACTACTTTCCAAAAACATAATTTATATAAAATTTCTGTGTCGAGAATCGAACGCGGAGTTCAATGTAGGAACCTGCCTAAACATTGCGCCGCAGAGGGCGAAATATTTCTACCCGTCTTACGTTTCACGTTTTTACCCAATCACATAAACGAATCTACATCATCATATTTCACACAAAAGAGCTGTGAGGTATCGTGCCTTACGATATACCCGATTGATACCCGATGGGTGTTCCATTTCAACCCCTATTTATATGACATGACACGTACTAATATTACTTTTTCGTTGTTACAGGTACGTCAACCCCTCGCGGCTCCGGTCATTTTGACCCCGTCCTCATATCTCCGGGGGGTCTATTGTACCCCCTCGCGTGATAGGGGTGGCTCGCAAGTATCGCTCCTTTGTGTCCTTTATGTATATTGTGCGCGGTCTGTCGGACCCCGTCTTAGCCTAATCCGTGGCTGGTTTAGGGTTAAGTTTAACAGTTGTTATTTATACAGGGTTAATGCTTGTAGAAACATAATTAATGTCATTGTTCTTTTAGACAGCCGTGGCGTAGTGGGTGATGATTTGCGAAGCGTGAGGTTGTGGGTTCGATTCACACACAGGGTGAAGATTTGTGTGGGCCACAAGGCTTTCAAAGTCAAGGTCAAAGTCAAAGCATTTATTGTAAGTAGGCAATAAAATCGCACTTTTACAAGTCAAATAGCTAATTCTCGTTAAGAAAGAGAACCATAAAACATAAAATATTATGGTAAATTAAATTAAACAGTATAATTAATTATGGTTTGTGTTTGAAAAAGGATGTTTCCCTTTGACAAAAGAGTAGTATGGTGACAACGAGCTGGTCTGATGATGGAGACGGAATGTGTTGTTGGGCTCATAGTAATCAGCTTACAGAATACGTGCTATAATGTCAACGTTGGATTGGAAAAACATACTTTCAACCAAAAACTTATTCATCCCACGCACGGCAGGTTTGGCGTAGTGGCGGACCAATCGGACTGCTGCGCTTGGTGACGCGGGTTCGAGTCCCGCCTGGAAAAAATATTCTGTGCGATCCACAAATATTTGCGTCTGCTCTGGGTGTGATGTGTATGTGAAATTATATGTCTGTAAGCGGTACCCACGATACAGGAGCAATCCTAGGCCCGTATTAATAAATTAAACTTAGCTCTGAGAGCTATCTTCAGTGTGCACTTACTCTTTTGTTCTATTTAATATATACATTTAAGTTGTAGATTAGGAACAGAAACTTACATGATCTCTGGCAAATTAGTAAATGACACTCAGCGGTTAAGTGCTATCCGATTATAACACAATTGACACATACAAGACAGTATCTAGTAGCGAGTGCTACATCTCAATATCCATTTATTAAATAGCAACGATATCAAGATGTAGATTACATTTTGAGTGTGGATCAGCTGATAGCACACTTGGTAGCGCTATTGAGGTTCATTTATTAATACGGCCCCTAGTGTGGAGCTATGTAAAAGAAAACAAACAAACCCTAAAAACAACATCCTAACTAGATAGTGGTGGGGGAACTTGGTTTTCTGTGGCAAAAAGATTTAAAATATTGCCTAGTTTGTACGGCAGCATCTATTTGGCATCGGTACTGCTAACCTGTAGCGCCCCACAAGTCCTCGTACGGTTAGCAAAAACGTCTCTGTACAAAGATTAATAAAAAAAATATTTGTATCATAATAAAAAGATCGTACCATATAATTTGAACGACACAACATGTGTGTGGCTGCCATATTGTTATTTATGCTGGACCCAACGAAAAACAGAGAAAACGTTGTTGAACCTTCAAGAAAGTTTCAGTAAATTTATTGAATACTTTAGTGAATCGTGACGCACAATGCAACTAAATTAACGTAAAGACTATCTGTCTGAGATCCGGCATTTTTATAAGATTTGATCATAAAACTCTACCTACATTACCTAGTCAGGTCATAAATTCTGTCACATGTTTTATATAAAATAATTGAAACAAGTTTATTCATTATGTAACCATTTATATACCAAAATGAACTTAACAAAACATAGATTCTTATGACACTAAAGTTTATTCAAAATGACCTCCGTGATTTTGAATACAGGCCTTCAATCTGCGCGGCCAGTCGTCTATCGCAGCACGAACGAGGTCCATGTCAATATCGGCGGCTGCCTTAATCAAGGATGTCTTGAGTGACTCCAAATTGGGATGAGGCTTTGAGCACGCCTTTTCCTCCAAGTGTTGCCATATCTTGTAATCTAGCGGATTCAAATCTGGACTGGAGGAGGGCCAGTCTTCGTGCCGGATGAAGTCGATTTCACGCGCCGCCAGCCAGTCTTGTGTGCTCTTCGCTCTATGAGCTGGCGCCGAATCTTGTTGGAATACCCAGTGCCTGTTATTAAACATGGTATGAGAAACAGGTTCCACAAGGTTCGTCAGGACTGTATTTTGATACACAACTGCATTCGTTTTTACACCTTTCTCACAAAAATGTACCTCTGTTAAGCCTCAATAAAACACTCCCAACCATACCATGAGCGAGGATGGAAAATGACCTCGTCGGACACGCGGAATACGGTTGCTCGCTTCTTCACTACTGTGTGCGTACACCTTATCATTTTGTTTGTTGTAGCTCTCTTCTACGGTAAAAATGTTTTCATCCGAAAAAAGAATTTCCCGATATTTTTTTCCCGCGTACCGCTTCAACAAAGCGCGGCATCTCTTCAGTCTCAGGTCCATTAGACGAGCATTCAAATGATGTCCTGTTTTTCTTCGATATGCCCGAAGCCCTAAGTCTTCATTTAACACCCTTTTCACCGTGGTTCTGCTTAATCCCATCTGAAGAGCCAACAGTTTCTGCTTACGTTTGGGATTTCTTTGAATTCGCGCCTTCACAGCTTTTATCACTGCTGGAGTCCTAACAGACCGAGGGCGACCACTTCTTGACCTGTCATCTACACTAGAGTCTTCATTGTATCGTTTGATGGTACGATAAACAAATCTCTTCGTTATATTCAAATTTTTCAGTATGTCAAAAATTTGAATTGGCGCGTAACCGCAACGATGCAACGCAATAACTGCAACACGGTCTTCTTTAAGCGTCCACTCCATATTTAAAAATGAGTAAAATTCTAAAAAGTATACATTTTTATTTTCATGAACAATTCGAAATTCTAATTCAATAAACTTTTTTGTGGCCACCATTCTAAAAGAAAAGTTTTTACTGTGTGACAATACTTATGACCTGACTAAGTATATAACTTGAAATGTCACTGTCTTAATGAACAAAACATGCGAATGACTCAAATATATAAATATTATGCCAAATTAAAATAATCGCAATGGCAAAAAAAACTTGTGTGCGTGTGTTCTGTGCTAGCAAATAAAGCGTTTTCATTCTTCAGCCCTTATTTTTTAATGATATTCATGACCTTGATTTTATTAGTAAAAAAACAAATATTGTTTTGCTAACCATCCATACATTAGTTGAAATACCGAACATGATTTTCTTTGATCTCTCGGGTAAGCATGGAATGGCAGTAAGTGAAGATTTTTCCCACGTTCCGTTCATATTTCGCACTCTTGTGTTTGGCGACGCGTAAATACTATTTTCTATTTGCGTGGCGAATAGGCATTTTCATGTTTTATTTCGGTTTTTTTGGAGCCGATAAATATGTGAGGGATAAAGTTTTGTTTACGCTCATATGTTTTTTTCTAAAGCCGCGCGCTTAGTACACGAAGCTTACAAATAAGACGGTATTATCTCTAACTGCTTACTTATTTTTTAACGTTTTTTTCATCATTTTTGTTTTGATTGAACCGCCAAATAACATTAGCAAGAGTAAATAGTATATCGCCGGCCTTTTCCCTTGTTACATTTATACATTTCAGAAAACCAACATCCCCGAATTGCAAAACCTACCCCTAAGTTCGAGACAATAAGTTGGTATCCAAAGTTGACTCGGCTAAATTCCACTCGAGTGAGCTACAGCTTTTGTCAAATCGTGTTATCCTCGACGTCCCCTTTTCAATCCTATAAAATACGCTTCTCTATGAGTTGGGGTGACAATGACGATATGAGGTTATGTTTGGCTTATTGTAATTTCAACTGAAAAACTTTACACATGTATTTACTTAAAACTACTCTACAAACACTACTCATGAAGTTATTGTAGACGGTGCTAAAGGTCTAAGTATACCTACTTTAAAAAAAAACCCTTTTTAAAATCCTTAACATTTCAATGTTATACCCACAAAAACAAACCTTCACTTTCCAGTCGGTTTCTATGTTATAAAAATCTAGAAACTTCATCTTAAGTATCCTTGTTATTTATTCCACGTAAAAAGTGTTATCAAAGTCTGTTCAGCCATACGGAGTGCAGCTGATACATACCTACTTACGCACATACTTTGACATATTTGAAAATGTCTCTTAAACTATGGTATCTACAGAAGGGTTGAAATGTAAGAGAGATAAAAAGTCTACTCATAGGGTTGGGACATCAGCCGTGTACTTAACCCCTTCATCCCTTTTCTGCCACCCCTAGTTGGTCCCTTGAAGCGCAGAGTTAGGTAAATAAAAAAAAAATAGATTAAGTAGTAAAACTGATAAAAGAAATCTAATTAAAGCGTTTTTATTCAACGTCATTTGCTTTTTTACAAAAACATTTCTTAGAGATGAAAGTTTAATTTAAAATGTCTCTAGAAAAGATGTTAAAGTAGCAATTTTTCTTAAAAACACTATTCTTTCTATTGTAGTCTAAGAGAAAAGTGGTACAGACATGGGAGCTATCTAAAATAAAAGGGTACCATTTGCCTTTTCAGAAACGGAACGCTTAAACGTGCAGAACTCTTGCAAAGTAACTCTATTTGCTACTAACTTTATTCCAAGCTATAAGGTATAGACACCTGTCCCAAAGGAGCAATTCAGATCCAATTTTCTAACCCATTCGCGTACGTTGCAATTGTTTACAAGTGCAGCCGGGTGAGGCAACATGGTATTGTACAGTCAGAAGTATGCACCACAGATTAAATCATAGGTACCTTTATAACTTCTAATGCATGGGCCGCACGTATCGTCATCGTCAACAGCCAAATATAAAAAAAACGAAATAAAAAAACAAGTGACCGTAAAATATCGGGATATTCAACGGCAATGCCAATGCCATATCCCGATTATGTGGCTACACTTACGGCGAACGTCAAATGACGTCAAACAACGGGATAGTCAATGGGGTATCACGATACGTGCGGCCCCGGCATAATGGGGGCGATTCGTACTACGGAGGGCACGTCAAGCTATCGGTGCTGGTTGTCAGGGGCCTGACAAACCCTGACACTAGAGACAAAGAGCCAACACTACCTCTTTCGACAAATAACGAGACCGTAATAGTAAGGACTATTAAAATAGTGATGCCGTTTGGAAAGTTATGGCAGAAAATTACAACGGTTACCAGAAAACGTGATGATAACGTTCCTCAAAGCAATTGGCATAGAGACAAAGTCAACTGTTTAATTCAAGTCAAACGGCTTAACGTCATTCTGATAGCTAAGTTAACCTTAAGTGAGCGCATGCAAATCAAGTTACAATTGGAAGCATCGCTGCAACTATTGTCGGCTTAGTTTAACTCCCTAAGTCTAAGCTGTGTGGCTAACTGACGTGTTTTGGCAGACGCGCTAAGTTATCAGTAAGTTAGCGATGCAAATTAAGTTGCAGTTAAGTAATTTAACGATTTATTTAACACGCTGCAAGAGATTATTAGTAAATTGTAATCGCCTTGAGGTATTTTTAAAAAGCTAACAACGTTTAGCAACGTTAAAAATATTCTTAACGTTGTTTGTATACTTTTTCTTTTTTTCTGGTATTTTACAAATGCCATTACCATGTCAATGTAAAAGTAATAATACAAAAAAGCGGTATGAATATTCTGTAAAAAATATTCGACAATAAATAATATCTACACAACAAAGAAAAATACAATGCATAGCAAATTTAATGGCGCGTTGCCGCCGCCGCCTATCGGGAACAGATTCTGCAGAAGAGATTTTTATTAAAAAACTTATAATGTCGGATGCAAATGTTATTAGAGGCTGCGACGCCTACGACATAGCGCGTAGGGCTGTCGCATGAAAGTTTGAAAAGTTTTTGTTACTCTTTAAATATTAACCTTTAAACATGGCCACGATCATACTCTACCTACCTACGATCATGTAACTTCAAGTTCTCTCGACTTGTCTCGTAATTTTGTTTTTAGTTACAATAGTTGACAATAGTTTTATTAGCTCGTACAGGTATATACAAAACTGTGACAGATAAAAACTGAGCAATTTATTTTGACGTGAGAAGTTTTAGTCGTGAATATAATAATAGTATTTTAAATTAAGATTTTGTTTCTTGAAGTTGTTTTTAATAAAACCGAGTAACGGGACGAGCATGCCGCTTGCCTGATGGTATGTTCCACTCATTAATCTTTGATACCCAAATGCAAATATTGACAACCCTAGTATAGGGTGTGCCGGCGGGTGGGGTGGGGGGAGAGGGGGGGGGGGGGGGGTGATACGGTTTTCAATTCCAACAAGTGGCTGGCGATATTGCCGAGCCCACGTGGACGATTTGTGTAATGCGGGCCAACGTTTGGTGTACACTACAATTAGTGCACTGCACTGTAATGTGAAATGATTCAGTTTCTGAATTTTCTATATTTTCCATTGATTTCCGGGTAATCACATATTCGAATATGTATTAATAGCTGCGCTCTGTGGCTTTAACTGCGTTGACGAATAATGTTTAATTTCAGAAGTAAAAGTATAAATTATATAATATGTCATGAAAGCCAATTCAGACATTTCAGCTCTGAATGGTAACACTTAAAATTCATGCGAATTATTCACTTTTGCGTTTATAATATTACTATTAAAAATTATATAAAGTTTATAATCCATACTAATATTATAAATCTGAAAGTAACTCTGTTTATCTGTTTATCTGTCTGTTTGTCTGTTTGTTTGTTACCTTTTCACGGCTAAACGGCTGAACCGATTTCGATGAAATTTGGTATAGGGGTAGATTGGACCTATGAGACGGACATAGGCTATCTTTTGTCTCAAAAAATAATCTCGAAGGGGATGAAATAGGGGTTGAAAGTTTGTATGGGGAATCCATAATTCCTCAAGTTACGGATCTGAAAATTCTTATTTAGGCTTTTGGTAAGAAATAAATAAATACGGGTTTCAGCTTTTTTGCAAAATCATCCCTAAAGGGGGAAAAGCAAGGGGGTTGAAATTATGAGGTATTCTTTAGATGCACCCCCTACGGACCACAATAAACGGCTAAACGGATCGTAATTTAAATTGGAAAGTAATTAAGGGGGGAGAGTGCGATGGGAGGAGGGGGAGAAAGGGGGAAAGGGGAGAGTGGGGGGAAAGTGGGGGAAAGGGGATAGTGGGGGGAAAGGGGGAGTAGATGGTAGAGTGGGGGGAAGAGTGGGGGGAAATAGAGGGGAGAGTGGGGGGAAAAAGAGGGGAGAGTGGGGGGAAAAAGAGGGGAGAGTGGGGTGCAAAAAAGGTTAGAGTGGGGGGAGAAAGAGGGGAGAGTTGGGGGAGAAAGCGGACAGAGTGGGGGGAAAAGGAAGGGAGAGTGGGGGGGAGAAAGAGGGGAGAGTGGGGTGAGAAAAAGGTTAGAGGGGGGGAGAAAGAGGGGAGAGTGGGGTGAGAAAGAGGGGAGAGTGGGGTGAGAAAGAGAGTAGAGTGGGGAGAAAGAGAGGGGAGAGTGGGGGGATAAAGAGGGGTGAGTGGGGGGAGAAAGAGGGGAGAGTGGGGTGAGAAATAGGGGAGAGTGGGGTGAGAAAGAGGGGAGAGTGGGGGGATAAAGAGGGGTGAGTGGGGGGAGAAAGAGGGGAGAGTGGGGTGAGAAAAAGGGTAGAGTGGGGAGATAGAGAGGGGAGAGTGGGGTATGAGGGTAGAGGGGAGAGTGGGGGGAGAAAGAGGGAAGAGTGGGGGGGAAGAGGGGAGAGTGGGGGGAGAAAGAAGGGAGAGTGGGGTGGGAAAGAGAGTAGAGTGGGGAGAAAGAGAGGGGAGAGTGGGTGAGAAAGAGGGGAGAGTGGGGGGAGAAAGAGGGAAGAGTGGGGGGAAGAGGGGAGAGTGGTGGGAGAAAGAGGGGAGAGTGGGGGAGAAAAGGGGAGAGTGGGGGGAGAAAGAGGGTAGAGTGGGGGAGAAAGAGGGTAGAGTGGGGGGAGAAAGAGTAGAGAGTGGGAGTGAAAGCGGTGAGAGTGGGGCTAGAAGGAGGGGAGAGTGGGGGGAAATAGGTGAGAGAGATTGAGTGCGAAATATATAGAAATAGAGGGAGAGGGAGTGAGCGAAGGAGGGAAAGGAAGAGATATAGATGGAGAGGGTGAGGGAAATAAATATAATGGATGAGATGGACAGGGAGAGGGAATGCAAGAGATTGAGAGTGGAGAAGGATATTAATGATAGAAAGATAGGGAAAGATATAGATATATAGGGAGAGGGAAAGAGATGGAGGTAGAGGAAGAGAGATAGAAAGAGCGAAAGAGGGAGAAAGGTAGAAAAAGAGCTAGAGAGGGAGAAAGATAGAGGAAAAGGGAGAGAGAAAGAGACAGATATATTCTTACCTATAACTGTTTCCCGCGACATCAATTGATTTTCTAAACAGTTTACATTTTATATAAAAATGCGAACGAAGTTGCGGGTATCAGCTAGTATTATATAAAATTTACTATCGGAAATGTTGTTTGTCTCTGACAATCCTATGAGTAACTAACCCCCAGTTTCTGAAACGTCAGTCAACTTTGACAACAGATTAATTATATTGCCATCCTTGTCATTTGCTTATAGTCAGATAGAGGCAACGATAGTTTTAATCTACTGTCAACGCCAACAAACGTTCTAGAAACCGGGGGTTAGTCAGGCACTAGAGTAACGATAAGACTTTCCTCTATCCCCTTCTATTGTTTAGAGACGTCGTCCGCCAGAGCGAGCCACAATAAACCTCGTGAAAATTACAAAGTCATAGTCAAATCATTTATTGTAAATAGGCAATAAAATTGCACTATTACAAGTCAAACAGCTAATTCTCGTTAACAAAGAGAACCATAAAACATAAAATATGATAAATCAAATTAAACAGTAATAAAATTGATTATGATTTGAAAAAGGATGTTTCCCTTTCAAGCACTGTACCAAGATTATAGACAGGGAAAGGAAACTCCGTTGACTCTACCAGCGATTACGATTTCACACTACGAGTAACCCTATTAGTTCTATACCTATCCCTAGTGACTTAATGTACAACTAGAAGCGCCACGCGGCTTCACCCGCGTCAACTACTATCCCGCGGGAACCGCTAATTTTTACGAGATAAAAAGTAGCCCATGCCACCCGGGGATAGTTTAGCTTCCCAATAGTGAAAGAATTTTTCAAATCGGTTCAGTAGTTTCGGAGCCTATTCATTACAACCAAACAAACAAAGTTTTCCTCTTTATAATATTAGTGTAGATGGAGAGTCATTTGACTTTCAGAATTCGTCAGGCGCCACACGACACGCATATAAATAAATTAGCATGTTACTATGGTCGGAAGTGTATTGACCGTGCGGGAGCGTTTATTGTTAAGGGGGTAAGGGCTATATTGGTAGGGTCAAGGACTTTATATGTTTGTATAGGATTGTGTTGTTGTTGGTTTGTAACGGAAGAGGGTGCACGACCCTCGCTGAGTGGCGTTTTAATGAGGCTATGAGATATAAATTAAGTTTTTATTGTAAAACGTGTAGGTGAAGTAACAAATACACAATATAATATGTATGGATACATAATTAATGACACCAAAATGCAAATAACACAGGAAGGACAAACTTGAAAATAGGGGCAATGGGCGGTCTTATCGCTTAAAGCGATCTCTATCGGACAACCGTACAATAGCATGCGCATTGTAGTTGTTAATAATGTTTTAGGTTTACCATGTATTACCATGTGTTTGTGTTGGAATTTTACGAGTGCTGGAGAATCGACTTTAATAGGAAAAACTTCTATGACCTGTTTGGGAATTTTGTTTTTTCGACAAAATACTATTTTATTATAATTCAATCTAAAAATAAATATCCGTACGTACGTATTGGTGTTGGAAGTTTGCGAGCGAATCGCCTTTTAAAAATAAAAATACTTCTAAAAAAATTGTCACATGGACAAAAAAAAAATACATTTTGCAATTTTTTTTTTTTTATTGTTAAAGATTAATGTGTTCGTCTGTTTGTTGCAGGACGTGATACACACAATAAGTTCACCGCACGGCCAAGTGCAGAGGATCGTCGTGTTCAAGAAAAATGGCGTCCAGGCGATGGTTGAATATCCTTTTCAATAGAACAACTAAACTAGTGAATTAATTTAAATATGAAAGCGGTGACCTTTGGTGTCAGAGTATGTCAGAGTGTGTATCAGGCCCAAGATCTTCTTGCCCCAAAAATTCTGACGCACGCGTCACAAGTGTATAGATAGAGTAGAGTGACGTATGATCTAAATGAAAAAATAAATCACATAGGTACATCATTACGTTTGACGATACGTTGGCTTAGTGGCTGAGCTGTCGGACTGCTGCGCTAGGTGTCGCGGGTTCGATTCCCGCTTGGAACAAATATTAGTGCGTTCCACTGGTATATGTTTCTGGGCTGACTGTTATGTGTATGTGAAATTATATGTCTGTAAACGATACTCACTATACAGGAGAAATCATAGAATGGGGCAACGATTTAAAAGAATATGGAAAAAAAATAGGTTCACAATCGTACAAGATTTTTTTAATTAATTGCTACTCCATTCGACGTCATGAATAATGCAATACAATAAAGTTTCAATATAACATTTAACTACCGTATATCGCATAGCACCACTTATTGTAGGTGTGGTTAAACCGTAAACTTGGAGTTGTATATTTTTGTATTCGTTCACGCTGTGCGGGCGTAGTGGGAGCGGGTAAAGTCATGAGCGGAGACGATGGCGGGATGAGAAATGGCCGTTGTATGCGTATATTTATCATTAGTTGCTTTGATTGGGTAAATGTTATCATGTTATTTTTTGTGGTGCTATTGTTAGCGGGTGAGTTCATAAGTGGAGCGACTCATAAAACATTTTCATTTACCAACATAATTTGTATCATAGCTATAAATCTGTAGATTTTTTTTTAAAAAGCTTACATAATTATGCAATGAACAAAGTTTGGATTAAAATATTGTATTGACACAAAAACATAAAACATAGCAGTCAATTAATATTGGGGTGTGGCCAGAGTGTCAGCGAGCGTTTTCAACTGCGGAGCGGACATCTCGAAAAATCAAAACAAATTTGTATAAATATAAAACCCCTTTATTATAACTACGTGCTGAAATAAACCTTATCGCTATAGCTATTTAACACGCCGCACCCTATTCCTATCTCTGCAATGGCCTCATTCCCAAAACCGTAAAAAGCAACGTAAATAAACGCGTGTTTATACATGTAGCGTTTTATTAGATGCGCTCTTTACGGTTAAGATTCGGCTGTTTATGTTGTAAGATCGCTGCTCTTACATCTACCTTCTAGTTAAATATACTACAAATTAATACAATTGAAGTGTCTGTTTGTAATTTTATAATAACATCATTGATACTAAATGCATATGAAAGTATAGACATAAGCTACGATAGTTAAAACATAAACTTATATAAAAAAAAAATGTCTGTCTATAATGTTTGATGGTATTTATTCCTAAAAAAATATTATAGCATGTTTCGTAGTATTATCTAAAGCGATCTCGTGATGAGCCATTAAACAATCGTACAGTTTTTCACAAATCATAATAATAATTCTAGAGTAAAATTAAATGTTAGTCTTTAATATAAGTCTAGCAAAAATTTTTACGATGATAGGACCTCACAGATATTGATTGCCTTAACACTATATATCTACGAGTATATCGCACTAATATAATAAAGGCACTAACACACAGTAATTTACGGCACGTACACGTAATTGTATTCCGCCGTCACGTGAATGACGTGAACGGCGCCGTTTATAGCCGTACCGTTAACGGGGAGATCGTAAAGTTTTCAAGTAATTTTGATATAAAATAAACTGCACTCAAGTGGTATTAAAGAGAAAATTCAATTTTTATATGTTTGACCTAGATTTTCTATTTCCAGAGAATTGACACTTACGAACGAATGGGGAGATTGTAGTGATGATACGAGCGTGCTCTTCGTCGAATAGTAAGCGCCGGACTTGATAAAATTCTCGATATAAAACGAAGAAACTAAATTTTAAAAAAGATTTAAAATTATGTGTTAAGAATATTATGGTACATTGAAACAATTTACCAAGATGCATAAATTTTTTCACGTGCTTTCTCGTAATTTTCATACAGTACATTTTCATGAGACGCATTAAAAAACATTATTACAAATGATACAGTAATCGCATATTCTAATGCCACATAAAAGAAGTCGCTTTATCTTAAACTACGATGTATATATCCATCATTTATACCGAAGACAAATTGCGTCCATTCGTTGGGTATTCATAGGCGAAAATAAAAAAAATTGTTTTGACGTCTATAGCTTCCGACCTAATGATTCATAATCAGTGTACCTACCTACGTTCGCATTTGAAAACAAACTTATTTATGCCGCCATCTTGAGCTTTATGTCTTTTATTGAAAGTTTTAATTTATTTGTACGTGTCAAAAATTTGGTGCGAACCTCGGAATTAAATTACAACTGAATAATATCTGCGGCAATGTTCGGCCTTAACATTAAGACGTAAGAGCTATAATATTTTTCTTTACTGTATGCATGATTTAGTCGAATCGATAAAGTAACATCTGTATCTTGCAAAACTGTTAGCAGTATAAATAAATATTGTGCCTAATGGTTAAAATCGAAATTAAAAATAGTTTAATGATTTACTGTAGGCACGTGGGCTCTCTTATGAATGGTTGTTATACCAAGGCGTAATATATTTGTTTTTATATAGAAAGTTTGGTTAGTTGTTGTTTTGGTCTGTTTTTTGTCTCGGCTATTCCCATATGTTAGTTCGTACATAATCTAATAACTAAATGTTTTAATGATGAATGAGGTCGCAATAACGTTCAATTTGAAATTAATCGTCTAAATTGAGGGAGAATTCATATTTTCATATCTTTTGTAAATATCTATTAGGAACAGACATACCAATATCTTCAAGTTAAGGCATAAAATGTAAGTTGTAAGCTTATTCCTTCACTTATTCAGAAATGTTGTTAATTGAACCACGAACTTTAGGTACCTATGTGTATTAAATCATATAGAAAGTGTAGATATATACAGCGTAAATAAAAGTTTTCAAATTTCTCCCTTCACTACACGATATTTAAAACTATCCAAATCAAAAACGAACATTCGCCCGAACATTAAACAGATGAATGAACTTTAAACTTACGCTACGGTGTAACAGGTCGCCTTGGAACCGTTTCATTCGGCCACTAGCCAAGGTCACTCGTACACCGACCCGCGCACTGAAAGCACGTATGTTTGTTTTGGAATTTAATAATGGAATACCAAGTTTACCAGTTGAATGTTTCCGAGAAATACTAGGGTGTGATGTTACGGAATAAGTTGCAATAGTTTTTCTAAAAATTGGTCTGGTGAATCGATTCAAAGTTATAGGTTTGTTTTATCGGTGTCGAATAGTTTTGGAGTTGGCGAAATTCATTTTTATTGTTTGGTTTCAACCGTAAACAAAGTTGAGAGATCACGTCTTTCTTGTTGTTATATTTTTAACAACTTACTCGTATGTTTAATAATATATAGCTCGCATTGAATGTTTCATTACGTCTAAAATCTGAACATACGCTTACGTCAATAAGAATTCACAGAACAGATTCCGGATTGTAATTAGATTATTGGATATTTTTTGTTTCCTTTGTTGAGGGGAACAGATTCAGATTTATTCAAATTACTGCCAAGTTTCTACCAACTTGGTGGATAAGAAACAACGTCTGCGATTTAATGGATCGGGTGCGGTGCGGACGTAAGCGAGAAGCGATGAGCGATTAAAGAAGCGTTTTTAATTTGATCGTATTATGGCAGTGTAACAAATGTGTTAAAAATAAATTTCTTACCTTTAACCAAGATAAATTGGCTGCCTAATTGATAAATGAATGTATAAGACTGAAATTTTTGAAAAGCCACCATTGTTATTTTTTTTCTATTACATAAACGAATAGTAGAGGAGGGTTAATAAATACTAATCCATTGCTCATTGGTACCCGGTGAACTTGACTTTCAAACTGTCAACGTCAGAATTTGCATAAACACAGAACGCGTAAACGTCAACAGTTATCCGCTCATACTGTTACCGCACTCTTCTCACAATTCTTATTAACGGTGAAAAAATAACAACGTGCAGCAAGATCTCGTAATCTGCGTTTGTATAATCTTCTAATAACAGGATAACACATCAGTTAAACAGTTTAGGATCACCGCTCTGTATCAGGCCATGCCTTTATCACAGCTGGTTATCATTTTCAACACAACCCTTGTTTTTTTTTTGCTTAAAATATCATTGAATGCGCTCCGCTTTGTCTCTAGCCGCACCCTTACCGTAGTTATTAAAGAGAACAGAGTAACAAGTTTTAGCATAATCTCAATGTATTTCAGTTTCAATCGAGCAATAACAGTCTGAACGGTCCGATATTACAGTCGGGACCGTAATCTCATTCGGATGACGACTTTAGTTAGAGCAATGCAATTTAAATGCAATTTTATTTGTAGCTCATGCCTGAAACTTGCTTTTTATTCACGAAACTCGACTTCAATTGTAATATTTGTTTTAAGAGCAGTTTTTTAGTTGCTGTTATACACTGGGAGTTTTTAGAGCGTGGTTAAGTTACGATGTGGTCGTAGGTGGTGAACATGCTCAGCCTAGAGTAGAATCTAATGTACACGTGTAACTAGATCAACTACTCGACTTATCATTGTAGTCGATCATGTCATAGTAACTTGTTTCGGTAAAATTGACTTTCGGCTCGGTCTACAGGTAAAGTCGCTATTAGCTCGCTATCCGCTTAGACTCTGATAACGTTCTCACTAGCACCACACCTTTTGTATAATCCCTATCTCACCGCACGTTGCTACAGTAACACTTTAATGTTCAATGTAAAGCTTATCACGTTCGCTCTTGACTCCGCTGATACGCTCCCACTAGCACCACACGTTTTAGATATATCCCAATATCACCAAACTTACAATGTTTTAACCGAACATTATTACGTCACTTCAGCTAGCTTGCGCTTGTGATTCCGCCAAAACCCTCACACAACGACCACGCCTTTAGAATATGCCAAACTTACTTCCAGAAACAGTAAAATGTACTAACTCAAGTTTATGAAATCGCTTCAACTAGGTCGCTATAAGCTCTTAGTTCTGCGGATACGCTCTCACATCAGCCACACCCTTCGAATATGCCAAACTAACTCCAGTAACAGTAAATGTTCAAACTAAAGATTATTACGTCGCTTCTACTATAAGCTCCTGGTTCCGCTGATATCTACGCTAGCACTGGCACCGAACCTCGTGAATATTGTAATGTCTTCTTACTTGCTGCAGTAATAACAGTTTGATTCGAGTCCGATCGTTAATCTGCTGTAGATTAGAATTGGATTCAGATTCGATTGTGAATCCAACATTGGAATTTGAATGGCATTCAATAGCGGTTTGCGTGAATAGTTCGAGTTATAATCGTTTGAATTCTACGGAATGATCGTGATGGATTTATTAACGAATTAAGGGGCCGTTCATTAATTACGTGATGGTTTTTCAGCATTATTTGACCAAATAAATACACGTGATATCTTACTGATAAAATAAATACACGTGGTGTCTAATTATGTGGTAGCCCTGCTATATATAAGAATTTGAACACTGACATCGTCACTAACAAACACTTATGATTAGCAAAAAAAAAAATGTTATTAACGGTTTTTAATCAAGCATTATTCGATTTCATATCATTTATTGTGTTCGTATAAGTATTTATGTTTATCTTATAATGTTCAAAGAAATAGTTCCTTAACCTTTAGCCACAAATTCGAGAGCGTGGAGTCAGCGACGCGAGCGAAAGATGCGTTACACGGCTGCGACATATACAGCGGGTGCTGCACACTCAAGATAGAATATGCTAAGGTAAGACTAGACAATATGCAAAGGTAAGACTAGACAATATGCTAAGGTAAGACAACATAGACTAATATGCTAAGGTATGATAAGATGGAAATGCCACGATAAGTTGCAATATAATAAAGTAAGTTGAGAATAAAGGTAAGACACGATGGAATATGCTAAGGCAAGACTAGATGGAATATGATACGGTGAAGTTAAAATATGCAACATTAAAATACTACGTATAATCTTACATACTACTTAGGTATCAGTATACTGCAAAAGATCTTTATAGTCAAAGAGTGATATGTCGCGTCGTTTCATTAAAGTGCATTTTGTTACTCAATAATACTTGGAAAAATATTACTCGAGAAAATCGAGAGGTGCTACGCGAGATGCGCGTAGCCTTTCCGCGTAGCATACGTAGACTTTCAACGTAATAACTCGTAGTAGCCGTAGCGTGTAACGAATAAATTGTTGTAGCGGAAAACTTGGCGTAGCGTTCGAGGAGCTTCCTGTAGAGCCTTGCTACGAGTGCTACGACAGTGTACGTAGCTTCGTAGCAATACTAAGGACTTGATATTTTGTGATGTATGTAACTTATAAACTTGTTGCAGTGCAAGATTTTGCATTCCAAAGTTCTAGGTGGCACTGCAATTGCAAAAAGTAGACGTGGGAAAAAAATAATCTCTCCTTGTTAGTTTCTAAAAAGTATTTATCTCTATCTCTAATATCTATATCTAATCAGGGGTGGCTGTCAATCCGTCTGTAACTCGATATTGTGCGAGCTAAGTGCCGACATCGCTAGGAGGTGCGTGTTTGACCGAGTATCATGTTTCAACCACTTAGGGGGGGATTTTAGGGGATTTTCCTTTGATTTTGCGGGTAGATGGCACGAATTCTATATTCGAATAAGATTGGCAATTTGAGATTATATCGTAAGAATACAAAAGGATGTATACTGCGAATATAGAAGTATAACTAATTAACAATAACATTAAGCTACCGCTACGGTATACATAAAAAGTTTTCTACGAATTTAAGATAATATTAGTAACGCCAAGCCACAGCATGCACCTCACATAAAGCCAACAAACCCTCATAAAATCCTATCCAATAATTGCATTGTCTTCTTTATTCATAGTCGAGCCATGTTATGGTAGCTTATCTTTGACCTCAAAAAGTCTCACTCTATCTTTGTTAAATAATCTTGTGTATATTTTGTTAAAAAGTAGGAAAAAATGAAAACGTATATTTGCGACACAACAATAACAACACAATAAGATTTGTTTAATATTTTTCGTTTCTTATTTTGTGTTTATGTTGTAGTCAAAACTTTTGAACAGTCAACCACTTTCACTAGTAAAATCAATCAAAAGTTTTTGTGAAGAAATCAGCCAGTCTAAACTACTTTTAACCAGTTTTATTGGACATAACTACTTTGACTGTTGTTTCGGTTAAAAATACTTTTGACCAACCTTTTCAGTGAAAAGTACTTTTGACTGGTTAAAAGTTTTGACTGCAACAACAATTAAGCTTATTCTATTGTATTTAAGCCAGTATTATCTTGTAGTCGCTAGTACACCCCCCCCCCCCCTGCCACCCCTGCGCCGTTGGCTCGCTGGGGGCAGCTTCATTTGAAAGTATTGTCCCCGGCAGGGATGGTTTTATTCGATTTCATATTCTTCCTGTTAAGGTGTTTTAGGGTTCCGTGTGGTTAAAAAAACATAAAATTGTAATACCGTCATGATTATAATTTGTATGCTTTTTAGGCTAGCCTTGGCCGGTATCTCCCCTGGTCTTAAGTGACGATGTGGTCGGAGGTGGCGAACATGCTTAGTCTAAAACGGGATTGGCTCTCAAGGCCACAACAACCCGATAGGGGTTTGGCGACAGATATTCTACTTAAGGGTGGTAGCTAGAAGCACTGAAATATCCTACCACCAAGTTTCTCAACAACGTTTTCCTTTATCGGAAGCTCGAGCTCAGTTCTCAGTTATTAAAATATTTTGCGGAACCTTCAAAGCTTTATCCGGGTTGCGCCTTAATACCGCTCCACCGGACACGGCGCGTGATAAAAGTGTAAAATTTACGGGTTTTCGGAACGTTTCCGTGCATCCCCCGTCCACGGTCTCTTCGGAAGGGTTGTTTGATATGTCACTTGCTTTCCGCTTCCGGACCATGGCTAAATAGCGGTTACTTATTTAACTTCACTCGAGTGTTACGGTGACTCATGAGCGTTACGCGTGGTACTGACTTCCGGTCACAGAGTTTAAATAAAATTTAAAATTTGCTGGTTGTATTTTAGAGGAAGTTTTTATAATTTGCGCCTTACTGCAAACATCGTCGTTCTCCTATTAGTCGCTGAGGAGTTCCACTGTCTACCTTTTGTCTCTATCATCAGATCAGCTCGCTGTCACCATAATTTTGAACTGTTATTGGAACATGACAGGCGTGCTCGCTAGCAAATAACTGACTATGCCATGAAAATAACTGCATTATGGGATTGTAAAATTGATTTAGCTAGCAACTTTACAGTTTGTACAAACTTAGTTTATGAATGACTAGAAGCGACTCGCGGTTCCACCCGCGTTAACTACTATCCCGTGGGAACCTTTAATTTTTACGGGATATAAAGTAGCCTATGTCACCCGGGGATAGTGTAGCTTCCAAATAGTGAAAGAATTTTTCAAATCGGATCAGTAGTTTCAATACAAACAAACAATCTCGACTCGTTTGGCGTAGCGGCTGAGCAATCGGACTGCTGCGCTAGGGGTCGCGGGTTCGATTCCCGCCTGGGACAAATATTTGTGCGATCCACAAATATTAGTTTCTGGTCTGGGTGTGATGTGTATGTGAAATTACATGTCTGTAAGCGGTACCCACGATACAGGAGCAATCCTAGTGTGGGGGGCTACGTTAAAAAAAAAAAAAAAAGAATCAAATCTTTCCTCTCTATAATATTATATTTATACTAGCTGCGCCCTGCGGTGTTACTCGCTGTTTTCTAAATAGTAAGGAGCCTATGTGTTAATCCAGGATGGTAGCTACCTTCATACTAAATGTCAAGCAAATCGGTCCAGCCATTTGAGCGTGAAGAACTAGCAAACACACAAACCCACAATTTTTCTCATTTATAATATTAGTAATATAGTATAGAAAAGTAAAATACGTTGATGACGAAATCATCATCAATTTCCACCACAAATTACGAGCTGTCAATGTTACATAATGGAGGTGTAGAATAACCCCAAGTTGACTGCTTTAGCTCGGCCTTTGTGGCCCTTAATCTATGGTGGAAGAATATCCCACGATAACATAACAGGCGGTTTAAGGCAATCCGCTGATTACTATCACCTTTTTCGTTCTAGATTATGAATTGAATTAAAGAGAGTAACGTATCTCCTTTCTATTATTCATGACTTCTAAATCTTTGGCTGAACGGTTTTCGTATATGAGAATAACTGTTTAATATGTGGTTTTGAATTTGATACAGAAAAATCCTAGTTATAGTCATAGTCATAGTCATTTTATTGATGACAACATGTCACAAATAACATTTTGATTGTATATAAAATATTATCTATTTTGTATACTATCAAAATGTAGGATTCCAAATCCTTTAACCTCGACGTTTTATACCCAAAAACGCAAATACGAGCTAATATTTCAGTTGTTATTACAACAATGATTAATGTATTCGTGCACAATAAATAAACGAGCTCATAAAAAACGCTGAAATTCGTGAAAAAGCCCTGAAAAGCTCCCGGCGACAATGGGCCCGTTTCATTTGTACATCTTTTGTGATATTTGCGCTGAATTTGATGTTGTGCTATTATCAATTTAATATTTGGGAAATAACTGTAGCAGGTACATATATTTCAGGACACGTGGTTCTAAAAATATACATATACAACGTGTATTATTGAGATACAATTCATACACCGCCAAGGATTTGTGTGGGAGAGTCGGAATCGAATAAAAACCAAATGAAGATTTATTTTTTATTAGTTTTATTTTAAAGCTATCTGGCTCGTTGCCTCATGTCATGATGTTAGTATGCATTATTTTGAAGCCATTAATGAAAATCTAAATAAAAATGTAGACAGTTCTGATCCTTGCGCCACGCCCAATTTCACGGATTTGCGTGACGTTAAACTACTTAAACTTTTGTCCACTATGTTCGCGAAAATCTGGCGCTCCGCGCTCCTAGACTAGACTCCTAGACGCAGTGATAGAGACGGTACGAGCATCTGAGCACCACCAACGCACGAACAGACTGAGCTAATCGCTAAGCGCTAATTAATAAATATAGTGATTACTACATAACCGTATAATTTATTCAAATCTGTCCAAGGTCGGATCTGTCCAATGTACAATCTGTCATATGTAGAATGTTTCCAATGTAGAATCTGTCCAATGTAGAATGTGTCCAATGTAGAATCTGTCATATTATGTAGAATGTGTCCAATGTACAATCTGTCATATTATGTAGAATTTGTCCAATGTACAATCTGTCATATGTAGAATGTGTCCAATGTACAATCTGTCATATTATGTAGAATGTGTCCAATGTACAATTTGTCATATGTAGAATGTGTCCAATGTAGAATCTGACGAGGAGGTAGTGAATCTATGATCTAACTTATGTAGAATCTGTCATATGTAGACTATGATAACAAAAGTATAATGTAACAAATTTCAACTAAACGCGCTAAGCGCGGAACTCGCACCGGTGGACGTTCCAGGAGCGTGAACGTATCCACTATGGGAGCAATTGCAGAGGTTCGCGAACGTAGTGGATGTGCAGCTTTACGGGCTTCTTAGACAACAGACCTTAGTCCCTCTCCACCCTAAGCGTAGAATATCCGCCACCTTCGATCACATCGTATTTAAAATCACGAGCTTATTTACAGTTCGTTCATTGCAATGTAATCGTGTAAAATGAATTTAAACGTCGGACATGCTGTTCATTCTTTTGAAATCGGACGCGAAATCGACTCATGTCCGTTTTGTTTGACGGCTCTATCTAGGGTTACCACTTTGATGTAAACGTTTTTATTATTTTAAATATTTGGCTACCGGATCTTTTTGGTATACATTGCACCGCGTATACGCTGTTTCTGGTATATAATGGGTGATTAATGTAACTCCTGAAATTAGTTTCAACCTAAACCGGTTCATATTGTCTATATCAATAGCTAGTACGTTTAGACAGTGGTTATATGCAAAATTTTATGAAAATGGACTGTAGAAACGGTCGCAGCTACGCAGCCTGCTAATCTCGTCTCATTTACGCTTCAATTGACATTCACTAAACATGACATGACTAAACTGTGGATACTTGAATTGAATATCCCATCTCATTGAAAGGAGCGCGACAACCCTAGCTTCGTATATAGTTCGCGTGTGTTCGAAATTCGAACCGGTGGAATTGCATTTCACATTTTTTTATTCGGTAACGGATTGTGGCGCTTTTGTAAACAGCCACAGCTAACTTTTTTATTGCAAATAAAGACGAGTTTTTACACTCGCAGATGTTTTCGCGAGTTCCAATTCCGTCTTCAGTTTTAATCTGTAAGATTCTAAGGTATTCACACAGAACTGAAAAGGCAATAGTAATTATATATAAATAAAAACTGTGCGAGGAGGAATTCATGCTTAGAAGCTGACTACCAATCAACATAATCACAAAAATAAGGTAGGTACGGTCAACAATCTTGCCGTTTAGTGCGAATAATCCAAAACAAAACTAGCCTCTATGACCATTCAAATTTGTAACGCGGGCGTTACTCTCAAGGTATCTACGTTTTATGGTTTATACATTTGCAGTTTGAATGTGGAGAGAAAAGATCACCATCACTATCGATACGTTTGTTGTACGAAGTTTGTACCGATTATTATACCGTTGATGTTTCCTTCCCGTTAGTACAGCCCACACTGAATATTGAAATGTGTGAAATATAATAAAAACCTATATTATATAAATAAATATTATATATAATAGTATTATGACGTGCGCTCGTGCCAATCGCAGTGTCATCAAAAATGTTCAGTTGAAGACTGTACCTACATTCGTGGAATGGAACGCGCTACGTGCACGTTATAAACTGTCAAAGTTTAGCATCAAGCGTTTGTGTTTATAGCACGTTATGACGTCGCACGTCAAACCAAATACAGGAGCAACAATTGTTTTCAAAAACTTAACAAAACTTGTTAACATCATCTAACTAAAGCCTACTCCACACACTCCGCAAAAAGCTATTTATCTCTCTACCTCGACACTGAAAGCTCTCTACGTAACAGGCACTAGAGCCGCGGCGGATTGTCTCTTTGCTCGGCTGTTCCCGCCTTTGCCTTTTATATATTACTAGAAGCACCTCGCAGTTTCACCCGCGTTAACTACTATTCCGCGGGAATCATTAATTTTTACGGGATAAAAGGTAGCCTATGTGTACCGGGTAGCATAGGTTCCCAACAGTGAAAGAATTTTTCAAATCGGTTCAGTAGTTTCGGAGCCTATTCATTACAACCAAACAAACAAAGTTTTCCTCTTTATAATGGTAACACCTAGGGCCTACAAAAACGGTTTATTTATAAATCGCAAAAAGGCTGAAATAAATCGATTGTATTTTTGGCCTTACTTATTTCGGAAGCGATTTACGCGATCCTGGATTAGTCATCCTGGAGGTGTAAACAAAATGATGGTGGTGTGGCAATATAATAATTAATGGTAATTGTTAAATATACACTAATAGGATAGACTAATATGTATAAATTATTTTATGATTATTTAAGAAATGGTTAAGGGTATTTTAAATCTTTTTGTCCATTGTTCTGTAAACCGCTCGCACTGGGGAGAAATGGACTAAAAGTCGAGAAATCCCCTGAGTAAGGGACATTGACAGGGGAGTTCAGCATAAGCCATTGTATAACGTCCGATGCCTATCAACTAATAAGTTACAAACAACAACGAGCACCGACAAATTGTCGGTATCACGCCAACACTCCGCGTCAAGCGTTTCCCTAAACTTCCCGTTGAAACGATTAAGTTGACGGCACGTTTGGCGTAGTGGCTGAGCAATCGGACTGCTGCGCTTGGTGTCGCGGGTTCGATCCCGCCCGGAACAAATATTTGTGCGATGTTTGTTTCTGGTCTGGGTGTGATGTGCAATTATATGTCTGTAAGCGGTACCCACGATACAGGAGCAATCCTAGTGTGGGACTACGTTTTTTAAAAAAGATGAAAAAAGATGAACATGAAGTCCGCGCGACCACACGACAGGAAGCCATTTGTCACCGCGCTGAAATCCCATTCAGTGTGTAACCGGCACTGGGCTGGAGCGCCGATTGTCTTCCAAAGCCTTTGTCGAAGCGAGGCCACGTTTGCGGGAAATTAACTGGAAAAGGCTAAAAGTCAAACTGGACTAACAGTTCTGTACCAGATTAAGTGTTTGAGATGACACTGGGTGCGATCCTCGGCCTTGAAAATGGCTTTTCATATTCATGTATTGTTCTGTTTCCACGTGTACATTTTTAGGTTTTGTAAATAGTATTTAGAATTTTTCAACACGGAACCCTGGTGGCCACTACAGAACTTTTGTTTTTTTGTATGGGTAGGACATTAATAAGCAAACATTTATATCCAAAAAAAAAGAGATGACAACAAGAAGGAACGAAAAGAAAAAAATAAAAAGTAATGTAAAGATTCATGTTTCTCGTCCAAAAAGCCCTCTATTGAGTAATAATGTAGTATGATGTTTAAAAAGTTGCGTGCATCGTGCTTTGGAGGACACGTTAAGCCATCGGCCCCTTTCAAGTCATAGCAGTCATTAAGTCACTTCAGAGGCCCTTGGACGGCCTGACAAGAAGTCGGCATTATGTCATTCGACAAGCAAACAAGCGGTGTACGGGAAACTAATATCGATGTGAACAAAGTCGCGGTTAACAGCTTGTCTAATTGAATCAAGTATTTTCTGAAGTTTTGTTTGAACTAATGTATGTTATCCGTGTTAGTTATATAATTTCCCCTTTTCCCCCTAAAACCCTTAGTTAGGGTGCACACAGACTCGCTTTTCCAATTTTTACACATCAGTACAATTTCTGGTCTCACAGCGGTTTCCGATAAATGGAATAATATTTCGAGAAACAGAATTCCTTCAACCAATATTACTTCAACAATATACATATTCTATTGAATAATTACTTTCCCTCATCACATTTCAAACATAAGCGATTACGATACCAAATATTTATTCGGCTCTTTCAACCTTTACATTACGTATCTTTTAATATCTGAACAGTATAAAGGCAGTATGGGCAGTAATGCAGAGACAGCATGAGCTAGTATACTGTTTTCGCACACGCATTTTTATACTGTTTACAAATGAAATAGTTTGCTAACGCGTTTTCCAGACCGAGTACTAATACTAGAAAAGCTGATATCACATCTGTCAGTTTAAAAGTATCAATCAACAATAGCAAGTAGTGGTCAATAATAGTCTTACGTTTTTCTACATTCTCTTCCGTCTTCTATCTCATTGATGTTGAAGTAGTGTCCAACATGGTACTTGTCACCTAAACAAATCTATAAATTAAATAAAAAATGGTCAAACAAATTGAAAGTACTAGGTATCTAACAAATCTAATTTACGTAACGCTTAAGGTTAGTGGTAAGGGTAGAACATTGTCAATACTATGTTCGATAAAGTTATGTGTGCTGTGAAGCAATTAACGCCCGAAATTAAAATTGTATCTTCTATTCATGATTAAAATCGATCTTGGATTGCTGCCTATCGTTCGATCGATCTCCAACCTGCGTGCCTTTATAAACCAATCCACGGATCGGTTATTGGCACGTTTGACCCTAAAATGGATTGTGTTATCAATCCTAGATAACATAATTTGGATTAGGATAGGATTGATTATTAATTTCGGCCGTAAGAGCAGAGGATACAAATCCGCCGCGCGACAGTCTCAGCTCGTGACATCTCACGAGGCAGTCGTCCAATCACAGCCCGGCTCGCCTCACACGTTTGCCGCGCTGTGTTTAACCTTTAGACTGTGCCAAAACTCCATACTGTTAATAAGTTTGTAAAAGACTCAGCGGTTATAAACATTCGGCTAAGTTTTATTTGATGTTGAAACGTTTTGATATGTTTGCACGCCCACGCCTGGATGTGTTTATTTAAATTTAATAGCAAGTAAAATATCTTCATTTCAATATTTCTTAGATGTTTATTTTCTTTGACTGTAATTCGATTGGATATCAATGGGTATTTTTAGGTTGGTACAGTGTTTTGCAAAAGTTTCCAATTTTCAGTTCTGAGTCGCGCTGCAATGTAATAGGCAGGAGTGGCGCTTGCCATCCAACGAACAACCTGCTCCTCTCGTTACTCTTTTTGTTGTATTGTCATCCGCACATGCATGAAAAATTTCAAGCTCAAAATTCAAGCTCACTCGGAAACCTAGAAATGAGTCAAAATTAACTTGCCATATTTAATTACAGACATCGGGGCAGATGAGACTAAATCAATGCTTGTAGCAAAAGATCTCTTGGGTCACTGGACGCGACTAGTTAATTTTACTCGTAACTGCAGAGTGCCTGGTTAGAAGATTTCTTCAGGCGTTAAGACTGATACAGAGTGTATTTATCGGACTGTAATAAACACTCGACTCGAAGGAGCGTGCTCAGTGAAGTGAGATTTCGTAACGAGATATCGCGTCAGTCAACAAATGCGCTGTCAATACACTGATGCCCTCGACAGACAGCGGGCATGGACGGGACGGAGACGGGACGTGAGCAGTTGTAATGTACCAGCGCTGCGGTCGTCCCACTGACGACGCTCGCTTTGTCTGTCATGTAACTAGTACATTACAACTGATCCCGTCCCGTCGCCGTCCCGTCCAAGCCCGCTATCTCTCGAGGACATAAAAGTCGGTGGATGTAATATTGTAACTCACAATTTTGGTAGCATTATTTAGAGCGACATAGCTAGCGACTAAAGTGTATGACATAGCGCTCTGGGTTTGCGAGCTGAAGTGGCAATGGGCAGGCCACATCGCTTATAGAACTGACAACCGATGGGGAAGAAGGGTTCTAGAGTGGCGACCGCGGACTGGAAGACGCAGTGTAGGTAGGCCTCTCACTAGATGGGCTGACGACATCAAAAGAGTCGCAGGCGACCGGTGGATGCAAGTGGCCAATTGTCGTTCGGTGTGGCGGTCTAAGGCCTATGTTCAGCAGTGGACGTCTTCAGGCTGATGATGATGATGATGATTTAGAGCGGTGATGCTCGAGTGGTGACTAGTGCGCTTTATAAGCTAACAACGCCGGGTTAGTGTTAGTGTGAGCAAAACTGCAAACATTTTTGTGTTCCAGTTCGAACTTGACATGTTAGACGGTAATGACAGTGTAGTGCAAAATTTTGCAGTGCAAAGTACTGACATTGCATATTTTATGCAATGCCTTTCTGGCGAAAGACGTGGTCTTCTCTTTTGGATTTTACACACCAACATAAAGTCGCTTACTACACTCACAGAATACCAAATGTATCATTAAACCACACTGAGGTCTTTTATAAAACGTTTAATGTCCAAAAAGCAAAAATTTTCCGAGCAAAACGTAACTAAATAGGTACCAGAATTTTAATAATAGGTCTCATTGGTATGCCAGAGGCACGCAACATTTTCGACTCCATTTAAAAATTCAACTCAACCTCTTTACCGTTTTCGTTCGACATAATGCAAAAATAAAAACTAGAAATTATTCAAATCGCCAAGGTTCTGCATAAAAATAAGAATATTTATTTCTAGCTAATTAATCGCTTTTCTTGGAATGGAAAAGTTCAACACTTTTTCTTTTGAGTTAGTTTTATTTTTGTTTGTTCATTTGTCGAGTTGTTGAATAAGTAATCCATTTGGTTAGTTATATAAAACTACAAAGCGCTGGTTTTTGTTCTATTTCATTTCTTGAAATTTATATTTACGTACTATCTTTGAAAGTATTATTATGTTATTTGTAAACATGAGGCAACTTTTAATTAATCCCGTGACCTCTACGTCTTTTTTCTGCAATTAAATATAACAGTTTATAGTTTTCTTTTATCATCGTGACACTTCACGGAACCCTAAAATGAAATCCTCATTTGCGGCTCACGTGCCGCGTTCCGCTTTAGATTTTATTCCCACTTAATCGCAACTAAGCGCTTTGTAATCCCTTCTCTCGACTTTTACATTTAAAATACGACTGGAAAATGTTGTCTATCTCTGACTTTTTGTCTTTGGGTATAATTTGTACCTACATAATTAGTTTAAAAAGTTTGTACGGAAAACTCGAGGCGCAATTCCTACTAGCACTTTTGTGGTTTTTCCTAGCGCTATCCCTTTCTCTCGCTCGGGGTTACCAGCCATTACCCAAGCAAGAAACATTGCTCGCAAGCGCCCGCACTCTACAAATCTAACTCATTCGAACGTAAGGCTTTGTAATAACGCTTTAACACCTATTATTTTTTTTAGCTATTATACCTACACGAGGTGAATTCAGCATTTTTCAAATTGCTCCTTTCTCTTTATATCGGCTCTTCTACTCTCTAGTTGGGAATGTCGTTCCATTTCACTCCTTTTCCGCGTACGCAAAGGGAGCGAATAACGACAAAGCGCATAAAATGGCTTTCCCTCTGTATCTTTGATTTACACCATCTCCCTTGAATGCATCTAGTACGACCTTCGCACAGTGTCCTAGGGCGACGCGATGCTACGCGACACAATATGAAAATATAAAAATACTAAATACGCTACATTTTTAAAGTTTTCCGTTAGGCCTCGTTCGAAAAGTGAATTTGTCTGTCTATGTACGCACATATGTATTTATTTATTTTCTGAAAATCACGACATACCTTGTTTTCCCTTTCCATGGATGGTCGTTTGGAAGAGATCGCTCATAAGGTTAAGCTTGTTTTTGTTCCAGTTTTTTATCTATCTATCTAGTTTCGCATCGCATCGCGCTATACCGTTCACGTAGGACTACGCGTCGCACTTGCTTATTCCGTAGTACAAAGTGGTACGTTCTCGTGACTCGCTTTGACGTAAAATGGCCGCCACTGCGTCGCGGGACTCGCGGAGATTGTATCCAATTAGTCGAGCAGCTCTGTCGGTTGTAAGTAGTTGCTTATGTCACAACTGCAGATGATACCTTACGGTACAGTCGGCTTCAAAACTGGCTCCACATTTCTAACTACCAGTAAAAATTTACGCACGAAAATTTTATACGAAAGTTTTCACAAAAGGTTTGCTGGAAAATACATAGTTTTATGTTCTTGCTGTCTATCTTGTCCGTCCAAAGGTTGTCTGGTAGAGACCGCGATAAGAACGCTTATTGTACTTGTATTAAGTTAGTATTATCAGTGTTATACATTTTAGTGTCAATTACTTATAGAGTTATCTATCTTCCAATGTATTTCAACTAATACCTTATTAAATATTAAAAAGGTAGACCTTTAGGGTTGTCTCATATATATTTTATGAGAATTGGTTTACTTATTATTATTTATTGAATCCGTTCGAAAGAGGTTTCTTGGTTCATCAAAATTATTTACGAGTAAACTTTTTTTATTTTTATTTGCCGTGTATTAAATTTTGCTTTGACTTGCGTACCTAATAAAGTGAAAGATTATCGGTTTGTATTTTCTGTCGGATTGGTAAAGGATATGGCGCCAAAATGCAGTATGAAGGGTAGACGTGGTGGAGAAATATGGGGATTGGTTACTGCAGATTTGCAGTCTCGACTTTAGGGAATTTATCGTGTCGACTGGTTTATTTGCCAAGTGTCTGTTTTCAGATAGTAAAATGTATTTTATGCACCTTATCATGGGTAACATGGCAAGGAAATTAATGTGTTTTTTTATGTTCACACGTCAATTTCTGCTTATGTGTACATTTCTATAGTACTACATTGCGGTGTGACGCTATAGGCGGCCGATGGTGTTTAATGGAGATCACAGACTTATGGATGATCTATAAATTAATTCATAATTGTTTTTTGTTGAAATTAATGAGATATATTTTTGTCATTATTTTGTAGCATGAATATAACATTTTGAGGGATGTTTGGTTTGGTATCAATGATGACGTGTTCAAAAGTTTAATAAAATATTATTAGTATCCACAAGGATTTATTTTGACTTAGTCCGAGAAGACATGTACAAAAAAAAACTATTTCTAATTAGGTACAATATAGTTAGTGTTATAGTAATTAGAGTTTTCATTGAATGTTTTTGATAATATCATTATTTTTTTGTTTCAGCCTGAAAGATTGAACGTGTTCAAAAATGATCAAGACAGTTGGGATTACACATGTGAGTATTACAAGTGTAAGCTCCTGTTTCACCACCTCCAGATATAAAGTATCTGGCAGATAAATTATTACACTAAAATTAGAATCGAACGGATTCTTTACTAACATTTCTGTCTTTCTGTCCCCAAAACTTTCCGGAGCGTTTTGGATCTTTTCATTGAATTTCAGGCCCATTATAGCCCGTGTGTATTTACGATCTTTGTTCAGAACGTCACATAGAGTGGCCAAACATTAGCCATCCGAAAAAATATATATGTATTATAGGTAGGCCTATACTTATATGTATTCTTGCATGATCTTCAGACTGAAAACACTTTATTTTCCATCTGCCTTGTGGAGTTAAGTAAGAAATGAATGAACTAGATCATTACTGATTACGCTTCAAAATTATCAGCCAGATACAATTTACCTACTTGGAAGTGGTGCAACAGTGAAAGAAAACATTTTCAACAATGAAACTGTATAAAAATATTGCTTATTAAATGTTTTAATGAGCAAGACTGCCATGACTGCTATTTGATTAAATTTTAATTTATTCAGTGCAACAATCCCGTGATTATTTTCGATATTACATAATACACCTAAGCAATATTTTAATTTATTTCAGTTATAGAATAAAGTGGACATTTAATTGTTCTATAATATGGTATTTATTCGTATTTAAGGCATGTATTATGTTACTGCAGCATGTGATTTTAATGTTACACGATTGTTACACCTACCGACATTATTCACAGATTACGTCACACTTATATTATGTTTTAAATATGAATATAAAAAAAAAACTAAAATAACAAATATGTTTTGTAAAATAACATCATTATACTCGTAAAATAAAATAACGAGTATATTCCACTTACCGGACAACTAAGGTATCATAGAATGAAACGAAAAGAAAGCGGGTCATTAACAAAGGGGTGGCGAGGCGACTGGCCTGTTTACTGAACCGAATCGCGCTTACTTTAGAAGATCTCTTGACACTTTGAGCTTTGTAACTTTAAATTATCTAGGCTGTTATAATGAGACATTAAAAGGCTGCGTTTCTACGTTCGTTAAATATCCGCTGGCTGCACGGGTCGCACTTCAGTTTTAGGTGAAGGATTAGGCCATTATACACTATGGGATTATGGGACTTTTTGGGTTTTGTGATTTTTGAAAGCTCATTCCAGATTGATCCATCTCCGAAACAATTCTCGGACATGTGGGTTTCTTCACCATGTTTTCCTTCACTGAAAAGCGAGTGTTTTTACACGAAATACGTTGGTTGGTCATTGGTTCGTGCCCGCAATGGGATTTGAAAACGCAACCCTCTGCTTGGAAAGTGGACGTTCCACCACTAGACCAAAAATACTCCTTTATAAATCCCAAACAACCGCATCATAGGAACTGAGTTAAGTACGTATAAATGATAAACCTTAAATTGACTAGACCGAAAGTTAAATATGTATAACGTAAATTTGTACAAAGGTAAAAACTCGCTTCTTTGTGCAAATACATGCTTTAAGCACACTCATAAAAACAGCAACAATATATTTTTTTTTGTCCCCTGACCAACATGTCTGTCCTGTGGGGTTTGAACAAAAAGAAGCATTATTTGCACAGTTTGTACGCTTTTTAATACTGTCGCGTATGTTTTGGCTTTGCCAAAAGTTGTTATGAATTTTTATGTTAGAGTGTCGTGCGGTCCATTTTTAAATGTTTGTATAAAAGACTTCGTATCGTTAATCGTTACCTCCAAATTTCTTTCGCTCCACTCAACGTCACTTGCCTGTTTTGGTATCGTTAGTAGGCAAAATTTCCTCCACTCGGTTATTCCTTGACAATAATCCTCGTACGAAGGAAACAAACCATCTGTCAGCGCAAGGTACCTCGCGACTTACCTTGAGGATTCCTCGAAGCCTCTCCACGATCATTTGTGTTAAAATGGAGTACCGAGGAACCTCGAAAGTTCAACTAACGATACCAAATATGAGGAACTTTTGGGGGGAGTTTCGAGGTCCCTCAGCAAAGGTCGAGTGAAAGACATTTGGAGGTAACGACTGACGATACGAGGGATAGGCTGTGGTCTCCTATAAACGCCGTTAACAGCGCCACGATGCTTACTATAGAAATGTACTGTTGTGGTCTCCCACACACTGACGTCGACGTAAATTTTTATGGTACATCGTGACGCGGCGTCGGCGTGACGCTGCAACCGGCCGATGACGTTTATAGGAGACCTCAGGCTAACTTCCATTAAAACAAATATTTGACTATAAAAAAACAATTTGTGTCAATCCTTTTAAATCTATAATTCCAAGTAATTTTTCGGTAAAATTTGCCGGTACGGCTTTTTAATAACTCTGTCGGTTTTTAAATCTTCCTATAAAGAGTTTCTATTATGAATCTATAAAGGGGAGGACGTCGAGAGGCTTAAGGCGATGACAGAAGCTTCAGATTATTTTATAATATATTACATACCTACTCCTGCGATAATATCGCCTTGACAGAAGTGAGAAAGTATGCTGGAAGCGTTATCCGATCAACGATGCGATAATTATCGATGGATAACGTAAATATCGTGCCTGTGTGGCTGTGTGGAAACTGTCTTCGGAGTCTCTAATAATCGTTCCAGAAAGACGCTATAAAGCGACCGCTAAGTGTCGGCGCCGCTATTGGAGGAAACCTAAGCTTCACCGCCATAACTGTATTCCGGTTCAAGATGGCGGCATCCGGCGCGCGGGAAATTGCAAATGGAACGTATCGCTTTGTGTCCTAGTTTCCGGTCTTTCTCCGTCTAGTATTTGAGTATGAGTAGCTTTAATGTTTTTTTTAAGTTTTGGCTTCGCATGGTGCCTTCATTCACCCAGTGTTAATTATAAAAATAAAATGATGACAATCAAGTCATTTAGTTAGTCAAGTTGCAATCAGTGTCGTAAATAATCACGATTCAGTGAAGTTATCAAGAATGTGTTTATTGTGAAGAAGTGTTTATCAAGAATCAAAAATATAAAAAAAAAGTATATGTAGTTATTTTGTCCGTACATTCAAATGTAGCCCAATAATATGGATACAGATTTTCGCGTCGGATTCGAACCAGCCTCACTAACTGATTTACTGACCGGCGGCGCCGCGCCGCGTATAAAATTGCAAATGTATGCAAAACGCATCCACGTTTGGCACTTAGCTCAGATTTGCAGGCGTGCCGTTTTTAGAGTTCCGTACAGATATGGTGAAAATGGAACTGTCATAATTTTGCACGGGGAGCTTACCATGACGTCTTATCGCGATCCAATTGAGGACCTAAACAGAATTGTTTCACTTTAAATAATAGTAATACGTAGGCTTTTGATACCATTTAGGTAGAAGTCAATCCCTTAATTGAGCGTCGAGATGTCACAACAAGACGTCATAGTACGAATAAGTAGTAAAACGATTCTGTTGAGGTCCTCAATTGGATCGCAATAAGACGTCATGGCAAGGTTGTAAATAGACATGTTGTCCATAATTACGAGAGTAGAAGTTTATTTTCGTATAATCGAGTTTAATTTTTGTGAGCTTGATTACAAGCTACCCAATTATTCTGTGCTAAGAGATTAGAGAAGTTAAGAGATTAGTGCTAAGAGATTATTGATATAATCGCCCATTGAGACACTAATAAGTGGTTTGTTTTTTATTAATTTCTTTGCTCTGCGGTGTTTCAATAAAGAATATATATCTACATCTATATTACTTTGTTAATTGTAGACATTATACGGTGCGGCGTAATTCATACGGAACCCTAGTGAACAGGAGAGCCGCGCTTGACACTTTGCTTTTTTCTGGCTAGCCTTTTGTTCTAGCCTTTTTGCATTAACTTCGTTTGAATTTAATAGCTTCGAAATGGAACTAAATGGAATAGCGAAATAGCGTTGTTTGCATTAAAATTTAAATGCATTTGTTTACTTTGTTTTTTTCTAGTAGACAAAAGTTTTGTATGACATAAGCTGCATCATTATAATGATCACCGGGTTAAATCTAGGTCAATTAAAATTGCCCTACTGTACAGGGTATCCCTCGCATTTTCGGTTGTGTACACCAGTAAAAAAAATATCGATCTTAATTATTTTAGGAGTCACAAACCTTTATTACCACTGAAATTACGTTAGGACTATTTTAGCGCGGAACTCTAATTTCACATAGGTACTTGAGGGGTCTACGGAACCTGGTCGGCAGTTTGGCATACTTCGGCATCTATAAATCAAACAGATTCTGATGCACTGTGCATTCCCATGACTTACTTGAACTGGGTTAATACGAAACTCCTATAAGTTTGGGACCTACCGTCCGATTTAATTACGAGTCGAAGCTATGAAGGTTATTAGTTAGGTAGGTCGATTGGGGTTATTAAATTGCTCGTTACTGGATCGGAAAGTTCAAATATTACTATTAAAAGAGAAACCACGCTAAACGAGTACTATACTACAAAGCATGATGGCACATTAAATAGGGCCAAACTGTAAGCACTAGGAAACCTGTAGCCGTTATCAAACTGAACGTTAGCTCCCGAACTATAGATGTAGATATAGACTGAGGTATTCCTTTATCTCCATGTATTACAGTTTTATGATACTGCCGCTTGTTTGTGAGTTTGTTTGTGCCAAAGAAGCTCAGTTAGATAATGCGGGATCGGGCACGATGCCTGTATATTACTCAAGTCTTTAGTGAAATTACTAGACATAATCCAATGCTGTGACGTACGGAAGGCAGTGTAATATGTTAAAGTTGCAAATTCTTGTTGAAACTGCAGTCTTTAATGGTCGATTTTGTGTTTATTGTCGAGGTAGTTAGCTGATTCCTTTGTAATAAAAAACACTAAGATTTTTTTTTAATATCTACTTCTCTACTCTTTTAAAACCGCGCCAAATTCCTATCGGAGGGTTCCGGTAGCGGTCCTCGAGAGCCAGTTCCATTCTAGACTGAGCATGTTTACCACCTTCGACGGCATCGTCACTAGGTACCTACATAAAGCAATTTACCTGAGAAGTGAAATACTTATTACTCAGATTCCGCTGTACAACATCTAAAAAGGAATATGCCTTATGAAACCGTCTCACCGACTCTCACCACAAAAGTTTATTAAGACCAGGTGAGATAGTGGACAAGTGATAGGCTATAAAGTATCAAAATGCTCAAATAATTACTCAGTCGCCGTGAAGTATTTTGATAAATTTTTGCAATACTTTGCATAGTCTACAGATAAAAACATAGGCTACTTATATCTCCAGAGTAAGTATATACGGGGAATCCAAAAAAAAGGGATAAGTATACGTAACTACAGAAAAAGGCAATGCGAGCTATTCGATTCCAACCTAACGTGTGGTTTACACGGACCCAGCTGATACCAGACAGTGAAGGCAATACTCATCATCATCATCAGCCTGAAGACGTCCACTGTTGAACATAGGCCTCCCCCTTAGACCGCCACACCGACGGACAATTTGCCACTTGCATCCACCGGTTGCCTGCGACTCTTTTGATGTCGTCGGCCCATCTAGTGGGAGGCCTACCTACACTGCGTCTTCCAGTCCGTGGTCACCACTCTAGAACCTTTCTTCCCCATCGGGCAGCTACTGTCCAACCGCTATTGGGGCCGTGAATACAAAGTAGACAGCTCCAACCGTGATACTACACGCTATGAATGTACAGTCGCTGACTACCGGCATTCCAGCTATTGGTTCTATTGATTACTACGCTGTGCCAAGACAAACAGCCGCAGCTATCTCATTACTGATTATTTTTCAGAGCTCATCCCTCATCGTCCTCGCACAGCTTTGGTGGACGGCCAGCCTCGAGCTCGCTCTCCAATTCATTAAGAGCTAAAATTAATTTCCCTGATTGCAAAGCACCCTCTCCGGGTAAATAAAGATTGCGTGAAAGCTGCCAAGTTTCATAACTTCTGTTTCCGCTTTCTGGCTTGACCGATGTCACAGTATAATGGAGCCGCAGTATGGTAACTTTGATTTGAATAGCTGCTATCATGTAATCTGCCGATCGTTGCCTGTATATTGTCTCCTTTTACGACCGTATTATTTAGGTAGTCATCTATTTCAATAAAAAATAGAGTCAACTTAATATCTCACATCTTTATCATATAACATGAATATTTTGTTAAATCATTGCGGTCCTTCGAGTCAGATCCCCACTAATATTGGTCCATAATAATTTTTTTTGAGAGAGAAAATGTAGTTAACGCGTTATAATATTCATGTTTACTTTTGTAGCAGTTACCAACACAAATTGTAGCTTAGAGATGGTAGACGCGTGCGTAGATTCCTTACTGTTAATGCGCTGTGGTACCACCGTCTTGGCCGCTATTTCCAATCCGCTATTGTAAACTTGGACAAAGGAATCTAATGTAACTTTGCAATATCTTGATTTACCTGCCCGCTCTTTGTAAACTATTTCCTACCGGATATTGTTCTGTTGCGTGCGACTGGTAAAACATATTATATATAGTTTGACCAAACCTTTTCCTCGTGTTGTTTATATATATTGTGTCGGTTATGATTTTGATGTGTCGAATGAAAGGTGTATTTTCGTCTGCGCGACACGCATAGTTCAACGTAAGACATTTTGATAGTGAAAATACTTTGGCTCCAATAATGCTTTTAGCATATTTTACTTAAGTGCATGTTTATCCGCGTGTAATAAATCCAAAATGTATAATACGGACGTTAACGTGTCTTCAGTTTTGAATAAACACCGCTAGCCCCAGATAAACTTGGCTCTGTCCACACCATGGCTTCGGATCGTTTAACACATACACTACATAATATACTATTCTGGTATGAAGATGGTGCATTTTTATGATTTTTGGCGCCCAACGTGGGGCATTTTTTAATTTTTGATTGGCGTGTTACCCCTAAATATATGTCTTGTCTATTATCACATGAGTTAATATAAATATGCTAAAAGAACTTCAAATTGTCTTCTGAACATATCAACTGGATCACTGTTAGAAAATCTCTGCCGTTATGAATCAAACCATACACAATTGCCGACGCATCCTTGTTATTTACCGAGCGTATAGCCATTGAAAATATTTGCTTAGCACTCAGACTTTCCTGTTAACAGTTATGTTGGAGCTATGGACCGTGTTAGAAGCTGTGTTTAGTTTTGTAGTATTCTTTTGACCGTAAACGGTCTTTTTATTTTGGTGTTTTGTTATGACTATGACAGATTATTTGCAACTGGAGGCTTCGCAAGTTTAAATAGAAAGAATATATGGTGTTGTTCGGAATGTGAGATTGGATCTAAGTAGGCTAGAGTGTTTCAACAAAAACATGCATTGTGTGAGGCTGTGGTGTTAGGTGTCAGAATTATAGTAAGTACCTACCTACCTACTTCTACCGGCAAGCAAGGTCATCTGGATCTCTAACGGCCGAAATTAATAATCAATCCAATCCAATCCAAATTTTGCTATCTGGGATTGATATCACAATCAATTTTTAAAGTCAAACGTGCCCATAACCGATCCGTGGATTGGTTTATAAAGGTACGCAGATAGGAAATCGATCGAACGATAGGCAGCAATCCAAGATCGATTTCAATCTTGGATAGGAGATACAATATTAATTTCGTCTGTAAATGGATTATTATCACTAAAATGAAAGAAATATATTTCAAACTTAATCCTACCATTTGTTTCCATATACAGTGCTGCTAAGTTCGATTCGGTGAGATGATCAATTTGTATGAATCTGACAGGTGTAGTGTACATCAAGTCGCAATTCACGCAAGTGTTTAGTACATTTAGGGCAAAGCATCGGACAACGGAACGAAACTATACGAAACTATACGAAAACAACCAGCTCGTTCATAATAGTTTTACACTGTTTACTAAAACCATTACAGTTATTACTCCAACGGTCCGAAGTAACCTCGTAACAAATGCTGTCCATGATATACGGAGCTCGCAGACGGCAGTAGAGATTGAGAGAGACGGCATGACCATAAAGATAACGTACGAGATACAGCAATGGACTTGATAGCTCTATCCTTGGATGAGCTCCAGAGTAATGCTTATTGCTTGGGTTGTAATATGGTTCAGCGAGATACGCGTAAAATGCGAGTAATTACTCCATAGTCTTTGGTAACAGAATATTGTGTATAATTGTAGCTCTACAAGCAAATAAAGTGATCGTATGGAGTTTGCTCGAAGGGTTTTTTTTGTTTTTAATATCCGATTCGTTACTGTTTTTATTTTGGCTCGCTAATTAACCCACATTCATACGAGATGGGGCGGATACGGATATTGATATTCGGATATGGATATCGATTAATATTTAATTATAACGGACAGTGATATATTTTGAGCTATTATTTGTAAACATTCTAGAAAATTGGGCTTATAAATCCAATACTCACCGTTAATTCTCATAAAAGGTTGATCCTATGTTTTTATTCGTATATATATTTGTATATCGATGTCTATAACATTCCTTCTTTGTACACCCCAAAATATTTGATATTACAATGCTGCGTTGTAATCAACTCAGTATGGCCGATGAATATGGAATGAGAGACAATGCCGCTTCACTTCTTTTTTTTGCATATTCGTATCCGTACTATGTATGGTTATCTAAGATGGGTAATATGAATATAGGGGGTGTATCTTGTTTATATTGCGACATCAGAAATTTTATATTAAAAGTGCTTTATAGCAAAACATTTTTAAGGCAGCATTAGGCATGCGATTACCCTAATTTTTATTATTTGACTCATTATTTCCAAATATATATCTGTCACTAATAATTATAGTGATCATACAATCAACATCGCAGAGCTATAAAAAAAACACGTAAATACAAGTAAGAATAAAATTATGTGCCTTATAATAAGAAGAAGCTTTCTAGGAGACACCATTTGGTAGACAGTACACACTCACACCCGCGATGCTTAGGCACTTCAGAGGTAAAAAGTCTTGTAGTTCTGTGTTGGGCGCCACAATTTACAAGCGTTTATTGAAAGTTTATTTTAAAAAACACGTATTCGCAATCGACAATTAGAAGTGCTTAATTAACGTAACTTGCTAATAAACTTGATTGCTAGCTTTAGATTAAAATAAGTTTTTTTCACTGATATCTAAATGGCAGACATCTTAAATCGGTAGTTAGTCACGAAGAAGTTTCGTTGTATGTCCATTACTATAGTATTCATATCGGAACTCAGAAAGAATATAATGTTTCCATAACGGGAACTGAGTCACAGATTGATATAGAAGATTTTACTTAAACATAGTACACCCCACACAAACACAGTGTGCTAAATAAAAGCTTCTAAAGATGCAATGAAGTTAAACTGTAGAAATTCTAAAAGATCTGTACACAATACTTGTTCTCCTAAGCATCTTCCCGATATGAATAGAGAAAATTGCCGCGTCGTTTCTAGAGACTCACACGTAGCTATATCGGACATAGTTACATTTCTCTACGAGTTCAACTATCTAGAATAGCACCGGGACATGGAGACCGTGTTGTGCTGGCTACGTATCTATTTTTATTATTGTGCACATTGCATTGTCGTTGAGCACTGTTCAGGTTTCTTTTAAGAACAAAAAGGTTTCCTTACGTGTCTCTATTTTTTTTCTCATCTAACACACAGCTTTTTCTTTACGAAGGCTCGTTAACACATGAATATTTTTAATCGGATAATATTTAAGTAATATAATTAAATGTTTAAATTTTAAACAAGAAATTACGTAGGTAACATCTTAATAATGTGCAATTATATGAAATGTTTTTTCATGAATAAGTTAATTTCATTTTAGAATGTGGCTTCGACAGCAAATTCCGTATAACAACCCGAAATATTTCAACCTATTACAGAAATAAACTTATTATTGACAACCCTTATCAATATTCCTTAATTAACCGCCAATTTCAAAATTTCTGACTTCTAAGGTCCCAGAATAGCCTTTGAACTACTGAACGGCATAGATTATCTTAGTAGGTTGTGTAATGTGTAGTTGATAGCTGTGGACCGGACTCCTCACAGTGTTTTAATGGATATATTGAATATTGAATCTTATATATTGATAATATTGAATCTTATATATTGAATATATATATATTGAATTGTATTGTTTTAATACCTCTACATCTCTCAGGCAATGTCATGGTCATCGTATGCAAATATTAAAGATTAAACAAGCCAAGTTAAAAGAAATTAATTATGCGTGCCTACGCGCCAAATTATTGCAGCCCCACGGTGGGCGCCAAAATTGATATTTTAATTAAATTCCGTTATTACTTGTTGTTACTTTTTGTTTGCCATCCGACTGAGAATATTAAGTTTGTAGCGGACCTAGAACGAACACAGTATGGGCACATCCGCAGGTACTTCGATATTCGATGACCAGACATGCCCGAGCATCACTGACGTTGACTTTGAATAATTTCGTTTCAATTTAATTTCGAGCTATAAGCCTCTTTAGCTTGATATCTCGATGTTCTCGATACAAATGTCGACCGTAACTACATCGGAATAAAGCTGGTATCTGCTTGCGTTGGACTTACAAGGCCGAAGGACGTAAAGTCAGCAGCAAACCAGTTTACATACTGGTCTGTGACTGTATTGCCCTATTGGCTACGTTTGCAAGTTTGCAAGCGTTGTACCGAGTTTGGGTTATTGTGGTAACTGGAAACCTTACGCTCAGCTACCTCGCGTATGTATGTTATAGCTTATAACCATAATAGTTACAGATAATTCTAAACCTTATGGACCTCTAAACACGTTCTAACGGCGCTACAAGTTAGGCTGAAAACCTCGAGCAGCGCAAGTGTGAACTTAGGGGGTAATTTTTTTTACCGTTTGCGTCGTTTGTACTTTTGGATTTTGAACGCTTCGGAGGGTACTTGAGGCTGTCACGCTGGTCCCGGTTTTATCGATTGAGAGCTGTCGTTAAGCCATGTCAGAAGCCTTTGAGTGGCCTGACCGATTCTGACACGACTGAGACAGTCTCTGCCTCATTTCACAAAACAAAACGAAGTGTTTGTACACGAGAAATGTTTGTTTAGTATTCTGAAAAGTGCCGACGAAACAAATCGTATTCCAACTTATTTAATCCTCCGAAGAAACTTGTTCGCCTCTACTCAAAAACGACTCAATTCGAGTACGAGCTACTTGACTTCATTGCGTTTCATTTATTTCGTAATCTGATAAAACTACTCTCTTTCGCTATCCACTATAAAATTCACTCTGAAATTGACTGAAACGTTCTTAAAATAAAGTATATTTTCCTTTGACTGGAGGTTTGTAGTTGTCAGGCTAAACGAGGCTACGAGCAGAAATGTGTAGTATTATTCAAAGGATAGAGTTGATTTTTGTTTGTAGTTCCTACTGGTAGTTGAATATTTTACAGGTTTGTGCCCTGCAAGATAGGAAGGAAGGTTTTTCAGTGTAGGGTAAGTCCAGGATAGTTGCCATACTTTTTGAAAACGCTTTATATTTCCCATTTTAATTAATGGATCTGAATGATTGTCACACATGTTAACACATTGGTCTTTCGACTACCACTTTGAAGGAAAAAGAAAACATCATTGTTGATATTTACTAATCTATATCGATTTTCCCAGACCTCTATTTTTGGAAGTATAGATGCCCTATAGCGGATAGTTGCTCCATGCGTCAAAACCAGTTATGGGATACATGCCTCATTGATAAAAAAACACTTTTTCAGTTTGAAATTAGGTATTCGTGATGGGAAGTAAAATCTAAACGCAGACGTTAATTAAAAATGTTCGTAAAAAGTGTATTTTCTTTATAATCATATTAGGGTATAGATGCCTCACAAAATAAGTTTCCTTCCTGAGGCATCTATACCCTAATGTAGTTACATCGTTTGAAAATAATGGGAATTATTTGTTTTGTATGGTTAAACATAGGCGAAAATAAATCGAGGCGTCTATCCTTTTCGTAGAGGATAGATGCCTTTTATATTCAGGAATGTGTATTCAATAAATACTCTAAAAAAACTGATTTTAGTGTTAATATACAGTCCACTGTAACATTTAGATACAAAATATAAATTATTTAGTCACCATGTAAAAAGTTCCAGCACCTCAAAAAGGCTGTAGAAAAAGAATTAGCAATTTTTTCGTCGCACCAAATCTTTCATTGAGTATAGATGGAATGCACGACGGGTCAGGGGTTACCTCGCGGGGGGTACCGGGTAGGTGCGGGGATGTCTCTCGCTTGGCAATATCAACGACAGCAAAAACAAGCCGGAAAATCATAGTTTTTGAATTTGAGGCATCTATCCGAGCCGGGCATCTATCCTGGAATTACCCTAGTGCTCGTTTTTACTCGGCTTTTTAAAATGGCAGGCCGTGATACTGGCAAGTATTTTGGTCTAGCTTTTAAAGTGGACATTCTTTTAGTAAGATCGAGAAAAGGATAGTGCAGCCGTGCCTTTTGTTTTGTTCGACTTGGCGGGGGCACTGCCGTGCCCCCAGATTGCAAGTATCTAATGGACAAATTATGCGCAAGCAGTCATATGTCTTTGTTGCGGAAGTAGTTTCAAAGGACTTTTTCTATAGATTAATTCCTATCATCATTTATCATCATTTCAGTCCGTGTCAACCCACTATTGGATAGAGGCGCCCGTTCCTTCGCGCCAATTATTCCGGTCCTGTGAAGGCATATTCAATTTACTGTATACCGACTGCGGTCACAAGATAAAATAAAAGTAATCGATTTTTTTTCAGGCATGCTTTTATACCATACATATTCACTACAACAATGACTTTCGTAAGTCATCAGTGGATTTCCATCGCTGGGTGCTTCGGAGAACACGTTAAGCCATCGGTCCCGGTCGTTATCTCGGTAGCCAGTCGGTAAGCCACGTCAGGCCTTAGGCTTACCAAATCTGACACTAGACAAAAAAACCACTTATAGCGAGTAAAGTTGGGAAAAATGTAATAAACGTAGTTTATTATTCAGTTGTGGCGTTAAATCCAAAGGGCGCTTAATCATTCACGCTACAAGCACCCGTCACGAAGGCTACGTATTCCCCTGTTCAGTTTACAGTGGCAGTGTCCAGTGCCCTTTCCGGCTAATATCCTCTGTCGTGTCGAGCACAATTTCGGTTATTTATAGTCCATGTTGAGTTTGTTACTGCTTTCGAAGCAGGCACGGTCAAGGAGCGGTCCTCGTCCAATACAGAAACGCTCCTAAAGCGGGCCTCAAATTTAATTCCAGCAATATGGTCAAATACGTTATGGGTAGCACGCAATATTATTGGCAAACCAATATTGCGAATAATATTGATCGATATCGATATGATTTGTTGATGTTACGCGTCATGCAATGTTATTGTCAATATTTAGACTGTTGCCAATAATATTGTGCATGTGCGGGCAGCCTATAAGGAATATGAGAAAAATGGATCCCTTTCTAAAATCTGTGTCAGTAGTCTGGTGGTGCAGCGAGCCGAATACTACGCGAGAATTTCAGTAAAATTACAGTAATTTCGCTGTTGACTGGTGTCGCCAGGGTTTCTTGTGCAGCCCTGGAATTTCAATAGCTTAATAGCTTTGTCTTTCAACAAAAGCTTTTACCGCAATAGTCTTTTTTCGTGTACACAGTTCGAAGCCGCGGCGTCAACTGCCCGTTCTGCATTATTTTCTCTGTCGTGTCGCGGACAATTTCGGTTATTTATTGCCCATGTAGAGTTTGTTACTGCTTTTGAAGCAGGCATGGTCATGGAGCGGCCCGCGTCCAAAATAAGGACGAAGAAAAAGCGGCCCACATCGCAATGATCTACAAAGCGATCGCGATTTACCAATTATTATTATATTGTACTTAACTGGTGTTAAATAACTCTGGTGCTAAATAATTATTCTTCAATCATTTCGTCTTAGTGTAGGTATCGCTATTTTTCCACTATTAATTATCCTAGCTAAATCATTGACTACATCATTGAATCAACTGTATTGAACAAACATTCGACAGTTGATAAATCATTAATAGTTATGATTGTTTTTATTGCGACAAAGTAATGATTTTTATTGCGACTCCGAAATCGCAAAAAACTATCAGCGGCCCGGAAAAGATGACCGTTTTGAATGCCTGCTCACTAGGTCCTTTCCATGGGGCACGCACGCTTTATTTGCTCTTTTTATTCTTTTTTCCACTTTTCAGAAAATTTATTCGCTCTTTTCGCGATGTTTTATTGCGCCTCGTCAACGTTTTTGTCTGCCTCTGTTTGTATTTCCAATGTTATTGAGTTTGACCGCGCCAACCAAAGGGGTTGTACTTGATTTTTGGTAGCTTTTGATTGGTGGTCTTTTATTTGGAGTCTGTTTTGCATAATTGAGTCTCTTATGATTGGGGTCACGTTCAAATTTTTTTGGAGTTTGTCCCTATTTTTTTATATTCGGTTCATTTGATATTGTTTGGCAACCATTATCTTTGTAGAATCTAGCCTTATATAAAGCCCTCAGTCGACTTAAAGCCAGCTCTCCGAGCTTACTGTACGTGTGTCTCGGTTTAGTATTCATGGCATCGGCCGAGCAAGCCGCCTCTCGGTATTGACACGGTGCAGTGGAGTCAGTAGGGCAACTTGCTACAAGTGTCGAAGTGCAACTGGGATGGCTGCACATCGCATTCGTTAGAAAGAGAAAGAGATACTGGAAACGACAAATACGCACCACGTTCACCGTGAATACATGTAAATGTGATTCCCAGTATTTAAGAAATATAATAAATTGGAATCTGCAATTACAAACAGACTGCAGCATCGCAGTTCAGTTAATCCTGTTACAACGTCATGTTTCAACCTAAGTGGCACGTGGCCCGTCTGGACAAGTTTGAAACATGATTCGAAGTAAACCTTCTGTTTACAATACGCTATCGATTCACGACTACCCTCAATATTTTATTCAATTATATGTAAAAAAAAACACCCCTTTCTCTCCGCTTGGAGCCATTTGCAATTTCAACCGTGGCACGAGTGCGCTATTTTTATTCTGTGGACTTTTCTATCTGTGGAGGGATGCGATGCGACTGACAGTTATTAGAAATCGAGCGATGTTTGTTGAGAGACTGAGGGAAGTGAGTTTTTAATTTTATTTATTGGGATACGTATTCGTTCATTTGATAAGTATCTGTGCTTAATACGTGCAGGCGAGTCGCCTCCTACGAAAATAGGTAAACTTGAATGGGGACACCTCGCATGACGGCGATATTCCTTTGGGCGGGATGACTCCCAGCTCTTTCTAAAATTTCGTTCGTCGTTTTTCACTCGCATTTTCTTACTCAATGCTGGCATACCTAATTATTTTACTTGTAAATTTGTTATTGAGGTAGAAAAAGCGAAGATTAGACGTCGATTTGTGGAGAAAATATTTAGATTCATCAGTTCAATTCTGGTTTAAATCTTTTGTAGTCAGACCGAGAGTGTTTCTTCTACTAGTGTATTCATAGGTATTCTATACTGTGGGTTATTGAAGTGGGCGGTACACAGGATCAGCAGGGGGCGGATGTGGGTTTGTAAAGGGTAACAAAAGTCGTGTATAAGCTTCCCAAATTCTCTGAAATCAAACCAGATTCAAAATTAAACAATGTCAACAAAGATTCTTTGTCAACCAAAAGTAACAAATTCGATACATTTCTTTAATGTCGTCATATCGATTTTTACTTTGTAATAACTTCATTAGGTATGTATATTATTATTTCGCGTTTATTTCCCTCTGTTACCGAGGCATTGTTGTTTCATTGTAACTTTTAATGAGGTGCCCTGTTCATTACAGGGAAAATATTTTCCCTTTTATTTAGGGCCCCGCGCCGAAGAAAGGTGGAGGGAAAACGCGAAGTTTCGTAACTACAACGGGAGTTTTATAGTTTTGTATGCATACTTGTGTGTTACATAAATATAGCTCTTCATCCGAAATTCTCTTTTTTATCGCGATACTAGCGGCGTCCCGCGGTTTCACTCGCATTTGGATAATATACGATATATCTTTATGAATTGTAAGCCTATGTGTTATTCTGATATGTAAGCTATATTATTGTGAAGTTTCATCAAAATCCATTCAGTAGTTTTTGCGTGAAAGAACACCAAACAGACATAGGTACATACATACTCACAAACTTTTGCGTTTATAATTTTAGTAGGATAGGATATTATGCAAGCTTTTGACGGCGTTATTGCTTGTCATGGAAGCGATTATACGGTTGAAGGTGGCACGATAACTGTCACGAAATTATTCACTTTTGACGTTAAACATCTCTTACCTACTTGTTCTATTCCGTCATTCTGTCACTATCATACTCGTAAATGTGGACACAATTAACAATGTGCTTGATTAAATTTCTACTGAACCTACTCAAATACACAGCAAATCGTAATTACTGCGTTTTTAGGGATCCGTACCCAAAGGCTACAACAGGCCTCTATTACTAAGACTCCACCTGTCCGTCCGTCTGTCTGTCGCCAGGTTGCGTATCATGAATCGTGACGGTTAGTTGAAATTATAACAGATGATGTATTTCTGTTTCTAATATAATAGCAAATAAACAACAGAATAAAATAAATAATGTATATAAGGGGGCTCCCATACCAGACTTAATTATTTTACTTTTATTATAGACTAGCGGCCCCGACAGACATTGTGCTGTAATTGTCATTTTTCCTGTCAACACAAAAGTTACATAACAAAAGTTAACGTGGTCGGGAAGTTTCCTCTAATTTTGTAATGTTCGGCGTTACTTTTTTATTTTTTTCTTTCATAAGAACCTTCTCCTGACAATAACAAATACAACAAAAAAAGAATTAGCAAAATTGGTCTAGCCGTTCACGTGTGATGCCGTGGCCAAGGGAAATTGGGATTCATTTTTATTATATAGTTATACATATATATAATTATATATTATATATAGAGATAGTGGTACGGGACCCTTAGTGCGCGATTCCAATTCGCACATGGCCGGTTTTTTCTTACCTGAGCCACCAATACGCTTTACGCCGCCCCTCGTCGCTTTGTTAATTATTTAAAATTAGTCTAAAGGCAAGTGGGGGTGTTTGCGGGGGTTGAGTCCGTCGAAGGGTTGAACGGTGAATGATTGTATCCCTTTAGGGGTAGTTCATTAAGAGTTATTTTGTACTAGCTGTCGCCAGCGACTTTGATTGCGGTCGATATCATAAAGTTCTGGCCTACCGATTTTGTATAGTCATAGTCAAAGCATTTATTGTAAATAGGCAATAAAATCGCACTTTTACAAGTCAAACAGCTAATTTTCGTCACGAAAGAGAACCACAAAACATAAAATATGATGAATTAAATATTAAACAGTATAATTGATTATGGTTTGAATTTGAAAAAGGATGTTTCCCTGTACCAAGATTCTGGCCAGGAAAAGGAAACTCCGTTGACTCTACAAGTGCTTCGGAATGCGCCCGTTAGAGAAGACATCACCAAGAAACTCTACGAGGATGATACCCTGGGGGTTTACCATGACGTCTTACTGCGATCTAATTGGGGACCTAAACAGAATCGTGTTACTATTTATTCTTGTCTTGTCTTGCCTACCTAAATGATATCGAAAGCCATGTATTACTATTATTTAAAGTGAAACGATTCTGTTTAGGTCCTCAATTGGATCGCAATAAGACGTCATGGTATGCCTCCAGATGTGTGTGCTGGATTGTGTTTTTAGTGCTATCGATTCCTTAAAGGCTGATATTAAATTCTAACTTCACACCTAAACTGTTGTTAGTAGGGATGTCCCACGTTGCAAGCAAGTATAAACACGAGTATAAACTAATTCAACTAATTTCACAACCCTATTCTAAGCTAATAGCAGCTCAGTACAATCCTAATTGGCCCTTAAATACTTAATTGTATTAATTGGCATTACTATATTGTTAAACACTAATTAGAGATTTGCATTTTTCAATGGTAGGTATATGGTACAGAATCCTTCAAGGGTCTTCATCACAACATTCAAGTGTCCCGTCACTTTCGTGAGGAGGATTAGGCCATAATCCACCTCGACGGCTCGATCCAGATTGGTGGATCACATACCTTCGAAATAACTCGGGCGTGTAGGTTTCCTCGCGATGTTTTCCTTTCTAATGCGATTCTAGCTTGTAAACAAAATGTTATTGCTCTCACTCTGACTAAATGAAAAGCTGTTTAGTTTTCATTAAAGCAAGTGTTTTCTCCGATCCGAACACATTTGGAAAAACTTTAGTGTAAATAAAGTAGATTGTAGGATTTTATTTACTAATAGAGATAGGTACGTCACTATACAGTTTAGGGCATTTCTATAAAAAACCGGCCAAGTGAGAGTCGGAGTCGCACGTAGGGTTCCGTATACCGTTATCTATAAAAACGGCAAATAAATCATCTGTAGTATGGAAGTCCCCTTAAATATGTACCTACCTATTTTATTCTGTATTTTAGTATGTGTTACTTTATAGCGACAACAGAAAGACAGCACTTGTGAAAATGTTAACTGTCTAACTATGACGGTTCATGAGATACAGCCTGGTAATCTGGTAATAGGATCCCGTTTTACCCTTTGCGTACGAACCCCTAAAAATAACTAATTAACCGATTACTACGAGCTCTCGGCCATCTATTTATGTATTCTTTATTGATTTATAACCGCAATGTTTTCGGTAAAACAAACAGAGGAGCAGTCATACCAAATCTCTGAACACTAAAGCCCCTGGCTGCCCGGCACACTCGTCCAATGAATATAAATTGAAATCAAACCATCCTTACCTAGCTACGAATCGATATAGACAGTAACTCAAGATTATATGGACTGATAAATAAGCTTTAGTGAAATACGTATACTCGGTACTGTAAGTTGATAGATAGCTAATAGCTGACTCTAACCATAAATATTGTCTAGTCGCTGCTGCGGCTGAGGAGGGAGTGTATCTGTCTAGTTGTTGAGGAGAGAGTGTATCTGTCTAGTCGTTGAGGAGGGAGTGTATCTGTCTAGTCGCTGAGGAGGAAGGGTATCTGTCTAGTCGCTGAGGAGGGAGTGTATCTGTCTAGTCGCTGAGGAGGGAGTGTATCTGTCTAGTCGCTGAGGAGGGAGTGTATCTGTCTAGTCGCTGAGGAGGGAGTGTATCTGTCTAGTCGCTGAGGAGGGAGTGTATCTGTCTAGTCGCTGAGGAGGGAGTGTATCTGTCTAGTCGCTGAGGAGGGAGTGTATCTGTCTAGTCGCTGAGGAGGGAGTGTATCTGTCTAGTTGTTGAGGAGAGAGTGTATCTGTCTAGTCACTGAGGAGGGAGTGTATCTGCCTAGTCGCTGAGGAGGGAGGGTATCAGCTGTCTAGTCGCTGAGGAGCTCCGTTTTCTGACTTCCACCTCTATCAGCAATGTCACCATAATATTTAATTGCTATCCATGTGCAATTCTGACTCAACTGAGCAATGGAAACTGGTCAAACTTGACTTGACTTGACCTAAACAAATTTCTATCCACACAGCTAGTCAAACATGGTTAGATTATTGTGGTCTGTGGTCACATTGTAATTCGGTCACACGCAAAGCAGCTGCAAATTGGTCACACGTGTATTAATAAGTTTATTTACATTGATAATAATAGCGCCTCGCGGTTTCACCCGCGTTAACTACTGTCCCGCGGGAATCGTTTTAATTTGTATGGGATAAAAAGTAGTCTATGTTACTCGTGGATAATGTAGCTTTCGAATGGTGAAAGTATTTTTAAAAACGGTTCAGTAGTTTCGGAGCCTATTCATTACAACCAAACAAACAAAGTTTTCCTCTTTATAATATTAGTGTAGATTAGTGCAATTTGGTCCACACTTTACAAGTTACTAAAAAATATACGTTAGCCAACAAAATTCTATAAGTTCTATAGTTCATTTTTTATAGTTGATTTTCTATTGTTCAGTTACTGTTGCCGTTCTGTATAATGTTACGTACGGACGGACAAACAAACAAATACAATGTTATATAGAAGTTAGACCGCTAAGACTTTACGACTATCCCACTTCTATCTCGGATGGATTGGTTTGTTTATGTAGTAGGATGATGGGCACTCAAACATGGTATAAATCAAATATTTGAATCTGTCTGTGAATTTAATAGGTAATCCCAATACGTTCTGTGTTGAATCCTCACGGTAAATGTGATTTCGCTTTTGTGCTCAGAATTTTGTATTCAAATACACTTATAGATATTCTTTGTGCTTTGTTTTGTTGTGTTGAATAAATGTTGTTTCGTTGCTTTCTTTGTGTATCAACATAACATGATTCGATTGAACTGCAATCTCACTAGATCGGCTACTCGAGGAATTTTTGTGGTCCTTTGAGCCAAGTAAGCCAGTGAAAATTTTATTGATTTCAACTGAATTTTCAATTAACATTTTCGTGTATGTTCCATTACGATATCTTGCAGGGTTCATATGAATAATATATGTATGCGGGAACGAAGGCGCGGTCGCAGCTAGGCCACTATATAAGTGGTAGATTGCCTGTCGGTTTTTATGCGTATTTATGCTTGCTACGAGTAACACTTGTTTGAGGAAAAGTCGACGAAATATGCCTACATATTGTACGAGATTTGCTACTTATTCGTGTCATATTGGGGCGCAGTTTGTTACACAGTAAAAGGGGCTGGGAAATAAAAATTGATAGGTAACGTCTTTTTACCTCGACTACAGTACGATTCACGAAAGATGACTACAAATGGCGGCCGTCTGCGCACGTACACTCATGAAGAAAAGACTTAAGACAAACTATTTTTTTGTCGCGAGCGCACCAATGGCGTCGCTCCGATCTTGACGCATTCCGCCCGCGCCTCACCTCGCACCTCCAAAGGGACCTAAAATATGCCTTCTGCGCCGTGGTCATCTTTCGTGAATCGAAGTGTACGGCGAACGTGAAAGGATAGGTTTTAAACACTATTATAATTTATTTTCTAACCTAACTCTACCTATTCAATTGAAGGGTTTTTTTATTCGTAACAGCTAATTGATTGTTTTATTGCATAGTTAAACACATTGATGGACTTGATACTGAAAACATTTTTTTTCAGTCAACCGCCGATTATAAAATGCGTTGATTGTCAGTCAGTCAAGAACATTGTAACATCTTCTTCGATTTTCTTCTATTATATACATATAATAAAAATGTAACGGATCGCTGTCTGTACATGGAAGATATATGAGAAAAAATATTATTGGGACCTTTATTAACGGAAATAGTATCCAAAACATTGATTGTTCGAATTTTCAGTCTGTGCGTTTGTGCACGCTAATCTCAGAAACGGCATATAATTATGATTCAGATTTGATTTTCAATACTACATTTTGGTAAGCTTCACTTACCATTTAGTGTTTGTTTTCTGTCAATCGGCTCATAAATAAAAAAGATATGCTAATTTAAGATAAATAATTAACGCGGACGAAGTTGCGGGCTCAGCTAGAAGTTACATAAATATAAGATTTCCTATACCATGCGCCCCTTATTCTATTCTAACCGTAAAATTACTCTCACGCAAGTAACCCAACATAGCCAATAGGCCATTTCCATTTTGGATATTGCGAATTTCATAATATTAACAAAACTGTCACGTACCGGAAGTGCGTCGCTCGCTCCCCATCCGTAGGCGCAGACATTGATTTAAATAATGACTTTTCTACTCTGTGACGCCCGTATTTCTTCGATGACTCGTTTAGATTGGGATAGTAGCTAAGAAACTGGATAAAAAAATTAAAAAAATCTCTACACTGCAATTATCAGCGAACAGCTGGAAAGTTTTGTATAAACCATTGCTAAGAATGCTCAATGAAGTCACCGTTAAAACAAAAAAACAAACACAATCCAAATAGGTTCATCCGTTTGGGAGCTACAGTGTTACAGACAGATAGTACACGCAGATACTTGTTAAAATATGCAAGTTTGTGTGTTTATAAAAAGGCATTTAAAAACATACTTCTTTTAATCTATTAGGCTTACAGGTGGTAAGCCAAGGTAATCGCCAACCTCAACCTTTACTGTATTACTTCATCGCCAGCCTGAAGACGTCCACTGCTGAACATAGACCGCCTCCCCCTTAGACCGCCACACCACACCCAACGACAATTTGCCACTTGCATCCACCGGTTGCCTGCGACTCTTTTGATGTCGTCGGCCCATCTGTGAAATTTCTATATTACTTACCGCCTCCCAACTCGCCAACCGTCTCTCCACTCGACCGCGTACTCGCTCCAGCCGCTGTCTCAACGCAAAGCGTGCACAGTGCGCCGCCGCCTGACCTAGATCTGTGGCGGAATTAGGACGCGTAGGGCTACTAGGGCTTGTAATAAGCCCTAGTGGAACTGAGCGAAGCTGGCTAGAGATTGCTTATCTGAAAATACAGACCTACTACACACCCTTTACTAAGTCTACTAAGTTAATGATCAGAACCCTGGAAAAACGAGCACCGTAATTCAGGCGTAGTGCATATTCGAACTAATATTTATAATGTAAAAAATTGTGTTTGTTTGTCATCTCTAAAATAATTTGCCAAACGAACAAGATACGTTTCTATATTGGCTATAAGTTGGCTATATGTAAAATTTTTAGAAAATATTACATTTACAGATATATATATATATATTATATACATAATACGCCTTACAGATCACATTTGCATGTCAAACCCGATACCGCAGAATAAGTAATAGTACAAGCCGATATCCACTCAGGCGTATATCTCCGTCCCTTTGACATATTTGTTCAGACATTTATTCATCCATTTTCACAATTTGTCTAAGGCGCCATTTACACGAGCGGTGCTCCCGCGGCGATTGTCTCAGTGTTGTAGAGTCCAATAGGTAAAAAAGCGGAACATAATCAAACACTTTACTTTAAGGACACCAAAATCACTGATTGTTTAAAATACGCTAAATAGCTAAAAAGTCCAAAAGTAATTTAAATAATTGACGTCTAAAAACCCCTCAACTAGAACTTTGAGGGAACATAAATAACATAAGTTCAACTCAACATGCCACTTCTTGCGATATGCCTCAGCAAAGATCTTGTGAATTTAAATGTTTTGCGAAGTTGACGATTTGAGACATAGACGTCAAGTTCCAATGAAGATACAACCCTATGTTGACAGCGAGCTGATCTGATGATGGAGACGGAAGGTAGAAAACGACACTTCTCAGTGAGTAACAGTAGATTAATCATACTTGGGCTCACTTTCAGCTTACAGTATCAAGTAGATAGGTTAACTACGTACCTAACTGCCGGTTTCTGAAACGTCAGTCAACTTTGACTACACATTAATTCTATTGCCATCCTTATCATTTGTCTAGTGCCAGATAGAGACAACGATAGTTTTAATCTACTGTCAAAGCCAACAAACGTTCCAGAAACTGGGGGTAAGTATTACGACAACTGATCTGAAAAAAAAACAATAAAAATGCACAAAGATGAGCTTTTAAAAAGTCGCGATAGTCCCGTCCCGCTCGTCCACCCGACGCCTAAAGTTATGTCGGCCATTGTAACTCGACGCGCGTATGATGTAAGACTAATGTAATACCGTTTGTCTGTCGCGATTTATTGCGAATCGAGAGGAATATCAAGTTTCTGGTTATATTGGATTATCTGTCTGTCGCATTCTACTATATTGATAACTAATAGCGGCCCGCGGTTTCGCCCGCGTTCGCTATTATCCCATAGGAACTGTAAAATTTTACTGGTACTGACTCTTGCTTTTGAAGTTGGAAAAATGTGGAAATTACCAATCGTCTCGCCTTCAGCGAAGTTAATAGTAAGTATCATAGTCACTTTCTCAAAGGGGTCAAAACAACACTGCCCCGAGCCTACAAGCCCCACTTATTGCCACAGGGGAGCCAGAGCCAAGAGCCCAGAAATTATTCCGTACCAACGCCCTAATACAGTTCAACCATAAAAGTCCTTATTTTCCGTGGGAAATATTCCGTAAGATATTTCATGTCTATCGGAGTATGTTTGGAAATAAGCGGGGTTGCCAGCAATGAAGCTTGAAAATACTCGCCATTATTTCTTACTATCACTTAATAATAAAAATAATAATATTAATTTACAAATCTGACACTAAGATACAATCACTTTAAAATACTCATATTTACTTTTGGCAACATTTTCCGCGACAAGCACAATTTTTGACTCCTTTTTTTTATATCAAACACGTGGACTAAGAGTTCATTCCCATTATGTTTAATGTCTGATCGATACAATAACGAATAGCTTTGTATTTGTTAAACATAGCGGCTGAAAACTGTATAGAAATGCACTTTTAGACAGAATACTCTAAATATATTAATAATATTTAAGTAGAAAATCTCACTGTATTTTTATATCCCAGAAGCATTGTATAGTACTCTAATCTCCAATCCAAAAACCTCATATAACTTCTCCAGTTACAAACTCCTCGTTGTTTAGAGGATCCTCTACATAATGGCCACTTTCGGGAACCCTAAGCTCCAAGCTCGATGACTAAGGATTGATAGGAGCTGGTCGTTACGATGCTGTCGCGACAAATGAGCAAGCATTAGGGATACTGGGAAACTGAACCCTGTACAGTATTTCGAACCCTTAAACTAAGAGGTGCGAATGAGAAACTATGCCATTAATAAGGTAAAGGAGTAAAGACCCGGGTAATTTATGATTCTTCGAATCATGTTTTTAACTAATTACTATCACTTATAATATGCTGACCGAGTTTTTCTTTTATCTGTTTAAAACTTCGTCCAAGTGTTATCTTACTTCTTCACATCATAAATCTACCTATGGTATCTATTAATAGTTTTGGTGTCAATAAATATGATTGTACGTAGTGAGTATTTTTCCAAAGAAGATGCAACTCCATCATATTTTCTAACCTAATTTTTACTGCAGTAGGCTGAAGAGAGATTTCATGGAATTTCTAACCTTATGAACTACCTACCTATGGTGGTGTGAAACTGGTGTACAAACTTGGTTCTAATAAAAATAGGTACCTATTTTGAGACTTCGCCCACCGTTACATTTCGGTTGGCTGGTTCGGCGTAATATTATCTGGATGACTTCGTTGTTTTGCCGACGACAGTTTTCGCCTCAGTAAATTTTCAGTTCTACTTTTGAAAGGTTCGATTGCTTCGGTGATGCTTGAAACGTAGTAACCATTTATATTATGTCATAACATCAATGGTGCCAATTCTGTTGGCAGTTCGGCAAATACTAAACTTAAACAATTTTACAGCTCCAACATATAATACATCCATCTTATTCGATTTCCTAAGATTGGTAAATGACGTTATAGTAGGTACTAAAATAAAAATATTAGTTTTTAATCTTTACAGTTATATTTAACCCTTAAATAATACCCGGTCCAAAATAAAACCACGAGAATATCCGTATTAAACTTTCATCTCAAGCTAAAGCAATTTTCACTCGGTAAGTTATTATTATTTTGAATGCAAAAGTTCGTAATATACACTTTACCTAATAAACCAACGGCGTGCATTTTGTTTACTTTAAAAAAGTAAATTGAAATCTAAATTACTTAATCCTGTTGCTTTTTCAGAGTTTTATTTTTTCCTTTTGACTCTAAGGGATTTTCATTACACCTTTGTCTCTGTTTTATTTTAGGGCGTGCTTTTTTAGTATTCTAACTGATTATTGAATACATACATTAATACTATTTCAACATAAGCTACACCATAAACCAACACTTTAACTCAATACTATAACTTGATCCAGTTTTAAATATTGTTGTGAATTACCTTTGTTAGCTAGCAGAGTTAGTGGATAAAAACCCGTCTATAGGTACGTATATTATACTGAATATACTATTAAATTGTATATTAATGTATTTATTATTAAAAACCTGATCAAGTTATGAACAGATGACACAAGATGATATCCGGCAGGTTTTCACGTCACAAGCTTGGGCATCCGCTACACTATCGGTATGTATTGCTTACAATAACTGTGTACATAATATTGAATGCTGGTCATAGTTTCATTAACCTTTTGAATGCCAAGCTTTTAGACGCAAAACGAATTATCCACTCCAAGCTATGAAATCCACACAGCACCAGTCATCTCATGATGACACCTGGCATACAGAGCATGTTTTGTATTGTCACATATTGAGAACTGTGGCGTTCAAAAGGTGAACTCACAAATAAACAGTGTGCCTAGTGCGAGTTTTGACAATTTATTTACGCGCTCGGTCCGTTTGGCGTAAACTTGAAATTGTATGGAATAATAGCAGCGCCATCTAGTGACTGATTCACTGACGCTAGATGGCGCTGCTCTTATTCCATACAATTTCAAGTTTACGCCAAACGGACCGAGCGCGTAAATAAATTGACAAAACTCGCACTAGGCACACAGATAAATGCCAAGTCCGTTTGAACCCTGAAGCTTGACTTGAATATTTTATTGAAATTTAATTCATGTCAACATTAAAATTTGAAATCAAAGTTGTTAACAATTAAATTGAAATTGATTTGAAACATGCTAGCATTCATACAAATGCAATAATATCTACAATCTGATATTTTGGTACGAAATCAAACGGAAATATTTTGTGTTTAATATTTTCCGAAAAACAATTTGATTCTGAACCAAATGTCGTATTTGTTTACAGCTTCAATATTTATATACCTATTTAGCTAGTCTTACATAGCTATTTAATATTATGCATCCACAACAGTGTTTTTTACCTTCCTAACATACAGATGTACACAAGAAAATTGAGATTGACCATTCGACCGTAATACATGAAAAATATATACATTTATATACATTGGTCAATCTGGTTTCCTTCACTGTACAGTCATCATATTTTTTATATTGTAATTTTCTTAATAATAGTCTTCCATGCACATATAAAACTAATGACAAACACACTCTTTAAAAAAAAAAAATAAAAAAAAATCGTATAGTTCTGATACAAAACAGATAAATAAATGTTATCTCACAACAAAACTACAGCTATTGACACAACACAAAATGTATCGACATACAGAATTTAAGTGTATATTTTGAAGAGAATATACTTTTTAATTGTTTATATCGTATTTTTGTAGCTTTTTTTATATAACTATCGAATTGGCATGCACATTTAACGCTGAGAGATAGCATTGAGAGAAATAATAATATATATAAAGAGTGTGTTCGTCTTTATATGTGCAGGGATGAAACGGTGTCGCCGAGGCGATGGGAGAAGGCTTAGCCCGGGCGTACTTAAGGTAAGCTTAGATTTAACTTAGGTTTAACATAATATTCATCAAGAACTCCAAAGACTCGATTAACGGCAATTAGCATTAAACTTTCTCTCATACGAAAATAACGATATAATTCTATTTAAGTTTTAAAGCGGTGGTAGCATAGTGGCCGTACGTCCGCCTTCCAAAGCGGAGGTGGCGTGTTCAAATCCCAGTGCGGGCACGTACCAAAGTGTTTCTTGTTAAACAATTATAATTATATACGGTAATTATCACTCGCTTTTGTTATCGCTTATCGCTTATTGCTTATGTTTGTAATTTTTGAGCCTATTCATTACAAACAAAGAAAGTTTTCCTCTTTATAATATTAGTATAGATTTATAAGGCACTTTAATAGCATAAATCGACGAATCATGTCATGTCGTGGTTAGTGGCTAACGATCTTGCCCAGCTTACGCACACTAAAATGTTAACGTAAATACATTCATAGCGGAAGAGATTCCGTGAAATATATCTGTAGGTAGGAGGTACTACCACCTATGGTAATGCCCGCAAGATTGGCGCATCGATGTTGTACCTGAATAAATTATCACTTCTCCGGGTCGGCTGATATAGGTACATTAGGTACCTACCGATGTTGAGAGGGTGCTAAGATACTCAGACACAGGGGTGGATTCCCTAACAGGCCGAGCAGGCCCCTGCCCAGGGCTTCAAAAGTTAGCAGTTTTTTTAAGTAGTTGCTCACGCGCCTACATGTAAAAAGTTTCGATTAAATATACTATAGATACTTACACAGTCTCTACGAAAATCAAATCTCAAAAGTGTCCACCCGTCAAGTCGATAGTGTTTCATTTAATAATGAACTTTAACTCGCTGCAATAGCGTTAAAAATATTTGTGACACTTTTTTTAAAACAAGGCATATGCAGTAAATAATGAACCTTAACACACTGTTATAGCGTTGTTCAAAACAAGGCATATGACGACCATTTTGGTGCGGCGATCGGGTATCTACCCTATATTTCATCGTAGGTAAAAACTCAAATCTGTGTCCATATAGCATCCCGCAAAAAAAATTACATGTATGGCGATTACGATTACCATACGATCGATTACGAGATGTGTTGCTCATCTAGTATCTCATCTAGTACTGGTGCTTAGTAGTTTATTTAATTTTTCATGCTTTACATCACATAGTGCGGCGACAATCTTTTCTAGGCCTAGGGCAACCAACGTATCAAATCAGCCCCTGCTCAGACATGTTATTTCGCATATAGAGTGGTACTGAGTTCAGTGAGGTGAGTTGTTTTTGTTATGGATTTCAGTTGACATCTGTCGTGGCAATCAAGTTACAGATGAAGCAAGTATTTGGTACTGAATTTGGGCCAAAGCATCGATGCGAAGACGCCACCGATATGTAGGTACTCGTATGGTAAAAAAAACCTATGCTATGTTAATCAGTATGGATAGATAAAGCGAGATGATATTCTATCTAAATAATTGTGTCCTTCGACCGAAATGTTTTCGGATTGTTCATGTCTCTTCGTAGTCTTAATATTTTTTAAAGTACGTAATATTAATATTTGTAACGTATAATACAAATGATCATTAATTAGTTACTAATATTGGTTTGCTTCGTTACCCCAAAAGGAATACGGTCCCAAGAATTTCCTCTGCAAATTGCCTTTTTTTTTTATAAATTAATTATTTAATTGCCTCTTCTCTGACAGGCGTATTCCGAAGCACTGGTAGAGTCAACGGAGTTTCCTTTTCCTGTCCAGAATCTCGGTACAGTGCTTGAAGGGGAAACATCCTTTTTCAAACTCAAACTAATCAATTATTGTTTAATTTAATTTATCATATTTTATATCTTAATTTTCTCTTTATTAAGGAGAATTAGCTGTTTTACTTGTAAAAGTACGATTTTATTACTTATTTACAATAAATACTATGACTTTGACTTTGCCAGATCGCTCCCTCTTATTCGTCAGCTCTAAATTTAAAGACTCAGGACTGAATCGAGGGTCTAGGAACTCTAGGACCATGATGCCACAAACACGCAAATTCAGAGCAAAAATCCGTGCTTCACACAAAAATTTCCCATACGCCAGAATCGACCTAACAACCTCGCACCTCGCAGTCAGCTCACCACCAACTTATGCCACGTAAGACCATCAGATCGACATTGCGTTTTCCCAAAAGGGGCACAGTGTGGAAATAGAACCGGCTCATTCCAGCCAATAGCCCCATTTGTGATTAGCAAACACAGATGGATGGTTGTCGGCTCTAAATAAATGATGGCACACCGGTTGAGCTAATGGAGAGGTCTGTTGTGCCTATTGATAGGGTGAGGTACGATCGGCCCTGATTCTATTTGTGGTATGGTGGTATTTAGTGTTGGAATTGCTGTGACTGAATCGTTTCCTAACGGTGTTGGCGTCGTTTATTTCCATCTCTATATTATCTCCATCACCTACGTGCTGTGCGTATGTTATATCGTTATTTGTGCGTAATAGTAATTTTCATGATTCATAAAATTGAGCCTGGATTATGGCCTAATCCTCCTCACGAAAGTGAGAGGAGGCCTTTGCCCAGCAGTGGGACAGTTACAGGCTGAATTATTATTATAAAATTGAGAATGACTTCGCTTAGAAACTTTGCTTCAAAAAATTCTAGAAACGCTTTATTTGCATATTGAAAAATGAACTGTTTGTAGTTTTCATGCTAAACTTCAGCCTAGAAATAAGTGTCTAGCTAGACAGTCAAAAGTGAAGAGAAAGTTAGTGAGTAGAAGTGACAGAAGTGTCTTGTGACTAGATCCATTTGAAAAGTAATAATGATAACATTAGTTCTAAAGACAGCGCGAAAAACTAGTGTCCGCAAAATAGGGAATATAGTCGCAAATGCGTTTTGTTTCTGTTTATAAATAACACAAAATAATAACTCGGCCTGTATTTTCCCACTGCTGGGCAAAGGCCTACCCTCATTTTAGTGAGGAGGATTTAGGCCATAATTCACCACGGTCCGGATTGGTGAAGAACATGCCTCCGAAATGATTCTCGGGCATGTTGGTTTCCTCACGATGTTTTCCTTCACAGAAAAGTGAGTGATAATTACATACATAGTTAAACAAGAAACACATTGGTACGTGCCCGCACTGGGATTTGAACTCACCACCTCCGCTTTGGCAGGCGGACGTTCGCCCACTAGGCTACCACCACTTCTTTCTGTTTATATATCTCTCTGAAATCTTAATGTACTGTTCCTAGTTGCCCCGAATATTCCTTTTGAGGTAACTAACAACAGCTGCAAAAGATATACCTCAAGGTAAAAGTAGTTAAGGCGTAGGCTTCGTGTTTGCTAATCAGTCGGTTTGTTGTCGACGCTGAATAAATGATACCCTACAGGCGGTCTAATGGACCGACCGGCGGCCTCTCGTCCTATTCACAGGATTCAGATACTTCGATGGATTGTTTCGGTAATAGCTTAGAATAATAACGCAGAGAAGGATAGTTCCATGCGTAGTTTTACTCAAATGCGAAGCCACTTATTTATCAATGTGTGCGTGAGTGCCGTGTAATTATCTTCTCCAAAACGCACACAAGCGCAATGTAAATATCGCATGCGTGTTGTTATTTAGTCAAAAAACAGGGAAAATTAATAAATATTTAGCATAAAAGCTTTCATTTCGAGCAATAGCGAGTCAGTCCGAACTAGGCCCAAAAAGTCTCAGTAAAAATGGCTACACGGCGCTAGCGAGTAGGTACCTACTTGGTTTCTATGTGGGTATAATATTAGGTATTACGTTTGGATGGCGTGTGTAGGGTTTGTTAGGGTATATAATAGTAGTAATAAGTATAGTGAGAGATACTCGTAGATTGTGAAAAGGTGTAATACCTACATATTTTAGTAAAGAGCCTTTTTTCGGCTGAGCCCATTCAGCGGCAAACTTCACTGAATATAGTACGTTAATTATTATCCAACCTTCCAATTTAGCTTTATACGTGAAGTAAGTATTCGTTGAATTTAATTAAAAGTTTGGAAATGTTTCCGTACCAATGATGACCAATCATGGTTTCAATTTGAGGTATTAAATATAATCCTTCTTGTCAAGGATTGAACGTAATTCTGCTCAATTCTTACAAGGTAAGATGGCGGCGAGTCATTGTCAACTGTCGTCCTGCCTGCTATCTCTTTATCTTTTTACCTCTTTTGTCTGCGTCAATAGACTGAAAATTCGTCGGCGAGTGTTCATTGAAGCAGCATTAATTAGGATGTCATCCATATATATTTTTTGTTGTTGTTTCAGTGTCAGAAGACATCCAGCCCGTGCAGAGGAGCGCGCCGCTGCTCCAGTCACCTCAGTACACCGGCGGACGACCGCAGCCATACAGTTAGTACTTACTTCTTCTAGATTATTCTAGAAGTACTTCAATGTTCGATTAGGAAATATCTTAGAGCATGTCCTAAGAACCCTAAAGTAGTGTCGATTTTGTCTACGCGAACGTTTCAGCCGCTGTTCTCCGAGATAGTTTTTAGTTGAAACGTTGAAATGAGTCAGCTCGACTGTTAGTCGAGTCTGATTGTTAGGCAGGTCCAGGTATTGTGAGGCAGGTCCAACATACATTTATTATTGTTGAACATTATCGTAACAAAATGCACGAAGTGTAACGGATATCCGGGGGTAGAAAAGAAAAGCCCGGATGTCAATTCAACATTTATTAGAAAAAGTCCAAAACCTACAACTTTTTGAAGTTGCAGTCGGAAAAAAAGTAAAGGTAAGGGTAAATGAGACGGTGTCGGGTTCGTTCGGCTTGCCTAGTGTACGACTTAAAGTTCCAAACACAAAATACCTACAAGGTACACTTCTTACACTTGGGCCCCAACATAAAAATGCCCCAAATGCAGTAAAATATGGTTGGCTACACTAAATTAAGTTAAATAGTAATAACAGACAACAAAAGTACGAAAGGTAAATTTCGTACACTTGGGCCCCCAAAATAAAAATGTCCCAAATGCAATAAAATATGGTTGGCTACACTAAATTAAGTTAAATAGTAATAACAGACAACAAAAGTACGAAAGGTAAATTTCGTACACTTGGGCCCCCAAAATAAAAATGTCCCAGATGCAATAAAATAGTGTTGGCTACACTATATTACGTTAACTGACCTTAAATACACGAAAAGTACGAAGGGTAAACTTCGTACATTTGGGGTCCCCAACATTTACAATTTCATAATCCTTAGTACTAAGTCTAGTGGCGACTTATTATATTCAAATACCTTTTGTTTAGTTACTTGACGTTAGAAAATACCATCTTGAATTACTTAAGGTAACGGTAACAAATAAAAAGGAATATAAAGGTTTACGCGGTTCATCAAATAAGTATTATCGCAAACTAAAATTTAACCAAACCAAACAAGACAGCGTATCCAGAACAGGACAGGGTAACCAAAGCTCGAGGGTAACCAAAGCTCGGGGGGTAACCAAAGCACCTCCTGAAAACAACAACACATCAATTACTTCAAGGTAAACACATCGAACTCACTATGAGAAACTCGGTAAAAGTTCCAACACTTCCTATCCAATCCTGGAGTAATAATAGAAAATACAACGATTCTGTAACGGGCAACTCGGACACAACGGCTTGCTTATCGCCAAGATCCGCTACATAATTGTGACTGTGATCGGCTTACAATAACAACATTTATAATATCAACAACCCGCCTTGCAGTTAACTTGCAAGCGGTACCCTAGATAGTGGACATTATACTAATTTAACTTCTATATGACACAGACACAGCCTGGTCATACATTATACTAGTTCCAAATAAAAAGGAATATCCCGGCAGTCCAACCTCGTGGTTACGTCCACATGTACATAACAATAGATTTACATACCGTTTAAGGAGGAATACCCCACATCAGCAGCTCAACAACAGCCAGTATAGCCCAGCACATCAGCAAATAACGTCCAGTAACTGCAACGAATTTACCAAACTTTAGCATAAAGCCCTCATATAATAAACAAATTTGATACGTAGGTTTCCCACGGCTTTATGAAGGCAGCAAGTTATATTCTCACCGTATTAATCCAAAAATACAGACAGACACGGGGCAGAACAATGGATGGATGCCACGCCACGCAGTAGGTAACCTGAAACAATATCACAATCCATCAATAATGCGTCCGAGATCGCGGAAGACATTGGTAAATAATGGATCGAGCTCAAACTTACTTTGCAATGCTAATACGTTGGAATATTAGCAAAATAAAACGGCCTGGGAAAACAATCGCCGGCCGGCCCGAATGGTTTCCCAGAAATGCCACCAAAAATCCAAGCCCTTCCTTCCGGAATGAAACGTCAAATCCCAGATCACAGATACAAAAAACACTAAAACGGTCGATCCACACTACATCGATCGAAAATATTGATCCATTAACTCGATCAAGTAAAGATGCGAGGGGCGCTCGGTGACACTGACAGAAATACCATTACGCGACTTTGACAGTTCGCTGTCAAAGTCAAGACTTCTGTCATAACCCCAAACTGCGTCATGTAAAATGTAAACAAAAACACTCGAAACGAAAATAGATAATCTTCGCCAGATAAACAAAATGCAAAGACAGATCGCTCCGTCTCCCAACAGGATACGAGGACACAACCAGTATGTAAGACTGAATGCACCATCATGAAAGGTAAACCAACAATACGTTTCAACACTACAAACTTAAGTAGCTGGAAGGCTTCCTCCAACTGAATTGACAAAAAAAAGGTGTTACAGTACTCCCCTCTTCACCAGAATTTTTCGACAGGAACGAGAAAAATTCACGCTGGCCCTCCAGCTTCTCGCATTCCCCACTCAAAATCATGACAACTCTCAAACCGAACCCTAAGCACTTGGACTCACGGACCAACCTTCGAAAAAATACGAAAACCCTATAATCACATCCACTCCCAATAACAACTATCACCACAAAACGACGATAAATAACGGCAGGTACACTCTGTAGAGAGTGTAACAACTAAAGATGCCCAGAATCTTGAGAAAATTCTTCTGAGCTGAAACTTAAAACTACACTTAACCTAGATTGTTGACCTTGGCATCGTTGACGAACTCGAACAGAGAGTCCGGCAACACAATTAAATTGACCTACGGTCCCAGGAAGCGACCAAACACTACAAAACTACCAAATCAGACGGACCCTTTAATGTCCTTCACATGACATTCAGTACGTCTGCCATTCACATCTTCCAACAAGTATACTAATTTAGACAACTTCCTCACAACAGTTCCCTTCTCAAACCGTGGAGCGAGTTTATAAGAGAAATGCTTCGCTGCATCGCTCCGAGGGTGTGTGCGACGCCAAACTACGTCACTTACCTCAAACTCAACATCCCTCCTCCGTTTATTGTAATACTTCGCATTTCGGGAATGCGACTTAATCAACGCCTTTTCGACTCGTTGAAAAACATCCTTCAACTCACTCAGTTTATTCACATACACATCTTGGGAGCAAACAGTTATCTCATCAAGATCCTCACAATCTCCATAAACACTACCATTAACCACAGCCTCTCGACCATGCACAATCATAAAAGGAGAAAACGTCGTAGAGTCATTCACAGCGGTATTCATTGCAAACTGTATTTGACAAAGCTTAGTATCCCAGCTACGCTGATCCTCACCTACCATAGTAGCTATCGCAGTAACGATGGTACGGTTATACCGTTCGACCGTATTCACCTGCGGGCAGTAAGTAGGCGTATAATGCACCTGGGGAACCGAATACTTCTCAAACAACGCTTTCACTTCACGACCTATAAACTGTGGTCCATTATCCGCAATCACGGTCTGGGGCACACCATGAACCAGAAAAACTTTTTCCTCCAAGCGTTGCGCCACTGCCGCACTGGTAGCACGTCTCAAGGGAAAGAGCAAGCAATACTTGGAAAAACAACACACCACAACAAGGAGATACTCATACTGCTGTCGAGACTTAGGTAAAGGCCCTACTAAATCAGTACTAATACATTGAAAAGGACGTCGGCAAACTTTAGGGTTTCCGAACAGTCCAATAGTAGGTTGGTTAGGATGCTTGTAAGCCCTACACGTAACACACTCCGACACATGCTTCACCACATCCTGATACATTCCAGGCCAGTAAAACAGCAGGCGCAGACGTTTATACGTCTTCTCTACACCCAAATGAGCACCTAGATCAGAGTCATGACACTCCAAAATATGAGCCTGTCTCCCTTCTACGGAAACAACCTCCTTCCAATCAAAATCACCTGTCAATGAAGATTTACCCTTTGTATAGCGGTAAAGCTTCCCATCAATAATTTGATAATTAGGACACGTCTGTGGCCTATCCTGACAACGAGAATAAACATTACGAAACCACGGGTCACTTACAACAGCTGTACTGAGAACAGATACGGGCACAGAACGCGAAAGAGCGTCCGGTACGACATTCTCAGAACCACGTCGATGCACAATAGTAAAATTATACGGTGAGAGTCTACACCCCCAACGTTCCAATCGCCCAGTCGGATTCTTCAAATTGAGAAACCACTTCAAACTAGCATGGTCCGTAATAATCTGGAAGGGTTTAGGACCTTCAAGATACGGACGAAAATGCTCCACCACATTCACAACTGCTAACGCCTCCCGCTCCGTCGCCGAATAATTTCGCTCTGGTTTGTTCAAAGAACGACTATAATACGCAATTGGATGCTCTTCTCCGTCGAAAACCTGAGTCAACATACCACCGACACCAACATCAGACGCATCAGCATGAACCACGAAAGATAAGGAGAAATCCGGACACGCCAACACAGGAGCAGACGTCAAGGTGCTCTTCAACTCCAAAAACGCAGACTCAGCCTTTGAAGACCAAACAAATGGGGGTCTGTCCTTCCGGGTAGAGGTAAGGGCATTCAAAGGAGCAGCAATAGTACTAAAACCTTTAATAAAACGACGGTAATACGAAGCTGTGCCAAGGAAACGCTTAACGTCCTTGGGACAGGAGGGTACGGGAAAATCCGTAATAGCCTTAATTTTGTCAGGATCAGTCCTCAATCCCAACTCATCCACAACATAACCTAAATACTTTAACTGTTTCCGAAAGAAACAACACTTCGATAAACTGATCGTCAGGTTAGCTGAACGCAGCCGATCCAGGACTTTCTGCAGGAGATCCAAATGGTCCTGAAAAGTCTTACTTATAATAATTATATCATCTAAATAAATGAATACACGCCCATCAAATTCAGGCCCAAACAACTGATCCATCAGCCTCTGCTGACTAGCAGGAGCTGAGGTCAAACCAAAACACATCACTTTAAATTGAAACAATCCCCGGGACGGCACGGTAAAAGCAGTTTTTTCTTTAGAAGAGGGGGAGAGAGGAATTTGCCAAAAAGCAGCTTTTAAATCAAGAGAAGAGAGAAAACGACAATCCCTAAGCTGATCGAGAATGCTATTGATGTACGGAAGAGGATAAGCATCATGCTTGGACACCTCATTTAACTTTCTGCTATCCAAACAAAACCGCATTTCTCCATTCGCCTTTGGAGCCATGGTGATTGGATTATTCCAAGGGCTATTGCTAGGCTCAACCACGTCCATCTGTAGCATTTCGTCAAGCTGACGATTTAACTCGTTCAATTTGTCCGGAGACATCACGTAATATCGCTGCTTTATTGGAGCTGCATCTCCTGTATCAATATGATGAGAAACCAAATGAGTCCTACCCAACCCTTTCTTCTCCGCGGAAATTTCTTTGAACCTTTCACAAACATCATCAGCTAGCTTCTTCTGCTCCACCGTCAACTCGTCAAAAGGATGCAACCTATTCACCTGAAAAACAACAGCATCACAAGGTTTCTGAAGATAAATTAAATCCATCTGATTTTCCGTCAGACCTAACACATCAGGCGCTAAATTAAAAGCTTTCCAAAAGTTAATGCCGAATATTAACGACGATGTCACCCCAGGAATCACATAAAACTTCACAACACGCAACACACCTTTCACGGTAACCGGTAAAAACATATAACCAAGGACCGTAGAAGACGAACCATTCGCAGTCACCACATTATCTAAATCTGACTCATGCAACGTAGCAAGATCAGTAAAATAATCCCTAGCCGAACCTCCAATAATAGAAACTTCCGAACCTGAATCCATCAGGCCAGAAAAAGGTAAACCACCCACTTTTATATTTAAATATGGACGTGCATCTACACAACACGCACGGACCGTTGCCACGCTAAGTTTTTGATCATTCAAAAACGTACGAACATAATCACACCACTCCTTCCATTCCCCAACGGAAGTTACACAACGGCCCGTCCCTACGAGTTTTTTGTCGGTAAGACAGAACGCTTAGGAGCACAACGCGAGCAAGATTTCACCGTCACTCCTTTCTCACCGCACTTATAACAAACTAAAACAGGAGGCTCCTTACATTCTATGAGTGTGTGCCCTGCTTTACGACAACGCACACAAAATTTACCACCCGTAGTCTCTACAGCTTCAATTTTCCGACTATTCTTTCCTTTATAAGCTAAATCTGGGGAAACCGCATTCTGAACATTGGACCGAGGTTCTACAAACAATTCAGCCCTCTGCTTAGCTGCCTCCAGTCGCCTACAACGCGCTTTAAAATCGGACAATGAAGTGCAATCAACCATCGCCAACTGGGTCGTATAAAACGGTCGCACATTATACTTAATAATCTCCAACCTCTCACTATCACTTAACGGTCTCCTCAACCTTACAAAATAATTGTGCATTATAGATAAATACTGCACAATAGATTCATCCGGACCCTGGGTACGAGTGCGAATCTCCTGTAACAAACAATAATCAAAGTCGTGAGGTAAAAATTCCTCCAATAATAAATTCCTAAGTTCACTCCAATTATGAACCTCATCACGAACACTGCGAAACCAATACAACGCATCATCAACAAAAAGCTCCACCGCAGAATTAAAAAGTTTCGTATAAGAAATATTTCTAGAGACACGTAACTCTTCGAGCCGTTCTAAGAATGCATGTACACTGCCTTTACCATTAAATTTAAGACTCAGAGCATGTACATTAGAATTACGATCACACGATACTACGCCACCAGGCTGACCACCGTTAGACTCCGCCATCTCAAATACTCGTTCCTCTTCTGCTGGCTTGTGTTCCGAACCGCTCTGAAAGTTATACAAGATACGATCCATCCGCTTGGTAATGAGTGCTAGCCTATCCTCCAGTTCCACCTTCAAGGTACGATCCGCCTCCTCATATGGATTTACCCTACTTAAACGATGAAACAGATGATTGCCTAGCGCTTGAATGCGGTGCAAATATTTTAAATGCAAAGGACGTCGAGCACAAATTTCTTCCAGTTCGCCTAACTTGCTCTGAATAGTAAAAAGCTCCGACTGACTTTCAAAGAAACAAATCTCATCAGTAGGAACCTTGGCATTTAGAACCTTAACCTGCGCGCGCAACTTCTCTACGGTGTCTTCCGGGACGCCATCACGTATCGTAACCTCATAGATAAGTTCATCTTTGTTCAAAAGATGAAAAGTAATGGGGCGTTCCTCCATTATATAAATTTTAGTGCAACACGCTTCAAATTGGTATTTTACAACGACTTACAGTAATAACACACTCACTCTATGGTAATAAGTACTACAACAAGTCTAGACAAGCCGATACGTCATTGAGCGAAAGACCAATGCCGGGGAATACTCCACGAACGACGACGGGTCCCTGTTCGGGCGCCAAAATGTAACGGATATCCGGGGGTAGAAAAGAAAAGCCCGGATGTCAATTCAACATTTATTAGAAAAAGTCCAAAACCTACAACTTTTTGAAGTTGCAGTCGGAAAAAAAGTAAAGGTAAGGGTAAATGAGACGGTGTCGGGTTCGTTCGGCTTGCCTAGTGTACGACTTAAAGTTCCAAACACAAAATACCTACAAGGTACACTTCTTACACTTGGGCCCCAACATAAAAATGCCCCAAATGCAGTAAAATATGGTTGGCTACACTAAATTAAGTTAAATAGTAATAACAGACAACAAAAGTACGAAAGGTAAATTTCGTACACTTGGGCCCCCAAAATAAAAATGTCCCAAATGCAATAAAATATGGTTGGCTACACTAAATTAAGTTAAATAGTAATAACAGACAACAAAAGTACGAAAGGTAAATTTCGTACACTTGGGCCCCCAAAATAAAAATGTCCCAGATGCAATAAAATAGTGTTGGCTACACTATATTACGTTAACTGACCTTAAATACACGAAAAGTACGAAGGGTAAACTTCGTACATTTGGGGTCCCCAACATTTACAATTTCATAATCCTTAGTACTAAGTCTAGTGGCGACTTATTATATTCAAATACCTTTTGTTTAGTTACTTGACGTTAGAAAATACCATCTTGAATTACTTAAGGTAACGGTAACAAATAAAAAGGAATATAAAGGTTTACGCGGTTCATCAAATAAGTATTATCGCAAACTAAAATTTAACCAAACCAAACAAGACAGCGTATCCAGAACAGGACAGGGTAACCAAAGCTCGAGGGTAACCAAAGCTCGGGGGGTAACCAAAGCACCTCCTGAAAACAACAACACATCAATTACTTCAAGGTAAACACATCGAACTCACTATGAGAAACTCGGTAAAAGTTCCAACACTTCCTATCCAATCCTGGAGTAATAATAGAAAATACAACGATTCTGTAACGGGCAACTCGGACACAACGGCTTGCTTATCGCCAAGATCCGCTACATAATTGTGACTGTGATCGGCTTACAATAACAACATTTATAATATCAACAACCCGCCTTGCAGTTAACTTGCAAGCGGTACCCTAGATAGTGGACATTATACTAATTTAACTTCTATATGACACAGACACAGCCTGGTCATACATTATACTAGTTCCAAATAAAAAGGAATATCCCGGCAGTCCAACCTCGTGGTTACGTCCACATGTACATAACAATAGATTTACATACCGTTTAAGGAGGAATACCCCACATCAGCAGCTCAACAACAGCCAGTATAGCCCAGCACATCAGCAAATAACGTCCAGTAACTGCAACGAATTTACCAAACTTTAGCATAAAGCCCTCATATAATAAACAAATTTGATACGTAGGTTTCCCACGGCTTTATGAAGGCAGCAAGTTATATTCTCACCGTATTAATCCAAAAATACAGACAGACACGGGGCAGAACAATGGATGGATGCCACGCCACGCAGTAGGTAACCTGAAACAATATCACAATCCATCAATAATGCGTCCGAGATCGCGGAAGACATTGGTAAATAATGGATCGAGCTCAAACTTACTTTGCAATGCTAATACGTTGGAATATTAGCAAAATAAAACGGCCTGGGAAAACAATCGCCGGCCGGCCCGAATGGTTTCCCAGAAATGCCACCAAAAATCCAAGCCCTTCCTTCCGGAATGAAACGTCAAATCCCAGATCACAGATACAAAAAACACTAAAACGGTCGATCCACACTACATCGATCGAAAATATTGATCCATTAACTCGATCAAGTAAAGATGCGAGGGGCGCTCGGTGACACTGACAGAAATACCATTACGCGACTTTGACAGTTCGCTGTCAAAGTCAAGACTTCTGTCATAACCCCAAACTGCGTCATGTAAAATGTAAACAAAAACACTCGAAACGAAAATAGATAATCTTCGCCAGATAAACAAAATGCAAAGACAGATCGCTCCGTCTCCCAACAGGATACGAGGACACAACCAGTATGTAAGACTGAATGCACCATCATGAAAGGTAAACCAACAATACGTTTCAACACTACAAACTTAAGTAGCTGGAAGGCTTCCTCCAACTGAATTGACAAAAAAAAGGTGTTACAGAAGTAGGAATATCTCAATCGCTTGCGGCGATGGAATGGTCCATAATTAATTATGACGATACGAAGCTCCTTTCCGAAAACACAGCTCGAGTTCTGTAAACTTTGAATAATTGTCTCTTCAAGCCTGACGAACCCATTTACTAATAAATCGAGTTCCAATGCGATTCAGGTCTGATTCCAATTCGGGACAAAAGGAATTAAGCAACAAACTATTTCGGAAGAGCGTTTTAAAAGCGAGCCTCGTCCGGACCGGAAACTTTGAGAACTGGCCCGGGAACTCAATTAGACCCTAATATTCCAGGATCGTTGCGGATCGTTTGATAGGGTTCGCTTGCACGGGTATATTTATCTTAGTCTTTGTCTGGAATTCAATTAAATCTATTTACTGAGTCTGTTAAGGCCTTTACTATAATTGAGATCATAATAGCAGTTGGCATGATAAATAGCTTATTTATATTGAGTACGGGAACTTTGAGAAATGAAAAAAAAACATCTTTCTTGTAGACCCAAGTAGTTATCGCGAATAGGCCCAAAAACGAATGGAAGTAATTTTGCGAATAGGTAATTTATCTACGAAGCCAGTCCTTAGGAAACCTCCCTAAATCAATCCCCCGCTAAAGAAATATTTGGTTTTTAATGAAAAGCTGGGCTTTGTACATTCCAAACATTTCTAAGCAGTCATCATGCAATACTACTATAACATACAAAGCTTTTTGAGAAGGAAATAAGTTGCCAATGAATAGGAAACACGTTTCGTTTGAAATTCCAACATACATAGTTAAATAAATCACTCTATTGTTTCCAGTTTCAGTTGCTACTTAGTAGTAGTTGGTGTGAGTACTATGATGCGCTCTGTGCGGATTTTGTTCGAAGTTTCAAGGATTTGTTGCTAATTGGATGTAGGTAAAAGTATCTATTGGATTTCAATCCCCCTTTTTACCAACATATTATAGGGACATAGGGGAAATAAATACTACGTTACATGTATTTGAACTTTATGTTTGAGCTGGATGTTGGAGAAGGGAAAGAGAGAGGTGTTTGTTGTTTAATGTCAATGTTAGTATCGCATACTTTGCATGGGATTCCGTTTTCGCTCTCCTACCAGTGCAAATATTGTGTATTTTTGTTCTCAGTGAAGTATTTCATTTGACGTAGATTATTATTTAGGCTTCTTCTGTTTTTTATTTATACCGATTTGGTCAAAGTTCTTAACGCGCTTTGCCTCGACTAAGACTGACTTACAAGAGCTGTAAAAAATGTAACTACAAAAGATATTAAACGAATGTTACAGATTAAAAAATATTACTTTCAACTGAAAGCGATAAATTCAACTGGTGTGAAAAATTTCATGCATAAAAGATGTTTCAGCTCATACCGCGGGCAAATGAGCCGTTTTCAGCGGAATAAAGCTGAAATTTGTTTAAAAGCACCTCACAAATGGAGGGAGAGTGAACCATCAGCCCGTTTGCATAGGAAATTGATGTTTTCGCGATATGACTGGATATTTTAGTAATGTGAATTTTACAGTCTTTTTTTAAATACTAGCTTACGAATTGAGATTGGGCAATCAAACGTCTGTGGCTTTGTCAGTTATGTGCCGTTTTAATGTTTTTATTTTGCTCATTTTAGTTTTTATTTTCTCACGTTTTGGACTCTGGCAAAACTTTTATAGCTATTAGTTTGCCACTTTAAACTTAACAGCACGGCTTTTTATAACTTGTTCTAAACAATTTTCGAGAACCTGTGTTGCCTGTTTCAGGGCCACAATTCGCGTGATCATGACATTATATCGTAAGCGGGATTTCCTTAAATCTTCTATTTTATTTATTAGATGTACAAAGCAAATTGAAATTATTATAGTAGTTTCTAAATCTAAGGTACCTATTGGAAATTAAAGGTGTGATCTTACAATACTGCTACGATGTCTTTAAATTATACTTCTAAAATTTTACTCTATGTAGCTTTGGGTGTGTAGATATTTTTAGCGTTGGCCTTTGGAAAACCATGTCAATGATATTGATATAACAATGTATCGCTATTTCGTTTCGACATTATATCTATGGCTCGAGAATCGGGACGCCGCTTCTGTGATGCCTTGCAGAAGTTGTGAAACTTTTTCACTCGAAGTCACCAAAGTTTGCGACGGTAAAAAGAGACGGAAACTCAAAATAGAAAGAGTAAAGGGCATGGAAGTTTTATTGGAAGTTTACTGAACTCAAAAGGTACCCAATGAATGGTTCTAGTAGTTGCTTATTAAAACAGGAGGCAACCAACGAACGGTGTTCGTATAGTAGAGTATATAAAACCAGTTCATAAGTGAAATTTCACTCTTGACTTTGTAATCATATCAGCTATCTGATTCCGTATACATAGCTCAATCACTTCAAAACGGCTTTTAATAATAGTATCAAAATAGAATACGCTTGTTTTTGTAACATTTATGGTATATTTTATTCCAAAACCCACCCAAAACGTGAAATAGGTTGTCAAAGTTTAGATGGAAAATAAGAAAATCGTGGACGAAACCACGAGGCGTTGCTAGTAATAATAATTAATGTGAGAAATATTCTTGGTTTTTGGGACCTTTGAACTTAAACATGATCTCAGTTCTGAGCCAAATTAGTGAAATACAGTATTGTTACTTAGGAATTTAGGAAGACCACAAAAGGGTAATTAGTGATTTAATTAGTGACCGCGCTAAGAAACAAAGCTGCCAAATTTAGACAAAACAATTCAAAAGTTTTAGGTCGAGCTAAAATAGAGACCATCTGTCGAGCCCGACTTCCATCATAAAGCGGAATAAAGGCGTGTAAAATGTAAAGAACTACGATAAAAAGAGTTGGGAAATAAAAATAGGTAACTGCATAGTAAATGGGGTCGTAGAGAGCTCGGCATCATAACGCGTGTGAATACGTGCGCTCGCGATGAAATCTGAAGCGGGAATGAGTTGGGTGACGAGTCTGGAGGATACAGTGACGGGAGTTAGGGTTGCCACTTACAATTGCAATTTAATAGTTACTTGGACGCGAAAATGTGTCATGTGAGTATGGAATAAAATCGAAAATCTTTTCGAGTAAAGTCTCAAGATGTCACTAAAATAAAACTTACTTAAATCTACCACCGGATTTGGAGTACACCCAGTAAAAAAGAACCGACTAGAATTTCGGATATACTCGGATATATTCGGATTACTCTTCTATGTTTCATAATTATCTTAACTATTTTGGTTGTAGTGTTTTTCTAAATTTCTTAACAGTGAATTCCATATTCAGGTAAGTAGCATCTAAGTACATAAAATTAATATTCTTAATATCTTAATATATATAAATCTCGTGTCACAATGTTTGTCCTCAATGGACTCCTAAACTACTTGACCGATTTTAATCAAATTTGCACAGCGCGTGCAGTTTGATCTAACTTGAAAGATAGGGTAGCTTACATCTCAATTTATAGTCGCAATAACAAAAACCTTAGCCACAGCAACGCGTGGCCGTGTCTGCTAGTACTCGTATATATATTACGCGTCACGTTGTTTGTCCGCGATGGACTCCTAAACTACCTAACCAATTTTAATCAAATTTGCACACCGTGTGCAGTTTTATCTAACTTGAAAGATAGGATAGCTAACATCTCAATTTATAGTCGCAAAAACAAAAACCTCAGCAACGCGTGGCCGTGTCTACTAGTAATACAATATAAAAAAATATTACATTGGGGTATCCTTGTCTGGAAACGACTAGAATAACGCTTTTATAACAAACTATAAAAAAGCTTCAAAGAGAACAAAAACTATTGTAAACTTCACACATTCATTCGACATTTCACTCGTACGTATGTCAAACCCAATAACTCTTTTTCTTTTTCGAAGGGAATAAAATTCAAACATTTCAAATTCTTGTTATCGACAGATTTTTTTTTAAACGCTTGGAAGCGCAGCCGTCGACACCCCTACCATGAAATGACGCACGCAAGCGTGAGTGTTGCCAGCTTTAAATAATTCATAAATTCCAATGGAACCACTGCGCCGCATCGGTCCGCGGACCAGGCCACAGTATAAAATATACAGTATCACAGCTTTTTTATTGGCCTAAACCCAGTTTTAGCCGTTCGACTTATGGTAAGCAGAATGCAGTTGGGCAAAGTTCTAAGTTTAACAAAATTGTTAGTTCGCAATCCGTGAACAATTCAGTCAACATAATGTTTCAACAAAAATAGTCGATTTCGGGGCACGTGGTTGAATATCGATAAAAACGGAAAAATAGGTATGTGTCACAGCTGCCATTAAAAAAATAAAAAGCCTGATCGGAGTCACGTCACGAAATCTTCCCACTGCATGCCCACTGTGGCTTAGGGTTGCCTCCTGCTACCGAAGTCGCTCGCACGTGAATAGACCAGAATTTAATATTATATGTACGCAGAACATGGTGTCTCGACACAGCTGAATAGAGGTGAAATGAACGTAGAAAATCATGAAACGTTTCGTACCACCTTTCTGGGATGCATATTGTCAGTTGTCACGCTATCGACATTAGACATAGTGTTGAAAACTCGTAACAGTATTTTTTATCGTGTCTTAATAAACGTGATATTTTTTTAAATTGTTATTTCGGTGAACATAGGAACTTAATTCTACAAAATCAAAAATATAATAAAGTCGATTAATATAGTTTTGTATCGTAACTTTTAGGCAACATTCGACGTAATGTCTTTCTTTAATGCAGTGCTATACTCGTAGCACTAATGTGATACGCTGATTTTCGTAAGTGATGGTTAGAATGGTTTAATATTACGCCTCTATTCGTGTATTTAGCAAGCCTTCTACTCGTATTTGTATGCATCGGAAGATGGCAGGTGAAAAGGTATATTAAACGCGTTCCGTCGGGCGTTATAACGGATGGCAACATAGATGTTCGTCGTTACGAAATTTCACCAACTTCAACAAAAAGGCGGTTTAAATTAGACTATTGTGTTATGTATTATCCACTGTCTTGTTCGTCTGTGTCATCCGTGTTTTTTTTTTGCGAGAAATAAAAGACGTAGTTTCTTTTTTGGCATTCTGTTGATTTCTAAACGAATTTGGTTGATTCTATCAACCGCAAATGAACCAGGGTGTACCATGCATTTGGTTGATTCTTTCTTTGGTTGGTTCTCTCTCGCATAATTAGCAAATGCTGCCCTATGTATAAAGTAAATAAAAAGCTTACCTGAAATATCATTTATCCATTACACGTGAACGTTAAATAAAACTTTCAGTCCAGACTCTAGAAAATATCGACGTTTATCGGTTATTCGGTCCTTACTGGAACGATATACGAGGTATCTCCACTCGCCTGAAAATTGAAAATAACAAAAAAAGCTTCGCTTCACTCGCACCTGGTAGTGTCTCGTTTTAAAAATGTATGTTACTGACTATGTCTGCCTCATTTTTTCGTTGTGTGCAACGCGTACTTGTGCCACGATAATATAAACAGTATGGACACGGTACAGTCGGTGTCAGAAGTAGCTATACATTTGTCAACTTAATTTAATATTATACATACGTATGTAATAATTATCCGTTTATTATAAGGAAAATGAAGGCATGGTTTAGCTAGGTACGTCACAGTCGAAGTTGCCAATAGTTTCCACTTTTGTCAGTTTTTATATTAAGTACATCTGTTTCACATGCCTCGATCCTGACAAACCTCTTTCGCTTCTTCCATTTTCATGAGTCCTTTCATACATGCGCGCCAGTTATAGGCAGTTTTTAGGGTCCCATGCCCAAAGGGTCAAAAGGGACTATTACTAAGACTCCGCTGTCCGTCCGTCCGTCTGTATGTTTGTCTGTCTGTTTGTTTGTCTGTCCGTATGTCACCAAGCTGTATCTCATGAACCGTGATAGTTAGACTATAGAAATTTTCACAGCTGATGTATTTCTGTTGCCGCCATAAGAACAAATACTAGAAAAACAGAATAAAATAAATATTTATTTTTTATAATGGTACAGAACCCTTCATGCACGAGTTCTATTTGCATTTGGCCGGTTATTAAACGTTGATTTGAAGCCAAGGTGAAAGCCCGAGACGTGTCTCGTTATAACGTATTAAAAAAAAAGTCCGTACTGCTCATACTGTCAGTATGGAGTTTTGGTAAAATTTTAAAGAGAAATACAAAACAGTAGCTGTAGGACAAGTAAGTATAGGTACCTACAGCACAGAAAATATTATTTTCCCTGAATATTTTTCCGCTTTCAGGTAAAATACGAGGGATACTGAAACCTAATGACTGGTTTGTGAAACTGTTTGGGTACAAAGATACTTGTTTGGTCAATAAAAGCGTGTATTAATATTTAGCTGCGAAGTTGGGAGGTATTATTATGGCACTTTTTAGGAGAATTCCTTTGTTTCCAAGTTTAATATTGCTTCATTTTGAAATTCTGTGTTTCTTTTGTTTGAGTCAGTATTATTTGTCAATAAAGTATACTTAATAAGGTTTATCGTCATAGTCCCCACCAGGCCGTCCCCAATGGTGGGGATTATGACAATTTCCAAAAAAGGTCTGGCGTTTTCCCCACCAATGTTTTGAATGTTGGCTGGTGGGGATTATGACAATAACTTATTTATAAATTGACTTACCTTATAATAGATACCTACTTATGACATTTTCATAATGGTATAGTTATAAATATTAACAAAATAAATTATATTTTAGTCAATCATAATGTCTCTGAGTGTATCAATTGAATGTCATTTAACCGATTTAATTGTGTTATTTAATATAACGAAATATTTTCCAATCTAGTTATAATAATAATCATGCTTATTATAAAATCTGTTTAAATGTTAATGTCAACCAAAACATATTTTAAAACTAAATAATAATGATAGTTATTCAAAAACCACACTCTCGATTCCAGAATGATTATAAATTTGAGTCTGCGGTTAAATAAACGAAACCAACATTACAGTAACCGACAAACAAATATACCTACGAATATTCCACATAACTGCCTACATTTGAAATCGGTTAACCGGAATGGTAAAATAATTTAGGTATGTATATGTAATTTTTTCATTAACTCACCAGAACAAAAGCTTTTAAATAATTCACTAGGTATATGTGCTAGGGTGGTAATCTATATAATATTGTCAAACACCGTGTTGTCAAACTGTCTATGGCAATTTGTTTTTCAACGCGTCATAGTCACATACTTAGGTAAGATTTTGATCTATTATGTTTTTTGTATTCAAGGCGTCTGTAACTATGAAGACCATATTCCTACACACTCTCAGATTCAGAGCTAATACCTATAATTCACCGAAATATTATCACTATTTCTGAATTACTCAAATACACACACACTCACGTCACAGAAGCTGTAGTAAAAACTTCTTACCTTTTTCCTGAATATCAGTAACTGTTTTACATTGCCCTAATGGATTCCGTACTCCATAAATTGTAACCGCGAAATTGTTTTACACCTAAATAGATTTATTTGCGAGTGTATGTGCGTAAGGATCTTTTTTTATAATTAGATACATATGGGAGTTACTTTAAGCTTTAGAAGCCTTTTGGTAATAACCTGTGGTCGGAAACCACTCATCTATAAATTAATGCCATTACGCGTGCCTGTGTTGAGGTGAAACGGAATTCGATTAATGATGAAGCAGACTATACTTAGATGTAAAAGGAATATCATTTTGCCCTGCATAGTTATAATATCTTTAAATTTTATTGACACGTGAAAATGAGACGAGTAGGTGCCTATAATAATTAGACAACAACAAAAAAAGTGAAAAAAGAATCTTTAATATCAAAAATATAACAAAAGATTATGTCCAGAAAGCACGGTGCCAAGAAAGCCGGCTGCATTTCCACATTGAATAGCTATAGCCATTCTCTATGAGAGATGATAAGAGTCCAGTCTGCTTGTCACTAGCGGTCTCCATGATTTATCAGGTTAAAATAAACAAAAATTTTTCGATATTTCCTTGCCCAGCGTTATTTTTCTTGCGTATTTTGGGCAGTACCACTTTCCATCGACAAAAGTGTCACTCAATCTGTGGATGAGAGAGTTATTGACTCGGAGTATGTGCCTACAGATCCCTCGATCGCGCCCTCGGTTACAAGCAGGCCGTGCAGCGAGGATGCCAGCAGTCCACACAGTCAGCAATCTTGCGATCTGCTGTCAAACGGTTTGTATAACATCCACTCGGAATGCACAGACTGACCAAAGCCCCTAACAGCTCAGCATTGGAGAGATTTGCAAGAAAATTGTGAGAGTGTTGTTTTGTATATCTAGACGATAGCATGATTTACTCTAACACTTCCGAAGAGCCATCGTACGTTACTAATTAGCTTGTGATCTAGTGTTACACTTAACTGTTTTACTACTGTTGTTACTTTAAGAAGATTTACATTATTAGTACCTTCATATTATGACTCTTTTTATATTACACATTAAAATTACAAACACTAGTTGATATTTATATTACATTTTAACTTTACAGAAGTTTTTTACATTATGCTAAGCAAATATTGTAACCATTTTAATCAATACAATAGTAATAAATATATATAAAACATCACCAACTATTTATTTTAAACGTTTTACACGTCAATATTAAAATAAATGTGCATACAATGATTCTGATTATTATTTTCATACAATAAAGATATTAATACCTACATATACAGACTTTCATTTCAATCCTTGCATGTAACTGTATCCTTTTTTATGTAACCCGTGTTTGATGTTAGATTATAATTATTATAATGTATTTGTTATATATACCGCAACCGAATTGGAATATCAGAGTAGGTGTTTAATGTTAGCTTTACATGTATATATTCTACGTTGAACTTAATTTAGAGTTTGTAAGAAGGAAACTTGTTTGTTTTTATTTTTAGTCATATAAAGTCTTACCTAAATCGCTTTTCGCTAAAAGCTGAAGTAACGGTAACGGTAGAGCACTATAGTGTCCGCCTGGCTAGCTACCACACTCAAGTAGAAAAGCTGTCACCGACCCCTATGGGGGTGATCCGACACAGTTCCATGAAGAACAATCAAAATCCCTTAGCCACTTTCAACCACACCGTCACTTATCATCAAGTGAAATTGTGCCAAGTAGCCTAAATCTAGCCAAAAATATAAAAAAGTAACTCACAATGTTTTTATTTTATTTTCAGACATGGATTATGGTAGCGGCGGGCCGCCACCAGGGATGATGAAAGACAGACACGGCCCTCCACCGCCTCATCATCCGGTAAATAGTAGATAACTTTTTAGAGGTCTGTACCGAAAGGGTAAAACAGGACCCTATTACTAAAGCTTCGCTGTCCGTCCGTCTGTCTGTCTGTCGGCCCGTCTGTCACCAGGCTGTATCTCATGAACCGTGATAGTAAGACAGTTGAAATTTTCACAGATGATGTATTTCTGTTGCCGCCTTAACAAGAAATACTAGAAATACAGAATAAAGTAAATATTCAGGGGGCTATACAACAAACGTGTTTTGTCTTTTTTATAGCTAGTGGTGCGGAACCCTTCGTGTGCTAGTCTGACTCGCACTTGGCCGGTTTTATTATTATATTTAATCTATAATTTGCTAAACTCACTGGTGTATAGCATACACGAGCAGACATAAGACAGATCTCCCTATAACACGTTAACGGGCAGAAAGTAATTAAATTCCCCACTTAACATTTCAAAATAAGTTCACCTGATAAATGGTCTTCTTAATAAAGTCCATAATATCCTGATTCATTACTTACCTATACTTATTGACGTGAAACAACGTGTGAATCGGCTATCAAAGTAGCACATAATTGTACGTCAATAAAGGTTTAATTAACGAAATTGACTGTATACGAAAATAAATGGATATTTCGATGTACGAAGCAGAATTTGCGATGTAGACATGTTAACAGTAACTCAATTGTAGCGACTCGACGTTTAGCTTCTGGGGCTATTTCATCGACTAGGCTTTGTGTTTTTGGAGTGAACTTTGAAGAAATGAAGAAACACGTTTATTTTGCACCACCCTCTCATAAAAACAGATAAAAGGATGAGAAAATAAATGTCAAAAATAGAAATATAGAGCCCCATTATTATTGTGCAATGTTACAAAGAATATAATAATTATAATATTTTACTTAATATTATATTAATTGTTTTTTTTATTATTGTAATATTAAAAATGCTAAATTATTATTATATAATCACTGTGTGGTTATGTATGTTAGTTGCCACTAAGATCCGTAATGGTTGAACGGATTTTGCGGAATTTTGTTACGGTAGGTCCTGAAACAACACATAATGAGCCTCTTCATAATTCTTTTATAGATTTAAAAATCCCATAATTTTAAAATGAAAATTATAAATTTATTGGTAGCACTGCTACATGTCGATCAATACGTTACAACTGAAATTCATAAATTTAATAATTGTTTAAACTCATAGCAAGGCCTTTCTAGAAGTCATTGTTTTAAATTTAGTTTAAATGTCGTTACGGAAGCTGCACTAATAATTCTGCCAGGTATTTTGTTATACACTATTGATTGACCCTACCACATAAACATTTACCTTCAAACTTTTATGTGAAGATGACAGTCCTGTGATGATAACCTTAATGGTTTAACTTGAGCTACTGCATATAAGTTCACATACTGGAGAATACCGTCGCGTGTCTATTAATTAATTAATTTGATTAATTACGAACATTTAAGTTTTATCGGACGCAAATGAAGTTTTATTGCATGATTTGGCCCTAATGAGGAGAATAATTAACCTCAACTTTTAGGTTATTTTGCAGTTTCTCTTTTTATAGTAGTTTTTGGCTGTAGGTTTATTCGACTTTTAATTTGCGTTGATGTTGATTCGTACCGCTGCGATCTGCATTAAGCGTTGAAGATTGATTATGGTGTAGATTGATGATGGAGGTTTGTTGTTGGTTGATTCGCTGTAAATCAAAGTCAGTTGAGTTACTGTGTTGTAATAATTTTATTAAAACTTGAAATTAGTGTCAGTTGATGTATTTTATTGATTTCATTTTATTAAAACTTTCAATGCTAATAAACTACTGTTGGGGTGCAGTATTCATTCAAATTATTCCATGTTAATTCTGTCTCCACAAACAACAATAAAATAAACCTTAGTTTGACAGTTCTAAACTACTTGCCATATTTTTTGTTTAATTTTATAATATTGAAACTAGTAACAACTGATTTGGCACGAATTTTGGAGTTTTAGTATTGTTTTTATCATAAAAAAAATTATACACCATGGCTGTTTAACTTAAAAAAAGTAAATGATATTTATTATCGTTATATTTTTATTTATTTAATGGCTTGTATTTATGTATGTTTCAGCGAGAACGCGGATATGGGCCGGAAGGGTACGGGGGCGACGGTTTCGCGCCCCCGCCCCCGATGCACCACCCAGCCATGCCGCCACAGAACCAGGTGATTATGGACTTAGTAAGTAGCTGCAACATCTGACAGCCGGTTCTAATGCGCTGGTGGTTCTATTTCAGTTCAGACACTCGATTGCGCCTGTCTATTTTTATATCTATTACTGAATTATAGTCTAGTTTTTTGGAACGAAGTTCCTTATCGCACGTTGTGAAAGGGGGCTAGACGGAAAAAAATATCACGAAAAGTTGTGACGACACTTTTTGCTATAGTAAGCTATTGTGAGCCGTGCGGCGTGCGCATGTGTCTCTGTATCTCTCTCTCTCTCTCTCTCTCTCTCTCTCTTATAGAAAGCAAGCCAGATATTTTTATTTCTATTTCGCATTGAACAGTGTGGTGTCGCGACGATTATTTTTGTTGAGTGTATACAGGTTTTTTGTACATAATAAATAATAAAAAATAATGATAATAATGAATCCTGACAGTGTCGAAAGGAACTTCGTTCCATCCGGGTGTCCCTTGACACCTCTCAATTTTTTTTTATTTTGTTATGTATGGGTTTGCGTTTATCACTATCTCGCCGGGATAGTTCCTCTATGTCTTCTCTAACGGGCGTATTCCGAAGCACTGGTAGAGTCAACGGAGTTTCCTTTTCCTGTCCAGAATCTTGGTACAGTGCTTGAAAAGGAAACATCCTTTTTTCAAACTCAAACCATAATCAATTATAGCTTAATTTGATGTATCAACCTTTATGTTTTTATGATTCTCTTTGTTAACGAGAATTAGCTATTTGACTTGTAAAAGTGCGAATTAATTGCCTATTTACAATAAATGCTTTGACTTTGACTTATGCTCTAGTCCCGCTTGGCTATACTAAAAAAATATCTATCTCAATGGGTCGCTCTACACGAAATTAAATCCGACGGCTGATTTTTTAAATCGATTCACATTGTTCACATTGTGACTTGTTGGGAAGCCATCGGCTGTTACAAGGTAAATTGTATAAACTTATACCGTGTAGTGTTTTATTTATGAACATAAAATCCTGTGATCTGATGTTAAGAGACAATGCGATGGTGTACGCTTTTCTGGAAGTAAATGAAATCACACTCAGGTGTAGCTATCGGCAAACACATCTGCGTACAGACCATACCATGGTTTCTAACAGGTTTGTCCTCCTCGATTCCAGGGCGGTCCACCTCAGCAAGGCGCCGTGATGATGGTGTACGGCCTCGACCCTCAGACGGTCAACGCAGACAGACTGTTCAACCTGTGTTGCCTCTACGGAAACGTGGTCAGAGTGAGTGTTCCCTTTAGATTCTATGGAACCTCCAATACATCACTCGTGGAGTTCGAAGTTATACGAGAAACAACATTTTGGGATATACTTAAATGAACCTGTAGGGTGAGTAGGAACCTCTATCGTAAAAGTATGCGATACGTTAACTGTCAATTTTGTTTTAGATCTGATCAGTGCCTTGCAATATCGACAAGATGCGTACGCGAACGGTTACCTTGATCGGTACGTTAACGATATAAACCGTTAAAATTTTCGCGTTTGCCCTATTATAGGAGTACTGATCAAATTTAAAACCAACTAGCTGACCCGACAGACGTTGTCCTGTCATTGTCTCTATGGAAAAAAGCTTCCTCTCCTTCTATATCTATCTCTTTCCCTCGCATTCTATCTCTCTTCCTCTCCCTCTGTCTCTCTCCCTGCCCCAGCTGTTAAACTGAGTGACAGCTGTCAACTGTACAACCCGATCTTATCAGATATATTTTTCCCAGTTTCAAAAATGTTCCCGTGGTAACGGGATAAATAGTATCTTATATCTTTCTCCTGGTTCTGAGCTACCTTCCTACCAATTGTTAGCTGTCAGCCGTTCTTGAGTTATAAAAAGTGTAACTAACACGACTTACTTATTTACTTATTTTCCAGATAAAATTCCTGAAGACAAAAGAGGGCACCGCTATGGTGCAGATGGGCGACGGAGTTTCAGTCGAACGCTGCGTGCAAAACCTGAACAACGTTACCGTCGGAGACTACACTTTGACACTTGCGTGAGTACCTACTAATGACTATCACCGATGATGAATTTACATAGCATACAGCACATTAACTACCACGGATTTTTAACCAGTATCCTTGGTGTGAGTTTCTACGAGCTCGACATAGTACGCGTCAACTAGCGCTTTTGTACGAAGGTCCTGTACAGCGCTCCTACCGGCGCGTTTATGAACGAAAATCATACAAAGTGCTAGTTGACGCGTACTATGTAGAGCTCGTAAAAACTCACACTAGGCGTACTGTTCTATCGGATAGAGATAAAAGATAAATGGCCAATGATCAGTGGCGTCATACCGATACATGGTACAAAATATTGTTTTTCATATAGATGGTTTAGCCAAGGATGTATTAGTGCCGTGTACCGATAAAAAAACGAGCGTGCTTTAGACCACACGATTGAAGTAAAACTTCTTTAGCTCTATAGATATACGAAACGTAACTGGCTATTAGAGAAAGAGAGAAAGAAAATGTGTGCTCGCACCTCTCTCTCTTGCCTCTACAATAAATACGAAACGTAACTCTGTATCTTAACTAACTTATATCTCCCTCTCAACTTCCGTTCGCTTCGCCCGATCACACTTTTCGTAACGCTCTCGTCACGCATTCACCAGCCTACTCCCTAGGTCAAGCGTGCGTAAAGAAGTTTTACTTCAAAAAAGGTAGGTATGTATGTGTGCAAGTCGCGACTGTGAGAGTGCGAACTCACTCACATCACCACAACCATAGCCAAAGTGTCTTCGTGAAGTATAATAATAACTGTAGCAAAATATCTTTTTAATAATTAGATCATCAATGAAACCTATCCCGGGATAAATAGGGTCAGGGGTGCGTCACATACAAAGCTGAGCTCAGAAAGACACAAAACATTCGTTAATGCTTTTACACTGTCCATTCCAGTTTCTCGAAGCAAGCGTACCTATCGGAAGTTATGAATCCATACCCACTTCCGGACAAGAGTCCCTCCTTCAAGGACTATGTTGGCAACAAGAACAACCGCTTCCTGACGCCGGCTTCCATTCACAAGAACAGGATACAACCGCCTTCCAAGGTCAGTTGTCTACACCAATACAGAATACAACCACCTTATAGGGTCAGTTGTCTACACCAATACACAATACAACCGCCTTATAGAGTCAGTTGTCTACACCAATACACAATACAACCGCCTTATAGGGTCAGTTGTCTACACCAATACACAATACAACCGCCTTATAGAGTCAGTTGTCTACACCAATACACAATACAACCGCCTTATAGGGTCAGTTGTCTACACCAATACACAATACAACCGCCTTATAGGGTCAGTTGTCTACACCAATACACAATACAACCGCCTTATAGGGTCAGTTGTCTACACCAATACACAATACAACCGCCATACAAGGTCTGTACACAAATACAATGTTGTAGTCTACTTGCTTTTCCAACGTCATTTTCGTTCTGGTTCCAGGTTCTCCATTTCTTCAACACGCCCCCGGATGTGACTGACGAGCAGCTGCTGCAGGTTTTCAAGGACTACAACGTCACACCCCCGCACACCATCTCCAAGTTTCCGCTCAAGAGTGAGAGGTGGGTCCCTTGTTGTCTTTAGGAGGTTCTTTCAACTCGTCGCTTGTCTCAATTCTGGAATCGCCGGTTTTCTTTTCCGTGATATTATAGGAGTTAACATGATTTTGAACAAAGAGTATAAAAAACCATATTGTAAACTAGTAGCACAGAATACGTATTAAATACACTAGCTAGTAGTAAGGCTTGCCACTAAGGCTGTCATGGTTTCCTTAATTGGGAGCTCATGTATGTTTCATTCGGAGTGATTCACACTTGATGAACAGAAGTCAGATGAATTTATCAGTCGCCACGGTATCAAGCTTGATGATTAATTTATCAGCCGTCACGATTTTATCGTACCAAGTTTTATTTGCTGTCACAGTTATAAGCCAGATAAATTAATCGGCCGCTACGGTTTCAGGTCGTCTTCCGGCCTGATGGAGTTTCAGAATATATCGCAGTCCGTCATGGCCATCATGGCGTGCAATCATGCGACCATTCAGCACCCAGGTAAGATAGATATATTATACTTACAATTTGTTTTATAAAAAAAACAGTGTAAAGAGACGAGCAGAACGTCCAATTGATGGTAAGCGCTTGCTTATAACATTTGCAGGGAATACATTTCAAAGATTTCTGCCAGGACCGATACTATACCGATAATATTGTGTTGCCCATATCCGTCGATCGTCAGCAAGACGTTTACGTGTCTTTGTTGCAAGTAATTGCTATTTAGAACCCATTGGTACTAGTACACATAAGGTACATGATATGATAATTTAAATTTCACTTCATCGCCGAACTTTTTCAGGTGCCAAATTCCCCTTCGTGATGAAGCTTTGTTTCTCGTCCTCGCGGCAAATCGGACAAGGCAAGAACCAGATAGGCAAGAACGAAGACAAGCGCCAGGACAACGGGCTGTCCGAGCACGAGTACTAGTAAGACATTAACGTTGTTATACTGTATACTGGGCTCTGGAATGAGTCGTTCCGGTGATTTGAGGATGTTGATTGGTTTTGGTGTCCTATTTTTTTTATCAACCGTCACAGTATCGAGCCAGATGAACTTATCAGCCGTCACAGTATCGAGCCAAATGAACTTATCAGCCGTCACAGTTTCAAGGGTCTAAAGAGGAGGCCTTTTTTATTTCATTGTATTTTGTTTATGCTACCTACCTACAGATAATGTATATTATTATGCGCAAGATTTTACATCGTGATTTCTTTGTATGTTTTGTTTTATTGTCATATCAGTTTCACGAAAATGAATGTAGTGGTTTCTCTGTAAACGATTTTTTATTTAGAATATCGATGTGAGTGCCTGTTTCATCCAGCCTTTCCATTTTTTCTTCTTTGGTGTCGTTTCCATCATCTGTGGTGAGATAGTTTGTGACTGAGTGTAAAAAGAAAGATGAACTGTTTTTGGTGAAACTGTGATTAATGACGCCTAGGTTTAGCCCGCTAGACTGACATTATGCAGTCTTATCTCTTTATAGTGCACCGGCCGTTCTTAAAAGTATATGGATCTAAATAAACGTCAGTCATGAAGGCACCTATCCAAATGTCCATTGTTCGCTGAGTTTTTAAGTGTCAAAACAAGCGGCCTCAGTGATACCTTCTACTCCTCTATGAGAATCGAGAGTGAACACCGAAACCAAACAATATATTCGTAATGCCGTTGGAACTTCAATTTATGGAAAAAAATTAACTTGCCATTCAGACTCGTAGTCTGTATACTCTGTGAAACTGATAGATATTATTTCATAATTTACAGTTCAATTTATTTGTCCAACCATAACTATTATTATCCATTGGTTAAATCCAGTTGTTTAATCAATACCAGACTACAGAAGAATGATTACGAAAGAGTTTTGGGATATCGGAACTTATTTCGGGTTTTTTTTAATAAAAGATTACCCGCAAGTAGACTTAATTTTGCCTGGTACTATTATAACCTTCAAGCCTGTGCTTAGACTGTTGACAGACGGAAGAAATAAAAATACAATTTCTAAATACAGTTTCTCAGTCATGCGGAAATAAACAATTACAAATTATTAAAAAGGATACTCTTTCGGAATCATTAAATTGACATTTTAAAAACAGTACAATAATAATGCTTTTTTTTTAGGCTTAGGTCTAAAATTAATGGACATCAATGGCCACTGACAAATTATATGCTTTATAATTATTATTGGACTTAAATCAAGATTTTTTTTATTACAGGCAAGTGAAAATATAAAAAAATATATATCCTATGTTTTCAACATTACTTTTGCTATTTTTCCAACTAGTGGATAAAGAAGTGAGTTCCAATTGGATAAAAATACTATTAATACAATGAGCAAGTTAAAATTCTTAACGCTGTAAATGTGTATGGAAGTGGTTTATTAAAAAGACATTGTGTAATATATTTAGGGACGTTCGGACCAATGTTATGTCGAAACAGATTTTTACCCGAAATCTGTCAAAGTTTGAATTGTGTCAAATCGGATGCAATTGTCACTACGATAGAGCTAAATTGGGGTGCGTTCTACGACTGCGCTTGCGCATGCCGTTCTACAAATAGTAGTTTTAAAAGGGTTTATTGTCTTTTTTGTTTTTTTTTTTTGTATATCGTAGGTTAGAATTAAGTCTAACAGTTGATTGTTACAGAAGAATTAATCTCATTTTTTAACTTAATTTTAAACTGATTCGTAGTCAGGTTATTATACTTTTTTTTTTGTTAAACGGTGAGCAGTCGATTGTGCAATATAAGTAATTAAATTTATGCGTTTTCGTTTATAGTATCTCAAATATGAGTGTTACCAGCTATAATTATATGACATAATTGTTGTGTAGATAAGTAAAGTATATAGTCCAATTTTATGTTTTGTCCTGTTAAATAATATTGTAGTGTAATTGTATATTGCCGAATATAATAATATCTGCACAAAATCGTAGTTCATATACATATTGCGGTGAATAATTAGGTGGTAATATTTTAAATGTATCTTTCCAGTCGATTTGAGTCCTGCCATTTTTGTTGTCTGTTATAATTGGTTTTATGTTTCAGTGTTTATTAATTAATTTAAATGTGAGTAATAACTGTAGGTAACTAAATATTTCGCTTTCGCAATAAAAATATATTTAAAATAGTTATTCTACACTTAAAATACGGTTCTAATATTTTTAAACGGTTCGTTACCGGCCTAACAGATTTTATTCTTGAATGATAATAACTTATATTGATTCGTTGAAACTACCTTTTAGTAAAAGATTTTTAAATATGAAGTTTCATAATAATATGATAATTAACTTTTTTTTTATTGCAAATACTACTTTTTCTAGTCAAAATTTTTAGCATAAAAATAATCATGTTTAAAATGTCTACTATCGCTAAAGTGTATCCCTAACTGTGTTTTAGACTGACACTTCTTTTTGATTGACGATTTTGATATATTTAAAAATAAACTACAAAATTAAAAAATATAGTTGAAATATATTTTAAACCTTTTAATTGTAGGGACCATAGACTTGATCGTCTCTATGGGTTTGCTTGATTTTATTGCAAAAAAAAAAATACGAGAACTTCAAAATCGAAGCAAAAATATAGAGATGGCAGCTTTTTATATTGGTATTATATTATTCGTTATTTTATAACGAAATAAATATATCTATTCTTCTATAAAACTCTACACAATATTTCCCTAATGTGTTTCACGATTTTAAAAATATAATTAATCTTGAGCTATTTCTGACACTCGAGCATTTGAAATAATATAAGTAAATAAAATGACTAAAGTAAAAAATATGTTTAGTGAGCTTTCCGTTCCTTATCTAAGCCAAATAAAATAAGCCAAAGTTAAAAAAAAAAAGTTAGTGAAGTGAAATATAAAGTTGTGTACATATTATACCGCTATTGAAATTCTACTATCCTGAACTATTCTTTTTTAGCGTCAATATAATGTTACAAAATACAATTTCAAACCCACGTGGTAAAAAAATACAAACTAGCAATGTTTGTGTAAGTCTGTATGATATGGGTAGGTAATTAATTTATCAAATTAGAGTTATCGATTCAGCAAAAATAGTTTATAAAATAATAATCGAGTGGAATCACATATCTTTGTGAATGGTGTACCTAAATGGCTAAATATTGTATTGTATATTATAAATTATATTGTCAATTTTAAAGTTTATTGAAGCATGTAGTTTATTATGTGTAAAAATATTCAATGTACAGTCGTGCCGAAACGTCAATATTTTTGTGAGGGAAATAATTGCAACAGTGCTTTTTTAAGCTTAATAAAAAATAGATTTGTACTTAATAAATGAGTAATATAGTGTTTTAGACTATAATTGTGCGCGACTGTACATTATGCTTGTGTTATTGGAAATATGTAATAATAAAAATATGTCAATTTAATATAATTTTATCTATAGTGTAGATACAATAATATGGTGTATTATGCATGGTGGTAAAAATGTATCAATTATGCTTGTAATTTACATATCACAATGACAAATAATAATTATAAAAAATTATTCATAAACACAAGATGGAACGAGTAATTTCCACGGACAATATCAAAAAATCACATCCATTGTTTTGCTCAAATTTCAATTTTTACTTTGTTTAGTTATTTTTTTTTTTTTTTTACTTTTATATTCATTGGCCTTATACGTACATACATAATGCCACCTACAATTACATGCACGACCTTAAATACCTACGGAATAGTTAAAAACCCAAGCAACATTGTCATTTATGATGTATTTAATTTTTTGACACATATATTATATAATTATTTTGGGCCTTAAAAACTGTAAATAGTAACATAAACATGCGAACTTACATAATGCTATTTGCTTCTAGCTAACGGCGTACCGGAGGACCACAAACACACACACATATCAAGAGGGAAGCCAACACACAGATACACACAAGCACACCACCTACGAGTGCGTTTGGGGGGAAAGGGGGACAGTTGCCATCATAGTAATATGTGAAAAAATCATCCCAGCAAAAATATTCTCAAGACTCCATTTATTGCCCTATAAACTGTTGACTTTAGGAGAGTCAATAAAAAAAAAGCATAAAAAATATGTTACGTTCTATTGAAAAAATAATTTAAAAATAATTAGGTATATTTTTTTAAAGAAATTTGTTTATTTACTTTGATGAAAGTTACCAATCAAGTCCAACGGATGATTTTTTCCGGGAGAAGGCAACATCATTATAATTCCTTTATACATTTATGTGATTTTAGATCACTCTCTATAAAGACATTAACATATAGTTCTTTTAATTTAATTTAAATATAGACACATAACATGAGTTTTCAGTTTATTATTATAACACATTATTTACATTTCCATTAATTTTCCTTATTTTTCTTTTTTTTTTTTTAATTTAGAGCATTGCTCTGTTTGAATGCCTTCGTGCATTTTGTTTTTTTTTTCTAGTATAATAGGTATTGGTTAAGCAATATTCCCATATAATTTGTGTAATGATTAGAATTTACTAGTTTCGTAATTATTTTCAGTGCCATTTTCAAACTCGTTATTAAAAAAAATGTTAAAGAATTTGAGGATGGTACTGTATTTGTTTTCATTTTTAGTGAACATTTGTAGAGAAAAATGATAATTATCATGCGAGTCAAAAAAACATCCACTTTTTTCTTATTCCCTGTTTTGTACACGTGCACTTCAATGAAGTAAATTGGAGCAAAATCTTTAAAGATGTGGATTATTTCCAAACTTGTTTTTTTATGTAAAAAGGTGACAGTTGTGAAAATGTACAAGAAATAAAAAAAAACTATGGTATAAGACGGATTATTTGAGTTTCATTTTAATTTCTTTTTCCTCGGGCCACGTTTGGAGCGTGCGTGTTCCATTTATTTTTGCATGATAAATAGTGACGTAACTAAAGTTAATAATTTTGAGCATTTTGAATAATTAAGACCGAAAATTACCTAAATGTAAGGATTAGTTTAGCACTCTTTAGACTAGTAGTAAGTGTCATTGCAATGTCAATTATATTCGATTAGTGGAAACTAACACAGTACGGATTTTCTAAAAATTTTCCTTAAAAATTAAAAAAAATATAGTGTCGATTCGACTGCAAAAGAGCTAGAATAAGATATACTTGAAAATTAAACACCACACTTTCGCTGTTCGATCTAATTTCAGTTTTAATAATAATATTGTCTTCTGAGGAAAAACTACTGCGTTTTTATTGTCAATACGCGGTAGTTTTACTGTAGTTGTCACTTAGATGTTTGTATGGTGTAATCAGTGTGGTAGATTGTCTATGTTACAGTTTGTCAACAATTTTCTGTCCTCAATTTTCCCTATAGCTGCGATTCTGTAGACTTGTGACTCTCTAATGTATTTTTCGTTCTATTGTTTGTAACTTAAGCAGTGATGTAGTCGAAATAGATGTCTAAATAGCTGATTAAATTATCTAATAACAAAAATAAATCGATGTTATCAGGTAAATAGATGCATATCTTTTTCTCTAGAACTATTTTCGAAGTGAAAAAAAAATAAGTGTTAGTGTTAGGACTTCGGTGTCGTGATAGCTTCTTCTATTACCGGTTCACTTGAAATTAAAAATTGTGTTCCGTAATTTGACAACTTCTACCGTTGAATACTGACAGAATGACACTACTCAACGCAAAATTTGCCAAAACACTGTCATAGACATTAAAATTGACTTCCACTATTATACATATTTTAAAGTTCCGTCAGTTTTACTGTCTAGTCACTAAAACTTCACATACAATTATATAAGAATGTTACTATAACATGCTTACAAAACAAGAAACCGCACTCTGGCAATACCTACATTAAGATTGTTGTAATTTTTATTATTTCATTTAGTAATACATTTCATTGGATATTAGGTGTAGTTACATGGTAAACATTAAATACATGTCAAACACAACAAAATATTCTTTCATTTATTACACACCCAACGAAACACTGGTAATTCTTTTTTAACTAACCTAAGTACCTACCTACTCTAAATGTTGCACAGTCGGTGATGAAAGTAAGTGAACACGTCACGTTTTCAATTTTATGCAAAAGTTTGAATAAATTGCACGCAAAGTTGGAAGTTACGTATACCACTCGCGTTCGTTTCTGCCAGCGACTTTTGTCACTGACTGTACAAAAGTAACCATAAATGGAACTACTTTTCAAAATTGTAGCACAAAAACGTACGTCATGCGGCACTTTTGCTTTAATTTAGAGCTGTATTAGAAAACAAATATTTTCTGGAAAATTATTTCTACGTAGCGTCTTCCATCCAAAGCTAAATCAAATTAGGTAGGTATGAATAATATACGAACTTTGGACCTAGAAATCAAATTCTTTATCTAAAGACTTCATTAGTGTATTGATTATTTCTTAAAGTGCCTACCTAGTAGTCGACCTTTCTTTACATAATATATATTTTATATTCCAACGAAATATTCAGACACAATTTTAAAAAATATCAGGTTGATTTTAGGTTTACAAAATAGGTCTAAAATCTACTAGTTATAGCTAAGCAAAACTAAATGATATTGAGTGATATTTTAGTTTGATATTTTAGTAGACATGATAATAATAATAAAAATTAAGTAATTTGTGAGGGAAATATTTCCAAGATACTTAACGGTTGTTTTCGAGTTTTTGGAACCATTAGGTATAACAATAGGTACTGAACACCATTTAATTATTAAAAATGTAGGGAACAAAATGCGAATGTCAGTCATTAATTATCCACTACACAAAAAGTGGCGCCACTGTTGCAAATAAAAAAGAAAAAGCTCTTAG